>SSCS01000003.1:4800000-6000000 GCA_005188305.1 Xylaria sp. BCC 1067 | reverse complement strand
TGATGAGTCCAGTACTCGAGTTGTCGCTGATGTTCGGCCACCTGCTCCTCCTGCTTTTGCCATACGGCAAAGTCGCGATAGTGGATTGGGAGTGGGCTTATCCCTGATAGAGGGTCATGGCCCCGAAGAGCAGCAGCATAGAATTTACTAAGCTCCTGGCGTAAGATGTCAATAGACCAGCCGTCGGAGATGATGTGATGCATGACAATAGATAGAATGTGGTCGTCTTCCCCCAAGCGTATTAGTGACACCCTCCACCCTGCCTCAGATGTCACATCGAACGGAGCGGCCTGCTCTTGCTGTAGTGACTGAAGGTAGTCGCCTTTCTGGTCTGTCACGTCGATCAACCTCAACTCCTTAATACAGCTTGCGTGAACAACCTGTACACCTACGCCGTCCCGCTCCTCAAATGTCGTCCGCAGGGTTTCGTGGCGTTGCTCCAGCGCTAGCAGAGCGATTGTAAGAGCATCAACACGCAGCGGCCCACGCATGCGGACGCCATACGGTATGAGATACCATGACGCACCAAGTTTGAGCTGGTCTAGGAACCAAATTCGGCCCTGAGCATATGATTGTTCAACAGGTCCGCTGTATGTTGTCGTTGGGATGGGACTGTATGGGGCTGAGCCTTGCCCGATTACATCTATAAGACCAGCGAGCGTCGGGTTGTGGAAAATATCGGATACTTTCAGCACTATCCCGGCTGACCTCGCCATATTTACCATTTTAATCGCTGTGATAGAATCTCCGCCCAGCTCAAAGAAGCTCGCTCTACCGCTGTTAGATTTAAGATCGAGATTTAAACCTCGAAACCAAATCTCCCTCAGTTTGTCTTCTGTACTAGTAGCCGATGAGCCAAACTTCGCGCTTGGCTGAGATGCCACATTCTGAAATAGTTCACTTAGTAGTTTGCTGGCGATAGATCGAAGCCTTCTTCGGTCTGTTTTCCCAGTCGCAGTACAAGGAAGGTCCTTCATGCGAATATAAAAGGACGGAATGGAATGCTGGGGAAGAACCTGCTGCAACTTCGCATTTATACCTCCAGCAACACTAGTCTCTAAGATGTAGGCATCTGCCGCCTCCTCCCCACCCTTAGATAGGCCTATCAAGAAAGCAACCAAGACTGTGCTGTTAGACGAATCCAGGCGCTTAACAGCTTCAACCACAGGCATAATGTGACTGGATGATTGTTGTCGGAGACCGGCTTCCACTTCACTAGTCTCCACGCGCTGCCCTCGGATCTTGACCTGCGAATCTCTACGTCCAAGATACACAACGGTACCATCAGATCTGTAACATACTAGATCCCCAGTCCTGTAGAATTTCACACCGTCGGGAAGCTGCTTGGTAGGATACCAGGCCGGGGCCTTTGCAAGGAAAGGCGAATTATCCCGCGGCGGAGAAACGATATATCCACGCGCAATTCCCGGGCTTTCAATTACCAGCTCACCAATGCAACCGATCGGCACAAGGTGATTTGGCTCATTGGGATCGGTGATCCAAAAGCGGGCGCCTACAGCCCGTCCGATACTGTTCGGCTCAGAAGAGAACGGGTTGATTTTTGTCACGCTGCAGATAGTCGCGCTCTCACTTTGGCCGTATCCGTTTAACAGCCGAACTCGTGGGGCCCAGGTATCTCTCATCGTTGCCGACATCGGTTCCCCGACCAAAACCAATGTTTGTAGCCCAGGGACGCTTTCTGGCTGAATTGTCCCGATAAACGAAGGAGTCAGTAGCGCCCAATTAACTCCGGACCTTTTGATGAAATCTGGAACATTATTCATACGATCGTCGTCGGAGGGAATACAGACGCAGCCACCGTGCATCAGCGTCGTCACGATTTCTAGCAGACACGCGCCGAACGCATACGACGCGAATTGAAGAGCGCGCGTGTCGCTGTTGATCCCTAACGCGGGCCCAAATTTGAGGGCGCACGACGTAAATCCCCGATGCTCAATCATGCTGCCTTTTGGCTCTCCTGTGCTTCCAGAAGTGAAAAGGACATAGGCCAAATCTTGCGGCTTCACGGCGGGGTTCAACCGATCCTCATCGCAAGGCAGCGACTGAAGGAGGTTATCATCGACCACAATGCATTGGCCTACGACAGCGCGCATGGTATCGTAGTGGAGTTGGGAGGTGAGAGCAACTCTGGCGGAAGTTTGCCGACAAACCTGGGACATCCTAGCCGATGGGTTGGATGGGTCGATGAGTGTGAATGCCCGACCAGTTTTGAGCACGGCGAGCATTCCAGCAACGACCCATTTCGACTTCTCAAAGCAGAGTGGTATTACCGCCTGCCCTTGTCCCAAATCAAGAGATTGGATATGCCCAGCAAGGCGCGAGGATACATTGTTCAACTCGTTATAAGTCCATTCCCCATCCCAAGCGGATACTGCGATTTTACGTGGCGCATCAGCAGCCCTCTTCGCTATCACATCGTGGATGGTGACATCGCTTGTCTGCAACCGGTCTGAATTCCAACTCTCAATCTCCGCCCGGTCCTCTTGCGTAATGACGTCAAGTTGCCCTAAAGGTAGATCGATGGCATGGCTCTGGAGCTGTTTGATCAAGCCTCCCAGCTGTCTCAGGAAACGGGCCACATCACGGCTGTCAATCACACTTTGATCGTATCGTGCGACGAGTAATGCCGAGTCATCAGCCATCTGGCAGTTGAGTAGAAGGGCGCGATTGGTGCAGGGCACAAATCTATCCGATTCCTCAACAATTCGATGAAGCGCAGAACCCGGCGTCTGTGGTGTGTCACTGTCGGTGACCAATAGCACGGTTTGGAAGCCACAAGCGGCCGACGCGTCGTCTCCAGCGTTGCGTATGTTGCGGAGCCCAGCTTGTTCAAACTCGTGCATAGCATCATCGTGTGTAGTAATCGCTCGCAGAATGTCCGACACGGATTGATCAGAGGCGCAAAGCACGCGGATGGGCACCACCGTTCGTGTCGGGCTATTCATCAAGTGCTCCTGCTCCTTGAATGCGTGAGGTCGCTCCGTCACAACACCAAACAGCGCCTCCGGAGCATGAGTAAACCGAGCCAGGAGCACTGCGAGAGCTGCTCGACACACGGCCGTGTTGGACCACTTCTGCTGAGCTAGGCGCGGGTAAGAAATACGATGCTCTGACTGCGTATCCGGATCGGGCACGACCGTGTGGGACGGTAGAGGGGGGAATACAGAGGCATTCAAGCCATCGAAATGCTGCCGCCAAAACCGAGCAGCGCCTTCGGTGTCTCTGGCTTGAGGGTTCGCGAGGATTTCAAGCCCGTTGGCATATTGGACATTCCCGCCGTCGTAGGCTGCGATAACTCGTCGAAGGATGCGTTCCTGCAGGACATTATCCACGAGCGCATGGCTGAATGTCCAGATGAGTAGTCTTTGCTTTGTGCTTGAGTCCTCAAGGATGACATATCGATTGCAGCGTGGCCCAGCCATAGCGGCACCCGCCTCGTCCTGCACCGCCTCCTTCAGGTCAAAGGATGTCAACTGCATCCACACAAAAAAGCTCTCTGTCAACACGACCTGAAAACAGTCGCCGGCTTCCGACGTAAATATACAGGTGCGCAAAGCCGGCGTCTGACGCACCACCTCCTTCCAAGCTGTGGCCAGGCGTTGGGTGTCAATGTTTCTCGGGATCTCATAAACGACATGGCCAATAGCACGTCGCCCATCATCCACAGCACAATCCATCACGTCGCTTTGAAAAGGAGTGCATGGCAGGATGTTCTCGATTTTAGCCTTGTCCAAGCCAAAACGTCGAGCTACTTGCTTGCGAAGATTGTCATGATGCCTACCAGCATCGTCAGGCACGGAGGATGCTGTAATTGCCGGGTCGTGCTGCCCAATACCTACCATCCCGTTGAGGGATGCCATGTTGGCTGTACGAAAGAAGGCGTTTGTAGTTGATAAGCCGCTCCTAGCTTTTAAAACCAATGACCCCGGAAACCGGGAGTCGAATTACTTAAGTAGCTAAACCTGGCTGAGCCCAATAACTGGTGGTTCAAGTATACCGTTTTGCCAAGTAGTTCACCAACGGGTTCTCAACGATTAAAAAAGAAAAAAAAAAAAGGTAAACAGTGAAGAGGTAGTTTGAATCTTTGCTTGATGATAATATTCCCGTATATTTACGGTTCGTGGGTATTAAAGCGTTTTATAAACAACATTTTGTTGTTTGAAAGTACGTCCACTCAAACCTATGGTACAAACTAGAATCAGCCAAGTTCACCTAACACACCGTACTTCCTGCTAATCCGCCAATAGCATGGAGGAGGAGTCCAAAGACACGATCTTTGTGTATCATAGTCTTCGTTTCTTTTTCTATTTTTTTTTTCTTGGGTTCCCGTACCATGGTTCAGCAAGCAATGAACCCGTGGTTCATCTTCGTCCGTTTATGATATGATGCATTTGAGAAACCACAGCACCCCCGCGCCACCTCAGCGCAGCTAACACAAGATCAAGAGGTGTCTTGACTCGCTTAGTTAACCAACAACGGCTGTCTCGTTGTCATATTATCGAATTGCTATGGTGTTGCGTTGTACTACTATGTCGTACTATTGCCGAAATCGTATTATCAGCTGCCTCATTCTCACAGCACGGACCAGAGAACCAAGGTATATAGAGATCTGGCAAACTGTGACAGATTAGCTTCTTGTGCAGCAACAATAGTCATTCACTGGATCAACTAGCAGTTGGAACTAGACACTCTTAAGGTCCTAGGGATACATCGCCACATTATCTATTGCCACTCGCCTCCTGAGGTCCCCGAGGTCCCCGAGGTTGGTTGTATGTTGTCACTGTGTAAGGTGTTACCTCTTCGATGTTGCCAGACCTATGCGCAGGCAAATGAAGAGAGAGAGAAAGATAAAAAGATAAAGGATAGCAATATTCTAAGCAAATACAAAGTTTCATGGTAAAAATACTACAGTTACATTGAAGAAAGCTTAAAGTATCAAGGTGATCGGCGTGGTTGGGTATGATCCTCGGTGATGCATCTCATGTGAATAGACGTCACACGGTGTAGAGCGGTGTAGGTTTATCAAGCCAACCAGAAGCCGTTGGGACCCTTTATTCCTCTTATTTTCTGCACTATCCTGAGCAGCCGCCAATATAAAATGGCAATTCCTATTGGTGCACAAGCCTTCAGCTGGCTTACAGTGCGAGACATTGTGAGTGCAAAAGCTTAAATCAAAGACGTGCTAGATCAATTACATAGTATAATAATACAAATCAGTGGCCAGGGCAGAAGCCAGGGGACCCAAATACACTAGACAGAATATTCGAAGGCCAATGACCTTTGAGGGCACACATAATACAGGTATTGAGCCAAGCCTTAGCATGCACCCAAGATATTCGCCACTCAATATCAGCTAACTCCTGCGTTAAAGAATGAATTTCAAGGGCATACAGTGCTGATGAAAGGGCTCCATGGACATTTCCCCCCAATGGCTTGCGTCATGCGAGCCAAGCATTGGGCATGTAGTGGCCCATAAAGGTGAGTAAGTTGGACACAGAGTAGGACAAGGTTTAATCGCGTGGATTAGGATTATACCGCATAAAGTTAAAGAGATAACGTATTTAAGCAAGGATGATAAGAATAAGGTTTAGTGCCAATTAAACCAGTATTATGACTATTAAATGGTCTAGAAAATTCTTGGTGCAGGCGATATACAGACCAGGGCGCGTGGGCGCAAGAGCTATTCACTATTCCGTAAGTAGTGGACATTAGGTAGTGTGATAGATTGTGGTGACGAGACTGAAGAGTGGCTTCAACCTCTATTGGTGGGATAGGTTGTAAAAAACTAGGTCTGAGATCCTGCCAGAGAGCCTGGAGGAAATCTACATACAGTGTGCCCTTATCGATACCGGGCCCACAGTAGGTAGTACGGAATATACCAGTTACATGGCCACGATCAGCCACCATGTTCTACGGCACGTGGAGGCGTGCACGCCATGGCCCACACGTACCACGCAAGAGTGGCTGTTCTAGAGAAACAAAGCAGAGCTGTCAGGAGAAAAACAGTGAACGCCACGCGCTCGGCACCATTCTGTTCTTTGCGCCGCAGCGGTGCTGCGTAACGGAAACACAGCAAATCTGTCACACGGACTGAAGGTGTCACCTTGACTCACCTTTTCAGCTGCAATATATTTATCAGGCCATGAACCTGCAACTCGCCTATTGACTGAGACATCTTGTATCGAAAGCGATTGCGAGGAAATGCCTCAATATTCTGTATATAAAAAGGAGGCCTTCGGCCTCTTTGGGTTCAGTCTATTCTGAAGGTTACGGACCTTTGGGAGCCTAGATTGATTATTATCTAATACTGCCTTTGAAGCCAAGCCCTAGATAACTAGCCCTTGTTACAAAATCGCCAGCCACTTCGTGTCTCCATGAATGATGGCTGACTTAAGAAGCAGCTGAACCCTTCTAAACGATTCAATTGTTATGCGGAATAATCCTTTTTTTTTTTTTGGCACTTCACCCTTCCCACAACAAAAACGACGAATAGCCATAGTAGCCCCAGCTGTCAAAGGTCAAGCATGGAGTATGTGAAGCTCTTGAAACATCCTGGCTTGGATTTCCGAACGACACGCCTTCTACAATAATAATCAGCCCGTAACTCAAATAAACAGACAAGCATGGGGAATAGCTTTTTCTCAGTGGCAAGCTTAGACATGGCCAAGCATTCTGGGTGGTTACCAATTTGGCTCGATCCAATCGAGCAGTCGTTGAACGTGAGCTGAGACTTGAGCCCATTGATGGGTTAATCGGGCGAGCCGACCGAATGAAATTTACGATCGACTATTGACCTTGAGGGTCGAGAAGTAGTCCTGAAGCACCGACATTTCCACCCAAGACTGATTATTTTCAGCTGGGTTTTCAGCCATTCAAGTAGGGGCACTCCCCCGACTATGCGCCTCCAATGCAACCGCCCATTTGTCGGCAATTCTACTCCCTCCAACCCTAATGTACGCGCGTGTTTCGGCGATGAATTTAACTATTCTTTTATCATAGAGTCACGCTGGCTCGTAGAAATATTTCGAGTAACAGACAATAGCAATCCGCTACGAACTTACGTTTTAGGATACACAACAAGAATAACGACCTGGCGAAGACGATATTCTGGCACATCGAAGCTCAAAGTTTTCCAGATATATGTGCGGCAAGGTTAACCCCGAACCGTGCAACACTATCGCCGGTTGTGCCCGGAGTTTGGGGTACCCCTCAGTTGCAAGCACATAAAGTGGGTGAGAACAAACTCTGAGCAGGACTCTGAGTAGGGCCTTCGAATTATGTAGGCTTTGCAACAACAGCAATTGACCTAACCAAGATCAGTACCAAGATTAGAAACGCAAGATCTCCGGCCCGGCAGACACAGAAGTCGGATCTCGCCCGAGCTGATGTAATCGGCGGGAAACTCTGTAAGCCCGCGCTCGGCCGAATTGAGGCCCGTGTCTGCTTACTACTTGTGTGCCTAGTCGGACAATGTCGGCGGAGATAGGGGTTGCCGGTTCTAGAACGCCAATGTCAGCGGCCGAGCACATGGGCCGAAGATTCAAATTCACGCCTTAGCGCTCCACAGCTGGCGGGGAATTGTCGTATGATGCTAGACCAGAAGCTAGACCTATAGCGACTGACTCCTATAGACCGCCACGAAGACCCCCCTTTCTCAATGACATGAACCACGACCAAAAAACCAACGAACGAATGATGAAATCATACACAAATTGTGCCGTTGGTGCCTATTAATCACCAAGTTCAATTGTCTCAAAGCAGCATTTCCTATTCGTGTTCTCTATCTGAGCTGATTCATAGAATGCAACAATTGCAAGATGCCATTTTTTGCCTGCTCCTGACTGCGCTGTGTCAGCCTGTCAACGACATCAGATTTTGAATGCACAGGCCTTCAGGGAATTGCTTAATTTAGCGTGATTGACGCTATGCCATACTAAGTTAATAGACGCTTGGCGTCAATACATCCAGGCTGTCGGATCGCACAACCCAGCTCTTCTCGGGCGCAACAACACACCGCAATGGATCATCAACCCATCTGATGCTGACTGTTTTGCGGCGCAAGTCGAAACGGACCACTCGTCGTTCGATTGCGACGAATCCTCAGCTCTGTCTATCTCTCTCTCTCTTTCTCAGCATCAAACAAACACGAGCAGCATCGCACGAGCTTAATCATTATCGCCATTCGCCAAGTAATGCAATGGGGCAATAGTTGTAAAATCAGAACAAGAACCTTTTTTTTTTTTTTTTTGAAGAGTCAATTGCGCGCTAATGTAAAAAACAGTTTGGGCGGATGCAAGATACACTAAGTAGATCAGGGGCCAGGGGTAGAGCCTAGCGACAACCCCGCGACAGAACAACCCAAGAGACAACCAACTGAAACGTGGTCTCAATCGCGTGGTGGGTGTGTTGAGAAGGAGGGCTGAAGTGTTTTATCTGAGAGGCGACCTCACATGATTCATTATGTCCAAGATCGTGTCAGATAATCTGTTCAGCTCCGTTAGTCATGGGCGAGAAATACCGACTCAGGGCATCAGCCACTTGAAGTTGTCCAATTGAGCAGCGCCCTAAGAGAGGCATAGCCGTAGTCCTAGGTGTCAATGAGTCATCTGTCCGTCGTCGCAGAACCGGCTGTGGCTTATCATCGTGTACTGCGCTAGGCAGTGAGATGGTGCAATATCCTGCATATGCGTAGAAGGATGTACCTAGTCATAGTACCTAGTGTAGGTATGCAGCGAGAATGGTGCATGATCATGTTCCCTCATTACCTAGTTGGTAATCCCGAGACGGAGCGGAGCGGTGATGCGGCGCTGCAGAGAGTTGGTAATGAAAGCAGTGGAGTCTAGAGCAGAGTCTCGGCGGAGATCCGCCCTACGGCCAGCCCTAGAACGGGGGAGAAAACTGTTAGCGATTGCTAGGGACTGTTAGGGACTGTTTAGGGGCTGTTAGGGGCTGTTAAGGGCTGCCCAGTTGTGCGCACGACCAATCAGCAACTGATCCGCTTCCTAATTGAGCGAACGATAACCTTGAAGAATAACTGTGAAATTTTACAAGCATCGAGCAGCGGCAGCTAAGACTATCCGGTCCACCAATGGGAATGGGCGATGGGGCCCGCGATGGGGCCCGCGATGGCACTTAGTCGGAGTCTAGTCAGACCCGAGACTCCATCTGCCCATGCACCATCTCGTAATCCTATGGCCCGCCTGGATGTTATTTAACATGGCTGCCCTCGTACCCCCCTAGGCAACAATTTCCAGTCAGGCATCACCAAGGAGACACAGCAAAACAAAACGGTCGCTCCGTTCCCTCCCAAGTTATCTCCCATCAGAAGAAAGGTCACCGGACCGATTGGTGCAAGGACCCAAGGCTACGTTGCGCAGACTACAACGAACGTCGTGCATGCTTGAAGACAACCCGCATACGTCCACGCAATCGCCCTTCATGGCGTCACACCTACAACCCTCATCTCGAGAGCCGACTCTGGCTCCGAGTGCCAACAGCATGATGGACTACGAGAAGGATGCTGGATCGGCCGTGTCAACCCACGCTCAACAGGTATCAAGCTCCGATAGCTCACAAAACTCGATTATCGAAGGCGGAGCCCCAGCTGCATATGGCGTTGAGAAGAGCGAGGGCCTAGCCAAGGTCCAAACATCCCAGACACAAACCGGCACGCAGTTGGAACAGAGCCGGACAAGAGAGGACGGCACGGAATATCCAACCGGTATCAAGCTTACTCTCATCTCAGTCGCATTGTGCCTGAGTGTCTTCCTTATTGCGCTTGAGTGAGTCTTGATGACCATGATATCAACTAAGATCGAATATGTGTACTAACCGTGACGACATAGTAACTCAATCATCGCCACAGCTATCCCAGCTATCACCAATGAATTTCACAGTCTGCAAGACGTGGGCTGGTATGGAAGTGGTAAGTCTACAGAGCTCTATTAACAAACGGGATATGACAGCAGCTAACAAAGTCGACAGCCTATCTTCTTACAACTGCCGCACTTCAGCTACTATTCGGAAAGTTCTACACCTTTTTGAGCATCAAATGGGTTTATCTCACAGCCATCTTCATATTCGAGGTCGGCAGTTTGATCTGTGGTGTTGCTCAAAACTCCGTCACATTGATTATCGGCCGAGCCATCGCCGGCCTAGGATCCGCCGGCCTCTTCTCCGGTGCCCTTTTGATTCTCGCTCACAGTGTTCCGCTCGCCACCCGTCCTCTGTACACGTAAGCTATCCGATCCTTTAGTTCTGTTCGCTTCGACCCGTCGCTGACTATCATACAGCGGTCTTATTGGTGGTGTTTATGGAGTCGCATCCGTTGCGGGCCCCTTGTTAGGTGGTGTCTTTACTGACAAAGTTGTACGTATCTATTTTCCACTCAGACAGTCACCCCATGGTACTGTGAGCTAACATCGAACTCTAGACCTGGCGTTGGTGTTTCTATATCAACCTCCCTATAGGCGCCGTAACCCTCCTAGTCATCGGCTTCTTCTTCCCCGACCCTGTCAAGCGGAAGCGTCAGGCCAGTGAGCCATTCATGCAGCGCTTGATGCACTTCGATCCCATCGGTACTCTGATCTTCATCCCCGCCATCGTTTCGCTCCTGCTTGCTCTCCAGTGGGGCGGCACCACCTACCCGTGGAACAATGGCAGAATCATCGGACTCTTCGTCGTCTTTGGTGTGCTCCTCCTCGTCTTTTTGTACCTCCAGTGGCACCAGCAAGAGAACGCGACCGTGCCTCCTCGTATCTTCCGTAACCGCACCGTCATGGCCGGTAGCTTCTTCGCTTTCAGCCTCGGCTCTGCCTTTTTCCTCTTCATCTACTACATCCCCATCTGGTTCCAGTCCGTCCAGGGCGTCTCGGCTGTCGATTCCGGCATCCGAAACTTGCCTATGCTTCTCAGTGTCGTTGTCGCTTCGCTTCTTGCTGGTGGTCTTATCACGGCCTTCGGATACTACACGCCTTTCATGATCTTGGGCACGATTTTCGCCTCCATCGGTGGCGGACTGTTGACCACCTGGACTCCAGAGACCAACACGGGAACTTGGATCGGCTACCAGATTCTCTTCGGCCTTGGCGTTGGTGCCGGTCTACAGCAGCCTCTCATCGCCGTGCAGACAGTTCTCGACATTAACGATGTCCCCATCGGCACATCGGTGATTGCCTTTATGCAGACTCTAGGTGGCGCCCTGTTCGTCTCTGTCGGCAACAACGTGTTTAACAACAAGTTGATCGAGGAGCTGGCACACCGTGTGCCTTCCATCGACCCCAGAATCGTGCTCAGTGCAGGCACCACCAACTTGCAGAAGATGCTCCCGGCTGACCTCCTCCCTGCTGTTATCCTTTCATACAACAATGCCCTGACCACGGCATTCATTGTCGCTACTGCGCTTGCCACCCTTACCATTTTCGGCGCCGGGTTCATGGAGTGGAAGAGTGTCAAGGGCAAGAAGATCGAGGCCGGCTTCGCATAAGCATTCGGGGATTTAATAAACGATCACGATCACGGTCATTCTCTCATTGTATAAAACTAATTCACTCTGTTTTTTCCGCGACTGGACGGGTAATGTAGGGCAAAGAATTGGGCCTGGAATGGAGCATTCAGCGATATAGACAGTCGGGATTCTGATTCAGAGCATTGCGGACGGCGTTGGGTAAAAGGAAACACCGCGTACTTCGAGTACTGTAGTCGGTGATGGCTGACAACCGTCGCAAATGCACATAGCATAGAGAGAGAGGGTTGCAGCCCTTCCCATAGATAACGCACAAAGTCACCACTTGAGAAATTCCTAAGTGCACCTTTCCCAGTTCTTGATGTGCTCAGCTTCTTATGTCGCGACGAATGGGTGGTATGTATTGAAAATCAGGCACACTGGTTTTCTGAATGCATAATTCTGAATATACAACCTGTAAAGATTTACCTAGTAGCTTAGGATCATTCGCTCGTTGAAATCAGGTAGCTACTCTTGACACTGGACCAGTCTTGCCGTTATGTACCGATCTCATGCAACTTTCGTTATATGTCCCGAAGCAAGAGTCGCTATCGCAATACTACAGTAGTAGGTGAAGTTTTAAGTACCCGGGTACCGGCGTATGTACGTATATACCCCCCCCTACAGGCAGGTACCTGAGTGAGGTAGGCACCTATGCATAAAGTACATATGGTAACAAGGCCATAGGTGTATTGGTCTTTTTATACCTTAGGTGCCTAGGTACTCATACATGAGCAAGACACGTACTAGAAGAACTTAGTATCATTCTATCAGGGTTCCAACCGTACCCCGTACTGAGACCTTCTGTACCTACTAGCATCCCCGAACTGCATAGAAATACCATCGACGCCTTTACCTTTCCACACTTTTAATTCCATCCTCTCGTTCTTATTCCCAGCTCTTTACTTCTTAAGGAAGCCCATTCCGCCAAAAAACTGAATTGGTGCTCCTCTTACCACCTCTGGCAGCACTAGTAGCTGTAACAACACAACGAAGCTTACTCCGGCCGACCACAACCATCATGGCAACTAAACGATCTCACAGAGATATATCTGACTGCGATGAAGAGTATGGAATGAGGTTCTTGAGGCACACAAGGAGCTCTACTAACGAATATCCTAGGATCCTCACGTCGGGAAAGTTCTCCGATGTGACAGTCAAGTGCAGTAATAAGACGTGGAACCTCCATCGCGCTATCTTAGTTCCACGATGCCCATTTTTTCAGATAGCTTTAGAGCCTGGCAATTTCAAGGCAAGTTAAACCTATTCCACACTGATAGACAGGCTAACATCCTGGCCAGGAATCTATGTCCCGGTGTATCGAGCTCTATGATCAAGATTCCCAGAAGGTGAATTGGATAATCCACTTCATCTACACAGCATATGGTAGCGAAATTTTTCTATATGTAACACGAACATCAATTAACTCTTCTCCGCAGTGCCTGATGATCTTCAATCTCTCCTCGGAAACATCGACACTGTAATGGAGACTTGCGTCGACCTCTTTACTGTTGCCGACTTTTTCTCCCTGGATACACGTTGCAAGCTCACTGTCGACATTCTGAGCCAATTTATGGATGCCAACGCCAAATATTTTCTCAGACCTGCCCCTTATCGAGTCCGTATAGCGCAAAAACAGAAACTTCCAGAAAGTGTCGCCAACCTTGGAAATTTCTATTCTCGGTTCTTCAAAACAGTAATTAGAGTCTATGACATCGGATCCGACTCCTTCCAACCTTTGAAAGCTGCTCTTATACGGTATCCGGAAGGCACGGGCTACGATGTTCTCAGGGAACAGCTTTTCAGAGCCAGATTTTTCGAGGATGCGGAGCTCACTAGCTTCGCAATAGATGTGTTCAAGAAAATTTACTCCCCAGGGACGAGTAAGAATTGAGGAATGCAGCAATATTGTCCTATTGCGTCGTTTTCCGAGCCCGATGATTGATGCCTAGCTACTAAGACCGCTAGGGCGCAAAGTAGAAGAGCCTCGCTACTTTAGAGAAGTCTTCTATACTTGCATTTCCTCAGAAGACGGATTGATACTGTTGTTGTTGTTTTTTCTGTTCTATAGGGAGAATAGACATTCGCCGTAGTCAAAACCCAAGAATTATATCCACTGGCATTCGGTATCCCTGAGTGCTTCTGGAATACTATTTCCCACAGGCATAAGTAGGCGCACGGTGGGAGGAATAGACGGGTCTATTCAGGACTGATACAGGTACTTAACGCTTCCCTAGAGGGCAATCGCAAATCACCATAAACTAACTGATTGAGTTTTGTTCCCGTTTCCGTCGGCCGCCAAAACATAATTCCACCCGATATTATAAAAGTGCATGATATAAAACATATGCGATGAAAGACAACTCATGGTCACTCAGCAAAAGTCACCTATTATGGGAGATATTTAGCTGCATAAAAGGGGCTTCCGATGGGCACTAAGCAGGTGGTAGAACAAGCAGCAATGGGATCGCGAGGCGAATATGAGCCTTCGTTTTACCCGTGATCACACTCCACTAGCGCCCGACAACAACCACCCTAGTACCGAGATCCAAGGCCTATCCGTTTCGTATATGGGATCCTCCCCTTCTCCCCAACAACTCCCGATCCTCGCCAGTCCCTTAGAATCCCAGCGCAGAGTTGAACGCATCGGCAGTAGTCGCATCCCTAGTCCCGAGGGCCTCAGTTGAAGCCTGCGCGGCCTCGCACGCAGCGACGGCCGCGTCGTTGGCGTCGCAGACGTTGGTAAGCTGGTCGCAGATGCGGTTCATGATGATGCTGGGGTTGAGCGCGTCCTGCTGGCCCTCGGCGACCAGGGCGTCCGTGGGTAGGAACGTGCCCTCGTCTGCTTTGCGGCCCTCCCGGCCGAGCTGGAAGTCCATTGTCGGCGTGCATTGGCCGAAGTCGGCCGCTGCGTTGTCTGCGGCGGCGCCGTTGTTGTTGTTCTGGTTCCCGTTGTTTTGGTTCTGGTTCTGCCTTGGCTTGTGGATGCTCGCTGCTGACACTGCGGTGGCCGCGAATAGGGCGACGAGGAGAGCTCGGGTCTGCATCTTTGGGATGGTATTGTATGAAAACTGCGGGTAATGACGGTGAAGGCGAACGATGTGTGTATACCGACTAGCGGTGTGGTTGAAAAGATATACAGGAATGGAAGGAGTTCACAGAACTGGCGAAGTAAACGGTCGAGATCAACTCGAAGAAATATTACTGGTTTGAAATGGAAGAGTGAAGTTCGAAAATGATATGTGAGACTCTATTCACGATTCCAGAATATATACCCAGAGACGCCCGACGATCAATTCCATCTGCGTCTAGTCATTCGTCACTCGGTCCGCCGAGCCGCAGCGTGGGGTGTCGAGATCTGCATTTCGCATTGACCGTCGCAAGTCACGGCGATCATACCATCACAAGAGCGACGACGCAACAAACATGCGACAACACGGGACAAGAATTGAGGTCCTCATCTTGGATAAAATCTCCTACATGAAAGAAAAGCAGTTCTTCTTCCAATTACGTCAAGTCAAGTCTTACGCGCATAGGGCGGGTCGTTCAAACCTCAAAAGGCTTAGCTAAGAGGCAGTGCAACAAGTAGTTGAGCCATTGTATTACCAGCCGAGAGGTTTGAAACCGGTTACGCGATCAGTGTTGTATGATGATCTAAGTTAAGGATTGTGCTCTCGCTAGGCGGTGATGCTTTGATATACCGTGCCCCTTGGTATTCCCACATGACGCGGAGAACTTGAGTTGTATATGTTATCAAGTAGACCACCAATTGGCGGGGCGGGTGGTTTGGCTACCAGTCTTGCTATAAAGCTTTTGGCAACTAAAACGCGAAGGTAATCATGTCCGCGAGGGAGGAGGCCTAAGTTTTCCTTTCCATGAAAAACAAGTGGAAGTGGTACTGGTGCAAAAAGTGGTATTCCCGCTAAAGCGGTCAAGTCAGCGTCTCCCGATTCTATGGTATATCTCTATATGGCCCAAACCATCGACCCCCACGCTTCTGGCAATTAATGCACTGATGCATTACATAGCTTGGAAGATCTAATGTTCAATAATCTATTATTGGCTATATAACTACAAGAGCGGAGATCGTTATACCGGCTAGAATAGAATCCCCTACTCCTTGGCATAAACGCTCTCCTTGCGTTTGTTTTTGTAATTGGTATTGCCGTATTGTGTAAGCTTTAAAACCTCTGGGGGGACTGTCCTCGGGCCTAGAATATGCCTCGATTTGCTTATAAGGCATCTGCGTCGTGTTCTATACTGTCAAAATGGCTGCAGCGAGTGAGCGATCGAAATGCCAACAGTGTGACTGAGTAGGCCGCGAATCAGTAGCACTGAAACAGCACGATCCTCATCACATGTCTCTCCAATGAAGGCTGGAAGGTTGTTGATCGACGTAGTGTGGGATCAACTAGGCTGTAAACTCAACTTCAGACACAGAATAGCATTAAAAAGGCTAAGAATATATTAGCAGAGCCCTATACTGCCTATAGTTCCATTCCCTAAACAACGGCACCCGTGCTATGCTAGCCCGGTTTCCAACACTCACACTTTTGTTCGTCCAGCACTTGTTACTAGTTAACGGTGATGGGCACCTGGCAGGGTTACAATTTAGTCCATTTTAGTATATTTTGTTTTAACGAATAACTTTATAACTAAAATACGCATAAACATAAAAGTAGTGTTGTTTTATAGCTTTTTTTTAAGATTTTAATAATAATGTTTTATATATTTATAGCGTATGTTTACTAAGTTATTACTATTAGTATATATTAATATTATATATTAATATTATTTATTAAACGTAAGTTTACTTAAAAAAAAAATAAAAAAAAATATAAATATATTCTTTAAAAAAAAACCTATAACATTTTATTGTTTTTATGTTTATATATATTTTTGTTATAGAGAAATCTTAGTTAAAAAATGTATTAATCTATACTAATTTTGTACTAATTTAGTATATTTTTGTAATCCTGGCAACTGGGGCACGCATTCTTTAAAGCCGCTGGTGTCAGCAGTCGGTATAATTTTAGCTCACATCGAGGAGTTCACCATGAATTCCACTACGTATAGGTAGCCTGAACTGTACCGGGGCCCAAACAACCGCTACACAAATGGAAACAAGCTATTTCTATAACAGACGACGTTACTAGATGGTCACTATTAGCATTACGATAATAGTCACCTTGACAACCACCATGACAATATTGCTACTGCTATTTCAACCCTTGGGCTCCTCTGCCTAAAATCAAGAACGAGAAGAATTCTGCGTTAAAAGAACCTCTATGCCGAAATAAGAGCGTAGAATTCAAACGCAGGAACTTCTCGCCAAAACAGTCCAGAAAACGGCAATCGCCCGAGACAGGTGACGTCCTGCAAATCACGAAGCTAACCTTCCGCTTTCGCCAGTTACGTCCCGAAACATTCCATCTGTATGTGTCTAGGATAGTCAGAACTAAGTTTTTAGATACAAGACTGCGTATTCGGACGACTTCACAATATTTCCATATACAATGCATATTTTACACTATTAGTACACCCTCCATTCCTTTTCAGAGCATTTTGCTGCACTTAGACCACACTCATAAGAGCATCCTGCGCCCAGCGCTCAATCCTTACTAGGTAATCCTCACTCTAAACATTGGTGTTCTCTATCGCATGATCGTCCTTCATCGCGCCGCTCTTCTCCAGAAGCGGATGTCGTTGAGACGAGCTGGGCAACGGAATCCAATAATTAGCAGCGGGGGTGAACGGCGTGTGCCGGATTTACAATACCGCAAAATCTACAAAAGAATCATATCCACTGTCGTAAGTTGTTTCCAGCGGAGCGGCAGCAGGACCTCGGCAACAAAAGCTGTGTCAACATAACCTAGAAGATCGGATCTGGGCAACAAGGAGTGGTACCGCGAGCGTGACGGCATTAATATATATGCGTCGATGGCAATGGCGGTCGGCCAACGATGTTAATCATGCGTTGGAAAAGTGCATCAATGAGCGCACGCGGACACTGCTACCACCGGCGGTATTTCGCCAGAGTCATTAGAAAACGCAGGAGCCAGAACGAGTTGGCTATTGTATCTACGTACTTTGGTTTCGTCTTCGTCAATGCACTTAAGCACACTGTAAGATAAGCTGCAGGGCCAATTAAGCCAACAAAGTTCCCGGGGAATGATTCTTCAGCGTAGTAGAATTATTTAAATATTTGGAAGGAACTGGGGTGAACTTAGGCTACCCTAGATAATGTCGCTGCGTCTACGATGAGCACAAGTTCAATTACCAGTTATCGCATGTAAATTTCGAAAAGTCACCTGGATTTAAAATCCTGAGGATTCGTAATTTATTTCCATTATACTATCCCGGACTTAGTTACTTTCTTCATTTTGAAGCAGAAGTTAATATGCCCACAGACCCCCTAGCAGCGCGTGCAAGCTTATAAGGACTCGTAACAAGTATTATGAGAAGACCGCTTAATGCGGCAGCAACAGTTACAGCGGTCTTGAGGTTAGGGTCTAGGGAGGGAGTCCAAAGAGGTGCGAGGATTGCAGCTAATACTAGAAGGGCAGCGAGTGAGGTGTACCTAATAGTTATAGTTGAGGCTTCAAAAGGTTTCCGAAAGCCAGAGCGCAACTCGGTCCAGATTGAAAGCAACGAATAAAAAAAGGGATTAAAAGTCCAGCAGATATTCCAACTATTCAGGGATTAGTGGTCCATATTACCAGGAGAGCTGGGGTTAACTGTGGCGCGGCTTACGTAGGTATTTGAGGACGTAGTCGAGAGCGAGTTTTGTCACACGGATTGAAGGTGTCACCTTGACTCACCGAAGGTGAGGCCAACGGACCAACCAGAGGCCGTAGGCCTCTCACCTTTTCAGCTGCAATATATTTATCAGCCCACGAAGCCTACAATCGCCCACAGATTGAGACATACGGTCTCGTATCGAAAGCGATTGCGAGGAAATGCCTCAATACTCCGTATATAAATAGGAGGCCTTCGGCCTCTGTGGATTTAGTCTATTTGAAGGTTACGGACCGTTGAGAGCCTAGATTGATCATTGTCTAATACAGCCATTTGAGCCAAGCCCTAGATAACTAGCCCTTGTTACACTCAGGTTGGTACGACCAGCAGCGCGCTTGGCTGGGTTGCAGCCACTGTCGCCGCTATAGTAGCAATTGGAATTGCCACGATGGTTGCTAGTATAAAGATTCTTATAGACCGCTCAATTCATTTCCGGTACAATGGTGGGATGGCACATATTCTTATACATTCTTACCGATATACTTTTTGAATGGCCTCATTTTGGCTCATTTTGGTAGGTTACTGGGTCAAATACTGAAGTGGTGTGGCTTGAGAAGCCACCTAGTACAAGGATTCGGAATGTAGCCGAATAATATCTAGAGCTTATAAGTCTCTGCAGCATGTAATTTTAGTCACAACAGGCGGGGCAGTTACTACTTCTTTTCTTTTGGAATTCACACTCGTTGCCTTCGACCGGGGGGTCCCTCAATGAAATACGTGACTTTCATTACTAGTGGAAGCGTATGGCTGTGTTCTACCTCCTTTAGGCAGCCTACGTGCCCCTGAGTTGGCATGCGGGTTGTTTCAATACAAGGTTACGGGGGAAGGGAATAATGTTCGGGACGGGCAAAGGGTATTGCCTGTAGTGGAAGGTTAGTGAGACTCGCGGTTGATCTTCTAAATAGGCCTCCACAGTATTTCAAGTCGAAAATTTCACCACGGTGTCTCCTTACGCTTGTCACCAGTATCAACACCTTGTATTCTATTAAGAGACAGGCTTTTTACAGATGCATGAATCTTCAATTCTGATCTACTCGGGGGCTATCGTACACAATGTCCGGCTAAACGCCTTCAAACATAATTAATTGCCAAATTAGAGGGATAAACGCTTGGTTTGACCTCCCGGCCACCTAGTACTATTCTCCGCGCAGCACCATCGCACTTCTCTACGATAACTTCGCGGATGTCCGACTCTAGCTGCATGGTACAAAAGTATGTCTCAGCAGTATCTCATCTTGGTGTGAACTCGCTGCCAAAAAAAAGATCGAAATATTACTACCGAATGCATTTCTCATGGTGAGTCCGAGAGGATGGGATATTCAATGATCCTTCCAAAATTGAGTCTTTGCGCTCTCTTCAAACTGACAGCAGAAATAATGTGCGGATGCTCGTATCAAGTCGCTTCGGCAATCGGCTCCTCTGGGCCATTTCGACCTCTAGGACTGTTGCGTCGAGGTTCATCCTCATCATCGATTGCTTTTGCACTAGCTGGAGTAAATTGGCGAGTACGTTTGATGCCCTTGTCGGAGCCGCTGCCAACACGGCTCTCAGTCACTGCATCGGGATCGGCAGTACCGTGAGTAAACATAACGCCCGAGTTTGTCAAGTTATTACCAAATTCTGTTCCCGAAAAGGATCTGTGAGAAAAGACACCAGAGTAGGTGCTTTGACTCGGCGGCGAGTTGCTGGTGCTGCTCGCGTCGCGACTTGTTTGACCTAATTGGCCATAGACTGACTGCGACACTTTACGCATGTCAATATGATCTAGATTTGTTGTACCTTCGACGGAAGCCTCATTGATTAGTCGGTTTTCTTTTCGCGATTTGATCTCAGAAGCCGGAATGGCGATATTCCCTCCGTGAACCGGGAGCGGAGGGGGCTGATTCAACAGTGAATGAGTGAGAGACGTGGCTAGTTCGGTTGAGAAGTTGGCAGTGCTGGAAGTGAAGAAGTCAGTAGGGGGTGGGGTATCTTGAAGCCATTAGTACGATGTGTAACGGTCGGGAATTGAAAGAGAGAAGCACGAACTTACTGCCCGGGGTTCCCAATTTGTTGATATTGATTCCAAGATCATCGACATAGCTCCCGTCAATCAAAGTTGGGGTATTCACTGGTGCTTTTGGTGCAAGACTGCTGACATCAGCGTCATCCATACCCTCAACAACAAAATTCATTGGTTGGAAATCGGCCATCATCTGGGCACCGATAGAGTTTGATGAGCTGTAGTCCGGCATACTGGTGTCAGATGTCGATATCTTGCTATGGGTGTTGGCCCGACGACTTGACGACTTCCCCTTTCCCATGTCAGCCGCCTGGGAGTGCCCGACAACACCGAAGGCGTTTGGCCAATCGAAGAAAGAAGAGAGGTCGGCCTTGTTAGGGTTGAAAGGATCCATGTAACCGAAACGAGCCTCGAACTGGGGCCCATTAACACCACGCTGCTGAACGCTTTGCGCGCTGGGCGTGTTTCCGATGAAGTCATGGGGATTCATCTGAGTTGCATTTGCGCTTGCCGGGTTGTATCCAGATGCTGGTGTACTCTTCACAAAGCTGGATCGTCGGCGTGGCGAGTGGAGGTGGGCTTCGGGGCCATCTTCATGCTGGTGAGATGGGACGGGCATGGTAGGATTGAAAGGACCACGCCGCCACATCGCGGGATTCGGCCAGGCAATACCGGAGCTTTCAAGGATGTCTGTGCAGTTGATATTAGCTGCTGGGTTATTGTTGAACAAGAAGCACAGAGTATTTACCAAGGGGAGCATGCTGAAAAGAGAATGCTACGATGTTTTTGACCCGCTCCATGGGCGCCGTCAAAGAATCTCGTGGGAAACCCTCGCTAATGACGATCTTGATGCGTCCGACCTCGTCTGCCGGGCTCCAATAACTCTGTCGAAGCAACTCGCTTCGGAACTGGGGAAATTTAAGAATCTCAAGGTCGCCGTTCTTTGTGAACTCTGGAAGGATAGTTAGCCACCACATAATTGACAAGGCTCTGCTGGTCGTACACACCGAAGCTGTGATTGATGAGTTGAGGCCATGGCCCGGTACGGTTGAATGACGATGTCCTGAAGGTAGATAAGGTCAGACAATGCCTTTCTCACACATCAATTTGGCGTGTAGAGCTTACGCAACTAGGCGGCCATCAACCAAGACTCGGGCCTCGAATTTGACTAACTCCGGGTGCTTGCTGTAGTTTCGAGTGAATTGGCTAACGTCTGGGGTCTTCCAGGAATGGAGAGATATGTTGAAAGGGGTTCCGGGCGGGAGCCCGGGCATGAAGCAAGTCATGGTGGGCAAGCCGAAGGAGCCATTGGTGTAGGCAAACTCTGCAAGTGTTTGCCGGATCAGCAGTCTGCCAAGCCCCTTGGGCCGTCGGTCGTCACGGCTGGTCTGTCATGGAGCAGGGCACGCCATACCTGTGTCGTGGACAACGTGACAATTGGTCTTGAACTCCTTCATGGGGACCTTGGAGTCCTTTGGGAACAGCAACACATCCCATTCCTCGAACCGCATTGTTACGGGGCTTGATAGATGCAGTCGGTTAAATATTCCAGCCAAGAAGACGAAGCAGCGGGTGGGCAGTGGTCAATGAAATGGCATAACAAGCAAAGTATGGGACGACAAGCAAAGTAATACCTGGCAGAGGAGGATTCCCTACGGCCGAGGTATTGTCCACCGAAACGTGTCGGCGAGTGAGTTGATACTTGATGCAGGGAGACTTGGGACGACGGAGGAGAGAGATCGAGGAAGAGGACGGCCGGTTCTTCAGTTTTGCCCGTAGCCTGGAAGTACCTGCACGACACAACCGGAGATCACAAGCTGCTCGAGAGAGAATCGGTGAAAGCCGACGGCAGGCAAGAGGGAGCGAAGCACCACCGCGGGGGTGCGATATAGGGTAGTCTGGTCTGGGAAGCCGCGCGCCGTAGCAGCTGCCCCCCTCTTGTGGCTTCCTTGGTTCCAATGCTCCTAACACCGTCTAGACCACCTACGACCTACAGTACCTACTATCAGTTACACGCCCCAAGCTAAGTAGGTATCTACCTAGATAGGTAGCAACCTAGATAGCAACCTAGATACCCATGTAGGTTGGGCAGGTATCACATGTCATCTGGTAAGATGGCCATCTCAGCTCTGTCGCCCGCTCTGGGGGGCACATAAATCTGTAGGACTTGTGGCTAACTCAGGCACGATCGGGAAACGGAGAGAGAGGGTAGGGAGGAAGGCCATAAGAAGTAGATGCTCGAGCAGAAAAGTGGTTTGTGAGCAGGCATATATGCGATGTACCTACCTACTCGGTACCGAGTAGTTCCAGAGTGAGAGCCAGGAAGTTTCCTGGCAAGCACCCGAATACCTGGATTCTCAAGCTAAGATATTAACCTGTTGAGACAATGATATGAGAAAGAGTAAGGTATACTTCCTGTCCCAAACGGTCGAGTCGTGGCAATCACAATAGATGTCACTAATCATTTAGACCCCTTGCAACGGTCTGAACTGCTAGTATATGTTAAGTCGAAAGTCTCAATTGCGAGGTTTCTATTCTCCCATTGGGCGCCTCGAGCCGGCATTGGAACTGGTAACATGACCTACTTCGTGATGCATATATTAGATTCTCCAAAGACTTGTCCATCATCCCCCACTCAACATAGAAACATGCTACTTACCGGATAGGTCATTAGGTCATGCGAGGGATAAAAGGGAGATATTGGCAATCAGCAGTGCAGCCAGAGGGACCTCCATGGGAGTTCGCCGGCTGCGTGAAATATGCTAGCATCTGAACAGATGCCGGAGTATGGGGTGGGCAAACAAGCTGTAGTACTTGACCTGGGAAAGTCGAGTGATTTGCGTCTATTATTAGGCCACGACAATCGCTGTCATTGCTCTGCTGCAGACAAAGTATTGCCGTAGCTTGCACAGCACATACCTAATGAGATGTTGATAATTTCAACTATGTATATTGAGTGGCATAGTCGGGGAGGATTATGTGCGTGCTTGGCTTGTGTAATGCTCATATGGCTGGGCATCAGTTCTCAAACCGTTGTTTGACACTGATATCATGTTATGCCGACTGGAGGCGCGGGCTCGCACTCCGCCCTACATTATGGGCTGCCTAGAAGAGGCTGGATAATGCTCCGTGCTGAATTATCTTTCGGTCTGTTTAATGCCTTAGTAGGGGATAACGGGGTATCAATGCACACACACTGAATGAGAAGATGTTTTCATCGATTTGAACAAAAGAGAGGTTGTATATCGCAAAGCCCAACAAAAGGCCCTAATTCATTACAAGTGAGACGAATAGCTCAACGGTACTGTCTTCGCGGTTCTTATGCGCTTGTCATTGATGATTGGTCTCCTATTTGTACAAATGGTCTATTCTTCAACCTCCTCAGGTTGGAATGGTTCCGGGTCTCCGGGGGCTCTGGCCTGTGAATTAACTGTCAGTACGAGTGCTCGGGCTCGCGAACCATCTATGGCGCCTAGAAATAAACCCACCCTGATAGCGCCAGGACCACCAAGTTCTCGCTCCAGACCGCCTTCAAATTCCCGGGGGAAGGACGGCTTGTCAGGGTACACCCGACCAACAACCCAGCAGACCCCCACGAAAACCGCAACGAAGGTGCCAAGCTGTGCGAATGCTGTCCGGGAATTGACCCAAGTATATTCGTAAGGACTGAAAATTCCGAGCACATCGTGATCCTCATGAACGGGTTCGCCAAAGTTCCTGCGCTCCTGCTTGTCCCACCAGTCTCCGTGGGGATCGCGGAACTGTCGCTTGACCGCTGGGGGATTAATGAAGCCGCCATTCTGGCCGGGGTCTTCGGCCTCGCTGAAAACGGGTTGGTCGGGGAATTTCTGTTCAATGATCTTCTTATCGTTGAGGGAGTCGGGAAGGAAGGTTCGTTGCTGAATAATGGGTAGTCGTCGCGATGCGACCATGGACGCTGCGCGCAGGACCGAAGCCCTAGCAACTCGTTGGGAGAGCATCTATGGCAGAGGGAAAATATATTAGCTCATGGGCAAGAGCTAGCAAGACCGCAAGTGTAGCAGTTGGAGCATACCGTGGCCCTATCTCGTCCGCGATGCCCTTGGGGGAGTGGTGGTGTTGGATGATGATGAGTGAGGTAATGAGCGAATGGTTGCTTCAGCGGATGCCGAATGAATTGACTGGACTGAGCTGCGATTGTGAGCAACAGCTCAATTGACGGGTGATGATTGGACAGAGCCACATCGGCCAGCAAGAAATATGGAGACAGCACCCCAGTGTGAGATACAGTGCAATTTCCAGCCATAGGGAACAGCCCGCACGGACTACCAGCCAGAGGCCAGACTACTGGCCAGACCCAGTGTGGATAATGCGGACTGGGCGCGCAGCGAGGCGGAGGTTCAGGGCGAAATTTTTTGAAGCATCATCATTCTACGGGGAACCAGCTTTTCTGCACAAAATCCATCGTCACCATCGACATAGAGGGCTGGTAATGGCCTGGATCTGACACATGAACCTGCTGTTGATTCTCTATCCGTAGACGTAGTTTTCGCCTCTGCAAATGCCGATTTCGCTGGGATCTCCGTGCCCCCGTTGCTCGAGACACCCCGGACAGCTATGACGGGCACCGCGTCGCCCCAGTCCGCTGCACCAACACACGCCGTCACCAGCGCCAACAACACCAACAACACCAACGTCGACGCCTCGTCCCTCCACGCACCCGAGCTGTCCGCCACAACCACGGCTATCGATGTCGCCAAACGGGACAGCAAAGACAACAGTAAGCGTCCTGCAAACCCCGGCACAGATGGCCAGAGTGGCTCCCCTGGAAAGGCTGCACGTCCCTCTGTGCATCTCGGCGATAGCAACGACGACCACGACGCCCACGATGATGAGCGACCGGCCAAGCGGCGGCGTGTGCGTGAAACAACGCCCCAGAAGCCTGTACGACGACCCAAGGTCGAGTCTCCTCCCTGGAAGAAGATAGAGGCAGAGGGTCCTACGACATTCCTCGAAGATGGAAAACGAAGGTCGGGACGGACCAACGCGCTTCCTCTGGAACTACAGCCCCGGACTACGAAGCGAATGACGAGGGGCTCTCTACATGCTGCCCAGAGCTCTCCCAATCCAAAAGACCGGCGTGCAGGCGCGCCTGCAACTACAAATGGCACACAAAGGAACGTGTCTGCTCTCCGGTCCTCCTCCACCAAGACGCCCCCCTCCGTCGCCAAGTCGGGCTCGAAGAAGGCGTCAAGCAGTGCTCCCAAGCCCTCTCCCAGGAAGACAAGAACCACCTCGACGCCTTCGCGCCCCCCACCAGAATCCCCAAAGCGCTCCCTTCCCACTCGACGAAGCTCTAGGACGCGACGAGACAGCCTAGACACCCCGGTTCGGGTCCCCGCCCCCCACGAAAGCCCAAACTCGTCACGGCCGACTCGGATCCGGTTGCGGGTGAAGGCTCCCACTATCCCCATCGTCCATCCCGCGCAAGTCAATGTTCTTCCCGGCCAGACCCTTCCGCCTCCTAGGGTTTCATCGACCTTCGACGAGTACATCGCGCGAGCACCAACACTAGACGTTCGTGATGGTGGCTGGCTGGATATTGCAGATGATGGGCCGCCGTACACGCAGGAGATGGCCGAGAAGGACGCTCGGGTCATTTTACGGATCGAGACAGAAGTTGAGCCTGGTGGTCTGCTTAGCGAAGGACGGTCAAGTCTCTTTGCGCCCGACCCTGTTGAGGAGCCGCCTAGGCAGTGGGCGCACATGGATCACCTTGTCAAGCAGATGGCTAATTTCCGGAAGCTGATGGTGATGGAACATCAAAGACACAAGATTACGGCAAAAAAAATTGCCGAAGCGTGTAGGGATGAGTGGCTCCGTCGCCAGCCCAAGACGGCGGAAGAGATTGAGGCTGAAGCCCAAGCGGAATGTATCGCGTGCTATAAGACCGTCATCAAGGCTCTCGTAGGCACCTGGGACAATGTCAAAACTGAGATCAATCGTCGACGGCTGGAAGAGTGGGAGGCTGCAGAACAGAAGCGGGTAAAAGCTGCTCTTAACGAAGCGGTGAGCATGTCGGAGCTCAAGCTTCAGGCTCGGCAAGCTCGTATTGATTCTGAAGCCTTGTCGGATACTGACGGCGAGGAGGAAGACCAAGTTCTAGATGACTCCGGGGTTGAAGACGGTGGCGACGAAATGGATGTGGATTCTGATGAAGAGTCTAATTCAGATGCTGGCTCTACAGGGGATGAGGATAACATGTCATCTTCTGATGATGATGAAGACATGAAATCCACCGTATCCGACGAAGGCCTAACACAAGATCAACTTCGACAGAAATATGCCAACATACCCAATCTTCCGACTTCCGATATGGGAGAGAACGACAAAGGCAATAGCGGCGAGGGGAGGGGAATAGAAACCGATGATGCTGCTGAGACAACGGATGAGTCCGTGGATATGGATGATGACATAACTTCAAGTGACGAGGATATGGACAGTGCGGAAGAGGATCTTAGTGATGGTGAGGCCGACGATTCCGACGATTCCAACGACGATGGAGAATCCACTGGTCTTCTCGGCTTGTTTTTCGGTAAAAAGGAGCTCAAGAAGCTGAAAGACAATGCTCCCGTGGGGAATGAGCAGTCGGACTTTGGCGACACACTCATGACAGAAGTAAAGGCTTTGGCAAGCAACGGTACTGGTATAGATATTGAACAAACCGTGGTAGAAGAAAAGAGCGAGTCAGCACGGTCTGCCACAAATCTTGATGCCCGGCCAATCACGAATAACAACAGTAACATTGGAAATCCGATTCATCCCTCAAACCCGACGGTAATAAAGGATGACACCTCAGCAAACACCACGAACTCATCGTTACATGTAATGGATTGCCTTTCTAACCCTTACATGAGTAACAAACCAGATGCCCAAGCCACCATAACTTATCCATTGGAACCACTTGATGTTGAAATGGAGATGGTTGATACTGTTGAGCAGCTCAGGAAGAATAGTACCCAAGAAGTTCCCAGCATTGAGGTTGCACCCGCTCTGTCAGATCAACAACAACCTACTTCGGAGACAGATGCAATTACTAATTCCATCAGTCGAGACCGCAGCCAATCACCTCGAACGACAGAAACCAAGCCCTCTGAGGCCGATACAGCCTCGTCAGTGATGAAATCCGGAGCCAGCAGGTCCACCACCCCTCCCTCGCAATCACCCAAGACGGAAGTCCCATTTTTATTACGAGGCAACCTACGCGAGTACCAACACTACGGATTAGATTGGCTTGCGGGTCTCTACAAAAACCAGACAAATGGAATTCTCGCGGATGAAATGGGTCTCGGCAAAACCATACAGACCATTGCTCTATTAGCTCATCTTGCTTGTCACCACGAAATATGGGGGCCCCATCTCGTCATTGTCCCTACAAGCGTAATGCTCAATTGGGAGATGGAGTTCAAGAAATGGTGCCCTGGGTTCAAGGTCCTTTCATATTACGGCAGCATAGAAGAGAGGAAACGAAAACGGCAGGGTTGGAAAACAGATGACATGTGGAACGTGTGCATCACGTCTTACCAGATCGTCCTTCAAGATCAACAAGTGTTCAAACGCCGGCAATGGCACTACATGATCTTAGACGAGGCGCATAATATCAAGAATTTCAAATCGAAACGCTGGCAGACTCTGCTGGGTTTCAATACTCAAGCACGCCTTTTGCTCACCGGAACGCCCTTACAGAATAACCTAACGGAGCTTTGGTCTCTTTTATTCTTCTTGATGCCATCAGAAAATGGTGTTGGTGGTTTCGCAGACCTAGCAGAGTTCCAAGATTGGTTTCACAAACCAGAGTCACAAATCCTAGAGAGCGGCAGGGAACAAATGGACGAAGAAGCGCGAGCTATTATTGCTAAACTTCATAAAGTCTTACGACCATACTTGTTACGACGTCTAAAGGCAGACGTCGAGAAGCAAATGCCAGCGAAATATGAGCACGTGGAGCTTTGTCGATTATCGCGGCGCCAGCGAGAGTTATACGATGGCTTCCTAGCCCGAACTGACACAAGGGAGGCCCTGGCTTCGGGAAATTATATATCAGTCATCAATTGTCTTATGCAGCTGCGCAAGGTCTGTAATCACCCAGACTTATTTGTCGAGCGCCCCATCATGACATCCTTCCGACAGCCTCGCTCCGTTGTCGCCGAATTTGCGACCACTGAGACTCTTCTTCGAGGGAAATATCTCGCCGATCACGCCAATTCTTCCGCCAACCTAAGCTTCCTCAACCTAATACCGGTGCAACGCGAGAACATATCAACAGCCATTTGTGATCGTGTATTCGAGCTCAGTTCTGACAGAACGTTCTTGGAGCTCCAACAAATCCAGGAAGCTCGCGCGCAAGCTGCAAACATGAGTCTTGATCCTTCCACAGTAGAGTCAAATATCGCATATCTGGATAGCATCGGACGATGGGGCCGCTTGGAAGAGTTGCGGCATTGTGCCTACGTCAATGGTCTCCGCCGTCAACAGCGGCCTATTTATGGTAAACAATTGACCGACTTCTTGACCTTGGGTATTGACCAACGGCCTTTCAAACCTCGTCCCAGGATACCACAGAAAATAATGAGCTGGTTTGAGGAAGATTCGCCGGTTCTTCGATCAATAGTACCCAGTCTGGACCAGCGTGCTTCCTCAATGAAAGCCACCATATCCAAATTTGCCTGCGTTACCCCCGCAGTTGTCACGAGAGATATGAACCAGTTTGTCTTGGGTTCTAACAAAATTGAGTTGTTTGAAGATACGAATCTCAAGTTATCTGCTCCTATTCGCTATGTTCCTTTCATGCCGAAGGAGCGTCCGCTCGACCCCTGGCACGAGTCACGCATGAGGCTAAGCATACAGTTTCCAGACAAGCGTCTTCTCCAGTACGATTGCGGCAAGCTTCAAGCTCTCGACCGGCTATTACGCAAGCTTCAGGCCGGCGGTCACCGAGCCCTCATTTTCACGCAAATGACGAAAGTCCTTGACGTATTGGAACAATTTCTAAACATTCATGGCCATAAATACCTTCGACTTGACGGAGCAACCAAAGTCGAACAACGCCAAATTCTGACGGACCGCTTCAATCATGATCCCCGCATTCTCTGTTTCATTCTCTCGACCCGTTCCGGCGGGTTGGGAATTAATCTTACCGGCGCCGATACCGTCATATTCTATGACCAGGACTGGAACCCGGCTATGGACAAGCAGTGCCAAGACCGGTGTCATCGTATCGGTCAAACCCGAGATGTGCACATTTATCGGCTCGTAAGTGAGCATACTATCGAGGCCAATATCCTTCGGAAAGCGAGTCAAAAACAGATGCTCGATGATATCGTAATTCAAGAAGGTGGCTTCACCACAGACTACTTCAACAAGCTCTCGGTGCGTGGTGTGATAAGCAGCGCAACGGATGAAACAGACGTGGTTGGAGATGCCATGGACCGTGTTCTCGGTGGTGTAGAGAGCGCTGACCAACGCACGGTGGGCCGTGTACTCGAACAAGCTGAAGACCGGGAGGACGTTGCTGCCGCACATGTGGCCGAGAAAGAAATTCAAGAGGACGAGGCGGATTTCGCCGAGAAACCGCCAACTGCAACTGCATCAGGAACTTCTAGTACACGACAGGGTACGCCTGCCACGCAAGACGATATCGGAATAGGACGATCAAATCTAGGTCTCTTCGAGTCAGCTAATGCGGACGGCACTGTAGAGGAAATTGAGAGCAACGCATGGGGTGAGAGAATACACACGGTCGACGAGTACATGCTCGCAATGATGGCTAGACAACTTGAGGGAACAGCGCTCGAGCTCCCCAAGGACAAAAAGAAGAGTAAGAGCAAGAAGGGCAAAGACACACGAAAGCGTTAGAGTCGCTAGCCTCGCTGTCTCTTGCTTTCAAGTTCGAGGATTGTCTCATCTATCATACTTCAAGTGTATAATATTGGGTCCTACTTGAACTCAGGGCCCGCAACTTCAGTTTTCGTGTACTTGTAGACATTGCCACGGGACATGACAACCGGCGATGGCAAATTTCGGCGCTGTATTTCATTCGGTGCCGGTGTGCGAGGGGAGCGGCGAGAGTCAGGCGCGTTATCATTCCGGGAGTTCTGCATGGGCACGGGCTGGCATGTTTAACTGAGGCACATCAAAAGGCGGGCATTCTGGATCCTGTACAATTAAAAACAGCAATTACCAGGGAATTAGTTGAATACCACGTGATATAGAGTTCACAACCTCCCGCTGTCTCGGGCTTTGAATCCCTATATCCCGTTTGTCTTCGTCGCTAACCAGTAGTAGTGTAGACTTGTGGTCGACTCAGGGGGAACTTTCGGCCGTCGTCTAACGCTGCCGTCAGACTAGCCGGCAACCCCACCTCTTGATCCACCCTCGGATGATTTGATGCTTGTGCCTTATAAGACGAGATGAGACGAGATGAGAAATGACCGACTTGGAGGGGCATGTTTCCGGAGCTGAAGACGGAAAATAACGTGATAGTAAAGATTCCACACCAAGTCAATTGTGCGGGGACAGAATTAATCCCTAGTATACAGTAAGTGCCCATTTTCTTCATGCAACTCAAGTTTCCGGAACCACGCAGTCGGTAACTACTAACTAGTAACTAGTCTGGCCTCCGCACACCAGTCTCCAACCTCCACTCGAAAAAAGACTGGGGAAAGGAGATCCTGGACTAGTCCCCGCAGTTATTCACATGTCACTTCGTAGATAGGTGTTATACCTGTCTATTGTACCTGGATCAACACACATATAAGCAATTTGCTAGGTGAACATGGCCTCACCAGCAGACCAGAACTCGCAGCACGGCGAATTCCGCAAGTACCTGCCGGACCTCAGCACCCCGCGCTTCACGGCCATCGCACAGAATGACGCGCACGGGCACGCAAAGGAGTTGAAGGACAAGCAAAGCCCGCCGTGGCTGTACGGGCTGTACACGCACTGGCGGAAGTTACTGCAGGAGCCGTTCAAGGGGATCACGAACAACGGTATGCGTCCCGTGTTCAACAAAATTCTTAAATTTCAAGAAATCCCCATGCAACACGCAGACTAGACTACTCATACGAGCCGATTACTTGGTTTGGTGCTGACTGCTGCAAGGCGTCGTCCGCCCGGGCCTCTTCAAAATCCGCGACGAAGGCGTGCCCATCGAGTGCATAGTCGCCGCCGCGGAGGCAGTCGTGCGCCAACTGACGCCCGAGCAGGCGTCCAAGACGCTCCTGCACATCGACTCGCCGGAGTGGCGGACGTGGTCGAACCCGGAGTTCCTGATCAGCGACAAGGGGGTGCGGCTCGACGAGATCTCGCCCTCGCTGCGCACCGCCGTGCTCGCTGTGCTCGAAGCGACGCTGTCGCCCGAGGGGTACGCGAAGGCGTTGGGGGCGATGCGCATCAACCACTTCTTGGGCGAGCTCGTCAACGCGCCGCGTGTGATGAACGAGCACAGCTATAACTTTGTCCTGTTTGGCAAGCCGTCCGCCGCGCGGCCCTGGGGCTTCGCGTTCTACGGCCACCACCTCTGTCTCAGCGTCTTTCTGTACCGCAAACAGATCGTCGTGTCGCCGTGGTTCACGGGCGCCGAGCCCAATGTTATTGATGCCGGCCCGCACGCCGGCACGCGCATCCTTGACGTCGAGGAGCGGCTGGGCTTGCAGCTTATGCAGAGCCTCGGCAAAGAGGTACAGGACAAGGCTCGCGTGTACAAGCTGATGAAGGATCCGGCCATGCCTAAGGGCCGGTGGAACCGTGAGTGATTCCCGATGTTATTTTTTTCTTGTTCTGTCAACCCCTATTCAGAGCACCAAGTTTCATTTCGGGCCAAGATTATGTGTAAAGGCTTTCAAAAGCCTCGCAAATGAGAAAGTACGTTTGAGCTAGAATAACTGACTCCGAGTTCCCAGATGACGACCAGCGCCATCTATGCGGCGCGTATCGCGACAATCGTGTCGTGCCATACGAGGGTGTGGTAGTATCCTCGCTAAGCGCCGAACAGCAGAACCTCGTAGTGCAGATCCTCGAGCAATATCTACTGTACCTGCCTGCACAAGCGCGCGCGATACGGCTGGACGACGCCAAGGCGCTGTTCGACGAGACATACTTCTGCTGGATCGGCGGCCACGGCGACGACGACGCGTTTTACTATCGCGTCCAGAGCCCCGTTGTCATCGCCGAGTTCGACCACCACTCCGGCGTCTTCCTGACTAATGGCGAGCCCGCCAAGTTCCACATCCACACCCTGCTGAGGACCCCGAATGCTGGCGATTATGGATGGGCACTACGGAACCAGATCGAGGGTGTCGACCAGGATTATGTGTGGGAGGGTTAGGGCTATGCGGAGGGATTGGTTCGGATCATATGTACTTTCTGGCAAGACCAGTACGCTCACATCATATCAACTCCGCCGTTTTTTGACAGCAGTATATGCCTACTCCCCTCAAACGCGAGCAGATGCGGGGTTTAAAAGAGCCTTTAACGTATTCCGTATCCCGTTATACGTTGAAAATGTATACAATGTGTCAGTTACTTTAAGTGCAAGCCTCTTATTACGAACTTATACGGCTTTTATTGAGCTGCCAATTACAAGTCTTCCATGTTAGAATGCCCTAAAGGGGTGTATGTATCGCTACATTTCTAGTAACCAGCACCTCGCCATAACACAGCAGTCCAAATTTGAAATCACTAACCGCCGTGATGAATTATTGGGTCGCAGCCGGCCAGCCAACTGTTACTGCTTACGCTCCCCCAATACAAGTACTACACTATATGCATATGCCCTGAAGTGTGTTGTAGATGAGGGGTTTGTTTCGCCCGCTGAATTTCCCGGACCCATGTCCCTGAACCTCACGGCGACTAATTCGCCGATCCTGAAATAAGATGCGACTCTGACACAATTCGCAATGGGGCTGAGCTCCAAACGTCAGGTCAGTGTCTTCATTGTTGCTTTTTAAAACTGCCGGCTTGGCGACTAAATCTACGAAGTGTGTAACTCTCGTCGGAACGATTGCACCATTGAACAAAATGGAAAAAGGAGAAGGTAAAGTGGACCAGAGAGAGCGTCTCGAAAGTCAGGACTGGTTGCCTCACTTGGTACGAGAACCCCCTTTCCCGTCCCTTGTCAGCCAATCCGCATCGTGTGGGTGACACATTTATACCAACTAATTCCTTGTGCTAGCAAGTGGGTTCCCTTTTGCTTGGGTTACCGTCTCGTCTAATACTAAACTGTATTAGGAAGCGCCATCTCAAATGTGGCGAGGAAAAGCCTTTCTGTCGACGTTGTCTTAAGAATGGAGGAAAGTGTGATGGCTATGAGCCGTCACGACCTAGGAGTAGCTGTCTTCAGCAGTCTGGGCAGGCATTGGTGCAGATACCCAGCCCTATTTCGGGGAATGTCACCGACTCGAGTTTCGAGAAGCTGCTTCTTCATCATGCCGCATATTGTACCGTCCCAGACTTGGCAGATTCTTCCTCCTTACCTCGTTTCTGGGCCAACAACGTCCGCTTGCTCGCCACCCACGTGGAGCCTATCAAACACGCTCTGATTGCTCTGGGTGCTGCCCATAGAGGGTTCTTATCTAGGGGATCCCAAGGACATCAAACATGTGGAGTGCGGAGCTACGATAGCTTCACAATACAGCAATATAACCTCGTGATACAGCAGATGCAACCGATCATGTCGGATCCCACGCAGGTAAATATCCAGATCACCCTTGTCTGCTGCATCATCTTTGTCTGTTTGGAGAACTTGAGGGACCATTACGGCGAAGCTCTTCGTCATTTGCGGGCTGGCTCCCGTTTACTCCTTGACTTGAAAGAGTCACCCAATCAAGCATACAATATAGCGGGCGCCGCACGAAAGCATAATGTCTACGAAGATATCACCGACATCACTTCCATGTTCTGGCGCCTAACCTTGGACGCCTCAGTCTTCGTGCAGGACGAAGTCGTTTCCTACAGCTTGTTTGATCTGCTCGATCCAGAAGCTAACAGTATTCTCCCGCCATTCACGACCGCAACTGAAGCTCTGACCCAACTAATCCGAATAGAGATTGATTTCGAAGCCATTTCAGAGCGAATTTACCAGACATTTCAACGCCAAGTGAATCACGATACCAACGGATCTACGTCATGGGTTCGACCAGATTTGTACACTCGCAATAAATGGGTGTGGTCGGCGGAGGATGAGCTGGCACAGCAAGCCATCTACGGGCGATTCAAGAGCTGGAGTGTCACACGGACTGAAGGTGTCACCTTGACTCACCTTTTCAGCTGCAATATATTTATCAGACCATGAACTTGCAACTCGCCTCCAGGCCGAGACACCTCGTATCGAGAGCGATTTCGAGGAAATGCCTCAATATTCTGTATATAAATAGGAGGCCTTTGGCCTCGATAGATTCAGTCCATTTTGAAGGTTAAGGACCTTTGAGAGCCTAGATTGATTATTATCTAATACAGCCATTAAGCCAAGCCCTAGAACACTAGCCCTTGTTACATGGAGTGCGTGCCTCGACATCTTCGTAGATACCTTCCTCCAACGGTCCGCCAGTTCTAAAGAACAGCGCCAGGTTATGCTGCTTTGCATGCACCAGAAAGTTTGGGCGGCTGTCTTCAAACATGATCCATGGTTTTCGGATCCTGGAGCCAAGCCTGAAAAAATGGACTTCGAAGCTATCGTGGATCATGTCGCATTGGTAGTTGACCCTAAGTTTTCCACGACACATCCTGTATTTGCATTCGATGCTGATTTGATCCCACCTCTGTCATACGTTGGCCTTTACTGCAATGATGTTGCTCTCCAACGTCGAGTGGTTGTGTTGCTAAGGTCGATGAATCGGAGGGAGGGGCTTTGGGATAGCGAGGAAGTGGCCGATATCCTGGAATCTGTGTGTGTGATGAGAGAACAAAATGTCTGGTCAGATGAGGATTATTGGGGCGGGATGCCGGGCCTTGCGAGGCGGATTTCTTCTCATAGGATCGCAGGTCTCCGAGCTCCAAAGCAGGTTATCCTCTTAGCACAGTAAGAAATACGCTTCTGAGTAGAATGTGTAATTGATGTTAAGTCAATTTTGCATTGAACTAATTTCTACTAGTTGTGAAGTATCATAAAATCCTCACCGAAGCGAGAATACCTGCCTATCTCTGTATAATCGATCGAGAGGGTGACTGGCATCAATGAGGCAATTTAACTCTCTATTGAAATGCCCCTCACGGCTATGCTGCACATCCGGCGCTGCTGGACTATCGTAAAGCCTGCCAAGTTTCCAGGCGTAGCCGCACGTTGTAACTGCAGCCGTCGGGAACTAGCTCAAGAATTCATCCATCCGGGAGCTTGAAGCTTATTTACCAAAATCCGCATGAATCTTGTTTGAACATGTTCCACCAGTGCAGACATATATGTGTCCGGTTAATGCGCAGCCGGGATCAGAGTGGTACTGTGACGGGCAGCCTATCACCCGAGGCTTCAGATATCCTATTCGGGCTTACGGGGTGTCAGAGGCATAGTATCAGTGCGCATGACACTCCTGGTTCCATTTCGAATAGCTGACCAAAGCCCGAAACCGATGAGGTTGAGGTATCACCTACTGTACCCCACACGTCCAACCACTCGCCAAAGAGCTTGAGTCAAGTCTAGATTTTTTTTTTTTTTTTTAAAAAAAAATCGTCGGCAGAAACTTTCGTGGTCAACTTCGATCGACAAAAAGGCATTCTCACAGGTGCATGCGTTGATCTACGCTGAGAGCAAGGGGAATTAATTCGGGCTATTTCTCTACTGGAAAATGCATCTTCGACTGAAGTGTTAGCGGCAGAGCCTGCTCCCTTATGACCATGAAGAACGGTGAATTGTCTTCACCACCAACGTTGAGTATGATTGCGAATTGTGTTAGAACCGCAGTGAATCTCTCCACCAAAATTGTGGTGCGTGTTCCAGTCATCAATAAAGGCCACGGTAAAGTTGGCTTTGGCATAGGCTGCAACAACGGCCGTAGCCAATACGTCCTCTCCGTTCTGAATCGGACCCCAGGGTTTTGGGGCAACATACAGTTCATCATTTAAAACCACACCATTGATCACGCCTGGATAAAAAGCAGCTACCTGGAGATCTGAGCGGCCCGGCCAGAGTGTGTCATTGGTAAAGATGGCCGGGACCCGTATTATCTCCGCATCCGTTATCCCGGTCGCGTTCTTCAAGATGTCGATATTGGCCGCAATCCTTTGGGAACACTGCTTGTTTGTAGCCACCATTCCTGCATCGCTTAGGATGTCATTAACGGTGATCCCAGGAACAGAGATGGGTCTAGGGGGAAATGGCCCCGGAGGATTTGAGATCGCTCCCGTATCGTTCTTGCGCGAGAACGCTAGAGTAGATCCTTTCCCAGCTAACTGGATCTCTCGAAGCAAGTTCATCCCCGCATCAGGATCGTCCACCACGAGAATCCAGCCGCGGGGTGTTTTGGCAGGCAGGAATTGCAGGAACTCGTCAACGTGGCCGACTCCCAGCCAGTCGGTATCCAGAAGAAGGGGTGACTGTGCTTCTTGAGCCCGAAGGTATTCAAGAATATGAGGTTTCTGTGTCCCATGGGATCCCATAATGATACGTCCTGCAGGGTAGTTGTTCCCATTCAAGACGTACGGAGGAATCGTCTCGAGATTTCCCATCGAATTGATCTCGTCGCGGGCCCCGCCAAGCCATTGCACAGCACCCCACCCAGATTGCCGAAGATACTCGAACAATTGCCTTCCTGCAACTCGGTCATCTTGGGCTGAGCGAATCATGATACGGAGAGAGATGGTTCCATTTGGCCCTGGCATGCTAGAATATCCAGGTTCGATAAAGTCTTGCGCCCAAATATCATCACTGTGATTAAACAGGTACATTTTCGGAATGCCGTTTTTGCGTACAACGTTGGCTAGATCTTCCGTAAACTTTTTCTGAAACGGCGCTTCAGTGTCGTTACCAGCGGTGCTGAGAACCTCCTCTACATGCTGTAAATGGTGGTGTGTGAGAACCGGGGCAACCCGGAGAGTGACCATATCTGTTGAATTTGCCGATCCATCCTGGATGGAAAATTGTACGGTAACGCGGCCGTCCCATCCTGGCTTGCGTGTGTCCCGTGCGTCGATGCCGAGTTTAAGACCAGTCTTCAACTGATGAGCAGAGAATTGATGGCTCTCGGGCACAAAGATCCACCGGTCCTCAACCTCGTGCGAGAAGATGCGGACATTCTGGCGACTCACAGAGTTTGGAACTGTGACATATCCAACGGCGTTATTGCTCAAATTTGATATTGGAACAGTAAGAAGAGGTGCAAGGTACTGGGGGGCATGCTGGATTTCATCTGAGGCATCGTTACAGGCCGCCAAATCCTTGTTGTCAAGCACAGGGCCTTGAAGCGCTAGCTGGGAACAACGCCGAGCAGTGTCGCCGATATTGGGTAAGAAGATGGCACCGGATGTATCTGTCCATTGCTCTTTTCCGATGGAATCCGAGTAGCCAACAAGATCCACATGACCGTCTCGGTTAGTGTCAGCCCGGATATCCGCCGTTAGAGCAGAACTGAGAGACAGAAGCGCTAACTCGCTGTTAGTTAATTAAGCCTACGTGTAAGAAGACGACGAAGTCTCACTTAGGGTGGTCGCAATCACCGCTCGACACATTTTCCGTTGAGTATCTTAGAGAGTAGGACAAGGATGAGAAGATTGCTTGAACAAATGTTTCGGATGGAACAAGATTGCTTCTCAAACAGTGGCAATCTTGGGGTTGATGGTCATTTATATTCCCACAAACAATTTTCCCCCAGCAGACCCATTGCCTCCGTATACACAATGATTGAAGCCGAATTTATTTTAAAGGCTCTCTAAGGAACGCTTACCTTCCTGTTTGAGTATTGGTGTCCGGGAATGTGCCATCTTTCTGCAAAAGCCTCACTTTATCACCTTTTACGAATACGACCCGTGGAGGTGTCGTCGACGAAGTTCTCATATTGTCACCTCCGAGTCTTCCAATAGACCAAGGCATTGGTACCTGGTTCGTGGAGAATCTTATTTCAAGTTAAGCCAAGCTTGCTTGACGGGGGGTCAAGTCATGCCGCAACCAATATGTTGCTAACACTCTGATGCAGTGTGCCGATTTGTGAACTTGTTTTGTGCAGGGGACATATATTTCGGCTGGGATTGATAAACTTTGGCGTGGGAGTTTGTATCCCGGCCGCGGCTAGTTTAGTCTATTACGATCCAGTCAATCAGCGTTCTCCGAGACAGTGTCCGCAGAGGCGGCTAGCTTCACTGCATGTTGCAGTATTCTGGCCGCCCGCAGTAAGTCCCAAAACTGGGATTCTTTGGCTCATCTGCGTCTCGATTTCAACCATCTGAGGGACCTCAAGGCCTTATCGAAAGCGTCGTAATAAAGCCGCAATGAATTTAACATGTGGAGAGACGCTGTTCATTGATGAAAGATGGTGTAATAGAACCGGACGGATGAATTACCTTGCCACGCTCCAGCTTAATTCGTAAAAAGTCGGCCCACGGACTTACCGGCCAAATCTGGATGTTTTGTGCGCCACTGCTGCACAGGCAGTTATTGTCATGATAATTGCACTGACCGTGTAGCATCTAAAAGTCAGTGCTCAATCCTAACTCAAACCCTTCACATGTGAGAAATCAACCCTTTGTGTCCGAATGAAGGTGTCGCATGATATGCCGCTTCCATGACTCATTTCATAGTCAGCTGTTACGTAAAGAAGATGATGGGCTCACTCCAATCTAGGCAGCAGGTATTACAATAGTAATCAGGGTGAGTGAAAACAACCTGCTCGCTACGCTCTCCGTAGCTTCCCTAGTGTAGCAAGTGGCACACCTACTTCTTCCCTAACCGTATCGAACAGGCAATCAACCTTGTGAGAACCTGCATGAAGGGTTATATCATGAACTTTAGGCGACTCATCAAGGGGTCTCGGTTTTAGAACTCGAGCGGATGTTCGACCGGACGAGAATGCATACTTGCAATCGGTTTTCTTTGGCCGGGAGATCCGTACTACTACTGTTCTCTTCCTGTCTCGCAAACAGAGCAACGGCGTTTGTAGAGCTAGCATTGCAATGTTATACACACCATATTCGTTTCGTGCAACCTGGGTTTGACCGAGTGAGATGAGCAAACGCCATAACGAAGATGAGACAGCAGACGAGTGTGGTTTGGACATTGCTGGGACCGGACACGATACCTGGGACCTAGGACTCGGACAAAAGGGCCCTGTGGGCGGCATCTGATATCTCCCGCCTTTTGGTTGCAAGTTGATTATTCGTAACCATTCCACTTGAGCCGAATGCAACGGTAGCAGACGGCGTAAGTCTAGAGAGGCCCGCTCACTGATGCTCACTGATTTGGCATAGCTTGGTAGGGCCGAATGAGCATCACACCCTGGACACACTCTCCCCTTGCGGCAGTACTGTTACGGAAACTTGCAACCCTCTATGGCATGCATACAGTAGGGACACGGCGCGGTTCAAGCCAAAACCCGTTCTCTCGCAATGCTGATTGGCTACTTCGTAAGAGACTAAATTAACGTGCAGTTGTCAGTTGTGTGTATTAATAATTAACGATCCTAAGTCTACTGTAATTGAGTGAGTCGTCTCCGAATAGGAGATGTCCGTTCGCTACGATGCGACCGTGTCGTTGACCTTCCTCACTGATGATACCAGCGGAAATGTTTACAGCCTCACGGATCTCAGTGGTAGTGATGCCTCCGGCTCCTCTGGGGGCGTTATTCTGTCTCCTGACCGGCCGTGGCAGACCGTCATGTTGGGTGTAGGTACCTAGTCGCTGGGCGGCTTGCTAGCCAAGCGGAACCTTCATGACACAGATCTTATCTGTCAGCGCCGACGGCGGTTACGCTCCAAACGGCTCAACCGCTGCCAACGGCGGCATCAGACAGAGCAACAGCGACTACTGGCTGTCGCTTGATTTTCTCAATGGCACGAACTCAGGTGAGGGCTAAATATATGACATAATCAAAAAGAATAAAAGCCATAAATAAGTAATAAATAAAAACTCCCTCTTAAGAGTTTTCTTCAAATACCTGTCGTTTCGTCTCTAATGTATAAAAGGAAGTAAAATGATATAGTGCTGTATTTTTCTTAAGATTACTTAGGTTTAGGGTTAAGGTTTACTTTTCGCTATAGCTAGTAGTAGCTTATTATATAATTAAATATAGCCAAGCTACTAAAAGCCATTATCCTGCTATAGTTTTATTAACATTATTAATTAATTATATCATGGCGCTCATTTGCCGGACTCGTTAAGAACCCCTCGGGCACTTAGAGAAGTCCTAAGGCCGGGGACTACGGGTTACTCCAGCTTCTCTTTCCTTTTCGCCGTTTCCAGTTGCAGGACGGCATTTTCCGGTACTGTCTCGGTTTCCCGCTAGACGGTGGATACTAGCGTCGTGGCGTCGGGAACTCATTGCCACATTTTACCTTCGTCTTGGAAAGACGGTCACACTTTGCATGTAACAGCATCGCAGCGCTTGGCGGGGTTCTGCATACTTAGATCGATTCCACAGTACCTAGCTTTGGTAGTTGGCTTTCTCATGAATCAATAAAATATCCATGGAACTGTGCCCAACAGTTTGATTGAAGCAATTATCTCTGGCGTTTTTCTCTCGATGTCTATAACTTTCGAGGAATGTATTTAATATATATTCAGACCTCTAGCGTACAAGCCTAGTGTGTCCTAATTTTCAATTCATAGGGTTAAACTAAACCCGCTTTTTTATAGGTGAGAAAGGGAGAGCAAAAAAAAAAAAAGCGAAGTTCGGCGTTGCAGCGCATGTTCGTGTCGGTATTCATATCGGGGGCGCCACTTTAAGTCGGGCACCGAGCCTGCGCGAGAGAAGTCCCCACGGATATGCATCGGCTACCCCAAAAGCCGGAGTATTCATAAAGATTTGCTGAACTCAATGCTACGAACGACAGTCAGCAGCGCCGACTAGCATGCCTCTTGTCTCCACAGCGGGGTGCTTTCCAAGTCCGACAAGGCTGGCCAACCCCCCCATACACAGAGGTGCTGAGTCCATAGAGTAAAGGTAATGGTGGTCACAATGTTACCAATCTCTTCAACTGTATCGTCCCCACCGTACGACAGGCCTAAGATTTCCGTGACTGACCTCTATAGAGCGCACGGAGTTAGGAGCATGATACGGTACGAACCGCATCCGTGTGCGTGATCGCCAGGAAATTTGGAGGTGCGGCTCGACTGAACATCCCGGATTTACAGGGATAAGGTTGGCGTCGGCAGTCGTTGCTTGGTACCGGCAGTGGTTCATTAAATTCCCACACGGACGGAAATCAGCGAACTTTCAAAAAGTGACCATCTGAAGCACGGACCCCGGCTGAGCTGTCGAAGTAGAGACGAGTTCCCACTTCCTGAAATTCCTCAATTTCTCCCCTTTCTACACTACAAGCCTCGCTGCTTTAAGCCTCGCCTAGAACCATTTCTAGCACGCCAGCCACGCTTAAATTCCTAACGTTTGTTTCGTTCTATATGTAGATAACAACTAAAACATTAGCGTCTAGGCTTGTACTTTAGTTTTTTTCATCACTCTGATATCGAAGGGGTAGATATGGCTAGATAGGTGGTCGTGTCCTCAAGAGTCCTTGGGACAACCTTCCACACTTCTATACGGCGGTTTCGTCGGGAGGCTGCGGCTCCGTAAAACGGTTTATGCTTGCACAACACCACAAAATCTCGGGTCCGTCAAGTGCCCGGATCGTGTCATAATTGAACACTAGATGTTAACTTAAAAGACATCATCCGCTCATTCCCTTAAGTTCCCTAGCTCTTCCGTATTAATTCCCCAGGCTACTCATTACAAAAACGCACTTCGCCAAAGTCAATAAAGAGAGCTTCAGCTCTGGTACATATCATGGAATCTAATGCACTCAATACCACTGCCATGGCAGACCCGAAGTCCATCGTGGACCCCTTGAAACTACCTTATCTCATTGCCGCCGTAATACTCATTCTTCTCACCAATTCCTTCAGCGGCACTAGAACAAACGTACCGCTATTGAATCCAAAGAAGATTCTAGAGATTACTACTACAAGGTCAAAAAGGGATTTTGTTATCAAGGCAAAGGACATCATTCGTGACAGGTTCCACACTCATCCTAATGATCCCTTTCGCCTCATCACCGACGTTGGAGATCTTACCGTCCTTCCACCATCAATGGCCAACGAGATACGAAATGACGACCGACTCAGCTTTTCTCGATGGGTCTATAAGGTTCATTACACGTTTGCTCCTCCATCTAACCGGGCTACTAACATACTCATTAGGCTCACAATGCCCATCTTCCCGGATTTGATAGCTTCCGAGAGGGCAGTCAAGATTCCCATATTGTTCAAAGTGTAATCGCGAGTGATCTCACAAAATTCTTGAGTAAGTCTAAGGACTTTTGTTAGCGTTCACTTGCGAACAGACCACTGACTCAAGTCCTCATAGATAAAGTAACCGAGCCTCTAGCAGAGGAGACAAAGATGACACTGCCAAGTCTTCTCTCTGACAACCAAGGTAAGTATCCAGGCACATCTGCTACAATGGGGATTGTATACTAATGTTTGTTTCCTAGAGTGGCACGCTCTTCCGCTCAAGCAAACGATCCTTCGTCTTGTCGCCCGCATCTCATCCCGTGTCTTCCTTGGCGAGGAGCTTTGCCGCAACGAGGCCTGGCTGGCGATTACAAGAGAACATACCATTACTGCCTTTGCCGCAACCCAAGACCTAAACATGTGGCCAACCCTCCTCCGTCCCCTCATACATTGGTTCCTTCCGTCCTGTGCCAAGGCCAGAGCCCAAGTCAACGAAGCCCGTAAGATCATCAGCGATGTCATCGAGAAACGCAACCAGCAGAAAACGAATAGTCAAGACAAGGAACAAATCAAGTTTGATGATGCCATCGAGTGGTTTGAGCGGGCAGCTAAAGGCCAGCCATATGACCCTTACTGCGCCCAATTGATACTATCGATCGCGGCTATCCATACCACGACGGATCTAATCTGTCAGGTTTTGATCGACCTTGCTCAACATCTAGAGATGCTCGAGCCGTTGCGCGAGGAGATCAAGACAGTATTAAACAGCAACGGATGGAAGAAAACATCGCTTTATCAGATGAAGCTTCTAGATAGCGTTATTAAGGAGAGTCAGCGTCTGAAGCCGATTGGGATGCGTAAGTCTATATGCCGTTCTATCCCATTGAATCCTTAGCCAGTATACCTGTCCATTGCTAACGCGCCGTCTTAAAAACTAGTCTCAATGCGCCGCATGGCCCTGCAAGATATCCGCCTCTCGGATGGCACTGTCATCCCAAGAGGCAAAACCCTCGCCGTGTCTTCACACAACATGAGAGATAGCAGTATCTATGAGAACCCCGAGGTGTGGGACGGCTGGCGCTTCTACCGGATGCGCGAGACCCCCGGTAAAGAGAATGTCGCGCAACTGGTCAGCACGAGCCCGGAGCACCTTGGTTTCGGCCACGGGCAGCATGCATGTCCTGGTCGCTTCTTTGCCGCTAACGAGGTTAAAATCGCGCTAGTGCACATTCTCACAATGTATGATTTCAGGCTCCCAGACGGTACGACGCCGGAGACGCGGATTTATGGGGTTAATCTTGATGTCGATCCCGCGCTGGAGATCGAGGTGAGGAAGCGGAACGAGGAGCTTGACGTTTAGAGTTTCAGGTATTGGTTTTTATGGTTGTCGTGGTTCGACCACAGCAAGCATAGAAGACAGGCATGGAGGAGCGAATGGAATGATCGATGAAACATGCTTCACGAGCCGGTGCGAGTGAGCGGGTCACGAAAAAGCTATCGAAGGGTAAAGAACACAGCAATAACATTCTCAAAGACAAGGCTGAAGGTACTTTTTTCTGCGTTTGCTTGAGTCTTATAAAGTATGCCCATAGGACTTCATTCGTTTTACAGGAGGCTTGATATAGGTCTTGCACAAAATGAGTTTGAAATCGACGTAATGTGGCCGATCACTTTGTTGGAGGTGAAGTTAACTACATTAGGAAGAAGATGTTGAGACCTAGATCTGGTTCATACGTGAGCGTGCCGTTGAATGACTAATGAGCCGCGAAGCGAGGCTAAAAAGAGTGGTAGCTCGTGCTCTCTTCGGTCCCCGCCTTAACATATTAAACAACTATCCGCTCCTATCGATCCGTTCCCCCCCTGACCCGGGAACCTTGTTGATTGAATTGCTCTATTATACTTTAGGACTTAGTTATAGCGCTCTAACGGTTAAATCCTCTATAATGCCTATATCGAGAGGTCACAAAAATACCCCTGTTAGGGTGGGGCCAAGGGATTTTTTCTAACCTACCCTAGTACCTTATAGGAGCGGCAGCTAGAAACGAATAACTACCCGATAGCCCGGCGCCGGTGGTACCCCTAGGCCATCTGCCTTGAGACTCTATAAAATGGAGAAATAACCCGAGTTCGTTTTTCGGTTTTAGTCATCGAATGAATCGACGACTCCACCCCATAGCATGCGGAGCGTAACCTATCTTGCGCTCCTATCTATACACTTCACAGGACAGAGCACGAAGGAGTTTGAATCGCATATATTTGGGGGCAGGGCATGAGCCTCTACTCGAAGTCTAGTTTGCGCGAGGTGCTAAACTCGACTAGGCTTCGAATAGCCGCCTAGCATCTAAAAAATCAAAAAATCAAATACCCAACGCAGTCCTCCCCTCCTTCCAGCCAGCCCTATAGGCGCTACCACTTGGGGACGGTGGGTGGGATTAAAAAACCTCCGACTACCGAAAAACCACCCCTTTTGTGGGAGGTGGAAAAGTGAGGTAACGAGGAAAAATCCCTCGCGCGTAGATCAGCCGTAAACAGCCTCTTTATAGGGGCCGTGACCGTGCGCGGCGCTAGTCCTGTTATGTGAATAAAACAACCCAGTAACTGCCGGGCCGTCCCGGGGCCAAATTCCATGGGGATTGCCATATTCTATCCCTTGTACGTAATTATAGACTTTGTTCTGAGTCTCCATCATAGAAGCTGTACTAAAGCAAGTTCGTTGTAGGTGATGGACCTTGGTGGGATCGGGAACCATGTCCTGCTTCATCATACTACTGAAATATTGGCTTGTCAGTCAGCTCAAGTCTCACACTTAGAAGGTTGCCGAAAGCTATCTCCAAGAAACGGTCGAGGCAGAAGAGGGACATATACATGCTAACCAAACTATTCTAGCTAAGATTGGGCCCTCCACCGACCCAGAACGATGGGTGGCGCCGCATTTCCAACATGGTCAGTACGAACACAAGCGACCACGAGACCGTCAACAGCAGTGATGAGAACATCAACAGTGGCGGGGAGAACGTCAACGGTGACGGTCATGGTCACAACAACACGAAACATCGTACCAGACGCACCGTTGTTATCTTTTCACTCATCAGTCGTGGCCATATCGAACTCGCAAAATGCATCAGGGGTTGTTGTACCTATAACTACAGACCTCGTTCCAAACAAGCCTCAGTTAGGCTTAAATATTAGCGCTGACGGGTCATGTGGTCGCGGGATTACCTGCTAAGGCTCGGCGTTTGGCAACTGCTGCTCGAGCTATGGCTGGTGCGGAAGCACGTCGGATCATTGCGGCACTGGGTGTAACCCAGCGTTTGGTTTATGTTAGAGAAGGCGGTACGGAAATAGCCAACTACGAAGCCCTTTTGGGCATCCACAATCGTAATGGCGCTCAGCCCGTCTAGGGCATGTCACGGGATCATTTATAGCATGTTATCTTAGCACTCTCTACGAGTTCCCCTTAGGGCTACAAAATCTACGGTGGAGATATGATAAATTTCAAATGGGCTTAAAAGTCGGCGGTCGACCCCTTACCTCTTTGCCAACAGAACTAAGCACTGCTGAAGCCTACGGCTTGGACCTAGTTGGTCCAGAGCTCGTCCTAGGCGTTCGGTACACTTGCGTTAACAACAGAAAAAATCGAGATTTGCTGGTAGTTCCGCTAGGTAAGCTTTTGTTTTTGATCTTATTTTATCTGTTATAAAGTAACCTTATCATAGGCCGTTTTTTTTTTTTTTTTTTTTTTTTTTTTTTTTTTTTTTTTTTTTTTTTTTTGGCCTACAGATTCCGATTCCCACGATGAGTGGCTTGATGCTGGGCTAGCTCTCGTAATAAAAATACTAGATGACGGAACAGCGGGGAACTTGCTCCTTTTTTCTATAACCGGGGATAATGATGAGCAGTTGAATAGTGAGATATTGTAACAAGGGCTAGATACCTAGGGCTTGGCTCAATGGCTGTATTAGAGAGTAATCAATCTAGGCTCTCAAAGGTCCGTAACCTTCGAAATCAACTCTATCTATCGAGGCCGAAGGACTCTTATTTATACACAGAATATCGAAGTATTTCCTCGCAATCTCTAACCTTTGATACGAGACTGTCTGCAGCTGAAAAGGTGAGAGGCCTACGGCCTCTGATTGGTCTGCTGGCCCTCACCGCCTCGGTAACCAAAGTGACACCTTCAATTCGTGTGACAGATATCCATGCTTCTAGGCCTTCCGGAGCTTACTGTGGCACAACTTCATCTAACGGTTGCGCTTCCCGAGTCAGATACCTGCCAAGACATCAGCAATCAATTGAAGGTAGAATCGATTTCAAAATCATTGATTGTAGAGACTGGCGCAAAGCTAGAGCCAGATATAGGGAATACTCTGCCGATCGCACTGTTCCCACTCGATGTAATCGGGCGGGGAGGCGGGAATGACTGAACCCTATAAGTAATATGGGGCTGCCACCCCAGGTGGGAGCGGGTTGAGGTCGGGTGGCGCTTGTGGAAGGCCTAGAGAGTATTCAGAGAGCAGCGCCAGATATACAGTGTTTGTGGCGAGTGACACAGCACAGGCCTGAGGGTCTCCGAGGGTGTTGAGAACTTTAAAGGGAATGCGTTCGTTAGCAACGAAATAAATGTTATAGTAGTTAGTCAAGAAAGACTTCGGTCGTGATAGCTTGCTTACGAGTATGCCCCAAGCCCCTAGATTTCGCCTATTCACACCACCAAGTAATTCACTAACGAGGAACCCAAGTAACCTACCGCATCAGATCATCGCCGCAGTTCTATCCCCAAAATCCAGCCTACTGATGCTCAAATGAGTCTCCGTGACAATGTCAACAAAGCCACAGCTTAAGACGGCGCCGTTCCCAAACGCACCGCCGTCAAAAGCAAGCCCTACGTCTGGGTAAGTGACTGGAACAAAAGCCATTTGGATGGAGAAAGACTTATAAAGTACATACCATCAATCGGATTAAACGCTGCCCGTTCAACCTTGACGAAGATTTGATAAGATTGTAGCTTGGGGAGCTTGGCTTCGTCTCGGACCACACCTCACGCCGCGATTGGACAACACTAGTGGCTCTCGCAGGCGTGTTCACTTTTAGCCGCATTTTCAATTTAGTTGAAATGGTGAGAGGTCACTTTCAAAACATTTCAAGATTCCGATAGGTGTGTATGATGCTATCCGCCCAGTAGCAGGGTGAAGTTACAGGTAACACCGTGCAGCATATGTGCTAAGCTTACCTAGTTACTTATATTCATCTTAATCCATGCCCGGTATCTCCCACATGCGCTGTGCATTCAATCATAGCAAGGCCTACTGATAGCTGCATTCGAAATGTGCCGATCGATTAGCTCCATGGTCTAGCAAAAGTGTACGCCCTTACTATCAGGCCAACCGCGGAAACAGCCGGATAGATGCGGATCTTATCTAGATCCTAACCCCCCTTGCTTGGCGTACAGCACTTCCAAGATCTCCTCCGCCGAAATCGCTCGTGCAATGATTAATGTCTAGCTTCGACGGTGGCGCGTGCGGCATGGCTCCCCCCATTAGACAAAAACCTGAGTCGATATGTTGGGTCATCCCGTCTTTGGTCCCGAATATTTGAGTGTAGTGGCCATGCCGGCCTAAATAACGCTCGAGCTAAAGCATCATTACGCCTCATGATCCACGTTTCGCGCCTTACACCTCAGACTAGACCACAAGTAGTTACACCTACGCTAACCCTAGATACACTCAAATCCTCTGTCCCAATATGACGATGGTGGCCTAACAAGCAGGAAAGATGATGGTTTTGTACCCCCAGGATAAGCTACTCGTTATGTATGATACGGAGCAGCCTCCCGCGCACGTTGCAACTAATAGTGTCGACTAGGGTCTCCTCCACTATTCCCTCCTGCCATGTGATCCCTATCGTAAAGGGGCCCCCGACCACACTCGCACAGTTAAACCCGAGGGCTTGACCGGTTACCGTGCCATTCTGTGTGAAAAGAAGCTTCTCCAACGTGATTTTCGGGGAGCTATTTACCGAGGGGAAGGGCTCCCCTATCAATGCCCCGAGGTTAGACAACTCGTACGTATAGTCTCGCGCTTTACCCATCTGACTACGACAATGTGCTGCAATGTCCTCGATACCACTGATCTCCCCCCAAACATTGCCCTCCGGGAACCGCTCCAGTTCGGCTCTCATATCTTTTCCAAAATCACGCGCTAAATCAACGAGAAGCCTATGCTCCTCGGGAGAATGAGGCGCACTCTGCCGAAGGGCCCTCAGCAGAGAGCTTGGCACGTATTTCGTCGCGAAGGAAATATGATTCAGTATCTCTTGTGGCGCCGCTCCTGTGAACTTCCGTAATGAGTAGGGTGTTGCTGCTCGAATACCTTCATCGCCTGCAAGGGCGCGGGCGAGCGTAGTGCAGATGACGCCGTGGAGCAGATTCGTCACGGTAACTCCCCACTTTCTGCAGGTCCGCAGGACTTCAGAAAACTCTTGATGGGCGAAAGTGATGACACGTAGTCGCGACTCGAAACCATCTATAGATGGAAGGGTTACAACATTGCCGCCCCACACGCGTCTGCTGGCATCCTCTCGTGGATGGTGCATTGTCGGGGAGGTGAAGTCGATCAAGTCGTCAATCGATGGAGGAGCGGGTCGTGCGCCCAGAAGAAAGAGTGGCCACTGGGGCCTTTGACCATCTCCAGGGGCTGCCTCAAAGCTCTGCATGAGGGTTTTATGGAAAGCCAGTCCACTAAGCCCATCGGCAATAGCGTGGTGGAAAAGAAACGCTACATGGACTGTCCAGCAAAATTTATCGTAGTCAGCCCGATTCCCATTACCTGGATTGGTTGTAGGACGCCCGTCACCATAGATGAGCACGACGGTCTTCCAAGCTGGCTTGTTGGCAGTCCAGAGCTCAGCATGAGCGGTTTCGATCTCTCGGTGGAACAAATCCTCTCGAGATCTTCCTGCATCCAGCTCGCCGATTTCGGCGTATTTCACCACATCCTCCCGCCGAATAACCTCCACTTGCCTATAAAGTTGTACAGAGTCATCCATTTGATCAGAAAGGCCATAGCAAAGTCCTGGGTGCGCATTTATGGTTGCCTGCAAGCTGTTCTCGAAGGCATCACGGAGCCCTTGCGTTGCATTTAAGTTGCCGAATGTCGAAACCGAGTAAGTTGCCGCAACACAGACAGATCGGTACTGGCCTAAAGAATGGCGAACAGAGTAATACCTTCCCAGGAGTCCTTCAATGACGATCATTAGCTGTCGGCTAGTTCGAAGTCACGGCGCCATTCTGGATATCTATGTAAGCTCACCTAGCGAAACGGGTGGTCTTTCCACCATGGCTCAAGCACAGATGATTGCGAGGCAGTACAAGAAGGAGGTTAGTCTGAGTTACTGGGGGAAAATATACTTGGGCCACAAAGCGGGACGCAAGCCACTTTTTATAATGCATAGCACCAGAAAGGGCCGAACCACCCTCATCCCACCTAGCTTAAATAGCACAGAGTCATAAATCAATACGGAGAGTTAAAGCGTCCAAATACACTACACTGTTGAAAGGGCTACTCTACTGCAGCACTTATTGCAAGTCTTCCTCGACAACCATACCCCATTCATGATCCTCAATACCGTACTGAATATCCTTTAACCAGCCCTTGACAATGGAAGCGTATCGCTTGCCCTCCGTTTCGTGGATTTCCGGCATAGCCAGGTCCTGGCCCCTGAAATGAATCAATGACACGGGCATGATGAAGAACTAGATTTGAAGAAGCGCGTTAGAAACAGAAATTACGGAAAGACGAGGTCTCCAGAGTGGCACTCACAGCAGTTCCGGATACAAAAGCTTCAAGGACACGACCTTCGTTCCATGCCTGCACGAGCTCCTGCATCGTGAAATTTCTCTCCGCGATTGACAATTGCTCAGACAATCTTGACTGGACCAATTCTAGGACGGAGCGCCTAGTCACTCCGTCCAAAATAAGATTTTCGGTCAAAGGAGCCGTGAGCAGCTCTATCTTACTAGTGGTAGCATTTCTGACAACAGCAAAGAAGTTACTAGCACCAGCCTCTGTGACCTGGCAATCGGGGCCGAAAAGCCACAAGATCTGATCAAAGCCCTTGCTGGAAGCAACTCCATGTGTCTTGAAAGTCGTTCCGTAATTCGCTCCGACTTTAGCGTAGCCAAAGCCCCCAGGCCAGGCTCGGATAGTGTCTCCTGGGGAAGCGCAGAGCCGGAGACTAGGGATCCGGGGAGTTTTGCGTGGGGACGTTTCAGTAGAGAAGTCCGGCCACGGAATCATGATGACGTACAGCATAGCTTCCTCAGGAAGCTGTACTCCCGTTTGTTCACCAGTCCCGACTAGAGCAGGGCGAATATAGAGAAAGCGCCCAGTGGCCTCTTTGGGCAGCCAACCTGTAGAATGACGATTAGCAGCAACCTCGTCGCGTTTTTTGGCCAAAGGGCCAAAAGGCCAAAAAGAGTAACCTTACGCGGGGCGTCAACCCGTACAAGTGCCTTTATTAGCTTAACCAGCTCCTTGTCGTCGAAGGCTGGCAGGGCAACTCGCTCGGCGCTGGATATCAACCTCTTCGCGTTATGGTCTGGCCTGAAGAGTCTTAGTTTCCCGTCAAAGCCACGATAGACCTTCATGCCCTCAAAGCACTGCGTAGCATAGTTGAGGCATGAAGCTGCGGGGGAAATGGAAAGGTTGCCAAAGGGCCCGATTCGAGGTGCCTCCCAGCCCGCGGCGACGGTCCACCGGCACATCAACATATGGTCCGAGCACACGTTCTGTGCCCATAATTCCGCGGATCCAGGCTGAGGCACTGGTCGTTGGATCGACGAGCGGCGGAAAGAGAGTTTAGATGCATCGAGCGGGCTTGGGGCAGGTCTCTCGGAGCCGTTTGGGGGCGCTTGGGGTGACATGTCGATTTGCATATCAGTCCAGATCCGGCACACGCGACGATTACCATGGCGGACTCTCTGAGTGCCATGATCGCTCGCTGATGATACGGATATTGATATAGTGTAAGTGTTGAATCGCGGGTGGATCCTATACCGCGCCCTATACGGCTTAGGCGTGGGCCCGTGGGGTAAAGGGCGCGGACACGGGCGCATTTTCGCCTGTTAAGGCGTAAAACGGCATGATGGGAGGGGCAGTTGAGTCCGGTGCCGGTTGATTCGGCACCCAGTTAAACAGCCCGCTGTAGACGATGAGTTCCCCGAGGCGAGAGTAGCAGGGAGTGCGGAGGGCCGGACCGTAAGTCTGCCCATGGTGTTTTAGCATACCGCGCACCATACCGCAGATTAATCATCACGGGGGCTCTTTGCTTCCCTCTCTTCCACGTCGCGTTGCGATACTTCGACCAACTACCCGGCCGAATGATGGAAAATCCGGGCTCCGTCCGCCCTCGTCTCCGCCCTTGGCTGCTTGACGACTCAAATTCAGGAGGCGTTTTTGGTCATCCCGGGCACTCCGAGCATGCAACCACAGACAACATACTGCATAGCAATACATCTGCTCAAGCGGCAGGGGATGGTAATTATCGGCTTGCTAGCCCATCTTCTGCTATGACTCTGGATCCTGACACTCCGCCCGACCGAGTCTGCTCTTCTTGGCTGCACACAGTGGAACGCTTGGGCCATACATCCGCCCATGGGCATCCTGAGGCTTACCCTAGCTTCCCAGTCGAGCACTTTGCAAGCCCCGTCGATCCGAATGCGTCTTTAGAGGCCTTCTGTACCGATGCCTTGTCTGCTTCTTCATATGAGAATCGCGATGGCTGGTACACAGCTCCGTCCGACTCCTCGCTGGGCTCAGCAGAGTCCCTAGCCTCTTCTACGACAATGCATATGCGAAGACGACGACGAAGAAAGCAGCCATTTAGATCCCTGCAGGGGCCAAAACCAGCGCAAAGAAGATACCAATGCACTTTTTGTACAGACGCTTTCAAGACAAAACATGATTGGCAACGACACGAAAGCACACTTCACTTGAGCCTCGAGAAATGGCAGTAAGTCCACTTAGTGCTTTGCTTGTAAATGAATACGCTTCGCTCTAAAGAGCACTGAATGGTATATATTCTGAGAATATATCCTACCAAAAACAGCGTTTCTAAATCTTTTATAGCTGTGCAAGGCTCGGGGCCTTCGCAATGGACTCGGACGGAACCATCTATTGCGTTTTCTGTGAGCTCCCGCACCCGACGGCCGATCACGCAAATCTGCACAACTACTCGAGTTGCATGGAGAAACCTGCTTCAGAGCGCGTCTTTCTCCGGAAAGATCATCTACTACAACATCTCCGCCACGTCCATAACGGCTGCAAGTTCAACAAACGAATGGAAAGCTGGGTCAGCACTATCGACGCAGTCAATTCTCGCTGTGGATTCTGTGACATTCGGATGACAACCTGGACGGAGAGAGAGAACCACTTGGCACACCACTTCAAGACTGGTGCGGACATGAAGGACTGGAAAGGCGACCGCGGTTTCGACGACGAAATCGAGAGTATGGTACAAGACGACATGCCCGCTTACATGATTGGCCAGCAGCTCGAGACAGTAGAACCCTTCTCAGCTTCTCGAGCAGAACATCGCATCCGTGCGCGGGGTTTCGACTCACCTGTTCAGCAAGGGCATGAGACGGCAGACACGTGCGCCAACTCTAGCCATGAGCAGAGCCCACATTCGTATCGGTACGTCGAGCGCCTGCTTCTCGCGTACGTCTCTGAGGAGATCCGCCAAGGCCGCGTGCCGTCAGACTGCCAACTCCGGAGGAAAACTGGGGAAATCATTTTCGGGCCCGACCATGACGGGTGGGAGCAGACATGGGCGGACAATGAGCAGTGGCTAGAGCAATTCAGAAAGACGGCCGGCTTGATCAGCTTGCCACTGAGCGGCGGAAAGAACGCTTTTGTCGGGTCCAGCACATTGTAGCGATGGTCTCAATGTTTCCTACGGCCTGTTCTCTAGTTAATCTAATCAAGGAGCCACCCGCAATTGGTACGGTCGGGCTCAACGATCCCGGCCCCTGAGCTGGGTGGACCTGTAGCGCAGAATCGGGGTTCGCTAGAGCAATGCGGCATCTGTTCTCCATGATTGACTAATCGGAGCGTTAGACCGCGCCTTACCATCGTAGCTAATACTTCTCTTTGCGGCTCAGCAATCCGTCAACGTTGATACCCATGCATAGTCGGTAGAGACGAACACCAGGTATTTGTTTTCTTATTCTCAAGAGGCCTTCGCCGGGACGGGCATGAGCCGTCATGGGGTTTCACAATACCTTGCCTCCGGACTCTAGCTGTGTCATCGCGCAGGCTCCGCCGCAGGGTTGCAGGCCGATGTTCCTAACTGTCGCGGAGGTATGGAGCCTATATATACCGTTAATACTCGCGGAGTATTAACGGCGTCGTTTTACTCCGTGACACCAACGATGAAAGAAACCGGATGCCTGGTCTTTTGATATAGTGGCTGAATCAGTATTTCTGCTCTCCCCCTACAAACAAGACAAGATCTGTCGCCTATGTATAGAGCCAGCTATTGATATTCTGCTTTCACAGCAATGGCAGCCCAACAACTGCAATTAATATGCGTTGCCGTCATTGCGTCGACTAGTAGGCCGGTTTGCATGTAATACCGTCGCCCAATTTAGAGGTCAAGGACTACCCTCCACCTCCTAGAATAGCGATTATACTGAATAGTTATAACGTAGGGTTCCGTGTGACTAATTTCTGTGTTAGGTACCTATGGAATGTTTGCCTATTAGTACTTCGTTCACCTCTCTATCCTCCCCCCTTTTTAATATGATACTGTGATATATTTTTCTGAAGTCACGGGGCTCTCATTAGTACAATCCAATCATGCTAAAACCTAAAACTAAAAACTCTACACAAGACGATGATGATTAAAGCCCGGCCAGGAGCGTGGCTTTACAAGAAAATATCCTCCATTCATTACTCCTAAAGATATCTAAAAGTCCGACGTGGTGTTGGTAATTATTGGGCGTTATACACTAGACGCTGCATGATCGCCTCTAATGCATTATCCGATTCGTCTGGCAGCCAGTCCGGGTACAAAGCCGCGGGATTATCCGCCCCGCCCCGCACCCGGCGAAATACATCCTCAAGCGCCGGTCGTGTATTTTGCTCGACTCTCATCACTTCGGCTATCAATTCTCGCAGCTGTAGGTCGACATGTGGATGCGGATCTGTCCCATCCTTCGGTAAAATGCTGGTCGCATAGGTCTCGTGCCCTTTATACGTTTCTTTTTCCCATTCATCCCATGTCCTATTTATCAACGTATAGATTGCCTGTTGGGCCACCATTCTCAGTCAAGGGTTTTCCCCATAACATCAAGGGCTCAACTTACGTGAGTGGAATGAAATAGATTGTGTATTATGCCTTGTGTTGGGGTGGGTGCCATTTTCGCCATTCCGTAGTCGATAAACTTTACAGCCGGTACCGTTCGATCTTTTATAGGTCGTCAGTACCCACCGTTCAGATCATACCAGGACAGACCACGCACCCCCAGAACCCCATGCAGGTGAACGAAGAGTAATACCAGAAATACTTACGTTCTCGGACCTGAGGATCGGTGGTTCCAAACATGAGGTTTCTTAGGGCAATATCGCCATGGAAAAAACCTGTTTGCTGTTCGTGCTGCCGGAGGTTTTCCAGCACTGGAGGCCCATTTTGTTCATCAGGACTAAGCCGGCCATACGCCATCCCAACGCATCCTCTAACCACTTGATTTAGTCAGTATAAAATACTTGTGAACGTATGTGGCTAATGCAAGTATGGATTACTTACAGCAATAGTAGAAACTCCACAGAAGACGGTTGGGTAACCATACGTTCTCAGATTCAGCCTTGATTAAAAGGTCTAAAAGACTTCCGTTTTCCAAGTACTCTAACAGTATTGCCGGGCCTCGGAAGATGCTTAGGTCCCTGAAAACATTAGTCGGCGCGTTCCTGAATGGTGTAAAAACGCCCCCAATTGCATCACGAAAACCATATCTCGGTCGATAGTCGGCAACCTCCAAAGTATACGCTAAAATCTTAAGATGATGTGCTTTATTATACAGCCACTTTCTCGAGTCTCTTGTTAACACAGGTTTCGCTGTAGAGCAGAATCTCCCTCACCTCAAGTGCTTTAGCTTCATTTCTAAAGTCTTGCCTTGCCCGACTTGGCAACACTGCCCACTTGAGGACCATCCTCTTACGACCTCGAAGATTCAGCGGGTCTTTATCCTTCAGCAATACTGTAACGCCGAAGCTACCATTTCCTAGCGGCTTTTCGAATTCCCAATACCTACTCTTATGAAAAACATCCTTCAGCCGTTCTTTCACGTCGTCAGCTACCAGGTTTTGGTAATCTACAAAGTTCATTTGATCAGACATTTTGGTTTTGGTGGCGGAGACGGTGCTCGTTCCCTCAAAAAGCAGACATTGGTGAGGTCAATTAAAACGAAAGTTGATAGAGCACAAATTAACTGGATCATTTTTCGGGCAATTTCGTTTCACGCTTGAACGTTTCCGGGGTTATATTCCTTTGTCGCTAGCCTAATAGTGAAAGATATCGTCAGCCAAGATATTGGCCTTCAAGCCTTTGTTGTTGTCAGAGTCACAGTACAGTAATTAGTCACTACTCTCTTATATTGAGCCATAATCAATATTTTCCACGCTTCGGAACTGCGTGGATGAGCTCGTTTTGTATGGCCGCCGAGAGCATGCGACCGAGAAGCCGTATCCTCGGATAAGCTACACGCTGCTAACCCTCACTAGTACTGCGTGCAAAATAAACGACCCCCGGAACAAATTGTAATTCTCACTAGTTGGTAAATGTGCGCCGGAAGAGCCCTAAAATAGTTATGGGTGTCCATGCTCGTAGAAAATCGGCTGGAGAAACACCCTTGGGCAAAGATGGCATATTTATCCCTCCCCTATGTTTGTTGGATAAAGCTCCGACCATGTTCCCCAATATGTAGAATGAGGTGCAGTCAGTTATTGAAGCAGCCTTCGGGTCCGTATACTCGTTGTTGCAGGCATTGTCAGCCCCCGTTTCTGGCGATAGACGTGACGAACCAATTGTGCACATCTATGTGTAATAAGTGCAGCAAATAAATTGGTTGATGATGTATGTATGCAAAGGAATGAAGTGGTACTAGAACTTTCTTACAATGTACAGTATCCCGGCTATAAGATAAATCATTGGTATATTGATCCATAACGTGACTCCGGTTGCCCAACATCCCATGCAAGGGAGATAAGTCATGCCATAACTGACAGTATTACCACTTCGAAGCCAATGTTTACATCTGATTCGCGTTTTGTGTCACCAATACAGGCGCTTATATAGCGTCCTTCAATATCCCAACTTGCCGTAGTTCCGCCTATTCCACTCTTGTTCCTCCAGCCAGATAGCTCGCTGCTCCATAACTGACCCAACGCCTCACCCTTTTCTATAGAAGTCGCATCCACCAACGAAAATGACGAAAGCAAGACTAAGCGCAATAATCAAAGAAAATGTGCAGTTCGCATCCCAGGACCAACAGGGCCCCATGGCTGGAGGTGCGGTTTGTGTCTTCTCCGGCGCCATGAGTGGCATCGGCGCGAAGATACTCGAAAAAATGGTGGTCATGTTTCGCCAATCGGCAACATTCTATGTTCTTGGGAACTTTTCTGAACCCACCCAAGCACACCGGAAACGAGTTCTGGATGGTCTCCTCAACCGAGGGTGTAAAATCGTCTTCATTGATGCTGACCCCTCACTCATATCCGATATGGACTCTGCTAGCAGCCAAATATCGATAGCAGAAAACAAAGTCGATTATCTTTGTATTAGCAAGGACGACTTTCCTCCGCCCAGGGCCGCACGTACGTTACTATGCCCAACCTAGATCTGCTAAGGACGTTCCTTGACCGACGTTCCAGTACTCTAACCTAACTTTATACAGCAGCGACAAAAGAAGCACCAGACCAAGATATGGCAGTCTGGTACTTTGCCAGAATGCGCCTCGTTTCTAACTTACTCCCCTTGCTCCGCCGGTCTCAAAAGCCACGAGTACTAAACATTCTCAACGGCGGGGTAGACGAATCCACGAAAAAGCCGTACAGATATATCCACGGCGGGTCGCTGTTGGAAAAGACCGCCCTACTAACAAAACTTGCATTCCACCATTTAGCAACAGAGAACCCGGATATCACCCTCATTACTAGCGCCATAGGGTTATCGAATGCAGCGACCAGCCATTGCGCCGAAGCTTCCAAGACCTCAGTTCGACTTTCACAGGCGTTGCGTGCCGCACGCAGTTCTATAATGGAGCGCATCATCGGAACGCCGCCTGATGAAGCCCTCGAACGACATCTATACTACCTCACGAGTTCCGATTGCAGCCCTGGTTCTCTTATCGCCGATGAAAACGATGAACTCGTGTCCTATAGTCTGCCCGTTTTTGAAGATAAACGGCATGATGAAGTATGGGACTTCACAGTACGTTCCTGCGAAGAGGCACTAGCTTCAAGTGCGGGTACTGGATCGAAATAATTACTAAACTGTTTGCGATTATTTTCACACAGGATTTGTAGTTAACTCAGCGTTCGGAAATTATTACTTTCGGGAAAACATAGATATATTGTTATTTAGCACACTGTAAGCTAAAAGCTTTGCACTGCGATAGGTGCGATCAATAAATGGAGGGAGTAGGGTGTTTCGTGCAAATTGCTGTTTTAGAGTACCCATAAAGCAATTGCCAAATGATGTCACACCCTCGACCGCAAGCACATACGTGACGGTAGACACTAGGATCCCTAGCCCCAATAACGCCCTACTTTTGCAGTAGTGTATGGTAGTGGCAGTACAGCTCCGTCCCGTGACAAGTTTTATGAATATCTTGACAATAGCGCCGCACAACAATGTATCCTAAGGAATAACCATCTCGGCGCTTAGTAGATCAATTCGTAGTTATGTACTTTTGGTTGGTTATCTCCCCTATCGTAAAGAGGGTCCTCTGAATATTATGGTTGGCGTATTTGCTTCAGGAGTACGGCCGATATTACGCCCCTCAGGACTCCATCCAATAAAATCATTATGTATTGCTTATTCAAGTCGAGGATGGATAAGTAGGGAAACGCGAATAGGGTGTGGCAGATGCAAGGAAGGGAGTGCAATGGGTAACGCAGTAAATCCAGCTGATTTTTTCGTGCTACCCTCCCCGCGCGATTCTGTGGAAAAGGCTTCACAACCGCTTCTGTGTCTGCCCTCCCAATGACGTATCCTCCAAGGATCTTCTCCACTTGCATAGATTTGGGGAAGGCCCATTAATAAATTAGATATGGTCCCACAACCAACCGGCCGGATTCTTGGCCCCCATCGAGTTCTCTGCGCCGAGATCGTAGGGAACATGGTGGCCTATCAAACGCCAGACAAAGTGCGAGTCCTGAGCTATCCGGGGGCGTGTATCCAAAGTGGGACGGTCTACCTTGTCGATTCTACAGTAACCACATGTGACTGGGGTCGAAAGGCGCCATCGTCAACCTGTTGATGGCGGTTCTCTTTGAAATTTCGGAAACTGTTTTACCTGAGCAGCCCTAGTTCAAACTCACCAGGGATTAGAGGGCCTTTATCGGGCCAAGTATTCTTGTTTAAGTCAAAAGGCGTACCGATGATGACGTGATAGGTCTGCCGATTGGCATTAAATTTGATGACACAGCACTGATAGAGCTGAAGGTCTCGTTTATTTCAATTATAGATCCACGAGCCAAGAAGTATATTGCAACCCCGAGCGCCGAGCCCAGAACTAGGGATTATTGTCAATGCTAAAGCGGCATGAGCTCAATGGTGCCGCTAAAAACACGAATAGTACAAGCTTGTACGACCGATTGGCTCCTCGGCCGGTTCCCGGGTATAGAACCGATTCCGTGTGTTTGGGTATATAGGTTGGCGTCGCGCAGAACAGTATGCACTATTCGAGGCTAGACCAAGGTTTAGGAGTCCAATTCTCAAGGCGCCCCCATCTATAGAAGCTGGAGACCAGAGACCACCTACAAAACTTTTTAAAATCCACTTTCTCTCCAAGCAAACATACCACAGATAGTATGAATGGGTCTTATTTAGCTAAAAGTTAAAAAAAGGGAGAGAAAAAATTAGCCCAAAAAAGGGAAGGGGGGTACAAGTTGAACGCCATTAATAAGTGATCGAAGTATAGACTTCTCAAGGACCTTTGAATAGACCAATGAAGATGGTGGAGTAATGGAGATCTCCCTATGAAAAATTGTTTCATCGGTGTGATGTGGTAACAGTGCATCCCCCTTACCAAAGACGGTCCCTAGCCAGAAAGCGATGGGTTAACAAAGGGCCAAGTGTTCAGAATTATGTAGATTTATTGGCCTAGTACCTCTTAGCCATTTACTGGGGTGCGAGATCCATTTTTATAGAGGCAAGTCTATAGCGCAAGGAAGCCAGATCTAAAAGTTGGAAACTGACCCCTAATTAAGTGCTACTGTAGCCAGTCCCACCCCCCAAGATAGTACACCAGGACGCCGCAAATTCATTCTATTGAGGCAGTGTAGGTAAAGTCAAGGGTAGGAGCAACCACAATAGGGGGAAGTTAAAGGAAATGATAACCAAGTGTGCTCACTTTAGTTACTTTTCAATTTGTTTTCGCTAAATTAAATCGTAACGCTTTCAGCCATAATATCCCTTACCCTTTCTGCGTAACAGAGGCCTTGGGATAATCCATATGATCTTCTATGGGATCAAGGGTCCGTGAAATCGTTGACTTCCAATTGCCCTAAGTGAGAGGTCCACAACTTTATACCTTAATACCCTCACTTCACCTTGCCTTCCTCGCTATCTATAGCACTTAGTACGAGTTCAACCGGCTAACCAGAAAACTAGAGGGGTGCCACAAATGTTACGAGGCTTATTTGTAGCTGAGAACCCTCCCAGCAAAACATAGTCTTGACTTACTGTCACACGGATACTCAAGGTCAAGTACAATGGTCTAGATTGCCCGTAGTATGTATCGCACAAGACCAAAATTCTAAGAAAGACAGAAGAGAACCCAACTTAAAGGCGAAAGCAGTGAGATATGTATGCATCACTATAGCTAATAGACTAGCCGCTATAGTCCATAACCATTCATTACATATACATCTATCCAAAAAGGGTACTATTCACCGCTAATCCGACTACAGGGGCGTCCCCAGCGACCACAAATTCGTGGCATCATGAAGATTGCATGGCCTGCAACAAGGGGTAGCATTCTAGGGCCTCTTTCTAACTTAACACGGAAATACAGAGGATGCAAGAAAATCACTTAGACACAAATCCAAGGGTCAGGTCACTATCGTTTTATACTAATCATCCCCCGTCCACATCACTACTACTTCAGCGCTGAGTAAAAGGGCCTGTATGTACCCCAGCAACTGGGGGAGGGCGTCTCCGGTTGGGTAGATCGCATTATTCATTTAAAAGGGCTGGGAATCATGTCGTTTGGGCTGCGAGGGAGCAGCGAAGTTGATGTCGATTATTAATTTCTAAATTCTTCTAACCAAGACCACGACAAATGAGTTAGAAGAATGTCGTCAAAACATGATGCGTTGTGCCTCTTCAGCAATGCTGATTAACATCTCAGCCAGGCCGAAAATACATCCCAATAGCCAGTCACCAAACAAGCCAATTTCGCCAACAATTGCGTCAGCCATGAAGGTGTGACCACGCGCCTAAGAGGCCGTCGATTCAAGGGCCCGTTGACTTCTGGTACATCGTATAAGAACCCTAAGGCTAAAAACCGAGCGTTGGTTAACATAGAAATCATTGGTGCAAATAACAAGTAGCCAATAAGGATGGCAAAACCTCCAATTACAGCACCATGAGCTCCAATGCCCATGCCTAGGTTTCGTGCACCAATTTTCATATAAGATAGGCCGTAAGCGCCTATCGAGAACTGGACCACCCACAAGTGTGGCTGGGAGGGCTTCCGATTCACTGGACCAGTAAGTCCCACCTGCATGACAACGACGCATCCGAGCACAAGCCAGAAAAGACTAGCAATACAGAAAGTAACGCCAATCGCTCGACCCGAAATATCACAGAGATATGATTCGAATTGCTCGAGCTCTTCCGCCGCTTGTGGCAGAGTATCAGGAGCTTTGCGACGCGCGAGTAGCTGAGCCATCCGCTCTCCTAGTTGCTGGGCCGCCAATGCGCCTTGAGCAGTAGTAATAAGCGGAACGAACGCCGTGGTCAAGTGTTCTATTCTTAATTTCTTCTCGGCTCGAAGTTTGGCGAGGTCAATGGAAAGTAGAAAGAAGGCATTGAATATTCCCAAGATCCAGATGCCGTAGCTTACCCAGATCGTGATGAGCGCCCGGTTGCCGTCAAACTTAAAGGCAACGTCACTTCCAGCAGCAGCCACGACGACGGGAGCAGCGACAGGAAGAAGCTAACTAGCCGCCGGTTCTCCCGGCATAGCAACGGCCCGACTAAGAGAGTCGTTAGAATAGGACTATCAAGACGGTCGGAATGGAGATACACGCACGGCCAAACTAACAATCTTGACAGGGCAAATGCCACCAGTAGGCTGATGAACACGTCAATCCACCAGAACACCCATAGACCCAGGAGCGTTTCTCCGTCGGAGTCCTCCAACTTAGCCCACATGGTGATAATTGTTGCAAGAGCGATTGGCATCATTGCGACGAACGAAGCTTGACGGTGGTGCTTCATCATGATTGGGAACAGCCTTGGCCACGTGCCATATCGGACGACGGTCAGACCGGAAATAGTTGAGAACAGGACAATATTATTCCAATGGGATATTCGCGCAGTCAATGCGAAAGACGAATGTAGCGTCTCTGGGAACCAAGGGGAAATAGCGTCTAGCAGGATTGCTGTGATGCCTAAGCCCATTGAACAAGCATACCAGCTGAAGTCGAATCCCTGCAAGAAGGACCAGAAACTGTCTGTTTGCTCCAGGGGCTCGACGATCCATTCAAAATGGCCCTCTCCAACCTCAGAGTTGTCTCCCCCAGATGCCGAAACGACGCCGGTCGCAGTAGGGAGTGACTGGGCGCCGTCAACCCCAAGGGCCAAGAATGAAAGCTCGAGGTCCATCCCGGGGTCATTGGAATGTTGGATGCTGGTGTTGGTTCTCTTCTGCTGTGCTTCGATAGTTGAACGATATGATATTCATGTAAGCGATGGGTACTTCGGCGGTTCCAAAGGAACACAAAAGAACAAAATGATGTAGTGTAGTAGCAGTACCTAGGTACTCTATTGTTGAAAGGAGAACCATGCCTGGGGCTGAGGGCCGGGGAACCCAGAAGATATAGCAGCCAACCGGTCTACACCACGAGACGCCCAGGGAAGGACCGGCCTTTCAGAATCCTCCATAAGACCTACCTAGGTACCTGCCGCCCACCCCGATACCGTGGCCCTTCTTCGTCTAATGATGAGCCACACAGTCATAGGATGGAGTACTTCGTAGATAGTTCCTACCCAGGCTGTGACCGGCTGGGCGGTGGGCACGGACTATCCAATCTAAGCGTACTATCTCATAAATGACTCTTTTGCTATCCTAACCTCTCATCTACAGGCTTAGGATCGTCATCTGTTACATAACGACTATCCACGGTTCATTCTACTTATATGAGCGTGAGAATAAAACCGTATCGCTCTGCCCCAGATCATGAGTCCAAACACCCGGATATAAACGCCATCGATTACACTTTCCGTCCTGTACCAAATTCGAATCTAAAAGTCAACTTATACAATCCATTCAGCTCCTTGAACACCGATAACCCCCAAATCCACCATGCGATTTCCTTTTCCCCTCAAACCCCAGACGTCTATCCCTCTAGTCCTCCTTTATCCGTGCAATTCCCCAACCCCGCGAACTCCGATCGATCTCGTTTTAAAAACAGAGGACTGCCCCCGTGTGTATGCTCATCACAGGGCCTTCGAGAGCACATAATCCGTCTGGACACAGTCGCCCGTGAGGAAGTCGGTAGCGCCGACCTTGCTGTAGCCCAGACGCCGGTACAGGCGCTCGGCGCTCGTGTTGTGCTCCCAGACGGTCAGCCACAGCTGCTGGAAGCCCTCGGCGCGGGCCTGGGCCTCGACGGCGGAGATGAGCTTGCTGCCGATGCCGCGGCCGTGGGCGGCGATGTCGACGTACAGCCGCCGCAGCTCGGCGTGCGTCGCCGGGTCGCCGGGGACGCAGGGCTCCGTGAGATTGCGCACGAGCTGCACCATGCCGAGGACTTTGCCGGTGGTGGGGTCGCGCGCGGTCCACGTCTCGATGGCGGGGTCTTTCAGGTTCGCAAGCATGGCCGACTCGACGTACGTCTCGGCTAGGAACGTCGCGAGATCCTCGGCCGACACCGAGAACCCGAAGGCGGCGGTGAAGGTGTCGGCGCCGATCTTTGCGATAGCCGCCGCCTCCGAGGGCTCGGCGTGCCCTATGGTGATCTCCAAGTGCTGCTTTGGCGTGGCGCATTCATCAGCCGGGACCAAGCTCTCGCTAGCCAGTTCGACAGGAACCATTTTAGATATGAAATATTTAGTGTCGACTGTGAAACGTAGACGGACTGGGAAAGTAATTGAGAAAATAATGAGTGTAGTTTAAAGGGGAAGTGTTTTCGGGATTGGGTTTATACTAGATAGATAATGTATGAATAAACTCCAAACCCGGCCAAGCTAACTCAACTTTTTGGTCTCCACCAGATTGTCAATTTTACGCCCTTGCCAACATAGTGTCATCCGAATCGGCCGGTCCGTCTCACGGATACGTAAACCGCCTATTCATGGTTGACTCAGAATGCGATGTCGATATAAATACTATGACAATCAATCGACAATGGGTTCTGAACAGGGTGGGAGCCCCCACGCGTGCAACGTTTCTTGCGTCCGTTTACACGCGGGTTGAGCCGCCTCCAATTGGCCAATTGTCGCCGCCCTATTTGATGCTGCCGGCTTAGCTGCCCAGTTGGCCCAGGACGCCGGTCATCTTTCGTCGGGGTTCTAAAACCTTAAGTACCTACGCCTAGGCACATCGGCAGTTGTTTTATTCTCACATTCCACATTCCACATTCCCTAAACCCCAAGCCCCAATAAGTGGCTGAAATGAATCGCCAGAAGAATCTAGATGTGGCTCGCGCAGCGTTCGCCACCAGCCGAGTACGTGCACGTAATTGGTCAGCCTCGAACCGGGCGATCTTAGACTAGCCCCACCAAACGTACCTAGGTACGTACCTAGCTTACTTAGATAGTAGCTGCGCCCAGACTCTTCCCAGGTCGACGGTTCGCAATTCTCCACTTCAGCCTTCGCCTTTACCTTCAACCTTTAGATTTCTCGAGCAAAGCCCTACAAACCACCATTCAGCCTCGGTGACAATCCAGTAACCTACCCAACTCGACGCGAATCTTCGACGAACGCACCACTTTCTCCGCGCAAATAACCGCAACCCACGCCTCTCCCTCTCGCTCTCGCTCTCCCTCGCCGCCACCCTCCCCACACACCACCTTCACGATGGCGAACTTCCTCGCGTCAATCTTCGGCACAGAGCAAGACAAAGTCAACTGCTCGTTCTACTACAAGATCGGCGCGTGCCGGCACGGCGACCGGTGTTCGCGCAAGCACGTGAAGCCGTCGTACAGCCAGACGATCCTTCTGCCCTCGATGTACCAGAACCCGTCGCACGACCCCAAGTCGCGGCTGACGGCCGAGCAATGCATGAACCACTTCGACGCCTTCTACGAGGACCTGTGGTGCGAGCTGTGCCGGTACGGCGAGCTCGAGGAGCTCGTGGTGTGCGACAACACCAACGACCACCTGATCGGCAACGTGTACGCGCGCTTCAAGTACGAGGACTCGGCGCAGCAGGCCTGCGACGAGCTCAACTCGCGCTGGTACGCGGGGCGCCCCATCTACTGCGAGCTGTCCCCCGTCACCGACTTCCGCGAGGCCTGCTGCCGCCTCAACTCGGGCGAGGGCTGCGTCCGCGGCGGCTTCTGCAACTTCATCCACCGCAAGAACCCCTCCCCCGAGCTCGACCGCGAGCTCGTCCTCGCCACCAAGAAGTGGCTCAAGATGCGCGGCCGCGACGAGAAGAGCGTCTCCCGCAGCCCCAGCCCCGAGCCCACCCGTCGCCGGTTCTAGGGGACCGCCGCTGCTGACGCCTCGCGCGGGATAAAGAGTGATGGCCGTGTTGGGGCCGTTACGTCGGAAGATGTGGACTACTTAGACGGAGCAATGGATGCCGTCGATACAGCACAGATGCAGCAAGAGCAGACGAGCCCAGCGAGACACAACGCGACGGCCGTCGTCAGGGACGAAGCAGCTTCGCCCGATAATGATGAGTACAGGGAGGACGAGGTTGATTACGAAAGCGATAAGCCCTAGTTGCCGTAACAGAGGATGGGAAAACCAACTCTCAGGGGAGGCGAAAAGGGCGAACTGTAACGTCGTGGATGGCACGCCGTGAACAGACATACACATGTACGATATGGAGCAGACGGCAGCAATACAAATCTGATACCCCGTGGCTGGCAGGCACGTACACGTCCTCGTTCCAAAGCACTAAGCATTCGTGTGTTAATTACCGGCCTGATGAATGGGAGGGACTATAAGAGAAGAGTGAGGTCCATAGACATCTATGTATTCATGAACCATGCCAGACCTACCCATAAATTAGCATAGCCAACTGATGAACGAACGCTTCAAATCTAGTCTTTCTAGCCTTAGCCCTTACGCCCAGCCTCCCGTTTCCATGTATATACATACAGATATTGAACTTATAGTGAAGACAGACATAATACGTAAATTGAATGGCATCATATTAAACAGACTACATGGGTATATACAGCATCTCCAGCCAGCTCCTACCACGTCGCAATCACTCGGCGCTCGGACGTTGTCCATTCTCGAGAAGCACTCGGAAGCTGTCCTAGATACCTCTTCGCGTGCGCAACAGTGTGCGGACTACCTAGGATAGCTTCCAATTGCACTGCCTCAGATCAATTTTGGCGTCCTCCTCTTTCTACGCCCCCATGCTCCCACTGGCGTGTGAAAGGTTTGAGGTTCTCTCTCCGAGCCCGTCTATTGCCCATCCAAGGCTAAGTATCAAAGATGGCCATATCGATATTCTCTTCATATTGATCCGTGCAGGCCCCTCATCCTTCGGCGTCGAAAAAGGCATCGTTACTGTCCTCTGTATCGGCCCGCTTCATTCCTGGGGGTACCTTGGCCTTGTCTGGTAAATCTTTCTTCAGATCCTCTGTGAAGTCGAGAAGTGGGCCATTAGCCTTCTGGCCGGTTGATTCTAGCAGATTGGTAATGTCAGCAGAGGGACGGTGGTTCTGGGCCTTTGTTGATGTCTCTGTTTTCGCTGGCAGGGGGTCGTCATTCTGGCCAAAATCGATCAGGTCTCCACCATTGTTGGCGGAGGGAGAAATTTCAGTCGTGCTTGGGGGCGCATGGTGAGGGGGAATAACTCGCTCATTGGCAGTTTGACCTTGCAGTATCGGATAGATGGCCATAATCTGTTCAGCCTGTTTGGACGGGGTATTCGCATCGCTTCTCGCCGGGTCAGCAGCATACGCACACTACGCCGCAAAACCAAAACTCACATCGTAGCATTGATAATCCATTCCAATTTTTCCATATCATCATCGTGACCATCAACATCGGGCTTAACCCGTCTGAAAAGGTGTGGGTGCCATTCGACACCTGCCGCTGTCCGTTTGGCGGCTTCCTCTCGTTGCCTATCCTCGATTTTTGTCTTCTCCTCGGTAGCGAGTTCGTGATTCTTGTCCTTGACCGCCTGTGCCGTTTTCTGCCATAGCCTCTTTGATTCGTGCTCGTGATGCTCTTCTATAGGTCTAACTTTAGGCCTCGAAGGTTTAGCTTTTCGAGCATCGAAGAACATTTGTTTGTTGCCATTCTAACGCAGAGTTAGCCCGCTGGAATTTCGCTAGTTCGCAACGTTGTATGTAGTTGTTTGCCTACTCTTAGATCCTTGATAGACATCTCTTCGCTCCAAAGACCCGAGATTTCAAATAATATCTGATTTGTCTTTTCGTCTTTTATAGTGCCTCCTATAGCGTTGTACGTGCCGCTAACCCACCCTTTCGTCTTGAAGTCGATGTCGGCGATAAGACCTAATTCAGGACAGTGAACTACACTATGATCGCCCAGCTCGTACTTCATGTTTCCAAACAAGATACCACGCGCGTACATGTTAGGTTGTGTAAGCCAGCTAGATAGAAGGGTCAGCTAGGGAACAGCAATTCAAGAAGATGGATCCCAACATACTATCTCTCTCCTCTGTGTCGGTCCTCGCCCCGATTTAGCAAACTGAGGACGGCTACACCTTCCATCAAACTAGCAGCTGAGTTGCCGAGAAATCTACTCCTAGGCTTTAGAGTACCGTCTATACGGATGTGATGCTCCGGGGCCATGTAAAAGTAGCTCGATTTGGGGGGATGATGTGAGGTCTGTTCGGATATGTAGTATGCTCGCGTCTTGTCAGGTAGATCCCAGTAGCAAGAGAACACCTCGCCCAGGATAGGGTTAAGGGGTTTTTTCACACCACTAATACCAGGCTGTTAGTCTATGCCTTTCGGCGCTGCCAAGGCCCAGGCGAGAAAAGGTCTTACGGGGGTCTAATATGCCAACCACTCAAATAAAACTTGACAACAGACACGAAGCGATCGACCGGATCCTCTATTTCGGGAATAGGGAGAAGCATCTCTGGATGGCACATAAAACTGCGGTTAGAAAAACACGGCGTCAGTCCCGTCCAACTACATCTCGTTTCTTAGTCGATTCTGGTCATCCATACTTGGTAATTCGTTCCAACATGCTCCGCGGTTCGAGAATGAAGGTGGGAAGCACAACGCGACTCAGGTCGGCGCCGGGCCGCAGCTGGGAGATGATGTGGGTGAGAACTGGGCCGCGGTCAGCATGCGGCTATACTTTGAAGGTTTATGGCACGATGCCCGAAGACGGACCGTTTCCCTGATCAGGCTCCATGACGCTCGTGTCGTCGTCCATTTCGCTCCCATCGCCGGACGATCTGCTGCCTGGATTAGAAAATGAGGGGTTAGTGAGCCGTGTTGGATGCGATATTGGGCATCAATCGTACTGGCATTGGAATGCGCCCTATGGCGACGGGCGAAGCTGGTGGTGATCTTGCCGCCGTGCATTGTCGCTATGCTAGAATTTCGCATAGAGTTGAGTACTGGGTTCATGCTATGAGAGCCAAGGGGACGGGCATCTAGGTACGGCTCGGGGATACGGAAAGCGAGGACGGAGGGCGAAGGGCGGGAAAGACGAGATAGCGTGCGAAAGCTAAAGCTACAAAGGCGAGACGAGACGAGACGAGATGGGACGGGACGGGACGGGGACAGGACAGGACAGGAATGAGGGCTTCTCAGGTGCGAAAATGCGATCTGATGCGAGCCCCTCCCTGCAGCTGCGGGCTACAAATGTGCCTAACGACGTAACTAAATAATGTAGCAGCTAAGCTACCTAGGTAAAGACTGTAACCCGGGCAGTGGGAAAGGCACTCTCCCACTTTCCCCCTCGATGAGCCGTTGCAAGGTGGGCTGTGTTTATCGATTGCGCAGATCCCGATGACCTCACCAGCGAAGTGAGAGCCAGCGCTGCGGCAATCAGCTGGGCACCGCCGGTGCACGGATATTTAGTGTGCATGCGTAGGTACCCAGACAGGGGGCTAGACAGCGGGGTGGGACGAACATCTCCCTTCTTTTTGGTTCTGTTGAATCAGAAGCGTTCACTTGGTTCTGGACTTGGCTTGAAGACCGCTTTTTTGTACATACATGCATCCATCCATACATACATACATACAGAGTGCAAAGAACGAATTGAAACGAGACTGGTAGGCCATGCGATGCGGTATTATTCGTATAGTATATTCGTATAGATTTGGCAACCAAGACCCCATTCCATATACTACCTTTATAATACATATACTTATACGCTAAACTACAAGTAGAAGTTTAGGTAGTCTATGCCAGGGAGGCCCGGTAGAACACCGGTGGAATGTATGCAGGGAATTAATTGCCTCCACATTGCTTGAATAGCGGGGTTGCATGTGCTCTGTGCAATTTCATCTGTGGGCATGATCCGAACTCTCGATGTGATTAGTTAGACCGGACGCCATTTGTTCAGCTATACGCGGATAGCTGGCAGTCCAGATTACCCAACTGTGACCTGGCCTGCATCTAGACACTTTCACGCCGAGCACGATAGTGGAGAGCCAATAGCCCCGAAGTCGTGGGGGCCAGACCGACTTTACGTATACTAGTGTAGTGTGTCTCATGTAGTTCAACAGGGCGTTTTCAGTGAAACCTGTCAGCGCCTATACGTACACACTGCTATTATCAAAGGGCACAAAGGGAATAAGATATAAGGAACGCTGTTCGAATACATTTATTAGCAAGGACGTTCCAAGGTTATGCTTATTAAATCGTGTGCTTATATCTATCTAGGTACACTGCCCACTCACCTCCCGTTCCCGCCCATGCGTCTACTTACATGCACATATATAAGAAAGCAAAAAAGAGTCTCTACGTATGCAACGATTACTGAGAAACAACCTTGAATCCGCGACACACAAATCTCACTACGTAGGCAGCACTCAGCATCTACTTACTTAGTACATACTGTAAGTAGTAACCTAGCATCCAGCCACCAGCTCAGCAACACCGCACAAAATCCACCTACTTAAGTAAGTACAGTAGTCTAGGCCGTCAGCCCGGACAAGGAATGACGCACGTAGATCACCCGCGCGTCAGCAACCAAGGACCGGACACGGACATACTGCAGGCACGGTACCTTAGGCAACAAGCATTCATTCACCAGCCAAGGATAACCCTGTCCTGTAGCCCGGATATACCTCAAGCGCGGTAAATAGATACACTATCAGATATTCCCCGTATACCAGGCAACAACAAGAAACGGGTTTCCACGGAGTCCGCAGACAAAAGTCAGGCTGTAGGAACCTCTTATATCCGCGTGTCTCCTGAGCCGTGAGCCGATTACCCTAACCCAACTCCTTATCCCGCCATCTTACTCTTACTCTCTAGCCATGCTCACGGATGTCACAATTTCAAAGCCCCCCGGCTATATGCTCGAATGGGCCCAGGGCACGAGTAATCACCACCCAAAGAAGCGTTGTGTATTTCGACACCCGCAACTCGGAATCGCATGCTATTCAGATACTATCGGTCGCAAATAGGTATTTCGACAAGGGAGGATGGGACAGAGCCGTCCTCACCGATCCCAACACACCTTTCAACAATAACGATCCTCATCTTGAGAGCATGTTATCTTGAATCTCGATATGCGCTCGGCTTGGCATGCTAGAGCCAGAATGGCTAGCTTATATAGACGTTCTTTTTATCAGTCCCCTAGGCGGCTCGAAGTACTCCCTAGCAACCACACACCTACTTGGAGCGACTTCCCCTCGGCCGCATGCCCCGTATGTCGTTGGCCCTATCTCATACGCATGTATTAAAGTCAGTTCGTCCGTGTGTATCTACGGTCACGGACACCGTTCGCTTCTAATCCTGAGTAGTTTGGACGTCCAGTGCTACCCATCAAGTGTGATCTGGTATCCTTTGCATTTTCATTCATATTCTCGTATCGTCGTATAATGCGCTGACATCTCATTTAACTTTACTAATTCGCGACCCCTTAACGGGGGCCGGCAACACGGAGCAAAGGCGATCCCGTTCTGCTCGTTTCGTTAGTCCATCCGGGCGCAACAACCACTTCGGGGAATCAGTACTCACCGAGACCATCCTCGAAAAGAATGGTGATGTCGTCGTGTTCACCGGCAAAGTCGGGCATATCGAGGCACAAGAAAGCCATATCGTCCGTTTTGGAGGATCCATCAGCCGGAACTTTCGGAAGCGGGAATTTGGCATCTGCGAGCTTCAACCCGGCTTTCCCGTTTCGGCTGAAGCACTCGAAGACATCAGTACCCTTCAGGACGAACCCCATGCATTGGCCATGATGCCAGTCCTCGAAGAAGGCGAGCAATTGGACCGTCTTCTCCTGCTGTACTACCTGGATGCGGGTTGTGCCAGCCTCCCATTTCTTGTGGATCGGAACCACCATCATCCTTCGTGAGATGTTGAGGCTTGCAGCCACCCCGTCGAAGAGGACTGAATACCCGGTGAGTCCTAATTGAAAGGCGTGTAAATCTTTGAAGCTAGGGAAACGGTAAGTCCGTACTGTTGGGCTACTCTGAGCGGACTTCTGGAGAGCGGCAAACTCGCGAGCGCATTCTTTTGGCACGCTCGTTTCTAGTAGAGAAATCGTCATGTCGAGCTGCGGTTGGCGCAACACCTGCAGCGTAAGAATGTCCTTGGTGCCAAGTCTCAATCTCAGCTCCCCTGGCGCCACATTCACTCGATCTGTGATGGTGCTAACAATGCCAACGCCGGTCTTGTCAACAGAGTCGATCTCAATCCTCAGCTTCTCCGCCAATACCGTCTGTGGAGTCTCTCCGCTATATCTATCATTGATGATGCGAGCCCGCTGCCATGGTAATCGCTGGGTCGCCGCAAAGCCACCTTTGATATCCGCCAGTCCTTCTGATATGTTCATGCCTTCTAACGGCACATCCGCTACAAGCTCTTCGTCGTTATGAATATAGCTTCCGCTGATCAACCTCAATACTTTCTCGCGTTCCTGCTCATCTGTAAATGACATGACCATACGACCCCGGTTCTTGCCGTCGTTGAAGTCTAACTGAAGCATCGGCGATCGTTGTTCACCACGTAGCATAGCGAAATGAACGGGAAACTGTGGTGCGAACGGGTGCGAGACTCCGCTGAGTGTCCGTGTTCTTGGCCCGGTCACTATAGCAAGTCGGAACCCACGGTGAAACGTTCGCGGTCCCGTCGGACTATTTTCTTTCAGCTGCTTTTCGAAGAGGGCTAATTGACATTGGCCGACAGCTTCCTTCGGAAACGCTCTGCCTTGCGGATTGGCGTCAAAATAATGGAAGCCCCTAAGCATCATGTTGCACGCAACCAGCTCATCCTGCCGTGGGTAGAGGTAGCCCTGTACCTTCGTGCTAAAATCGAAGATACCCCATAAAACATTAAAGTCTTGCTGAGTGCATTGAATTGCAACTAAAAAGCCCCTCGGTAACTTAATCTCGATAGAGCAGGCATCCGGCCTCCATTTGACATTTTGCCAGCTCGGGCCGGCTTTCTTATCCGACTGGATTCGCAAAGACACGCTTCCATTCTGGCTTGCAACTACGAAGTTGAGACCTGCTTCCTCGGGTGATCGAACCACGGAGAGTATGCAAGGGAAATAGGTCTGCGCGGACTCGATGCCTTGCTCCATGAGATACACATCCACGGTGACTCTCGTATACATGAAGTATTTGCTAGTATCGCCGATGGGCAACGCATCTAGCGCCTCCATCGAACGAGTAGGTTGCTGTACAGCGGCCAGCGTTGACCCCCACTTTCCATTGAGAAGTGCGGTAATATCCTGGCTGAGAGCTGGGTATTCAATCCAGATAGATTTGTCCATAGTCTGGGGCAGAAAAGGCTCGTCGGGTGGTAGAAACCCATTCCTCTTCATCGAGATCGCCAACTTGCGCAAGTTGGACATTAGGGTTTGTCTAATATCTCCCAACTCTCCGCTCACTGGGCTATACTTTCCCTCTGCAATTTCTGGAAGGGCGACTTCGGTCAACCAGTAGCCCTTTGACAAGTCCGTATATGCCTGGTAGCGTGCAATCAAGTGGCGAGTTTCGTCCGGATCCTTCGGACGATTTCTAATTACATTCTCTAGCGATGTTCTACCCTTCAAGAACCACCAGAGAGCCGCGCGGCTTACATCCTCCGCTCGAGCAGTATCCAGTGGCCTTTGTTGTTCAGCATATAAACGAAATAGTTCGTACAGGTGCTTCGTGCGAGCGATGAAGGTCTCAAACGCGTCGTCTCCGGCTGCCACTACAACATCGTGTAAAGACTTCGTTCTCTCGGCTGAAGGTGACACAAACGCGCGTGACGCTGGGTTCTGATTAATGGGCGTGGATTTGAAAGACAAGTCAGATGTCGAATGTATAGAACTTAGATACGCCGAGGGAGGGCTTTCGTTAGAATAGTCGGTAACGATTCTCAGCTCATCGGGAGACCTTTGGGATGTACTAGAGTCGATACTGAAGTCGGGAAGCGGGTCAGTGTTTAACGGCGGCAAAGTAATTTTAGTAGAAATCGCCAGCGTGGAATCCTGGCGAGGAAGAGGCGACACTCTAGCCGGATTTCTTTGGGGTGGGGTCAAGGGTGATCTCGTAGATTGAGTTCGTAACATCGACGAAACGGATTCCGCCAATGGTGGAGGCATAGGAGACCGAGAGGGCTTCTCACTAGCCACTGGGGAGGGTGGCTCCTTGCGGGAATGAGTTGGTCCTGCCGAGTACTGTTGGCGGTGATAAAGGGACTCGTGGACTGACTCGGGAGATGAGACATGATCATCCCAGTCAGGATGGGCGCTGTTATTTGCAGACCGTATCGCCTCGGCCAATGCCATACCTTCAGCCATTCTCTGCTCTTGCTGGTGGGCTTCGATGAACGAACGACGGTCCTCGTCTTTACGACTATTAGTGTCAAGGAAACGGGAAGGAGCAGACTCGCCAGCGGGAATGGCTCTTGGATTCGGTGGCTCGGCAGCCGAGCGTGAGTAGGAAGATTTCGAGTTGGCGCGCTCAACGTCTGATTTCACAGAGAACCCTGTCTGCGTTCGCCGTATAGGGGCAGGCACAAAGTCGTCGTGGCCCATTACATCCTCCTTTGAAGCACCCCCCTGTATTCCATATTGGCTTCCCTGCTTCATCGGCGGAGCCGAGTTCACGAGAGGCGCCGACCTAGCTCGTTTTCTATTGCCAATCTCGGCAACGGTTGTCTGGCATTCATCGCCTCCTTCGCCAATAATGTCGGGATACGTATCGGCGAAGCGCACAGTCAATCCTTTGTGCTTTCGTGGCCGCGGCGGGCTGTGTGACTGCGAGCGGAAGGGAAGACTCTGCTGCGATGTGTTCGCGTACTTAGCAGCCTTGGTGAAGCGGCTGGCCTGGGAGGTGTCGATGGCCAGAGCCGGTAGGCCGGTATTTTGAAAGGGCGGGGGTCTCGGGGGAGGGTGGGTGACCTGTAGTCTGTCCGAAGTGCCCAGGAAGTCGGAAATCTCGTTCGCGCTCTCTTCGCTCGTCAACTTCTTGTCCTTTGGCTTGAACAACTTGCCCATGATACGGTCTCGCCGCGAGGAGCGACTGCCGTCGGCGGGGGACAGATCATGTTCCATGGCCTGCTTGGAGTGCGGGAGCGCATGTGGCAACTAGCAGTGGTCTGTATGCATACGAGGGAGTCTCGGGAGTCTCGGCGCGCGGGTGATTGTGATTCTGGCTCTCGTACGAAGCAAGAGAGCAAAACCCCGTGTGCTGTTTGATGTCCTCGTGATGGGGTTGTCCTCCCCGCCTACGATACGAAGTTCGCCAAGTAGACTAGCCTAGCTCCCTCTGCTACCATCTAGGCAGTCAGTCGGGGGTGGTGATAGAGGGGTTGGGTGCTCGGGGCCGGCTGGCTGTCAATTGCAGCGAGGGCGCAATGGGCGTCGGTTGTTTGCTTGCAAATTGCAGGGTTGGGTGTTGGAGGTCGGTGTGATGGTCGGGTGTTGCTGTAGGATGGACTTTTGGTTTGGGAGGCAGTCGAGTGCGGAAGCAGGTAGTGAGTGTAGTGCAGGTCGGTCGGTTACAGGCAGTCGGCGGGCATCTCCAGCACCTAACGTAGTACATAGATGTGTTGTGGGCTGGGATCAAGTTGCTTGCCGGGTAGGGTATGGGTGCATGGCAAGAGCGGACTGCAGGTGGATGCTGGATGCGCGCCGGTGTTTCTGCCTCGAGAGATAGCGAGTGTTAGGCCAGATTAGGTTCTGGTTAGTAGGCCGCTCCTGTACGGATCTACACGCATTTCGCAGTCGAGGTAAAACAACAAATCTTAGCGAGATTGTTCGGTGCGACTTGGGGGGTTATGACGACAAGCAAATTACTAGTTTATTTTTTTAATTTTGTCTTTTTGTTTTGTCTTTTTGTATCTTTCCTTTTTTTCCCCTAATGTTCTTATGAAAAACCGAGGAACAGGATTCGAAACCGCAGAAGTTTATAACATGATATACCACGTATTTCGTCATGGTATAACCTAGTGTAGCCTAAGAGAGTCTACACGTGTACGAGTGATTCAACACGAACGAACAGTCGTGGATATCCGCAAGCCTAGCGTTAACGGCTTAAATTCTTTAGCAACAGCAGCTACGAAACCCAAGAAAACCACCTACTGCCCAGTGAATGAGGCTCCCGGACTCCATTGTCTAGAAATAACATGTGCCTCTCGACCTATCAACTTCAGAAGTGGGTATGCCTAGCGCCGTCGTATCGACAGCCCAGACGTTGTCAAGTGCACAGTAGTGTATATATACTCTAAGATATTACGATGTCTATACGAAGTAGAAGAGTGACAACCAAAGTAGACAAGGCCTTATTTCTTTCTAGTCGCTTTTGCATTCACATCAAGGTCGTAAACACTTGTATTTCCTTCAGGTAAAATACTGAATACAGTATACTAAATACAATTAACATAGTAAGGCATTAGGCAAAGCACCAGCACAACTGGGGGCCTAAGCGGGCCCGTTTCAGATTTACAACAGAATTCGCTCACTATACCGCATGTTAGTTCCTCAGAAAACCTCAGCTACCTCGAACGTGCGCATGAGCACGTGAACATAATAGATGTGGCAGGGCTGACATCATCGGGCTCAGTACTGTAGTATAGTGAGCGCGGGGAGTGGAACATGTTTTGTTGTCTGATATCATATTCTGTCGTAGCAAGTCCATCCGCGCTGCGAGCCTAGCCAACATTCCAATTCGGTTCCCACAAGCATCAAAGACTTGATCTACGTATAGTGTACCATCTGCCTACCGGGGTAAAAGGTATAACACGACAACAGGCACGGGGAGTCTCGCAGTCGCCTGATCTCCATTGCAGCGGTTGGTGTCAAGGCCTGTCTTCAGGGGCTCGGGTCTAGTCGGCCTAGCCCAGACCCCTGCAATAGCTAGCAATAGCCCCCTGCAATATCCCTGCGGATCACTCCACGTTTATCCTAGCTGTGCGGGGCATTCTCGCCTTGACCCACTCTTCTAGTCTCGGCATGAAACATGTTACCCAAACGGGAAAGAGTTGGGCTGCGTATATCTAGCAAGGGTCCTGAAACTCGAGGGATATCCAACAGTGATCGCACTGATCGGTGACTTCGAGTATAAAATCGAACTAAGCCCCCAAACTAATTTTTTTCCAAGCATTCCTAGAGAAGCTTCATCTAGAACAAGAGTACGTCATCAAGCTACCACCTCGAGTGCTATTGGCCCCCAGCACTAGCTTATTGGCCCCCTGCATCGCAGACAATTTGGTATGTAGGTCAGAAGTTACCGAGGGGCACACGAGCTGAAATAGTGTAGCTTACTTATACATGACAAGTCGGCTGTGTTACGGGGTATAAAATACCACGCAGCCCCAGGAATAAGAATAGATAAGGCACACACGGACTTATGGCACATGCCGGTGTACATATATTTAGCCAGAGGGTTGCGAGTGGCCTATGGTACGGAGTAGAAGAGAGAAGCCGCCACGTAAGTAGGGCTGTAAGGCTCTCGCCAGCTTGTCTATATGCGAAGTAGTAAAACCCCATCCGGGAATCATTATGCGCGGATGACTGACTGGCTACACAACCTTAGCCCCGAAATCCAATACCTGCCTCCACGCGATGCGACATGGCCCTGCCCGGCTTCTTCCCCTCCAATCACAATACCGTCTTATATTGCATGGCGAAGTCGGTGCCCGACTGGCATTCTACAGTATACTGTATGACATCGAGAAAAGAAAGACAACCATACTACGTTACGGTGTTGTTTGAAAGGAAGAGAGGTAGTTGTTGAAGCAGCTGAAATTAGATATCCCCGTTCGTTTAAGCCATCGCGCAGGACAAAATGCCGGCATATTGCGTATGAAACAGACATCTCAGCCAGGACGCATCTGCAGTACCTTCTCCCGTGAAGCGAGTGTCATCATAGAATACGATAATCCAGTAGCGAGCGTGTCATCATAGGACACAAAAATTTTAGTACCGTAGCAGGCGTTCTTACTTGCGGAATAATGGAAGATCCCGACGTCGGTCGGGGCCGAGGACACAGCTTTCGTATACTTATAGGCCTTGTATTGTGCAAACCGGGTAGTGGTATAAAACTAAGCCGCTAGAACTTGGGAATAGGGCGCCGATCATGATAAAAACCAAGTCAGGCAGTCCATACAACACAGCGACAAGTCAAGGGCAGCAAGCTCCTAGCATATGGATATCCCGGCTCTCGGGTTCTTAGCGCGTCACAGGTATCCGGGAGCGACTTTGGAAATCCAAGAACACAAGAACACTCAAAGTGAGAGTCGAATCAGGGAATGAACGCTTATTATAAACACAACTAAATTACACATTGCACGCACCTCAGTACGTGACAAGCCAATCTCAAGCCGCCGCAGTCCGCCTCGTCTCACCGTCCCTGATTTTGCGCAGTATATGCACGCGGGGCTCCATCCGGGGACCAACCCACCAGCCGCCGGTGACCCCTCTGGCGGCATCTCTAATCCTCGCCACCGTGGCGCCTCGTCCAAGGACTCGGTCCTTGCCGCTTTCGACTTCGCGACGGGTGGCAGAGCCGGGCTTAAGGACCTCGATGCCGGCGAAGCCCTCGACGACGCCGATCGTCTCCCAGGGGCCCAGGGGCTTCCGCGGGTCCTCGGCGAGGACATAGTCGAACTTCTCCCAGAACACGGGGTTCCGCAGCGTTGCCTCGTCCTCAGTCTTGTCGAAGGCGAACGACACGCCGCCGGGCGCGAGGGGGGCCTCGGGCCAGTCGGAGTGCTGCCCGAAGAGCGTCACGCCCGTCATGCAGGAGAGCACGTCCGTGTGCACGGAAGCGGCCTGGATATCCAGCGACGGCGACGAGGCGACGAGGTCCTTGAGGGCCGACAGGGCCTCGCCGCCGGGGTAATTGAGGGATGACACGACGAGCATGGCGGTGCTGGCAGCGAACGAGGCCAGCACGGCGCCGACGACGACTAGCGAAGCCGACGCGAAGAGGAGCGACTTCGTCCGCCGGGAGAATACGTAGTTGGCCCCTAGCGCCGCAGCCGCAGTGAGCGGGGGCGCGACGTAAAAGATGAAGCGGGCCTCCTTGTGCGGCTGGATGGAGTAGATAGCAACGAAGAGCAGGCTAGGCACGGCCAGCGCGCGCGCCTGTTTCGCCGTGCCCGCATTCCACAGCGCAAACGGGACGAGCGCCGTCGAGCCCGACAAGATCTTGGGCAGAGCAGAGGTGAAGTACCAGTGCCAGGGCGAGACGCCCCAGTCCGAGGACGAGCCCAGCACGGCGTTGTAGTAAAAACCCCAGAGCTCCGGCCATAACGGCTTCTGCCAGAAGTACGAGTCGATTGGGACTGACACCAATAGCGCAAGAGCGAAGAAGGCAAGGAACGGCTTAATGATCTGAGTTGGGGAGATGCGAGGTACTAGCAGGCCGTAAAGAGCGACGGTCACCATGAGGATGGCGAGCTCAGATCTGAAAATAGCTGTAGCCATTGTTAGCAGCGCGATAGCTACTTTGAAGCGCAGTTCTTGCTTCTTCAGATCCGGGTGCGGCACGAGCTGTGAGAAAGCCAGGGTTGCTATCGTGCGTTAGTTGATCAGTGTTTACGAGTTGTTTTCAGGAGAACATACTAAGAGGGAATGCAAACATATTCGGAAGCGGCCTCGAGGCGTAGAATAGAAGATGAAACTGGCTCGCTTGTAGTAGAGCGTACCATCTCGCCGCCGACTTCCCAAAAGCCTTCTCGATATTGTGTTTGAAGACTAGCAGAGCCGCCGAGTTGGCCAGGCCCAACAGGGCTCTCACGATGAACTGTGCATACTGAAACCCAACCAGAGCGACCAAGGGCTGGCTTATCCCAGCGAGGAAGACGGGCCCAAGGAATGTCCTCGGCACAGCACCGGGAAAGTCGAAATGGTCATAGTGGGAGGACAGACGGTCATATACGTTGCTTGTTGGCGTGCCGTATGCCAAGATGTCGTGAGTAGCCTGGATATTGAAGGACTCTTCGACCTTGGTGTAAGGGGCTACAAGCAGGTTCTCAATAACTAGGGCAGGAATTGACAGTGACAACAAGATATCTAGAAAGACAATTTATTCAGCACTCATTCTCAAGATTGGCTTCAATCATTATTATCTCACCGATGGCGTTGCCCATTTTGTCGCGACGGATATATAACCCGCTACGTGGCAGCTATTATTCGACCCCTTATTGAAATAGCAGTGGTGAAAGAGTTACACACAGTGCCAATCAATAACATCCCATTGTAGAGAATTATATGACGATGAACAATCCTCTCCCATCCAATGCCGCTCGTCAAAGTCGCCCTAGACAGAGGCTTACCCAAGAGTCCTGGGTTTATATGAGCCAGGAAGCACGCCTTGACTTTAGGTAGGTAGGTAGCTGTCTCTTGTGCCTAGACCCGAGCTTGTGGTTGGTAGCCTAAAAGCTTATTGGCCCGCCCCACGTCATCTACCTGGACCAGGTAATTCAGAGAAGTGGCACAGCGTCCCGTTGACACCTGGCCTGTGTCAGTTACGTACTGCACAGCGCACCCACTTCATACATCCAACTCGATATTGACATCCATCACCACAACCAAAGGCGACTTTCGGCCTACAATCCCGCCAAACCGTGCGTTTTGCTTCCAGACGGACCCCCCGCATGTCGCGAGACCAGCGCTGACAAGATGATGCTCATCGGCAACCTCATCTACGGTGCGTCTCCCAGAAACACCCAGACCCAACATCCCTCCCACTAACGCATCCCCAGTGTTGGTCCTCCTCACCAACGCCCTCGCCATCCTATCCGAGGACCGCTTCCTAGCCCGCAGTACGTAGCCACCCCAGCGACGATAACGGCGACGACCATCAAGCCCTCGAGCAAACTAACCCCCGTCTCCTCGCAGTCAACTTCTCCTCCGCCTCCTACGACCCAGCATTCGGCGCGGGACCCGACAACCAGAGTATAAGAGCGAAAGCAATCAACCTAATAGCGAGCGTGCGGACGCTGATGCGGAGTACGTGTTCCTCCTTCTTCCCCCTCCACCAGCCAGCTCTCCTTGCACACTCGGTCTATTCCTCTATTCTGCACGAAACGGCAGCCGAGAGGCGAAGAACAGGAAAGCAAGCCGCGGGCAGACGCGCTGACGAATGGAATCTCTAGTCCCGCTGATATTAACCAACACGTTAATAATAATCTACGAGCTGGTGCTGGGATAGACGATGAAAGAGATGTCTGTAGATACGAATACACCAAGAAGCCGATCGTAGGGATCTAAGGGGGGTTATACAGCAACCTGGAGAGCGTACCTAGGTTCAAAGACGCAGCCTGTGGCATATTGCATTCGTGGCTACGTAAAGGCCAGGCGAAGCGGTGCGCATGTTGCACGTAATGGGACACCCTAGATATCAATGTCGGCCCGCATTCTCACATTCGGATGAAAAGCTCGTCAAGAAGCACGCATCAACTAGATTCTTACATACTAGCATGTAGCATTGATCGCGCATTTACAAGTATTCTAGTCGCACGAATGGGAGTCTTTGGATACTTGATTGGCACCGTAGTAGATGCCTTGAGTCGGTCAATTAGTGCTTACATCTGGTAATGATATCAATCGTACAATGTACAATAGACCATACATTCCATGCTTTCAAAAATCGCTGCCGACGGTTCAGATACAGAGCTAACGCTGGTGGCCAGTCACCACCAGTCACGCCGTCGGTCTGTTATCCAAACGTGCGCTGTCTAGATTGCCAGCCGCTATTTTCCGCTAATGCGCGAGGACGGAATCCCACCGACCCTCTTCTAGACGGTCCCTAGACGCCGGAAAATGCCAACGATACAAATGCATTACGCCTTTCTTGTGGCGGCATTTTGAATGCAATTACCATGGTCCCCTAATTTAATAGCCTGATAGTTTCTTTTTCCGCACTCGCTCGAAGTTAGAAGAATTTGAGACTTTTCTTGCGCCCTAATCCGAAACTAAAACTTTTCCGGAGTTTGGACGGCTCGGACTTGTCAGGGGCCTTTGTTTGCATCGTTGGCGTTGCGCCGTCGCCGTTCTGGCTACCATTCTGGCTGCTGTCCGAATGCTCGATGCTGTCCCTCTTCCCCCTCAAGAACCCAAAACTCTTTCTAGACATGGTTTTGCTGTTCCTATCAGTTGTCGTTAGAGCCGGTACGCTATCGTGATCCTCGTTGTGCTTGTCCTTCCCCTCGTCCACCGATTTTTTGGTTTCCTCTGGCGTTTTCTTCGCCTCTGCATCTTCTGTTTTCCGAGTTTCGTGTAACCGGGAATATGATTCTACTCGCTGTTTCCACTTAGCTTTCGTTTCATCCTTTTCTGCCTGCTTTCGCGCCTTTTCTAATGCCTTTTCTTGCGCCTTGGCTTCTTTCTTGCTCTCTTTCATCGACTTGACTGTGTTCGACCTGGGCAGTAAAGGAACGGGTGGCGCATCGGTAGGGGTTGGTGGAACGGGTATTCGGTTAGACGGTTTACGAGTTAGATCTGGCACTGTGGCGGCATGATCGAGACTGGAGAGTCCATCTTGACTGTCTGTATGTTGGCTTGGGGTGGTGGCTTGTTTTGATAATCCGTTTAGATGTCCGTTTGATTGTTCGCTTTCCTGAGCGACGTCTGCTTTTTCACTGACTATCCTCACTTCCTCTAAACCTTCCGCCTCTTGTTCCGCCCGGACCTTTTCAAAGGTGGTTTCTTGGTAGAAAAGAACGTACGCACAAGCCATCCCTGGTTTATCCCCGAAAAAGTTGCGTACATAATGTTTGTCAACGGGTTCCACCATTTCATCGTCAAATAGCAGCCATCCTCGGTCTTCGGTTTTGATGACTGATACATAGTGTCCATGGTACGCATTTCCACCGATGTGAATCACGACAGCGTATAGTTCATATAACCGATCGGGGTCCTCGGCATCCGGGGTCGTGTTAAACATTCGCAGCTGGTAGGGGTATACTACCCGGTGAAACAGTTTCTGCAGGCGACTGTAGTCTTCTGTGTATTTAAATCGCTTGAGGTGAAGAGCCAGTACCTTGGGCAATCGCTTGATCTTCATGCGCTTTTCGGCCTCTTGTAAACCACCACAATGGTCGCAGTGGAACTTGTTCCTCTCACAGAGCATTTCTTCGGCGGAGAACTTTTGCAAACAAGATGTCACCGACGAATGCTCCTCTAGATCAATCGACAAATCCAGAAACGTCTCATCTCTCTGGGAAGCTGTTTCACATGTCAAGCACTTGGTCTCAGACGTCAAAAGCCCTTCAAATATGTCGTGTACCCAGCCGGTGCCCGGAGAGTTCGTTCCATTGGTCGTAGTCTTAGCCACTGCGCTTAACGCTGTTCTGAGGGATTCCGTCATTCCCTCTGCAGTGTGTTCCGCCTCGATATTTAGCAACCGCTGCGCAGTGCTCTCAACATTAGTGATGACATCATTCAATACCAGACCATAAAATTCGTGAGCATCCTGGTGCATCAAGTTCCGAAACATCTCATTATCACGCTTGAAGATCTCGAGAAATCGCTGGGGGCTGAGCACTCCTGTGCGAGCTTCACTTTCAACCAACGCCATAAAGATGTCTCGTAAGCCCGTAAACGTGCACTCCTCCATCCCGTAGACAGTACTGCTCTCCTGTGCCAATTCCAAAATAGGCCCTTTCAACATTGCTTGTTTCTTTTTGTACTCGGGAGTATCTGGTTTATCTTCTGGTCTCACTGGCTGGCCCGGCTGGGGAGGACCAGGCGTCACTGGCTTTTTCTCGTTAGCATTCTTTTTACCGTTTGCATCTGTTTGCGCATTGCCGTTCGTGTTTGGTGCTCTGATTTGCACGTTGACCTTAGGCCGGCTGCCATTCGGCGTGTCCAGGGGCGAGAGTGGTGGGAAATTCAGCACTTGTTCACGAAAAGCCGTTGTATAGAAGAGGGCTTGGACGATCGAGTTGCAATAACTAGGCATTAGGTTAGCAGCGACTCATAGGCTCGAAAACGACGCGGTATACCAAGTGTTTCCAAACTGCGAAATTCGACAGTTAGCATCATATCAAGTTCAAATGTAGATGGTCTGGCACTCACATTTTCCATGCCGAAGAACTTGTCGCTCCCATCTGGTCGGATCGCACCCGCATTCTGGAGTAGCTTTTCTAAAGGGGTCAACTCGGGCGGGGGCTCTTCTTTCTTCTTGAGGCCATCCTTCGCGGAAGAGTTCAAGGACTTTCGCGGACCATGTCAGCATTAAAATACCAAGAGAACTCTAGCAAAGAGCGTCAAGCCCGAATCATGAAAACATAAACCGAAAAATCCCGTAGCCCAGAGAACATACCGCCGAACCGGGCTTCCACTTGTTCAGAAAGCTTGCCATAATAGTGTTCCCGGGGCGTCGGCGCAGTGGGGATGGTGTCGAGGGAATTTAGAGCCAGCGTCGAGGCGCACGGCCAAGAAGTCAGCTGAGACGAGATGTATTGGCGATAGTCGTCATTCGAAGAGCTATTCCTCGTTGTTCTTGACTCGGCGCGGTCTAGGCATGAAGATGCTATACTCTATAGACACCCCGAGCGCCTTGGGGAGGATTGGGGCCCGGACGGGCGGGATTTGGCGAAGATGAATCGCGTTGGGCTCTATTTTTTTTTCGGTTCAGCGACTGGATTCGATCGATCAACAGGCGAGAGGAAGGTCGGAGATCAGCGTGCGTGTATTAGTGGAAATATCGATCGGTGCCGACGACAGTCTTTATTGTCTCAATTGGGCTAGAACCAAACAGATAATCGAGGATGGCGATAATGGCCATGAATACCCAAGGGAATGACTTCGGGCAAGCGGCCGTCTTGCACAATGGCGCCAAAGACGAGAAGAGCGAGGGAGGGCGTGGACGAGTTTGGCCGTAATGGTGTTGCAGTGCTGCTGCAGCGTAGTAAAGGGTGTTGAAAGGATTCAGGACCTTGTCTGGTTTCGACCCGCCGGTCTGTCGGTACGGGCGCCCGCAGGTCCAGGACAGGTAGGTACCAGTTCTCGCGCCAGTAAGTCGAGCCCGCTACTGGTCCAGGCAAACAGCACAATGAATTGTAGTGGGGGTCTTTGCGCTACGACGCACCTACACAGGCCAGCCCGGCCCCCTGTGCAGCCCTGCTAGGTGCCTAAGTGTAGGTACCTAGGTACTGTAAATGCACTAGCTCAGGCGGTTGTTCTTCTGCAGCATGGAAGTATTTTCCATGCATTAGGCTCACAGGGCCTGGACAAGACCTGGGCAGGACCTGGGCAGGACCTGGACAATGACTTGAAAGACGGGGTAGGCTGAACCTAGCGCCTAGGCTAGCTTCGCTTGGCGGGATCTCAACGGTCGATCCAATGTTAGGAATCAACTCAGCTTCATTCACCTGCAAATCAGTCACCAACCACATTCCTACATTTTCAAACCTCCCCGTCATCTTTTGCCTCTCAACATCGAACGAGCCATTCTCGTAGGCTAAAGCACCGACTGGGAGATCCCAGGCAGAGAAATACGGCCGAGTCGAGTTTATCGCCCACTCTTTATAAACGGCACCCATCAGCACGCCTCCCCGTCTCTTCTCCCCATCTACAACACACTCTATGTCATGGGTGCAGCATCCATTAGGTAAGTAGTTTCGAGAATCCCATTATACGGCACGTTGGGGATCGCAGTCGAAACGTATTCCTGCTTCCTCACGACTGCCGAGAATCCAGTGTTTTGTTGGGCTGGTTCGGAGCCTTCGCATGCCTCCTGCGTACGTAGTGTACGTACGTACTATACATAGAAGTACGCCCTGGGCCGTCCTTCGGGCAGCTACTGTAAAAGGTAGTGTATGTGAAGCGTGATACGCCGTCTGGGGGCGCCATGTCCAAATAGGGAAGTCTGGTCCGCTAGACGACGCCGACTTTTGAGATGCTTCACAACAACATGGAACTATCCGTTTTTCCATGCCAAAGAGACTATTCGGGACCCTCCCAGGCAGAACAGCACCGAGGGAGTTTTTATTGCGCATATAGAGATGATGGGTACTTCATTATGTGCCGCATAATACGACTTTGGCACCGGGTAATAAGACCCCATCATCACGGACCAAGGACGAGATATTAGTATGCAAGTAGGTACAAGCCTACATACAGTAGTAGTTCCACCAGCGGGGGGTGAGGGGAAGACCAACACTGACGCTCTGCGATTGATCAGGAAGTATTGTCGTCAGGCGGACAACACGCGAGATCCACTTGCCATGCTTCGGATTCGATCACTTGGTCGATCCCCCGGCCTGGCTGGCTAGACACTGCGCGGTTTGTCCAACTACTGGCCAGGCTACGGGGCGGACCTGGGCAATGTGACGGAGCGACAGGTCCCAACGCACCGGATACATATATGTACCACGATATTAACGTTCGTGGTCCAGCCTGCGGTTACATACACGACGTCGCTATCCTCACGAAGTACACGTGTAAAACTCGCCAGTGTTTGCGAGTTGCCATACCGTAACCTTCCGGAATCCGAAAGAGCTCTGGCGTTGTGCCTGCAACCCTACGATATCATGTATATGTACTGTCACCCCGTAGCCGACGTCTCGCATCATTGCCGGAATCATCCGGGCTTTCGCTTTCAATTCGACCCCGACACTAAGCATTGTTATCCACAAAAACAATCCATAATGATGCATCGCATCAGATGTCTCTTGCGTACATAGTAGTATCTATACGTACACGACAAAGCGATGAATAAACTCGCATGTTCAGGAAACCGGAATGCGGTAGGATGACGCAGTGCGCCTATGCCTGCAATGCTGCGGCGATAACCAACGCCAGAGTTTGAGTTGGTGGTCTAGGGATGCGATCCATGTTGGTGGGTGAAGAAGCCCAGGCTGTGACATGCGATACCACACATCAAGTCCACGAGGGTGTATACATACAATCCCCATGCATGTCGAAATTGTCCTATTCTACGCCACGTCCAACATGAAGGGGGCGACAGGAATTCACGGCGGAATCAAGCAATAGCCAAGATTCGAACTCCCGAAAGCCATAGGTTGGCAAAATCGAGGACTACCTGATGCAAGCAAACGCCATGCTAATCAACATATGGAGCGGAGCCGAAGTAGCGCCGCCATGCATTCCATCCCACCATCAGGGCGGCTCCCCGCCACATGGTTGATGTGCAATGACGAAAGGGGAGATCTGGGGGTTGCAAGCTGGCAAAGCCTGCGGTCAGCAGCCAATGCCTATCGTGGCCACTCACGTCGACATGAAGGACCACCCTTTCCACCAGCTGCAGCGCAACACGAGAAGGCCTCGCCCAGCCCGCCATTTGCTAGAAAGATAAAAATCCCAACCCCGCCCCCAACGATCTGCTGGCTCGTTCCCTGTCGCCGGCCATGCGAATACAGTACGTCCATTTCAAACATGCAAGCCATTAGGGGTCCTTTTCAATACCCCATGTCGCTCCTATCCAGCACTCGAGCCCATTGCCGGGTTTTGATGACCGATGGATGTTTAAGCGTACCAAAATTTGCCAAGGGTGTTAATTCTGCATAGAGAGCTGGCCTCACACGCGCTTCTCGTGATTATTTCAACCCCCCCCTTGTTTTATCTCCAGTGGTCTCGAGTTACCGAAGCGTGTTTCACGAAACTGTTGGAATGGTGGGATGCGATCGCCCTATTGTGTCGTATCATCCGTCCCCTTGTTGATTCGCAGTCGTTCAAATTGGCATAAGCTTCGGCTACCAGGCCACGCTGGCTGTACGCGTACGACACGTAACCCCCAATACTAGTCTCCTCAGCTGTAGGAAGATAGGTCACGTCAGGTCAGGCTATCCGTCATGTCAAGGACCATAGGTACAGTAGGCAGAACCATGGTGGCTCACGTAAGCAAACCACCCTTATACGAGTGGCCGATTTACCATTAGAAAGTAAGACAACAGAGCCGTAGGAATTTTATAACCGCCTCGGATTACCAATAGAAGGGTATTAAACTCACATTCGCGACAATGTCGCCAAGCACAACAATTATGCGGAGAAAAGACTAGGAAGGATTACTAAATTTTACAGAGGACAGAAAATCGAGAGACCGGCATTCCCATCCGTCAGTTCATGTTCCACCTTAGGTCTAATCACAACACCCCACTCCCTATTAACAAAGTCATCGTCATGTTATCTCTTTTAATAAAACCCACAGGCACCACAAGAGAAGCTATACGTCATACCAACTCTCACACTATCCTTTTACTCACTTCTTTTCCTCGGGTGGTGCGGCGCCACCCGTCGTTGGGAAACCCATGAAAATCTTAAATGAATCCTGTTATTCTGTCAGTAGGTGCTCGAGACGGCGACGTTTTACTCAGTACTTACGTAGATCATCCATTGCAGACCGGTAAGTGTACCAATCATGACGATTCGAACAGCCAATCCGTTCCAGAGGCCCATGAAACCCGTGTCCTTGTAATTTCGCGCCACGGCAGCTCCGAAAGCCTCGCCGGGTTTGCGGTTTGCATTCAGCTTGCTGACAAGCACATCGGCCGGGTGTGAGACAACGGCGCACAAAATACCTGCGATATAGCCACCGGTGAAAGAAACAGCAGTCTGGGAACCCTTGCCGTAATCGCTCTTCTTGCCTGGCAGGCGATTGTATATCATCTCAACAATGGTCTCGAACGAGGCAAATTTCATCTACAGAAAGCAAGTGTTAGTCTGATACGTCTTCCGCCCAGATTTTAAAAGCACCACTGGAACCAGCCGGAATCGGCTCGGGCTACTGTTCCCACGAGGACACAACAATCTCGATATGAAGCCAAACTTAACTTACCATGGTGTAGGGAATTTGGCGTCCCCACAATGGGTAGAGACCTTTGTAGAGACCACCAACGCCTTCCGATGCCGTTATTTTTCTCAAGCCATCAACCATGCCGGAGTAAGGCGAGGGGATAGAGGTTTGCATCCGGACCTTGACGGATTCGAACGGACATAGGGCAATATCGGCCAGGAACTCCGCAGAAGCGGAGGCTGAAAGATAGAGAAGCGTCTTGTATCTGTAGGCGTTTTCCGGACCCGCGAGATCCGAATACGTCTTCTTGAAGTACTCATACCATCCGTACTATATCGAGACCACGGGATTAGTCATATGCACTTCCCTCATTACCTTCATTACAGCAGAGACCAACCTTGAATGCTCCTTGTGCTGAATAGCCGATCAGCGTAGGACCCCATCCCGTAAATATACCTCTGATGCCTTCCTGTCGGTAGATCATGCCCCAGGCCTGGAAGTTTCCCTTGTACAGTTTCGGATCGACCTGACGACGACATTTGACAAGGTCAAGCGGGGTGACAGCGGTATGCGTGAGACCCTAAAAGGGGGCGCCAGAGTCATATTAGCAGTCTATACAAAACAACAGCAACGAAAGTGTCCAGAGACAAATCAACAACGAGTAAACACTTACACAAGCCAAGAGCCCTCCAAAGGTGGCAGCAGCGTAGAAGCCAGGCGAGTAGAGCTCGATTTGACCAGTCTTGGCCTTCGCGGAAGCACTCGCCTTATCGAACTCCTTCTGGGCCTCGGCACTCAGCTTCTTCTTGGGGTCGTCGACGGCAGAGAAGGCGGCGCTGTAGAGCTCGGGGCGGGCCTGTCGCGGCGTCGCCTTGCCGGGTAACGTCGCCGGCGGAGCTTGGGGGACGGTCCCGAAGGTCTGCTGAAGCGCGTGCAAGGTCGGGAAAAAGGAAGGCATCTTGCTGGCGACTAAGTTTAGAGGCGAGTATTAGTGCCTGCTCATGCGGACATTCGGCTTCGGCGCATTTAGTTGCGCGAGCGCCGTATAGGGCGGATAGCAGATATCGTGGGACACATACGATGATGATGGACGTGGAGTTCTTCCAATACTAGTCCGTAGCAGAGAAAACCAGTTCTCTTTAGAGGAGGATAAGATAGTGCTTCACCTACGATTACGAACCCGACTTGAAAAAAAAAAAGAGTAAAGAGTCAGAGCGGTTTAAGAATGAAAGCCCGGAGTCGATAAAACGGGTCAGCAGTCTGGGTCCGGATAGGGATCATCGGCAAGGTGCCTAGCCATTACCCTACTAATCGGATTATTTCGGCTGGTCCAGGGCAGCAGTGCCTCCATTTTAACGTCAGAGAAGGGATTCCCGGAGTTAAAACCCGCCCGCGACTTAGAGATGAGATGCAGCTCCTACACAATAGCCATCTAGACTAAAAGATGCCATACCTTCTTATTTCGTCAACTATTCTTTTAAACTATGTTTTCATTTTTCGTCTAGATTGGTACACCATTGATCGTGTTACCGGCCAGACTCCCCATGAATAGCCATGAATACGATGGATATATACCCGGCCATTCTTGTACATACAACGGGCTTTGACACCAACAGACAAGTGACGTCTTGACGTCGGTGGGGTAGCTCTAAGCAGAGCTAAGTATGAGCAGGGAGCTAGTGCAAGTGCCCACCAACTCCACCTCCCGGATTTAAGGCTTAGGAGTGGCTAGCTCGCATTTCCTGGATGCTGATTGGCTGGCTGGTTAGTGGCGCTAAGACATATACCACTCACATGTATTGAGCTAGATAGAACTCAACCTCAATACGGAATTCAACAGGGAATGCGCAAGCCTCTTCCTAGAACGAGGTGAATTAATTTAAGAATCTTCCACATTCCACAATAAATTCTATTTTATTTCTAGCGGCCCGGAGGCATTAATTCTCTCACATCTCTTATGGTGATGTAGGACCTACCTAGCAAGTATGAGAATGAGTGAGTTCGTCGCATCCTGTGATCCACACTATCTTCCTCCCCACCAGAGCCCCCCACCTCTAACCTTAGTGGAGTTAGACCACTACCCACGACCGCAGTAATAGCGGGACTCGTTTGTCGTTACTTGCGTTCCTCCCAACGACAAGACAAGTCGATCGGCTCAAACATAGCTCCATACACAGACTGGGACATCTACATAGGACACGAGGCTCTGCAGATATGGCGCAGACAATGAAAAATACGGTCCACGTCGGACCAGCGTTAGCATCCAGCCAGCCTTTCATCTCCAAGTGGTCATCACGGTATCGCGGGGTAAGCAAGCCCAAGCCCATCTCTGCTCTCTACTCGCACCTCTCTTCCCAATTGCCTAAGCCAGGTGCCCATCTGACCGGCCAGCCAGCCAGCTATGAGACACGCAAGCTAACATGTCCCTCTCCCGCAACCCAGGCCACCGTCCAAGACCTCGAGCCGCCCGCCGCGCTGTCGCTGAACCCGAACGACCCGATCTCGCTGGCGCTGCTGTCGGCCTTCGAGCGCGAGTACACGCACCTGACGATCGTGGACTCGGAGACGCGGGGCCTGCTGGGCTACATCGCGATCCCGGCGCTGCAGGCGCAGCTGGACGCGGGCGCCGTGAAGCCCGCGGACCCGCTGTCGCGCGCCATGGTGCGGTTCCAGCGCCGCGGCCGCCGCTACACCGTCATCACGCTGGACACGCCGCTCGAGGACCTCGAGGCCTTCTTCGAGGGCGTCGGCGACTCCCACGGCCAGAAGCAGGACTTCGCCGTCGTCACGGACGAGGATAGGCGGTTCGTTCTGGGTGTGGCGACGAAGGCGGACTTGGAGGAGTTTGTCAAGAGGAGACCGGCGTGAGAGCGGATGTGCTTGTCTAGGTACCGATGAATTGGCGCCTCGGGGCATGGGACGATCGCGAGGGAATGGGGAACTACCTAGGTAGGTACCCACTCACGGATGGACCTGTTTTGCTTTTTCTTGCATGAAACCGGGACGGGGAACGTTGCTGGTGTTTCTAAATCTGCCTCGACCGTGCCAGGCAACTACTCGATGAGATTGTTTCAACCACAACAACGGCGTTTATTTGCGGGGGACTTCGAATGCTGCATCACTCATAGAAAGGGCCAAGGGCATCATCGTTGGTGTTGGGCTAGCTAGGCGTCACGGGTTGTTTTGTCGGTTGGATTTTCAACATTCCCGCTGATGAGACTCATGATGAATTCACATGACGAAGGGTACGGGCACTAGCACATATGGGTAGCAATAATTAATTACCTGTTTACGAAGACGAAAAGATACCTCTTTTAGTTTCCGCTGGTATCTACATAGATCCAGGTGTTCCACCGCTTGATCCATGAAGGACAAGAGTTATGCGAAATATATCACATCTTGGGTGTATGTCTTTGACTTTGCTCGACTTGCTACGTCTCTATATAGAATTCCAGGCGTGTATGTGTATATCTTCCCATTCATCACGTTGTACCTCCCTACACCTCTTATCCAGGTCATTTCTACACGACTTTTCAGCCGCACCATTTTCCTCCCGTACCAACTCCCATCTCAACCTCCCCCTCCCATACAAAGTACCACATAGCCCTCCCTACTCCAAGAAGTCGTAAATCAACTTAAAACTGACAAACTTATCGCCCTTCGCCACAACCACATTCCGCACATACCGTCTCTCGCCCCCCACATCCTGGAAGCCCCAAACCTGCGTAGCAAACCACCCACCATCAGCCTTGACATGATTCAGCACATGCGTCTCGCCCTTGGGCCCCTTCGCCTCAGCCTCGCTCTCCAGCCAATCCTCCGCCAGGAACGCCGAGTCCGCCCACCCTTCCGTCCGCGCGTCCCCGCCGGGCGCGACCAGCGCCGCCAGGTCCGCGGCCGAGAGCCAGCGCGACCGCCCCTCGACGCGGCCGAACAGCCAGTCCTTGTGCTCGCGGCCGGCCCAGTCGAGCGCGCGCCGCTCGCGCGTGCTCGTCAGCCCCGACGCCGACTGCTCCAGGTCGATGTGCCACGTCCCGCTGTCGTCTGCGTACTGCGTCACGTCGAGGTGCACCGTGGCTGCGCCGATGGCCTTGCGCAGGAGCCAGCCTATGCCCTGGAGCGCGAGGGCCGGGTCGGTCGGGTCTGAGAGGGTGGTGTTCTGGAGGGGGAGGGGTTAGTTTGGCTTAGCTTTGCGTTGAGGGGTGTGGTTTGCGGCGTTGGGAGAGGGGGAGGGGAAGAGGATGGCTGGGGATCTGCAGGGCGAGACATGTCACGCCTCGTGGCTGGATTGTGGTCGATGTACATGTCTGCGCATATGCAGGCGAGCCCAATTGCTCTTCTACGACGTAGAACTGCAGCTAGACGTGGTGTGAAAGCTCATACGCACCATGGTCCACTTCCCGCTCAGATCGCCGATAGTCTTAGACGCAGGAGCCGCCATTGTGAGTGTTCAGACGAGCAGTATAGCACAGAATTTCGGCTGTTCTTCAAGCTCTCGTGAGAATTGGGTACAGTAATGGAAGGTAGGTAGTCAAGCGTAGAGCTGAGCTTCTAGACGTCACGCGAGTAAGGTGTGTTCCGTTCTGTTCTGTGTCGTTTAGTTTTCGTTTGTCAGATGAGGCCAAAGTCGGTGTAGCGTGGGGTCTGCAGTCTGCTAAATACCCAAACAAACAAACAAACAACGGTGAGATGAGGTGAGAATTTGGGTGGCACAGCACAGCAGCGTATCGATACCTATCTCAGCATTTACTTAGACTTCAGGTAGTACTTATCTATACCTACTGTACGCAGCGTGAGCTAAGCGGGAGGTTCGGAAATCATTCACAAGCTTACACTCGTCCAAGCCAAGAACCGTCACGACCAAGGAAGCCCAATCCGAAACACGACGGCAGCCAGTCAAAAGCGTCAAAACGGCGCAATCACAAGCCAAAAACCCCAATTTCTCGTCCCCCAACCTCGCCATCTTCATGCCACGCACACGTGCAAGCACCACTAAGCTACATGCAGTGACGGCCGAGGCACCGCCAAAGGGTGCCCCCACTCCGACCCCTGGAGATCTGGCGTCATACACGTGAGGGGTTTGCTCTTGGGCGAACTACTTACTTACAGTACTCACCTGCGACTGGGCTGAGCTATAAGTATGCGCTTGGACTGGACGGAAGCTTGGAGAGCATGTATATGCGTAGCTGCAGCTGTAGCTGTACAGTAGCAGCCACAATAGCTACCTGCCTGCCGCCGCGGGCACGCATGGCCCTTCCAGTCTGCGGGGTGAGCTATTCTATATTTAGCCCAAGCGCAGCCGGCACTGCGTCGGCCATCCGTCGAATGAGCGCAGACGGTAGGCGACGGGCGCCGCTGAGACGTCATGTTGGCATGCATGGTAACGGTACCAGTGAATTGGGATTGAGGGGTTAGAAATGCATTGGCTGAGGTTGCAAGTCCCTCTGCGCGGGTTATACCGAATACCTATCCAAGCTCTGCCAAGGCGAGGTTATCGTATCTCCGGGGAAAACTGTCATTTGGAAATGAAGCAGTTGTTTTTTTAGTTAGAGTTTGATGTAGGTATTGGCTGCTTATGCAACGCCAAGAGCAGCATGCCAGGGTTTAACTAAGCAGTACCTTAGGTAGCCTTGAACCTTCTTGAATAGCGTATCTGCTAGCAGCGAACAGGCTACGACGAACATGTCTGCCAACGGATGATGCCGCACTACTTGGGTAGCAATTGAGCCATCCTCATACTGATAGCAGGATCGTCACGGTACTACAATCGAGCCTTCTCAAACGAGCCGCGGGCATTAGGGGGTGCCAACCCTGTACTATAACTGTGACTTATACAAATCCTGCCCGTGCAACATGACAGAATCGCATATACACTAGGACTTGAGAGTAGAGAAGGTGGCGGGAGCACCATCCCAGCAGTCGTAGGATTTCAGATGATAGTTAGCATATTCTATATCTGCCAACAAGACATCCAGTTCGGAGACTGTTTCATTAAAAAGAAGATATAGACCCCCGTGTGTAGATAGACACTTGCGTTAAACCACCCCTCGATAACGCCTGTTGCTAGGCCTGCGAAGAAAAAAAAAAAATGCGTGGTTGGGTGTATATGCGATGGCGCTTGTTGCGAGAATGTGCATTGTGCCCGCAAAAACCATGAGAAAAGACAGGATATCCTATTCATACACGATCGCCGTTTTCTGCGCAAAAATCCCATTTTAAGACAGAAAACGAGAGAAACCCAAATAAAAGACAAAGGGAAAAAGGAGCCGCCAAAGTCTATCTGATGCGGAACCGTGGGCCGTCAATCATCGAGTCGTTTGTTAGAACATGCTTGGTCGCCACCCCTGCGAGGGCGTTAACACCCTCCCGTGAAGGTGCTCGAGTCGCAGTAAATAAACCGCCGCCAATCCGGAAGAAGCCCCCCATCTCTAGTTACGGCCACCACTTCATCTTCTTGTAGCTTTCAATCACGTCCAGGACAAGTTCCTTGGTAATAACAGGTTTCTTGTACTCAAAGCCAACAATCGTTTCCAGTCGGCTACCGTCCATGCTGAGATCCGTGTCCTTCAGAAGCTCCTTTTCCATAAAGGGAGTCAACGGGCCCGGTCTCGTGATACCCGCTTCGCTAAGAAGGTCTGCCCAAGGCCCGAGCACGTCGTCATTGACATCATCCACCACACTGTCCATGTTGAGACGCGCAAAATTACTCAAAAGCTGGCCCTGGAAATCCCATTTGATGCCGAACACCTCCCCAATAATGCCCGCTATTTTGCCTTGTGTTGTGACGCCCTTATCAACCACGTTGAATATCGGGATAGTACCCATGGTTTTGGGGTCCCAGTTGGCCTTGCCAGCGGCGTACCATGAAGTAGCCGCCCACAATGCTCGCGTAACATCGTCGATATGGGCCGTATTGGTGCGCAAATCTTTCGTCCACAACCACTTCATCTCTTCTTCGAGACTCTGGTATACACGTGCTAGACAGAGTGCGGTCGCAACCCACTGCGACGCATACGGTCCATACACGTGGGGCAGCCGTATAATGAGAAGATTGAGCCTATGCGATTGCGTCACTAGTTAGCCTGTTATTGCTCAACCCCAATCGCCCCGAGTCAGTACTCACCCCTCAATCTTGGCTAGTTCCGCCTCGGCTTGAGCTTTATAAGTAGCAATCTTGCTCCACGGCTTAAGCTTGTCCCCCTCTTTGCTCGGTGACGAATTCGGCTTGTACACCATGCCGGTGCTCAGTTCCACGAAACATTTGACGCCCCGTTTCGCAGCCTCTTTACCGACTGCGAGCGACAAGCCCAAAGACCGGACTTTGTAGACCTCATCCTCCTGAGAATATCTTGTCTCGCCGCCACAGTTGAAGACATAGTCCCACGGTTTGCCGTCAGCTCTATCGAATATACGGGCTAGGGCTTCTGCGCAATTGCCCAAGAGTATCAGCAAGACTCGAGCTAGGAATAGTGCATATAAGGTATTTTAAATGTCCGGCGCAACTCACGTTCCTTGCTGGCGTCAGCCTGCATGAAATTCGCTGCCGAACAAGCGGTCTCAAACTCGGGTGCCAGCCATGCTAGCTGGGGTAGGACCTTGTCCACCAGTCGCAGCTCAGATGCCAAACTATTGTCATGGATGTATTTGGCCAGAAACCGCCCGATATACCCCAAACCACCGATTATAAGCACTGACGGCTTTTCAGAGGCCATCGTGGAGGCAACGGGACTGTATCGTTGAACTAGAGCGGGGTGATCACTCCAATCGCCGGTGAGCGAGGCAAGGCGCAGCGCAACACAGGCCCCGAGAGCGGAAGGAGATCGAGCAGGCGAGGGGCTTAAAGGGACGCCGAAGCAAGCCCTGGGGAATCAAAGGACGGGCGTCGCAAAACCCGACCTGGCAGTGCGCGGGGCTTTGTGGACAGGTGTGAAGATGGATACGGCGAGTATCGTGGCTGGCAGTGGGCGCAGAATGTTGTTTTATTTGTTCCAGGGAAATTGTCGAGCCGGCGATACGAGGCTAATTTTGGCTCCTGCCGCTGTCCCGCCGAGCAGAGAAAATCCTACGTCGAGGCAAGCAAGGGAGCAATGTCAATAGCGTAGCAGTGGTCGGCGGTTGGCGGTTGGCGGTATAAGACGGGTTGGCTGCTGGCGAGGCAAGAGGGCGGCACGGGAAGGATTTCTTGGCTGGTCTGCCTGCAGCTTGTGCCGGTGAAAAGATTTCCAGATGAGATTGCGCCGTGCGCACTTGCGGCGTTGTGCGGACGGGTGATCGAGGGAGCGAAGCGGCGATCGGATACTATGGACTGTAAGTCTGTAAAGTGCCAGTCAGCAGGAGGCTTGGGGATTATGAGCCTGTTTAGTCTGCACCAGCCGGTCTGCGATGAGGGGGGGAGGATGCGAGAGAAGAGAGGGCCGGGAGGCACTTGGCTCTAAAGAGGGCGCTAGAGACCGCACCGCAGAGACCGCGAGCCGCCAGGAAGGACCCAGGAAGGACCCAGGAAGGGCACAGGAAGGGGACTAGCGGGGAAAGAAGCACCTTGGTGTGCTCCTGGTGTGCTCCTGGTAATCTAGCCGACGCTACCTTGGCTATCTGCTGCTAGTCCAAATAGCGTGCACTAGGGATATATGCACATTATTATTAGAAGCCAGAGGGAGGAGTTGCGTCGTAGTGTAGAGGAGAATGTGGTACTATCATGGGTGGATACTACATGATGTGTGTACATATATTGCGTACCTGGAGGTGTATGTGGTGTATATGATGTATATGGTGTATGTATGAGTACAGTATACTTACTACCGGTATTGAACGTTGGGGGGGGTGTATTGTTGTTGTTAAAAGAGACCGGGGAGGTGTTAAATTCCAATCCAACTTAAACCTAATTAGTCAGGGTGAGCAGCGTTACACTTGGTAAAAGATACATCTACAATACCGAGACGAAGTAACTTTGGAGGGGGGGAGGGGGGCCTTAAGTACAGTAGAGCTAAGTGTTATTAGCCCTGTATAAGCATGTACACTACAATGATAATACGTGAACATATAAAAGGGTAAATTTTAATATCTAGTCTCAGACTGGCCTAGTATATATACGTCCATCGTGTATGTGTGGTTATGTGTGCATGTGTGTATGTGCGCGCTTGTGTTCTATGCATATGTAATATGATTTCGAGATGAAGTTGACAAGCATCCCCTTCGTTCAGACTTCAGGGGCGGGTGGAGATCATCAAGGCACACATGTAGGTAAGTATAAGTACCTAAGGTAGTCTAGTACGTGCAGTTTGGTGCGCAGGATACGGGAGGTACATGCATGTAAAGGTAGTATATGTCAGTATGATCGTACATATCAAGATAAAACGACATCTGCGGCCTTGCAGATGTTGCAGAAGGACCTGGAACGAATGATTTCCCCCCCTCCCCAGAAGCAACCTCGGGCTGCATATTTGAATTGGCTCGTTGACAGAGTGCTACTCTACCTGCAGTCTCGGCCTCCCTTTCCACGCTGCAGTCTACAGATGACACAGAAGATAATTAAACGAGAGTGGCAATGGCGCAGCCGCGGCAAGGGTGTTTGTTATTATTGTTGCTGTATGTGTATCAGGCACTAAACTACAGTAGCAGAAGTCGGAGGATACGCTGATCGCTGTTTTAGTGTACTACGACTGTTAATATCTGCAGTTTTGCCCGTCTGGTCTGACCTGAGCAGTACCTAAGCACGCTAAGTTGATTTGAAGCCTGCTGTGGGGCCGGCCTGTAATATCCCCAACTTCCCGGGCGCTAGGCCAGAATATACCATCGATATTCCCACATAGTGCATCTTCACCTTCACTTAGTCATTGATATTAGCATTGACATCTTCCCATTACCTAATCATAGTTCGCAAGAGAAAAGAAATTATGAGGTTAAAACAAGTAGAGCGTCGAACTTAGTGTATTTATGGTGTATTTTACGATTATTCATCGGCAACCGAGATCCGCCGTTGTGAGATAACGACTTCCCTTAACCTTGAAGTGTATCTACACGGCTTCATGCCAGAGAATTTAATCTCCTGCTGTAAATGACACACACACTACTAAGGATGTCATGTGTAAATTCACCCATAACCCTAATCTCGCTATCCCGCTTCAAATCTGGGCACGCATATCGGGCCGTCAGGGCTTCGGGATAATGGCACTCCATTTAGCAAGCACATAGACTACTACCCGACACTACGTCGTCTAGTGGAGGTAGTTCACTGTACTTAGTCTGAGGTACCTAAGCACGCGTATCGGAACCCCAATGGAAGTTTTCTGGAACAACCAAAGATCAGCCATCCCTGCGCCAGGGCATGCGGTCCCCTTTGCTTTTGACGTCTAGCGTGGCCGTCAGTTGCAGGGATGGCCCGTTCATCATTCCTCATCATGAACTCATCCCGTACTTATGGAAAGGTGCGTTAGGCCTGTTTAGTGCGAGATGAGACGAGAGATCGCCGTCCGACTCAATATTCAAACTTGGTGCCCGGCTTATCGGAAAGGTTCCAAATGCCTTGTTTAAGCCAAGAGAGGAGTCATTTCCTGATGGCACCGTAGCAGTAGGAGGTCGCGCACGAAGTGGTGCACGCATGGGCGATGCCTGCAAGTGTTCTGGAACACGAGCCATCGACGACTGCACACCGCACCCATGATTCAATCAATCCATCTATCGATCAATCACGGTCGAGACAACTGCCTGGTCTAGCCTCGTCCTCTTCCTTGACCCTGTTGAAGAGGCGTTCTGATAATGCCGGCAGCCCCAAGTCGAGGCGGCCAGAATCGTTTGCCTTGCTTGACCTGCAGCTGCATCTTGATTACCGGTACGCGTATACTTGTCCTCTTCACGCACCTTGCAGCACCAGGCATCCGATAGCGGCCAGCACGGCATCATCACGATCGACAACCTGTCGTCGTCTGGAATGGCGTTATCCCCGATTGACCGGCACATTCCGTTCCTGTGCCTTTCTGCACCTCGCTGTACCCATGGGAGTGAGAGCAATGGGATGCATAAGCATGCTATGCAGGGTAGGTTCACGCGAAGGAGGGGTACTACGCTACGTTCGAACAGATTGACCACGATCGTCAAGCTAGCTTGCGCCATTGCTCTCGTTTACCAACCTACCTACTCGGTGTGAAAGCGCAACTGGGCGTATTAGACGAGATGAATGAGAAAAGGTTACATCGGCAAAACTGCGAGACGCCCAGGTCGTACACCACAATGCAGTGCACCTGGTATATCGTAAATACCACCGTTGTGTTGCACGTGTGGCCAAGCCCAAGGTATTTACAGGCTACGAGTTCGCGCTCCCAATTACTGTCATTATTATTTGCGATAATTATCAATAATGCGTCCATCGTGACATGAAAATTCTCGCCACTACCGGACGCCCGTCCCCATTTTCTACACCGTGATTACACCCCCCTCCCGAGCCAAAGGATTCGGCCGTTGCAGTAGGACCACACAAGTCGAAAATTTCCTCGCTTTTCGTTGAGATATGGAAGAAAAATGCACAGTTTGTAAACCACTGACGAATAGTATTCGACTTATTTTCTTGTGCCACTAGTCTCACCGACCTTTGATCGTTTGGGCCGTGTTCCAAAAACCCATCCGTCACTTGACAATCAAACCCGTTCCGGCCAGGGGTACATAGGTACATAGCGCGCCGGGCCCTCGGACAAGGGATAGTCTGACGGATACCAGGATCCGCATCCGGAAGGCTTCTAGAAACCTTCCATGCAGCCACTAGCGCACAGGGACTAGCCTGCCTAGTGCCAGTGTCCATCTCCGGCCAAAATTTCTCCAGACCCCTGTCCGGTCTTGGCCTTGTGTCTTTTCCCAGGTGTGAATTATCTATAGTAAGTAGGTAATAGTTCTTCTCTCGACAGCCACTCCGAACGGGAAACGGCTGTTTTGCCCATTCGGGATGTTTTGACATCACTTTTCACCACGAGCGTTTCCCCTTGCTGCATGAACGCCTCAGCATGTGAATTAAAAGCGCCGCGATATTGTCGTATACTTACATAGCCGCTATTGATCCACATATGTGCTGAGTACTAATTAATACACGGAGTAGGTAAGGTAAGGTGAGGTAATTAGCTGCCTGAACAGGGAAGGGGAAAAGCCAAGATAGCCGGATGGCTTTGTTGAGGCTCCCAACATCATCTCGCCTACCTACCCGATTATCTCTAGTCGCAGCCTCGTCGCGGCCAATATTGAGCTAGAGTAGCAACCTCTACGGAACGCCGCCTCTACCCTTTTCCCCGACTTCGGTCCGGTACTCTGAGCGGAAAGGTCGCAGACGGAAGCGAGGTAATAGGTAGCATCCATGTATACCGAACTTCATTGCGCCTCGACCGTGGCCCCGGTCCAACCCAACGGTTTCAGCAAGAGATTGATTGGTAGTAGCAGTTATACACCGCTTCGCTCCACGAATATCGGAGGCGTGGTACGGCGCACGTACACTAAAGTGCTGACAGGCGAGAGACAACATTAGAAATGCTTGTCTTCTCGTTCCAACCGGCCAGTTTTCGGCGCGTTTGACATGACCGGTTTGGCATGTGTCGCGTTGGACGTACACAACACTAGCAATAGGCGCCTCGGGCACACCAACTATACTACCTACCGCATCCCAAAAAGCAAGGGATCCCAACCTTCCCGCAACGTCAGCCGGCCTAAGGTCGGATGCGTTCCGCGGTCCGCGACGGGATGTACTATATCTGCGTAGGGATCTTGTTACTACACCTACTATAAGTAGATACATAGTAGTAGACTGCAATACCGGACCTGCCATCTCCCGTGCATCCACCAGCGTCACTATTATTATTACACCAAGCTTTTCGTGCCTGCATTCCGCGATATTACACTAGGTATTACTACGTGTTAAGTGCCCAAGTAGGTAGGTCTTACACGGCGCGCACAGAGAGTCTGTTGACGTGTCGGCGCCCGTCATACGAGCGAACCACAACCACAAGACTACAGGACCAAACCCAAGACCGAGTAGGTATAGGTAGGGAGTGCAGAGCAGTGCCAGCGCAGGTGAGACATACATAGCGAGCCAGTCCTGCAACTTGGACAGAATGTTTCAGCTGTACCAAAACGGCCAAGATAGTCTGTCCGCGGCGGTACAGCATACGCAATGTATCTGACACCACACCACACCACAAGTCCTTCGCCAATCACGGCAGAGACCTGGTTGACATTGCTGATCTCCCGCGGGCGAAAAAAAACAGCGGCAGCATTTACTTAGATGAATGCTACGCTGCCCGGTCCGGTGTAGCGCCGTGTAACTACGGTAAATATTTATATACTACCTAGGCGTATTAGATATTAGACGACAGTCGTTGTTGGTACACCAAACGGGTAGCGAGCCCATCCGAGCAACCCTTGCATATGAGACTGCTGACGCCCGAATCATATCGGCTGCCTGGGCAGCATCTTTATACTACTTGGCAGTAGAACATGTGATAGACAGGCCGACCGACCGATATTCTGTATACATACATACACGCCAATGAGATTCGGGCCGCGGGCGCACAGCACGGACACGTTTTCGGCGCCTCACGTGGTCGGTGAAGAAGCGCCGTGCACAGTACACTTCTTAGCTATGTAGTTCTCGGTGAGAGTGCCGCCCCTTGAGGAATATTAGGCGAGAGGGCAACAAAGCTTGTTTGTATGACCTGGTCGCACGAAACGGTTAAGTCGGCGTCAGAAATGCAGGTAAATTTGCCTATCTGTCTACTGCTAGAGCTCTCCACCTAACCTCCCGAGATGCAAATCTCCCTCCTTCAAACCAAATTAGTTCGTACAGTATAGTCTAGTCTCTAGCTTCCCTCTCACGATGGTGATGACGATGATGACGATGATGATATGAGCAACAACGTAAGATCGGCGTTTCAACCGAAAGAGGTTTGGCATCCATCATCCGAAAACCCCCAATTTCACTTTCATCTTTCCCAAACACGCGAGCCGTACCGACTGCCACCCACCATCACGCTACCTCCCTACGCCAGAAAACCGTCTGATAGTTTTTTTAGAACGAGATCTTGGTTGTACTAAGTATAACTAAGCTAATCGAGAATATCGGGAATATCGAGAAGCGGAAAAGAACGCGCCATGACCCATCTCATTGACCCATCTAGGCAGTACCCAACACCATGACGCCTAACGTAATACAACACACCCACGAATCTCATTTTCCCAGGCAAGTAGTGATAGCTAGAAATAAAAGATGACCACACCGTATGTAAGCCGCTTACCCAAGGAAAAGAAAAGCAGAGCCAGGGGTCGAAAGGAGCGCCTACATAGTATCTACCACGCCTCAGCACGCCCTACTGCACGCGGCTTACAAAGACGATGGATATGTAAGCAGCGGCCATTCATCTACTCCCGCGCCCGCCAGGCCATACTACACTACTACTGCCTATCTTATGCAGTTCAAGCGCAGGGAGGCATTAGATATTGGCGTCCAAGATGCATGGATATTGTCGCCAGGTACACGGCCGCGCCAGCGGGCCCGAAGCAGCCGTTGTTATTGTTGTTGTTGTTGTCGTCATCATCATCGCCACGCTCAGCGTGTTTAATGAACCAATGTCACCAACATCACCACACCGGTCCGGGGGCCACGCAGGGATAGGATAGGATAGGATAGGATAGGTATATTGATAGATTGATGGATGGATGCATAGAGGGAAGGAAGGGGGGGATGGCGTTGGATGAGCCGGCGCCTGCGGCAGCCCATCTCGTGGGGTTTGTGTTCCCCGTTGCCTCGGCTGGTGGATTTTAAGCAGTGCCAGAATCGCATCTCATGTCAGCCCGCGGACGCAGTCAGCCGGGGGCCTCGCTACGGCAGCCGAGGCTCGCTACGGGAGGGATCTTGACTATCGTCAGATCGCAGGGAGATAGGCTATTATCCCGGGAATCTCGCCTGCCGTAATCCTTCTCGGAGAAATTGTATCTGGTAAGTATGTTCTTGGGGCTAGTGATAGTATGTAAGTGGAGGCTGAGGAAAGGCGGTATAAGCTGGTGCTTAGATGGACTTAACTGCTAAATGCGTGTGTCATTAATAAACCCTCTAATTTCATCGAGACATGCTAAGGAGAAAAGGACCATACGAGAATCATAAGATAACATGAGCAGGCAGTCAGCGGTCAAGAGCATGAGTGAGTCCAAAGATCGTGCCAGCACAAACAATTCCCAACTAGGCTTGTTTTCGTGACCGCCTGTCTGGCTTCCTACACGTTGGCAGTCAGATGATATTCCATACCATAGTTTAATGAGGCACTTCGGTATTGACTTTGCCGTCCTAACAATCACCTAATTACCCCGGTGAAAACACGTGAAATATAGCAATAGCATGGCTAATACCTCACTAAGTTTCTACGATGTGAGCAACCACGCCAGAGTATCATCGCGATTCCGTCTTGGAGCCCTTCAATTCCAGTCGCTCAGCGAAGAGGACTAATACTACTTAGCATGCCACCCGTATCTGAACGCCTGCTTTCTAGATAGTAGGTAGCTATGTGCTTTTTGTCTGTATCTTTCTTTCAAATGTGACGAACACGCCTCGCCATGTTATGACATGCTATGTATTTTCGCACCGCATATTTTCATCATACGTCATTACCGTGCATGGGCAGCCCCATCTTACCGACATTTTCTCAACGACAAGTAAAGTGATGATATCGATCATCGCCTCATGCTCCCGATAAGATCCTTCTGCGCCTCACGCTCCCTCGCCGTCTCGCTTAGACTTGCCACGCTCCGCAGATCGCCCACAACGTCCTTGGCCTTGCCAAAATAGACCTCCTGCAGGAGGTTGCGCATCTTGAGCTCCATGTCCTCGACGAGCCTGCCGATGTTGGCGATCTGCTGCTCGTCGTTCTCGGCCGCCAGCTCGATCTCCACCTGGCGCGTCATGTTGCCCGACAGATCCATATCGCCCAACGAACCCGAGCTGGTCGCCAGCGATAGGATCACCGTCGACGTCAGGTTGTACTGTGTGAGGCGGGCCCGGTCGATCGCCTCGAAGACGTGAATTGAGTCCCATGTCCCCTCGCCCGTCGTGCCTGGCGCGGCCACTGTAATGGGAGGCAAAATGCTGTCAGCTCAACAGCGCTCTCTCTCTCTCTTTCTTTCTTAACTCTCTGCCTCCTTCTACCCTCTTCCAGCATGGCCCCGGACTAAACAAAACAAAGAACAAACCAAACTCACCTTTCTTCAAGAGCACGACCCCTGCAAACCCATCATCCAAGTTCCAAAAATAAACACTGCTAACCCCGCCCTCGTAGTACAGCTCGCGGTACAGGTCAAACGCCTCGTTGGCCCTGATCTCCATGCGCCGGACCTTCTCGCTCGGGAGCCCGGCGGCGCTCTGCTCGTCGCTCGTGGCCGGGGCGTCCTGCAGCGGGGGGTCGAACTCGTTGCTCCAGGGCGAGCGGTAGCTGTCGCCGTCGCGGTTGTAGTCGCACAGCAGGTAGTCGCGGCCGGACTGGCGGCAGCGGCGCACGGCGAGCGGCTGGTCGACGGACGACAGCAGGTCCTCGGTGAGCTCGGGCGCCAGCGAGATCAGCGAGTCCAGGTGCGCCGATGTGTGCTTTGGGTTGAGGCGGCGGAGGAGGTCGCTGAATGCGGTGGATTGGTTAGCTTGCTTTCTTGCTCGCTCTGTGGTATGTGTGTGAATGTATGTTATACATGGTATGTGTAAATATTGGAAGACGGAGGGTTGGGATTGTGAACGTCTGGATGGGACCCGAAGGCTACGGTGTAGGCGTGACCGCGGAAGCTTGCGCTTCACTCGTCGGGTAGATTGGACAATGGACAACGGCTTGGACGAGGGAGGGGATGGCTAGGAGCAGTGGACATACAGTGCCGAGTCGAAAGGGTCGACGGCCGCCATTGTGGAGGGCGAGAAATTCGGACCGTGGGTATAGGTCAAAGTACGTGTTTCTACGTCGGGTTTATTCTGTCGATCGAGAGGCGCTGGACGTGGTTCTGTTGTGTGGTGTGTGGTGCAGAGGAGCTTAGGTAGAGGGTAGGTACTTGTAGTGTAGACTTGAAGTGTGGAGGATTGGTTGGCGGTTGCATGGGCGATGATGCATGGTGGATGGTGGGGGGTTCAATTGACTTTGGTCAAAGGTGGGGTAGCGCTCTAAGGGGCAGCTTAGCTATCTTACTACAGTGGGTTAGGTACTTAGTTTATACAACCTCACATATATACCTAAGTAGGTACTTTACTTAGACAGTACAGTAGATACCGCAAGACTATCCCCTAGGTTTGTATGCTACAATGGCTAAATTGATAGCAGAACTGTCATATATCATTTTGGTACGGCAGATGACAGTGAGCTAGCTGAACCAGGTAGTACAATATGAAAGGAACAAAGAGTAAGTGGTTTGTGTGTAAGAGATGCGATGCCGTACGATGCAAATGCTCAAACCCAGCCCAACTATTCCACCACAGCACGGCGGAACGTCTCCAGCGAAACATAATAAATGTATTTACACATCCTCCCAAAGATGGCACGTATTGTTTTGAAGACCCGTGAACGAAATCTAGCCCATGGTAATTTCTACAATCCAGCTAGAGATCGGGTCTCAAAGGCTACTAAATAACCGGTGTAGCAACCCGCGACTAATCCAGACGACCACATACCCAAGGCTTCGCGAGCACCCGTCATCGCCGGACCGCACTAATACTATCCTCGCCGTCAACCTCGAGAGACGCACATGGGCACATAGGAAACCATTCTCCCCGCAGCAGAAATTTGCAGGGTATCCTTGTTCCAGAACGCCAGCCGAAAACCAACACCATAGCTATAAAAGCTTGACGAAGCAGCCACAATAAAACAGAAAACACGACACACACCCCCTCACACGTCCAAGTAAATTATATACTCGTCAGGGAATCCTGCACTTTTAAGTTCCTTTTTTCTCTCTTTTCTTTCTGAGCAGCCCGTGCTGCTCAATGGATCTCGGCGTTGCATAGAAGGCAGTGGAGGGGCTCTGTCCACGACTTCTCGCCACCTGTGATGCCCTCGCGGAGGTCCTGGATCTCGACCACCGGCGGCGATGTATCGTTGATGACGGCGCTGAATAGTCCTTCGTACGGTTTGGGGTTGACCACCTCGGCGACTTCCGACTTGCGAGGACGTCCTTTGCGCTTCGGCTCCGCGCCCGTGACGATCGGCACTGTGCGAGTCTCGGCTCGTACCGACGGACCGCTGATTTCGACGTCTGCGAGCTTAATCGTTTGTTGGTCCTCCGGCTTGACGTCTATCGATTGCTGCGCTGTCTGCGCGGCGCCCGACTCGCTCGGGCTGAGGGGACGTTGGCCGCCCTCGGGTTCTTCGGTCTTCGCCCGCGCCGGTTTGTGGGGCTTGTCGGCTCCTAGTCGTGAAAACGTTTTCATGAGGGCTTCGTGGATGAGGCAGTCGTCGTGTAGCCACTTCCTGCATTCCGGGTTCGTGCAGTTCATCAATTGCTTATCGGGGTTCTCGGGGCGGCTGCATTTGCATCGGGGCAGCGCAGACTAGAACCTTGTCAGCTCCCCGGGCACCAATCTAGTACGAGAGTCACAACTTACTGAAAGCTCCATGCTGCGGACATCAAATGCCTGACGCCAGTATAAGGCTTGCTGCACCTCGTCCTCGTTCGTCTCGTCCCATTGATTCACCGTAGCTTGCGCCGTGACGCTGACAACGTTGATGACGTCCACTGCTAGAATGTTAGCGTGCTTTTCACGACATGCCCGACGGGTCACACAGACTGTGGTTAGACGCAATCAGCTCGTTCTGGCCATGATAAGACTGTCTCCCTTGAATCAACTTCTTCCCCTCCTGCGTACCCTGGGGTAGCTCGTCCGGCCAGTACATCCAATAAACGCGGGCATACACGTGATGTTCATCGCTCGCACGGATTTCGAGGATTCGAGCTACCCAATCATCTTCGGACTTCTGTCTGGACTGTCGTGGCTCGCCGGGGTTCTTTTGGCGCTCTATAGTGGAGTTGTTTGCGACAAAAATAAAACCTTCGCTATAATACTTAACACCATTGACTAGCGAAGACTTGTTAGCTGGGGGGGACGCAACCGACGGAGGGGGCTGTCGAGAATGTCTACGTACGAACGAAACTATTGTAACGTGTCATATCCATCCATTTCTGGTGGGGATGAACTTGGTAGTACCGATCCATGGTATTGTTGGCATCCTTAAACTTGCCCATAGGCGAGAAGGGTGAAGCCTGAAGGGGTACCTTGGGGACGGGTTGGTCCTCGGACTCCTGGCGCCTGCGCTTCGGCTTCTTGTCCTTCTCGTTCGGATCGGGATGGGACACGGTGAAGGGACATTCGGCCTGCGTATCCTCATCGGGTCGAGGTCGTTTGCGAGCGGTGGCCATGGGGGGCGGGTAGAGGCGGAACTACGCCGGAGCTACCTACGAGACCGAGGGCTGGGAGGCCAAGATGACGCGAGCTATGGTTGGTAGCGGTCGATAGCGGTCGATAGGAGCTAGAGGAGGGGAGCTATGGGATAGACGCGATGCCCGGCTAACTAAAGCAGAGCTCGGCGGATTGCGCGTTGTGCCGGGGAGACTGGTTGGTTCCTCGCCGTCGCGCAATTGAGGCCACGAGCCAAACACAGCTCGTCGCGCACGCAGCTAGCCACGGGCGGTGTTGTCGCGTGGCGCTCTGCTCTGTGATGCGGCCCTCGCTGTCTGGCAGAGGGCGTTGGGGGGTTCGAGGCGATGACGCTTCGTTGGTGAGCAACGGGGGGGCGGAGATGTGGACGGAGACCAGTACGGTACGTGTCTGCGAAAAGAGGCAAACCCGTAGCATTGGTTGTACTCCCGCGCAAATATAATTATTCTTATTGAATTATTAAGGTGGCGGGGGAATGAATCGAGAGGGGGCACTAGCACCGGGGCGGTACCTAAGTAGGTACGTACTTCTACCTAGTACCTACCTACGTACAGTACAGTACCTAGGTACCTAGGTAGGAGACCTACTGGACCTACTGGCCTACCACTCGGTCGCCTACCCTACCACTGAATGCCATCCATCCCTTGCACCTTACAGTACACCCTGCGCCCTGCATTCTTCCTACCTAGGTATTCCCTGCTCCCTGCTCCTGGCTCCTTGCTCCTCACTCGCTCCTTGCCCCCAGATAGGCCGGACACACCAGCCTTGGCGCTTGGCACGGTCTCCCACGGCGGGCGGTCCCCGGGCGGGATCGAAGGTCCAACAATGCATTGGCTCCCAAGCTCGAGGGTGCCGCCCCTTTATGACCAATAGTAATACTGCATTGGCAACTACTTACTAAGTAAATCGTCAACAACTCTGGCAACGTGGTTGTCTTTGATACTAGCCAGCCAGTGGCCAGTCATCAACACTTGGAACATGCAAGACGTTATCTGTGCTTATTAATGAGTATACATAGTACCGTGTTATGATACGCTGCCAAATAACTGCTAGATAACCTGTGTTGATTACGTCCTCCGCTACTGCAATACGTGAAATGCCCACTCTGTCCTAAACTATAAATCACCGGGCGCGCCAATGACCCGGGCTGTAGGGGTTTGGTCTATTATACCTACTGTAGTCCCGTCACTACCGTAAGTGCCAGGAAACAGCCCCCCAAAGCAAGTCAATCTCCGTTAGTAAGGAGGTTTGTCACATGCAAGTTGATTGCGTCCCGGGCATATGTAAAACCCGGGCCACGTTCAACAAAAGAATAGCCAACGCCATCGCTATGCAGAATTAAACCAAAGAAAAGTGGCAAAGGCCTCGTTCACGAGGTAGGCGGTTGTCAAGAAATCCTTTCCTCCTCATCCCCTTGATAAGCTGTTAGCATTCCTCGACGTTCTTCTCCCAGAACCGAGCCATTTCCATGGGCGTCGTCACTATTCTTGAATCCTTCAATTACTTCTGAGAGCTTCTCTCCTTCTGATCTGCCGCGCTCGACGTCGATAAAGTAAATGATGGGGGCAGGCAGTCCTACCAGCACTGCCAAAAACCAGAACGCCGGCCGGATCTCCCCGTACGCGTCAATGATGGCACCGACGATAACGGGCCCGAAGACGCTAGACCCCTTATCCGTTATGGCGTATAGCGCGTAGAACGCTGCTTCAGAGCCCGGAGGGATAAGTTCGCCAAACAGGGATCGGCAGTAGGAGCTGAGCCCACCCAATACAAGACCGTAGACGGCAGCCAAAGGGTACATCTCCCATGGTTGCTGGAGGCCCATCACTCCCCAATTTTGAACAATTGGGAGATATCCCAACAATCCATAGATGGGGATTACTTCGAAAAGAGCAATGCACCCTAGAATGGTTTGATGAGGTTTTAGGTTAAAGTGTCTAGAGATGAAGGACCAACTCAGGGCACCAATGACACCAGTCGTAGTGGAAATGACATTTATCAGCCCCAATGCCCAGGGCTTCATGCCAAGTTGAGTCTTGGCAAATAAGATAGCGGTGGACGATGTCGTCGCGATGGCGTCGGAGAGAAGAAACCAGCTAGCTAGAAAGAGAACTACATCGAGGAGACGTCGGGCCAGCTTGACTGTGCGAAACAAGTTCTTCCACGAGTAGCCTATGTACGATAGCCATGCTTTTGATCCCTGGTAACCGGTCGCTGCTAAAGGAGGGCCAGGTCGTGGCCTCAACCACATGGCTGTAGGTATCGTGAAAATGGCCCACCAAGACCCAATGAAGAACAAGACAACACGTTGCGACCACGTCGAGCTCCCCATGGCAACGAGCAGCAGAATAGAGATGCACTGCACGAACAAAGCCGCGCCGTAGCCGATGCCAATACCCTTCGCGGATATTTCCGTCGAGAGCTTGAGCTCGATTGAGGTGAGTTCCTCGTGAGTTGGAATGCGCCGTAGCCCATAGTATTCGGAGTTGCCATCACCCGGTCGGAGCAAGGCTGTCGTTGAGTTGCTCAGTGGATGTTCCGTGAGAGTAGGCGACGTCGCTAAAGACTGGGAGTCGAGGATCTGATCCTCATGGCCATCCTCAATCGGGAACCCGGCCGCCGAATCTTGGAGGAGAGGATGATGACGAACCAGAAGCGGCAGAAACGAGTTGAGCAAGACAAAGGAGGCGCCGAATGAAGTGTTCGATATGATGGCGAGCAGACCACCGAGCAGATATACTTCCTTGGAGATGAAGATATATAACATAACACAAAAGCTACCGCTCCAAGCAAATATGAGCAGGAGACGTTTTCGATAGTTTCCATGATCGGCAGCACAGCTGATACTGACCACCAGAAGCGCCTGTAGGAGCACACTTATACTGAATGTGTACATGGCAAAGCTTGCGGTGTTGATATCGACCCCCAAGATCGAGACGATGCACTGGCTATCCTCGGGATGACCGTCATTACCATGGCGTTTCTGGGAGCTGTCGCCGCATGGTGTCTTCCGATCGGAGAGAAGAACGCCATTTTCTCTAGCCAAACTCTCTAGGAGGATGGGTATAAAGGAGGCTGTCGCAACGGGTGTAAGCTTCGTGTGGAGAGGAGGCCCATCGTACGAGACGTTCGGGGATGGTGGCTAGGAACCTGGGTTGTAACTTACAGATAGCTTTAGATCAAATCAGCGACCATCACACGAGAGAGCTGCGAGGGCAGCGGGGATAACAGACATCGGACTCACCGCAGATGACATAGGTTTCGGCAGCAAAAGCATACATATACCAGCCGCTCAGCTCCTTGGTACTGGTAGGACGGGTGTCTTCCCCGGGATAGCGGCGAGGGGGAGGAGAGCTCTCACTGGCGTCGATGCTAGATCGTGGACTCATTCTGAAGGATTCGGCGGTGGTCGTCGAGCGTTCATCGTCGGCTTCGAATGATGAGGAATGGGAGCGGATCGAGTACTTGGAAGCAATGGATTGAACAGAGAGTAGACGAGGGTTTGGTGGCGGACGCCGTGGCTGCCGTTGCTGCTCGTCTGGGGGCATGACGACCCCGACAGGTACCTACCTGTATGCCGTAGGCAGCCTGTGGTAGGTGGACGTCCCTACACGTGCTGATAGGTAGGGCTTAGTGGCTGATATGAGCAATGTGATTGGCTGAAGCTGGAATAGGCCGGGGCGCCTGAGCCACTAAGTACCTAGGTAAGTACCTAGTTGTAGGTAGTGTACTTAGTAGGCGGCAGCAATGGCAGCGATACCAGACCACAGCTCCCCAAGTTCTGCCTAGGGTCAGGGAGGTATGAACGGTATGAACGGTGTGAATGGTAGAGTGCGATGCACAGCGGCTTGTGTGGAGCGAGGAATAGCGTCACTGGTAGGTCGTCGGCCTCGATCACCAGTCACCATCCTGTTCGGGGCAGATAACAAGTAGAAATCATCAGCTGCTGTATGCTACGCCATCAGAGTAAAGCCCCTATCCGCGATGACACTGGAGACGGTATAGTACTTACAAGCACTCGATCTAGTATGGGCAGATTGCTTTTTCAAGCCTCAACAGTGCAGTCGACCGCGACTCATTCATCTTCTGCACTAAGTGTGCGCGCGCGGGTGCTGTCGCAATGAACCAAGGTGCTGACTGGGCAGAATTGGTCTGTTCCCTTGTTCTATTTCTTGTTATTGTTCCGCTTCTCTTTGAGCACTGCCCTCAATCCTGCGGCGCGTGATCTCGTCGTCCACTTTCCGGGTTCTTTAATCAGTCCGCCGGCAACGCGGCATGTGTGCGCCGTGGCGCAAAGCCTCGTTCTGTCCTTGCTTGTTGGTACACAGTAAGATGATGTGCTCATAGGGATTCTCATGCATGCGCCTTTAGATGGGGATCCTCTTAGGTGAGTTGGCCGGCTTGCTCGACGATCAATAGGAAATTAAACATCGAGAGTTTCGAGGGAAGAAACGCCCCCAGTTGTTTGCTGCCAACTACGAAAAAAAAAGGAAGGGCACTGATGGTTTAGAGGGCGCGGTACTATACTTAGACGGCTCTATGCCCACCCCGTCGGAAACTCTCGTATTGTCTGCTGCGAACTGCCTCGCAATAATAGGAAGAACTCGAGAGAAACCACCCCAACCCCTCGTTCTACTGCCAAGATGGAGTCAGGCGGGCCCTGGATCTCCATTTAAGGATGGCCACCGGTCAATCGCCATCAGGGTTGGCATAGTTCACCCCGCGGTTCGCTCGCACTACATCTGTATAGCATAGATAGTATGTTCTGGGCGGGGAATCAGGGAAGATAGATAGACATGGTTGCCGATGCATTATGCCAGTCACCACACCATCACCACACCATCACGAGTCACCGCCGGAACGTCCCACCACGATGTCAGATGTCCGACGTCAGCGGCTCGAGACAGCACACGTGCATACACAATCAGGTCAGTAACTGTTTGCTCGACCTTAGACTACCCCCTGATATAACAGTAGTAGTCAGTAGTACCCTTGCACTCAACCCATCCGTGTAGGACCGGTGTTTTCAATGTTTCATGGTGTTCTCTCCGGCAAGACGTACCGGAAATCCAAAATACTAAAAGCTTGAGCGAAGATATGTCTAACTATGTTCATAAGAATCGCTAACTAGTTGTGTTGCTCGTGATCTCATGATTCTCTAGTCGCACACTAACGGCCAGAAACACAATAAGATCGGCAGCCAAAGCACCAGGGATCGAGTTATACTAACACTGTTTCGGGTTGGGGAGTCAATGCCTATTATACACATTTACACGTGCGTCGACGGTGTAGATAGATACCTTCACCTTGAGCTGAGTTAGCAGGTTCCCAGCTACCGGGTTAAATGATATTCCACCATGTCATGTAGTCTGGATATATGTCAAGAGTTGCCCCCATTCTTGGATTTCTGGGCAGTCTACTGTTGGCCCTTCTCCAATCCCAATCATCCAGATTGCCGAGCCATTTGGCTAACTGTAACTATTTCCCGACGTAATTACGGGGTATCCTCCCATTCTGTCGGCCCGTTTTAGCCGGTAGTGATCGGGCTGCGTAGGAACACCGACCTTCAACGCGATGGCACGGGATGTCACCTCTCGTGGGGATAAAACGTCACAAGCGAGAGTAGAAGTTAGATGGTAATTTCTTTCCCCGTTTTGTGTTATGTGGAAAGGTGAGTATAGACTCAAATCTCACTCTAAATAGGACAGGGAACAGCCTATTTTATTTTAACTAGCTTACTGCTACTCCAACAACTTATATTTCTATATCCTCGTAGCTATAACATACCTTATGTCCTCAAAATAGTCATGCCATACCAAGGTGGGAAAATGATAGACAGTCTCTTAAGATCGTGGCCTAGCCTCGCTCTCCTCAGCCTACAGCAGCTTGGCTGATCTCTATTCGAGGAATATCCCAACACGTGTAGTTAAAAGACTTCAGGCTATATATTTGCCGCCAGATCTACCCAGCACTCTCCACCTTTCTCCTACCTTCACGTTTCAAGCTTTTCATGCCGATCATGCCGGGGGTCCCAATCACCATACCCTTTGACGGTGTCCTTGGGGCTGTATAGCCGAGATTCTTGGACCCTCCCACTCCAAGCTGTAGGCGTCCTAGCTAGCTTAAGGGACTTACGAAACGAGGCTAATATCCGAATCGTGTTGTGAAGTGACATGTCGCCCAGCGCGTCTGAGTCTTACCACCGCTACCACCAGTGACTTAATATACAAGTTCCAACTATAGAACGGAGGATAACACTTTCGTGCATCGGGCTATATGCTCCGTTCACTATGAGGCGGCTATATAAGACAACGGCCACCCCCTGAATGCATGAAGAGCCACGTTTTGGACACAGTCGATCATCAAACAACCTCGACAATCATGAAGTCCGCACTCCTGCTCCTCCTTGCGCCAATCGTGGCCTTGGCCGCCCCCGCCGAGCTGTCGGAGAGACAAGCAGCAGACAGCATCGACACGCTGATCAAAGCCAAGGGCAAGAAATACTACGGCACATGCGCGGATCAGAACCGTCTGTCGACGGGCAAGTCGGCGGCCGTCATCCAGTCCAACTTCGGGCAGGTCACGCCGGAGAACAGCATGAAGGTACGGGACGACGACCTTGCCGAGCCGGCAGAGAACCCCCCCCATGGGCGTCGGAGCTAATGGCGGATCTGTTTGTGTTTGTTTAGTGGGATGCGACCGAGCCGAGCAGGGGCAACTTCAACTTCGGCAATGCCGACTACCTCGTCGACTTCGCGACCAAGAACAACAAGCTGATCCGCGGGCACACTCTCGTCTGGCACTCGCAGCTGCCGGGCTGGGTCAGCCAGATCCGGGACAAGGCGACGCTGACGAGCGTGATCGAGAACCACGTGACGACGCTGGTGAACCGGTATAAGGGCAAGATCTACGCCTGGGTTCGTGTTTCCCTTCCGTCGTGCCGTGCCGTACCACCATCCCGCTAATCCCAGCCCCTCCCCCAACAGGACGTGGTGAACGAGATCTTCAACGAAGACGGGTCGATGCGCAACTCGGTGTTCTCGCAGGTGCTCGGCGAGGACTTTGTCGGGATCGCGTTCCGCGCCGCGCGCAAGGCGGACCCGGACGCGAAGCTGTACATCAACGACTACAACCTCGACCAGCCCAACGCCGCCAAGGTGACCACCGGCATGATCAACCACGTCAAGAAGTGGATCGCCGCCGGCGTGCCCATCGACGGCATCGGCTCGCAGGCCCATCTGACGGGCGGCCTGGCCGGGCAGGCCGCCGCCACCATCAAGGCGCTCGCGGCCGCGGGCGTCTCCGAGGTCGCCTTCACCGAGGTCGACATTGTCAATGCCCCGGCGAACGACTACGTCGCTGTTACCAAGGCCTGCATGGACGAGCCCAAGTGCGTCGGTATCACGGTCTGGGGCGTCCGAGACCCTGTGAGTGATTCTCAGCGCCTTTCTTTCGCCTTCGTGGCTTCTTGAGCATTTATGCCGAGCTACCTTGTTAAGAATGTCGACTAACATTCATGCAGGACTCCTGGAGAGCCAGCACCAACCCCCTGCTCTTCGACGCTAACTTCAACCCCAAGTCAGCGTATACCGCCGTCGCCAACTCCCTCAAGTAAGCGGTGATGAAAGTAGGGGCCTTTCTTGGCTTCAAGCCTAGTGTGCGCTGGTAGAATTGTGCTCTTGCTCAGCCGTACCTGTGATTTGGCATGGTTTCTCATCAGTGGTTTCCCTAAGGTTCATTACCCATCCTGTACATATCTGCGCAAAAAATTAAAATAAAAAAAGCCAGATTGAAATGTCGTAAAGAACGCTATACAGCGCTGGGCGGCGCTTTCACTTCACTACTAGATAACGTTCGACCATAGCAATCTGGCGGCAACGCGATCGGATATCATTGTAAACTCACACCATTAATCCAAAGAACACAAAATGTAGCAGGCCGCGCGATCGCAGCCGATCCGCAGACACGAAACGAACGGAATGGCCCCATTCCCGCGCTCCCCCATCGCACCAGGTAATGCAAATCCCTTCCATCCCTCCTGGCCGTGTTCGTCCTAGATAGCCATTACTCCCGCACCACATTCCACAATTCCTCGCCCTTTACTTCTTGAACACGCCGAAGATCTTGTTCTTCAGTTTATCAGCGAGGCCCTGAGTCGAGGGCTTAGCGGCAGCCGCGGGAGCAGGGGCACTCTCGCCCTGAGTTTCCGGCGCGCGCACGACGTTGGCAGCGCCGCCACGGCCGGTGTGGAAATCGCCTTCCATCGAGGGTCGGACGGCCTCAGCCGGGACAAAGTCCTTGTCCGTGCGCGGGGCCGTGGGAATTTCTTTGTCGGCTATGTTGGCTGCGCCTGTTTGGCGGGGAGAAGTCAGGAGATGTAAATTTGGAGATCGAGGGGGAGCTATATAGCTAAATAACTGCAAGGAGATGGGTAGCTTACCTCCGCGCCCCGTGCTGTACGCGCCGTCACCGTGGGTTCCCTCCTCGCCCTGGCGCACGATGGAGCCATCGACGTACGGGGTATCGTCAGGGTTGATGTTGCCCGCGCCGCCGCGACCGTGGGATACTTCAGGGCCAGCCATTGTCAGAGGTTGCTTTTTTTCGATCAGTTGTTCTGCGATGAACCGAGATGCGTTAGTCTTTGCGCTTTCAAATCGACGTCAAGTGGCTTTTGTTGTCGAGAGAAATTATAGGGAGCGTCGATGCCGAAATGAACGGGTAAGGCTGTGTCAATAGGGTCACATCATCCAGAGCCAGGGTTACAACGTTGCGTGACACGCCGGGGAGCGAGCGTGGGAGTTGGCGCTGGCGCTTGGAGCTTGAGATTGCCACATTGGGCGAGTGTCGACGAGTTCGGTATAAGTGTGCGACGTACCTGTTTCTGGCCTGCTTCTGGCCTGCTGTACACTGCGCTGATAACGTCGGTTACCCAACAACAAGACAAGGCGACATGCAGCTGTGTTTGCTGGGTTGGGAGACAGGAGGTTGGCTAGGCGGGCTGTCTGGCTCGATTCCCCGTTCAGCTCCAGCCCCAATATGTAGGACGGGACGTGGGACATGAGACATGATGCTGTGGCCGCGGATCGACGACAGTGGCTGTCCTCCTGAGTCAGAGACCCCTTGTCGTCATCACATGGCTCCTAGGCGTGCACTAATTCCTCGCCTCTGCCCTCAGCCCGATGCGATTGTCATCGACGATAACGGCTGCTGTCCCGCCCAGGCCCGTCCCTCTATGGCTGGTTGTGTTGTTGTACACATTCCGGTAGATAATAGGAGCGTCGGGGTGACAAGAGCACTGACGTAATTAGAGCTCCGATAAGATGCCCTGCTATCATTGGCTGCTGGAACCAGTTAGAACATACGACGCGCTTGCCAAGTCTAATAGCTCCCGCAAGCGAATCAATCGGGAGCTGATAGCGGTGCTGATGGCCTGGGTTCCGGCCGGGTTCTGGCTGGGCAGAGCGCTGTAGTCAGTGCACTTATCGAGGCTAGTGTGCACTAAGGATCTAAGATGATGGAGGGAAGGAGGGAAGGAGATCCTGCCATGTGCTGAGCGTTCTTGAAGAGTCTTAGAGCGTGTGAGGACCCCACACATATCAAGAGCCTCCTGCGAGTCCTGTCCGTCCTGTCCAAGGCAAATCCATCCTCTCCCTCGAGAGCTTCCCGTGCTTGTCTCAGGGAAATCTAAACTTTGAGAATCATTCAAAACCAACTACCCGATATGTCACACCAAATATTGGCCTCTTCCATGCCGAAGTTTGCTTTTCTCTGTCCGTATTAGGAGATGAGATTCCTAATTGCCTTCGAGCCATGTCCGGCGCCGGCGAGCTGATCCAACAATCGTGATCAATACCTTCGAGGTTGTGTAAGTATGGTATTCGGATAAAGGGAATCGTGTCTACCACCACGGCCTCAAGGCTCTCGTTTTACAATGGCACCAGAGCGACGACATGTTCACCGTTCTTCCCATCTTGGTTCGTAGATGTGTAATTGCCGCCATCTCTCACAACAGATTTGATGTTGGACAATTGCCGAGACTCATAGCAAGTCGAATTGACTACCCAAAATCCGTGCGACGATCCCAAACGAGATTGGAATAGCTTTTAAGCACACCTTTTCCCAAGAGGTGTTGGTTATGTTCGCCAGACGCTGTCTATCTTGCGGGAGTTATGAAATGATGAAAAGTGTCTCATCACTCCTTACATAGTACTGATGGCGTATAGGCCTGCCATAGAGCCGTGTTGTTGCAAGAGTTGTGTGACGGCACTCGGCCCATCGAATATCCGTAATCTGCTGACAAGATATGTCGATCGATTCAAGGCACGAAGCGTTCTCCTACCAACACGGCTGCCCTGGTATTCGTCAATTGATTAGCCCCGGAAGGGATGCAGAATGCGGAATGCACCTGAGCAGAAAGGTTGAGTTTCCACTCATCCGATAATCCGATATCCGTCTCATCTTCGGCTGTCAGGTAAGACAATAGACTATGAGAGGGGGTGTGGTGCGATTTTGTCCAAGACTGACATGGAATCAGAGCAACCGAACTCGACGACAAGGAGCTAATGCATGCCAGCACTCGTTCTACAACCCACGACTCGAACCGTTGTTATGATATGACGGTTCCCCGAAAGTTGGGAGGGGTAGGAGGGGAAGCCAGCTGCAGTCGAAAATGATACTCTGCCGATGTGAGCAATAGTGATTCTTTTTTCTGCCAGGCACTGAAGGTTGTGATCCGCCAAGAACCAATCGCGAACCCCGATTGACAGGCTCACTCACACGTTGACTTGCCTGGTAGCAACATGGCACCCCGATAGGTGCTCGATGTGAGGCACGCGACGTAGAATGCTGTCATAGTACATGCCGATCAGACCGACTTAAGAGTAGGCGCGTCAAAAGTGACCGAGCACCCCGCGCGACGCAATCCCATACTACACCGCAACACCACAGCTTGTCGAATTAGCTTAGCAACTATTGCAGCGTTATCTAACAAAAATCACGGACTGGATACGCCGGCTACTGATTGAGATGCGACCACGTGCGGGACAACTACAGGATCATCTGATCATGCTTATTGAGGGGAAGACGCGTCGCGATCGAGAATCACATCGAAGCGGGGAACCTTTCTTTGTCTTGCCCTTCTGCATATGCATATGTTACACGGCTTGAGATTGTCTACAGCCGAATCAAGTGGCAGAAGCAGATTGATGTGTTGGCAAAGGGACACCGGGGATAATTCCCGGGGGGGGGGATCTGGGTTTTGTAGGTCGTATTAAACTTCACGCTTGCATGCATATCCGGGCCCGTCGAAGGGGGACTTATAGTACACGTACTCACCTTTCGCCCCTCCCCAGCCCCAATCTCCGCCATTTATAAATAAGTAGTTTTCTTTTGCGAGCTGATCTTGTAGGGTAGTTTTGTTTGGGTTGGGCCATACTACTCCTGACATTGCTTGAGTGAGGATCCAATAGGCGAGCTCCTGACAGGAATGCTGTTTCGCTTCTTGCTAAGGGTCCGCTTTTTATATTCTACTTCTCTATCTAGTCCCTAGGACACCACTACGCCGCAGATGATTACTCGAATCAATGTTTTGAGAGGCCTTACGGCCGTGTTAGCTCTGCTAAGCACGAATGCCGTAGCTCACCCGCAACCCAGGCAGTCTGCGAAGGCTGGAAACGACAATGAGCGTAAGTGATATCATGGGCTAGGTCACTAAATTTAGCCTAACAAAGAACAAGTCGTGCAGCCAGTATACCGAGCCTTAGATCTCGGATCGGTCAAGCCTCAAGGGTGGCTCAGGGAACAACTGGAAAAGTCTGCCACCGGACTTGCCGGCAATCTATTCTACTTCTATCGTTATGTAAAGGACTCAAAATGGCTCGGTGGCAATTCAGAGTACTCTGATCTCCACGAGTCTGTGCCCTATTGGTTTAATGGCCTCGTCCCTCTCACTTTCGGTCTCGATGACTTGAAGTTGAAAGACCAGGTTAAATCATTCTTAGACCACATTATTGAAAATCAGCAGAGCGATGGATGGCTCGGCCCAGAAACAACACCTCAGACCAGGGGTTTATGGGGCCGGTGCTATATTATGCTCGGACTCATGGTATGAACGCCTTCAACCTTGTCACAACTATCACTTCTTCGTGAATCAAGGACTTTTTGTATGCCGGGGCCCTGCACCTCGCCATCCATTAAGTCTACACTAAATTTAAGCCAACTACACTAAGGTCCCACGAGCAAATTACTGACGATGTTTCTCAGCAATACGCCCAAGCGGATTCTTCCGAGACGGACAGGATAGTCGACACTATGCATCGGTACATTCAACTCGCCCATAGCATGCTTCAAAACAACTTTACAGGCCTCATCCCAAAGCAGGGAGATATTTTCGACGGATCTGGGTGGGGGCCAGCAAGGGCTCACGAAAGCAAGTAACCCCTGGGATAGTTCCGCCATATTGGCCACTGCAACTTGGAAGAGCATAAACCCTGCCTCTAACTCTACAATTTCGAAAAGCTTGTGGACCACGCTAGACATGACGGCAACTAACTCACAGTACTATAGTGCATATCCCATTACAATGGCTTTACGAGAACCACCCCAAAAATAACTCCGACCTGATTTGGAATACTATGGAGCTCATGATACAGGGTAGCACAAAAGTATGTGGGCATCATCTCTGCACTTTAAAACCAAGAACAGCTCAAGATACGGGCTTGAGGAGTTCTGATGAACATTAGCCCGCAATACTAATACCCTTTTTTCCTTGGTTATTCGGTGACTGACTTCTTTTGCATATAGTTTGGCGTCGATTGGAGAACTTTCTTCGTCGAGGGAACCTTCCCGGAAGTTGTGTATACACCCAGAAACCAGGCGTACCCGTGGCTATTCACCCACGGCGTCAATTTAGCAGAGGGTAAGAGCATCCACATAAGAGACTTATCAACGATATCTAGGAGCACGCACTAATCTAACGTAGCTATCCGGTTTCCGTTGGCTATATACCGCACATCCCACGATGAGGCACTGAAAACTCAGACAAGGACAGCAGTTGACCTCATATCAAAATTTCACACGTCTGTAGCCGGGACCATCATCGGCGATGAAGCAATCACAGATCTCAATCCCAGCAAGGGCGCTGAGCTCTGCACTTCCACAGAACTAATGTTCTCCCTTGCTTGGGTGTACCAGTATTTGGCGGACAATGATATCGCGGACTGGGCGGAGTTGACCGCATTTAATGCTTTTCCAGGGAAAATCTGGCCCGACTGGTGGTCCCATCAATACGTGCAACAAGAGAATCAGGTGAGTTGCCGTGCGAACATATAGGATCAGCCACTTACAATTATCAGCCATGGGCTAGGAACCTCACAGAGCACCCTCAGATGTGGGACAACGTAGGAAGTTATGGGAATGTGTTCGGCTTGGAACCAAACTACGTCAGTATTGAATTACGATGGTGTTTTTCGAAACTGCTAAACAACTCTCTAGCCCTGCTGTACCGTGAACCATCCGCAAGGCTACCCAAAGTTCCTAGCAAACTCCTTCGTGGGTACTGAGGACGGAGGTATCGCCCATGTTTTCCTTTCTCCAGGAAAAGTGTCTACCGTTTTAGGCATCAATAAGGTTACCATCTCAGCCAATACCAATTACCCCTTCAGCATGGACTTGAGCTACTCAATCTCAGCCGACGCAGACTTCCCATTCTATGTCCGCATTCCAGGCTGGGCCAACCCCTCAAGTACCGCAACCGGGCCATCCGGCGATTCCAGCGGCCCCGTCTCCCCAACAGACGCGGGGCTCCAGCGCTTCGACATCCCGAAGGGACAAAGCAAAGTCTCCGTGCATCTACAGACGGAGCCGCGGTTCGTAGAACGCGCCAACAATACGGCCGCCGTGTACTACGGGCCGCTGCTCTACAGCCTGGCGCTCAACTTCAACGAGTCGACGCGCAGCCCCGTCGCGTACCACGGAGGCGTCATCGACCCCACGAGCACGACGCCGCGGACTCGCGACCACGTCGTCGAGACCACGGACCTGTGGAACGTCGCCATCGACCCCACGCAGATCCGCGTCGTGCATTCCGGCGTCGCCGAGCTCGCCGACCCCATCTGGGCCTTCGGCGCCCCGCCTCTCGAGCTGCGCGTTGCGGCTACTGAGATCGACTGGCCCATCCTCTATGACACCCCCGCTGACCCCCCTTTGGCGCCCCAAGTCAAGGGCAGGCCGTTCAGCGCGCGCTTCGTCCCGTTTGCGAGCGCCAAGGTCCACATGGCGCATTTGCCGAAGCTTAAGCTTGATAAGGTCGACCTTGGTGGGTAATGTGAGGAGTAGCTTTGTAGGGATTGCGTCTGGGATGGGGTAATTTCTTCTTAACCACTGCGCTTTTGGGTACAATTATCTGGTGCGCGTTTTCAATGACGAGGCTTTGGGACCCCACGGGATCTACTTCGTCGATACGGATTTGTCGTGGCGAAAGGGGCATAGGAACGGGATGATTGGATTCTCGAGACTGATATGAACCTTGGACTATTCTAATGGACACCGTAGCCCAGATTGAGATGGGCTGGATAGCCTGTTTAGATGCATAGCTTCAACGGGTGAGCATATGGCTTTGTCACGTCTGCTAGGAATACGTCATTGTGTACTACCTTAGCTATGGGGCTAAGCGTCTATTTTGCGACTGTGTCGTGCGTCAACCCTCTGTTTCTGTCCGCCTATGGTCTCGTGAGATACTCAAGACAGCTAGCCGTATTATATACTCGTTCTATTCGCAACATGAGTGATTTATCTTATCGAAAGTACTAAAATGTTAAGAATAAGTGTGTATCCGAGTATTCGGTAGCTCTAGCTCAATTCTTGCACACTCAGATTATGCTTACGGTCAACAGCTCTGCACCCTTAAACGCTTCGCCAATTGGATCTACGGGGGGCTCTGCCAGAACGACCAGGGCCCCAATACGTTCAAACAAGCCGTGGTATTCAGGGGATCTCTTCAAGACGAGGGATATCAGGAAATGGCTTGAACCCTCTTGTATATAGCTCATCCGCAGGCAGAAGACCTCAGTCCTGGGCTTAGTCTGGGCGGGACCATGGTGGTCTAGGAGGTAGTCTGCTTTGATGGGTAGCCGCACACTCGAAAGGGCTACGTAGTGTTGGATGATCATTTCCTCCTTGCCGCCGTCCCGCTCAATCTCCCGTTCCAACACGCCTCTGGCCACTAGACCGGATATCGTGAGCAATCCATGGCCGATCGACCCAAACTCATCGACCGCTGTTGATGACGACCAGTCAACGCTACACGTCTCTATTTTGCTGTAATGCTCATAGGGTAGTCGCTCCTGAGTGTAGGCGTGGTCTACTTCTGAGAAGAGGATCTCGTCCCAGTATAGGACCCAGGTCTCCACGCTGGCCCAGGACCACGTCGGCGCGTTTCGAGGGTAGGTTCTCGGTCTCTTGTACTGGGAGGTCGCCTGGACTGTCCAGAGCAGGTCATCGTTGAGCGTATCTTCCCACAGCCCTGCCAAGTACCGTGACTCCCTCCGCCTAGCTAAGTCCCTCGCCAGGCCGCCGATGGCGGGCAAGCGATCCTTCAACTTAGTCAGACGGAGGGGCGTGTAGGAGCATACCATGGTCCGCCACAGGCGTGCCAGTTGGTATCGCTGCTGCTCATCACCACTGTCATAGTCCGAGAGCGCATTGGCATACTCGATCTTGATCAGGGTCTTCGGCGCTGCTGAAGACATGCCATGGAATTCGATGCCTCCGCATTCGCATTCGATCGTGGACCTACACTCGAAGAAGATCTCATACCGGCCGAAGTGGAGAACACGAGTCGAGAGCATGCGCTCTTGGTATACCCACGCTCTAGTTAGTAGAGGGTGATACTTCGCGGTGGGGTGCCCCTCCGTGAACCGAGCGTCACTAATCAACTCAATGTGGTGATCTATGCGCTCGCGGAAGAAGAGTCGATAGGCCTCCCCTTCTATCGTCTTCCCGCAGACTTCGAAATCCTCCGTTGGCGAGAAGAGGCCGCCGTGGCCGTTTCCAGAATGCGTAGCAGCAATCGTGAGATGACCATTGCTGTAGATGGAAGACATCTTGGCGGATTCGACTGCCCAGTCTTTCGAGTCATCCTGGAGTATGCATAGAGAGTCTATCCAAATGTACTGAAGACCAAGCTTTCTGGTAAGGGAAATGGCATCCCGAAAAGTCTGTGAAAGTTCATCCCAGGCTATGCTACTTTTGCGTTGTTCGAGGGTTGATTGTGTGGTTGTGATAATCTGGCTTTCTCCCCAGCAATGACTGAGGCACACGTACCTGCCCTTTGCCCCATTCGTTTCGATCAGTTTTATTGTCCCGTTCGCCGGACCGATTTCCACTACCCTAGTCGGGAGATCTGGGAAGTTAGGCGAATCGCAGAAGCTCTTTGGTGTGCAGTGGTTGACGATGCAACTTGCGATCCAACCTTTAATGGTGGTTAGTGCAGTGTCGGAATTAGTCTGCAATGACGTTCTTTTCGAGACGGGTATATAGTCCCAAGAATCTGGAACTGGGCAGTCGTCATCCTCGGTAGCAAATAGTTCAACTTCGAAACGTTGCCCATCTTTGAGGAGAAAAATCAAGACTTTGTCTGCGTCTTCGTCTTCAGCGGAGTCAGCGACAACCGGATAGTAAAAGCGAATAGTTGCCTGCAATATATCTGACTCGCGGACACCGCGTTGGCGAAAACACCCTAGACACCCAGATACGAGGATGTCGCAATAGTAACACGACTTCGCCGAACCCCGCATCTCATCCCAAGTGAGATTGGGCACAACGTGGTTCCGGTTCGAACCCTGGTGACTCTCAGCGGAGCTCATGATCTTCCATTTCCCCTGGAACAGATTACAGATAGCGCATGGCATAGTTTGCGGGTTTCAGATCTAATTCATAGAAACGTTGCTCAACTTGAAAAAACAAACTACTTCTCCCCGCAGAACTCGTTATGAAAATGGATAATGGAGCTGATCGTTTGATGATTATGTTAACCGCGAAGCCGCACGTTGTATACTAGAAAGACAATGCTATCAATGGAATAAAGCATACCAAGGATCATGTTCATTAAACGACCTGGTGTCCATGCTGATACTATTATTTCTAGGGCCGACCCGCTGCTAGGTCAGGGTGAGAGAGAATCTGCAGTTTCCAAGGGATTGTCCGAATCCTATTGGTGCTCTAAAAGGCACTATGACAATGTTGGCGGCTAATCAGCTTCTACGCATTACTTATGCCTATGTTCTGTGTATTGTACCTAACCACATTGCGAAAATTATTCCTTCAGCCGGAGGTTCTCTGCATTATTTAATAATGAACAAAAAAACAACCGTTAAACACGTATCTTTAATCTGGGACTTTGCGGCTCTGGTTTCATGTTGTTTCTAGAAGCTTAGCTAGAGGCTTAGCTCGCACAACGAAAAGAGTAAATCATGCACCTCGTCAATTTAAATCGCTTTCGTTGGGTGAAAATACCAGCCGACCTTCGATATCAAACATGAATGCTGGGGGACCTACGGACTCAAGGGGAGAGTTGGCGCATATTAGATTTGGCCACAATAATACCCCTCACGAGACAAGCCCTCGTTACACATTGAACGATTCCAACTTGTGCATTAGTCTTATGAACCGCAGTGGGCCCTGTTTACTTGTCCACATGAGTCGTTGAAACCGGTTCTATGCCGGAAGTAGCCAACTACTTGGACTTCAGCATTAGACTTCTATAGAGATATTTGGTGGGAATTTTTCTTCCGTGGTGGATATCGTAGAAGAGCCTAAGATACCTAGCCCGAGCACTCGTGAAGCAGGGTATTGAGAAAAACGTAGACATGGACAAAAATGCTTGCAAATATAAAGTGACAGGTGTTAAATGAAAATTAAGAGAAACTCAATTTTATAGTTAACAGTTAGATGTAAAGGGTCTTTGTAAAGGCTGTATTTAAGGGCTGTATTTATGGCTTATATTTAAAAGCCTTCCAACACAGACTTTAAATCTAGCCTGTAGAAGTACGGTATAGCATAGTAATAGTAGGGCAAAGTCGACTTTCGGAACAAAAAAGGGGTTCGCGCACGTTTTGAAGACATTCATTGTCACTGGAGCCAACACTGGATTGGGCAAACAGCTCGCACGAGTATTATATTCCAAAAATGCGAAAGTTTACCTCACCACCCGCACTCAAGCAAAAGCCGAAGCCGCCATCCAAGATATCCAAACCTCAGTACGCAATTCCTCTGGGGCTCTAAGCTTTATCGAGCTCGATCTTAGCGACCTGTCTTCCATCAAGGCCTTAGCGGAGAAGTTTCTCCATGCTGAGTCGCAGCTCCATGGGCTCTTCCACAACGCCGGCTACATGGGACCCGAAGGGGACATGGAGAAGCCGGGGAAGTATCGGTACGGCGTCAGCAAGGGCGGCAACTGGGCGTATGCGGTTGAGCTGTCCAAGCGCCACAAGGAACAGGGCGTCTTCGGCGTCCCCTTGAACCCCGGCAACCTGCAGTCCGATCTCTTTCGTCACCAGAGCTTCTTCTTCAAACTTTTCACCGGCCTCTTCAATTACCCCGTCATAAACGGAGTCAAAGCTCAGCTGTGGGCAGGATTCTCGCCCGAACCGTCGAGACGGCTGGGCACTATGTAGGCCCGTTTGGCCGATTCGTCCCATTCCGGAGCGGCCTCGAGGCAGGTGCTGCGAAAGGGACTGACGAAGGCGGCAACGGCACTACGGTGTCGTTTTGGGACTGGAGCGAGGAGCAGGTCAAGCAGTATCTATAATGGTAGTTTCAGCCTGTTGGCCTGTGTTGTATTGCCTGTGTCCATGCGTAGGTTAAACTCTCAAACTAAAAAGATGGGCTGACGTAGATTGAACGGTCTCTGCATGAGGTGTGGTCTCGTGTATCCAAAACATATATATCAATAACCGTAATGTCCGGGCACAAACCAAAAAAAGCCTTAGCAGTTTTGTTTATATGATTTTATGTATACTGTATAGTGTGAGAAGCCCAATCCAAACCCCATCCAGCTTGACCCCGTTCCCCAATCAATGAAACCTACCCAGGTAAGGTGAACTGAAATATTGGACGCCAGGCCGTACCAAAGCCGTTCACAATCTCGCTCAAGGCTGAACGTCCCCAATCCCAATCCTACCTGAGGCCTCATGTTAGCATATATATACCACAATACTTGAGCGGTATTATAGGGCCCTTTTCACCTCTAGCGCCCTAATATTCAACAAAAGGCCCCCGGAAAAAATACGATCACCCACCTGCTGAAATCCATGTTAGATCGCTTCCAAAGCATGGACCGTTCGTGCTAAGTAACTAGTTATAACTTATACTGCCACCCAACAAGTCTATTAGATATATATCAAACATCTACAGAGACCCGAATCTCAAGGTGGGTGGGAGCTAATGTTTCTTCGAAGGGGGAGCAATGGTATTGAAACGCGGTCCCTCTTAGGCCATCGTAGGCGACGGGAGACGTTTTCAAGGCGCGCCAGCTGATCTGGGGGCACATTAACTCCAGAATTGTTGGCAGCTTGAGACTCCCTTTGCGGCGTCAGTTGTGGCCTGCCATGCCTCCCGATGGTTGATGCTGGCAACTGATTTGGCGTTTGGACTTGTGTCCACCTCTGTCGATGCTCAACTCTAGCTCTCTCCCATTGCTCCTGTCGTAATATTTCGGCAGCCTCTGCTTCAGCACGCTTATTCCCGTCGAGGGCTTCGATCTCGTCACGGATCCTGTCTCGCCGTGCCCATTCTCGGTTGGTCATTGCGGGACTGAAGGCGTCTCGGGATATTACTGGAGATTATGAGTAAAACATTGTCAAAAAAGAGATCACGGTTACCGTACCATCTTCGATACTATCGTCTTCTAGTTGGTCTAATGTTCCGCCGAACGTTTCGCCAAATACCCGAACAAGACGAATACCATAAACATCCAGGTGTCCCAAGTCGTCGTCCTCGGTGAGGTATACCTGACAAGTTGAGAAAACGTCCATATCGAAGAGATAGTCCTTAGACAATATAACATCGACGGAAAGATTGTCGAGCACGAGGAAGTCACATTGGATTGAGTGGCCGCCGGATGACCAGACGGCATTTCGAACAACGCCTTCGGTAAGGGCGGTGGCGCCGTCGGCGAACTCGACCTCAACGATATCCTCTGGACTCGTATCAATCTTCAAGCCGCGACGTCGAGCATAATCCAGCGATATGACCATAACGTCGGAGCCGGTGTCTGGCAACGCAGCGACGAAGTCATCATTGAGGAAACCATTTAATCTTTGTTTTCCTTCGCCGATGAGATTTACGCAGACGGATTTGGAGACCGGGACGTATCTCCTCCGGATTCGATGACGAAGCGTGGTCAAACACTTGGTCTTCTCGAGAAACTTGCTGCCAAGGATAATCGGGTGTGAGCACCCGGGCAATATCCAACACGTTAGATGGAAGGTGTGCTCTTCATGAAGAAAATTCCAGGGCACGTCAACCGCACCTGGGGAGACTATCACCCGGCCATTAGCCAATTTCACAGGCCTCTTCGTTCCAGGTTTAGGGCGAAGTCCTAGTGACATTGCCGTTTCCGGCGAGATATAGCATGCATCTGCACCAGAGTCAGGCATAGCTGTGATAGCCTTTCCCATAGCCTTGCCGGAGATGGTCCATTTACTGACTTGGGCGGATTTTCGAGACGGATGAGACTTGCTGACAGCTACTCTCTTGTTGCGGCTGCTTGGAAGCATTGAGACGGGCGAGGCCAAACCGCTCAGACTCGTTATGCGCGAAGTTAGAAGATTATACATGCTAGCGTCCGACTCCATAGCCCAGAACAAGCTAAAAAGCGATTCAAATCCAGCGACCAGGATATGGGAATTTCTCTCCCTCGCGCCTTCACTTAGCACGATGCAAATTTCGTTGATTATCTCATCTCGCATTGGCGCGCAGTGCTGCTTCAAGATATCTCTTAGCCAAAAGACAAACTTCTCAAAGCCCTCAGTTTCCCAGATTATCTGTAGCGTGAGCGATTTTATATTGAGACTTTCGTTTATGATTTTACTTCGGTGTGGAATTAGTGTTTCGAGGATCTCTTTCATATCGCTAAGCATTTCGGATACATAAGTGCTCATGATCTCTTTCATACCATCAAGCGTTCTGAATAGGCGAGTGGACGCGGTCGTTTGACCGTATAGATTCCGCCATTCGGCAAGGTATTGTAGAACCTTTTGGAGCTTAACCCAGAACAGGCTGTCCACACTGTAGTCTTGACGACAACGATCCTTGTGAGATTCGTTGAGCACCTCCTTCAACGTAAGACTCTCTAGTCGATTCAATTCAGTAAGAGATGGAGTGGGAGGGAGGAAAGGGGAGCGCCCTAAAAAAAGACCCTTTTTTCCGTCTAGATTTGGCCTAAAGTGTAGCTCGGGATCAAAGTTAATGTCGTGTCGGAGCTTAGGGCTGTGAGCGATGCTGGCGACGTCTAGTTCGCTCAGCATAGTCTTTGTGACGGGTGGTTCGCAAGGCGATGTTGTGTCAACACTACCAGCCGTCTTGGCAGAGACTTGTTGTGTCTGGCTCCAGACCCACCGCTCCTTCGAATATACATATTGTTTCGTTGGTGATGTTTCCATCACTGGAATTTAGGATCTGAGTGCCAGGGTTTTGGTATAGGAGAGATCGTGCTCGATGTGTGTGGCTATGAGTGGACGTGATGCCTCTGACGGAATGACGGCAAATTAGAGAAATGGGGGGAGTGCATCGTCGGTCATACCCATCGTCTTATCTTTTCCAGGGCCAAGTCCTGGTGCCATAAAATTGACTCAGCCTCAATGTGCTAACCGTATACGACGTTTCCATGCGCAGCTGAAGCGCCGCTGAAGGGCTACTTGTATGCGCCTAACTAAAGCTGAGCTCCTATTCGCAAGGCAGCCACCTCCATAGCCACGTATACGAGGGGTTCTTCTACTTTGCATACGGAATGCTCGGCGGAACTAATCCCATACTTACCCATGATTACTTGTTCCTGGCCTGCCCAACGCCAAACTGGTGATAACGAAATCAAAGGTCTATGCAAGAAAGAAGAACAAACAACGGGCAAGCATCCATCTCATTAGAAGGCTATGCGGCGGTGGCCGATTGGATCGCCCTCGATCCCGACAACGAGACGTTTGTCTTCCGTAAATTCGATAGGCTCGCGGCTCGCAACTTACTATGCATTCAAAGCGAGCTCCTGTCCATCGAGAAGCAACTAGCAGCCTTCGATGCCCAAGACGCACAGGCGGCGCAAGATGATCTGCAGGCTAAGGACACCGCGCGCACGTGGGAGACGCTGGTGAGTCGGAGCAGAGCCGGCGACGACGGGTCAAGACGGCGCATGGAACTTCTCGAAAAACTCCGATCCAAAATAAAGGAATACCGTAAGACTCTCCTTGCCTCGCGAAGAGAAGAGCCTCGGATTGTCCAAATCCTACTCCTTCATCTCCATCTTAGAATGAGAAAAAAAGGCGCCAAGAGTAACCGCCATCTCACTGACTGGTTTTCGATCACAATAGACGAGGCTCTCCTCCTCCAAAGCCAAGTAGCGCAGCTGCACCGGCCAAATAAGAGAGTTCTAGACACACTGCGGCACTGGTTTAAGAAGCCCGAGCCAATGCTCGGCGGAGAAGCGAAGAAGTACCTCGACGAGAACGATCTCGTGGCGCTAAAAACTTCGGTAGAACATGATTATCTCTCGCAGTTCCTCAGGCGTCACTGGACTGTAGATGTAATCATACCCCAGCCTCTCCATTTCGAAATGCTCACACACACACACTCTCTCTCTCTTATCTATTCATTTGTTCTCCCTCGTTTGTCAAAGTGTACTAACCACCACAGACCGAACCGACCCGCGACGGCCGGGCCAAAATCGGGCGCTTCAACGAGCGCACCATATCCATAGCCATGAGCGCCATCACAATCGCCGTGGCCGCGTTTTTGCTCATAGGGTCAATAACGGGCTTCTACTTCGTCGAGAGCGACATTGTAAAACTCGTCTTGATCGCCACTTTCACGTCCCTTTTCGCCTTGAGTCTCGTCTTGATCACGAACGCGCGACGGGCCGAAATCTTTGCTGCTACCGCGGCGTAAGTATAACCTCAACATTAGCCTTGGCGCGATAAAATGCCTGCAAGGGTTCTATTTCAGTTCAAAATTGCTAATCTTCTGAGTTAATTTAGATATGCTGCGGTGCTAGTAGTGTTCGTCAGCGGGGATATTTCTAATTCGTCTAAGGGACCAACTTGATATACTCATATATCTTGACCACTCGCGTGTGTTCTTGTATCCCCAGAGGAAGATGTGCGAGCTACGGGTTCATTGCCTCTATTGTGAGCCGGAACGCTTGGCTATTTCACGGATTTCAGGCTTTGGTGTTTCGGGGAGTAGGAGATTCATCTACATTATAGGACCTTAGGGATGTATAATAACAGGGCGGGTAAACTTGATAGACGCTAAGCGCCACGGAGTGGCATCGCTCTCCTCTAGATAACGTAGTTTTTATTTTGATTTCGTTCACTACATCACTTGATCTTGGGCGTCAATTAGAGTGCTGAATCAACAGCATTGGTTTCTAGCAATGAACACGCAAACAGCACTACCAACACAGTCATAATACAAGAGACAATGTCAAAATACTCTAAATAGAAAGATCAACACTCTGTACGTAGAGATTACAGCTTCGAGAAGCACAAGAGCTATACGCGATTATATAGAACAGCCGATGTAATCCAAAACGCTATCAATTCAACAGAACTCCCAGAGATATCTCGAGTGCGTAACTCAACACGTTCGCTGCGATGATACCCACTACCCGGCGAAAGCGACGATCACATACCAACTTCAGTCACGGCCTAGGCTAACAGGGCATCAGCAGGGGGCCAGTATCTCAGCTAAGTATAATAAAAGCTATATTTCATCTAGTGCCCGCGATCGCGAAATAATGGTATCACGACAAGTAAGCGATTCAATTAAACTGGCGTGAGAGAGGAAAAAAGAATGAACAAAGAAAACAAGTCAGTTTTCCAGGACACATCAAGCCTATCCTGCCCAACCCAGACGCCGTCGTAATCCGCCTGCCCGAACCTCCTTTTGTCCCGCTACCAAAAACATAGAAGAAGCCTATACGCTTGGTGTGCTCTCCCTGCTCGTTCGAGGCTCCCTCTTGCTCAGAAAGCTGCGCCTGATGCCTCCTCCCGAGGTACCCGGACGCGGACTCTCTGGAGCAGGGGCGGGCTCGAATGTGCTCTTCAGGACCACGGTGCCGCTTCCCGCCTTGATCTCCTTCTCGCCAGTTCCGCTCTCGTCCACAAAGTACAGTGCTTCTCCAAAATCATCATCGCTGCCGAAGGTATGGTGGCCCTTGACTTCGATGCGGAATTGCGTATCTGGTGTACACTTATGCTTGAAAGTCTCATCGAAACGAATCGTGCCGGGTGTTTCGTGATGCTTTGTCTTCGCGACCACCTTTTCTTTCGGGGTCAACTGTTTGATGACAACGTAGACGTCCGAAGAAGGGGGGTACCCAGAAGCGGATATCACGTTAAAAATGGCAGTTCCTTGGCCAGGGGCGCCGGGCGCCAAGCTATTAATCGAAACAGCACCCAGACTAGCCGTTCGGCCGTGTGATTTGGAACCATTCGACAACGGGGGAGGTGTAGACTCCATGTCGATGCCAATTGCGCCGGATCGCTTGATGCTAGGGGTAGTCGCGTCGCTTGTCACGATTGTAGGAATATCGGTTGTGCTTGGTGGCGTGATGGAACCATTGCTCTCGTCGTCCTTTTTACCTCGAAACCCACGCTTGATGAAGCTAGCACCTTTGCCTACACCATGCCCAACAACACCAGCCACAGCCACACCACCTTTGACAGGCGCACCAACGACGCCAGTAACGATCTTGGCGGGAGCGCCAAAGGTGCCAGAGAAGGTGCTAGTACCCAATCGAGAGCGCGTGACGTAGTCAGGGCGGAAGAGAAGCCGTAATCTAATAGAGCCAGACTTTCCATCCAATAGAAGCTTAACTTCCTGGCCCCGGAACGGATCGAGCTGCTCAAGATTGATATCGGCCCCTCCTAAATAATCGGGTTTGTCTGCGAAATCATAGTCGTATACCTTCAAATGAAACTTTGCGGCCGTGCGAGAGGGAACAGCCACTTCAAAGAATTCGTTCCAAACTGGGTTCAATGTCTTTTTCTGGGTCTTTGATTTGAAAACTTCTTGGCCATTCAGTTCAAACTTACAATACGGATCACTTTTTCCGTTCGAGTCTGCGGCAGGCAAATCGGCACCATCTAACAAGTCGACACGGAGATTGCCCATGTTATTGATGCTCTCGCTGGGATCGAGTTGCATATTAACGGGAATGTACTTCAAACTAACTTTAACGCTTGCCGGACGATTCTCCTCATCCTTGAGTCGTAAGACGGTTGGGTTGTTCTGAGAGTGTTAGCAGTGCCTGATTGAATGCGTGAATGTGACTTACGAGACATTGCTTTAGTGTATCCAGGGTATTTCCAGTAAGTCGAGCTAGAGTATGATCTTCGTCTCGTTCTTCACCTGGCTTCTCACGCTTCTCCCTTATTCTCAGTGTGAGTCGGGAGAACTCTAGTTCGCGGATAAAACAATCGCCTATCTCGTCGAATTTAAATAATCGTGACTTTGCCGTTCCAGATATATAGGAAGGATAAAGCATGTCATCCACAAAAATCTCTAGATGAGCACCACTCTTGGGCATTTCGCCCTCGAGGAGATTGAATATCAAAAACCCAGATTCATACTTGAGTAATTCTTCAGGAGCAAGATGAATCTTGGGTGGTTCCCTCGGAAAATCTCGAGATCTTCTACCAGATGTGGAAGCAGGCGATGTAGGCATGAGAGGCGATGTTGGCGTAGGCGGTACGTTGTTTGTATCCTTTCTCTCCAACGAGGAGATTTTGCCAGCCTCTGATGAACGTGGAACGTCAAGTGACGCCCTCGGAGCTCCTTCCGCGACTTCATTCTCCTCGGAATTCTCTTCCTCTTCGGGATCGGCTATATTCAGACAAGGGAAGAATGACACGGTAAATGTCAGCACTCCTTTCTCGATACCTTTGCCATGTAGACGTAACCCTGCCTGCTGTACCTTCTTTTCGTCGTGTACCAACCATGCGCCATTGTCGTCTTGCTCCATATAATCGCCGGCAAAGACTTCAACTAGACCTAAGCTTCGGTCTTTGCCCATCTTTTCAGCATCCATGACATCTAATGACAGCCTGTCACGGGGAGAGTGCATAGGCACGTAAATGACTTCGTCCCATTCCGGATCCAGAGTATTACGGTGAGTCACAGTTCGACCCTTCTCAATGCCTGACAGAAGGACACGAACGTAAGGGTCGGACTTGCCCATGGTTTCAAAATTGCGTAGGCCATGAGCGTTCTGGAAGTGCAGACGCATGACACCAACGGGTGCCTGATAACCACCAGAGCTTGATAGAACACCTGGAATCGCGACTGGCTTCCATTGCGCTGTGAGCTTTGCTCGACCAGTGTGGACACCTGACAGGTTATACCATTCGTTGCCCTTCTCCATCATCTCAAGCATATCATCTAGTTTGATTTGGTATGTGCCAACTAGCTGGTCTCCTGCAATGTCACGGTCATCTTTGATAGCTAAACCGAGCTTGGCATTTTTGCGGTCCGTAATAAGGATTTCTTTCGACCCATCGTCGAAGATGGGGTTGTTAGTGCGCTTGAGTTTCTTAGTTTGATGAACTTCTTTGCCGTTCAGCAGCAAAACAGCATAAGGATTGAGAAGGCCGACAAGACTCTTCGTGCCATCAAGGTCTTTCGCTTGTTCGACCGAATACCGTAGGATACCAGTGTTTGTCTCTGGGGGCGGCTCGACTTTGTTATCAGGTAGCACGGTTTCCCCGAGAACGGGAAAGAAACGGAAATCAGCGTTCAGTACACCTCGGGCCTTGCCGTTGGCGATGACCTCCAACCGCTCGTTCTCGTGGACATCGATATCCTCGATTCTTTCTAGCTGAAATGAAGCGACACCAAGTTCTTTGTCTTTACGGATATCATTGTAGTCATATACCATGACATCGAGAGAGTCGTTGAATGAGGTAACAATGACGTAGTGTGTTTCATTCCACCTGGGGTCAGAAGAATCTTTGATTGTTTTCGTCCGAGCAAGAGGAGAGCGTTTATTCAATGTGAGTACGGCATATGGATCAGTATTGCCAGAAAACTTGTCGGGGTTTTTGAGGCCTTGAGCTCCGTGGAGAGTTACCGCGATTACACCGATAGCCTGATCGACGGGCGAGCCAGCTAACAATTTAGCAACCTCGATTGGAAAGACATTCGGAGCATACATCATCGGAGCTAGATTGCCGTGGATTTGTTCCTGGATGAAACTTTCAAGACCGGGGATGAAATTTATATCGAACCCAAATGTGTCGCCACCGAGGGGTTTGCAAACATAATCGATAGTAGGGCGTTCCAGGAAACACATCTCAACTTTCTCTATGTGAGGGAAAGGAAACTGCAGCTTGATCTTGAGTCGCATAATGCCGGAGAAAGCCATATCCTCAACAATAACATCCAGGCCTTTGCTAAGCATAGCCTTGCCAATTCGAATTTCTAGAACGACCTTAGGATTGATTTTGTTCTTGATTTGGCGAGAGGTCATGTCGGCTGTGTCGTTTGGCGTGAAACTGAACTTCCAATCCATAAGAACCGTATCGTCTTCGGCCTTTGGGTAAGTTTTGACGTGATCCATCCGTGGGGGTTTGGTCCCGAGTGTAAAGGTCTTCAACTTCAGACTATCCAAGAAAGACGGGGTCGCGGAACTCAGGACCTGGTCCACCGCGTTAATGACTGTTTGAGCGAGGACGGGTTGGTAAATAGGCCAGAATTTGACCAAGAAAGAATTTATCCATTCCAAGGATTCGTGGTCATTGTCTAGCTTCTTCAGTGCCATCTCACGGATAACATCATCCCGAAAGTTTCGCCTGACTCGTCTACTTGAGGTGCGATAGTATGTCGAGCAAGTAGCCATGATGATAATGACCCATCCTAAGCCCCCACCGAGGACAGCAATCAGCCAGGAGGAGAGACAAGCAAAGATAATGATCGCAGCGTTGTGGTACCAGTCTGTCAAAGGAAGAAGGATCGTCAGCTGCGTGGAGACTCAGAGTCGAGATGTGGGATATCAATTACCGCCGAAGAATGCGTCTGGGAGCTTGCCCTCCAGCCAAGTCGAGTGGTCGAGCATGCTGTCACCGGAAAGGACACTCTCGACGGGCCAGCCGAAGCGCTGATTCCAGCCAACTTTGTCCGCCATGTCCGCCTCGTCTTGTGCGTCATCATCGTCCGGTACGACTTTCCCATCTGCATCTTTAAGAACCTCCACGACTCCAGCCTTGGAAGGGGTAGGCAGGTCATAGGCGGCCTTGGTGCCATCATCCACATCGGTCACGAGGGCCACACCTTTCGGTTTCCTCGAACGGCGAGGGTCGTTTGCGAGGTTCTATGGCGAAAGCCCGTTGTGGTTAGCAGGGTAAAGGGCACCGAGAGACTAGGTCGACGTACAGCTTTGGCCTGGGCTCGTTTTTCCTCGGGACTCGCGTCCGGATCGAAGGTAAAAGCAGCCGCACCGGCTTTCGTGCTCTCCTCAACAAGCTTCTTCTGAGCATCGTCGGCGGTGACAGAGGATGCGGGATCGCGGGCGGCATCGATTGCTCCTTGCTGCTTGAGCTCGCTCGCTTCCTGGGCGGTAGCCATGGTGCGCGATTGGCGAAGCTGCCGTGGCAGCCGAGTCGCAAAGGCCGATCAGGCGTCGACTGATATCGTAGCGGAGGAGTTTGCTATATTATTCTTATTCTAGGGTATGTTGCGATGCCGATTCTGATTCTGATTCTGATTCTTATCCCGGTCTTGCCCCTCGCAGCGCTATCGATTGACTAGAGATATCGACGAACCGACGGACGGATGGGTCGGCCTGAACAGTGGCTATAGGACTAATGTACACGTGGATGCTGTAAGTGGGATGTAAAGGAGAGGACAACGTATTGTATAAGCCGGACGCCGACAGGAAGACTGGGCAGGAAACTGACTGGATTGGTGTGAATTGGGTGCACCGTCCTGTTGTAGCCTGTTGTAGCTGCTCTAACTCGACGAGAAAACAAGGATAGCAGCCCGTTCGTCCACAGAGGTAGCCGGGTGCACCGTAAATAAAGGAGGCTGTACAGTACTCGGCAGTGCTGCAAGTACGTAGTATGGTGTCGATGCCGCTGGTGGTATTGGCATGCAACGCGCCTTGATCCGGCCCGGCCTTTTCGTGCTGTGTACCGCCAGCGAGGCGCCAGCAAGGAAACCTTCAATGGAGCATCGTCATGATAGGGATCCACCCAGCGAATCGGTAGCTGCTGGTTCTGCTGCTGGTTCTGCTGCTGGTTAGCACTATTGGGTTCTAGTGGACCAGGACCTTCCCCTGTGGTGTTGGGTGAGCTGGGCAGGCCGGGGCCAATGCTGGACTAGTATGGGTAGCCGGTGCACTACTGTACTCTAAGTCGACACAATTGGTGTAGCATAGCAGGCTCCCTCAGCACTCTCAGCACCCTCAGCACCCTCAGCGCCCCAGCGTAACCCAGATCAGCCTCTCGCGACCGGCCCCGAGATGGAACGACGTAATGCCTCGCCATATCCGGGTCATATCAGCCAATCACAAGGCGATAAAACAGAGGTGGGCCCTCTTGGACCGGGGCCAGTACCAACTCATGGCGCAACACTAAGTACAGCGCTGCGGTAGTCTACGGGGCCGATAGAAGGGAAGCTAATAGAAAACCGGGTGATAGGACAGGGCACAATACAGTGCGACGCGAGGGCATTCGATATAAGTACCTGGATATCTGTCCAATTCGGGTACTGGCACCAATAAAAAAAAATGCATGAGAATCATGATGATAGAGGAGCCTCAGTACCTGTATTTCCAGTCTTTTCAAAGTCTCAAGATTATAGATAACCAGAGCAGTACCGGAGTGTCCGACATGCTATCTTATAAACCACTAAGCCGGCGGCTTGAAGGCGCCGGCAATCATTCTTCTTTCAACCACGTTACCAAATCTTCCCTTCGAATGACCCAGCTGAAAGAAGAATAAGAAAAGAAAAAAAAAGGGCAGGCCGAGGGGTAAAATATGATCCGACGCCCTCTATTCAATAGTTTCCTGCAGGCCACCATGCTATACCTAGGTATTGTACGTACCAGTCCTCATATTTCGCTTCTTGTTTATCAACACACCAAATGAATTCTCGCGCGATAAATAAGTTGGCATCACAAGACTGAAGCGCTAGAAAGCATCTGGCGACGCTGTACAGTGCCATGTAGTATACCCACTGTAAGTGCAATTTTAGAATTCGTTGCAGATCATTTCCTTCCGATGGAGTCGATGCAAGAACATGTGCATGCAACCCTCCGTCACATCGCCTCATTTGTGGCAGAACAGGTTATCCACTGCCCTGCCGATTGCCGATCCCTCCCAACATCCTGTGTGTACAAAACCTGTACACTACATTAGTATAACGAAGTTGTTGATCGTCGTGCCTTACTGTCTGCTACTGCAAGGCCTCCTCTGGACTGGCTACTCTTCCTCCAAGTCCGAGATATTATCGCAGCAGCGTGTAAACTGCTTTAGCAGCAAGTACTAGTCTAGCTGTGCGGAATTCCAACATAATACTGCTATGGCAAGGGGCCGAGCCTGAAAACCTCGACGAGAACGGGTGGTAGGAGGGGGAAAAAGCGCAAGGCTAAAAGAAATGCTGTTTCTATACAATGACATCAGTAGGCCAACACTAGATAGACATGAAAGCCCGCAGATCTGAGTTGATTGGGGAACTGAAGAGCGGTTAGGGGTCAACACGAGGGTGTACATATGCCAAGTCGAATATGTCGTCTAGTCTGACTACGTGGAATGGCCATGGAGTTGCTACGGCTCTGCCAACGGGCATGGAATATAGGCTCGATATATAATACCTAGGTATATCTCATCGCATCATCCTTCTTAAAACGTTTCAATATAGGAAAAATGACGCAGTGTTGGGGTAGCTCAAGGATGCCCCTCTCTAGTGTATCTACACTAGGTAACCTACCTAAGTACCTACTTATGCCGGGCTCTCTTTCACGAGGAAGTCGTGCTGACTAATCGAGACACTAAGAAGCTCTGGCCCCAATAAATTTGGCAACCAAAATTTTTCCCTTCTCTGCATTCATACTTTTTCCCTCCTACGCATTCAGGTCAGCTTGTTGCTTGGTACGCCGACCTGCAACGAACTTTCGGTAAGTTTTAAATCCCTCTTCATACTCAATCAAGCTTCTGTTGGATGATGTAGTTAAAAAGCATGTATTACCTGATCATCATCTGATGTACCAAATTATCACCAAGATCTCTGACAACCAACACCTTTCCACCATTTGAGTTGCTTTCACGTCTGGGCAGGTCGGAAGCTAACATTCAATGGTTCTCAGTATTCGTGACGGACCATCAGCAAGCCGACCGTCGAAATGGGCGTCGTCCCAAAACCTCCCCAGGGTCACTTTAACGTCCTTTACTTTGCAAGTGCAAGCTCCTTCACGTCCAAAGAATATGACACGTTCCCCGCGCCGCTCTCGATTAGCAAGTTGTTCGACACGCTAGAAGAGAAACACAGTGGCATCAAAGACAAAATCCTCTCTTCTTGCCTTGTGACTGTCAACCTCAATTATGTTGATGTTCCCAACAGCGACGATGAAAGTGTGCTAGAACAGGCTGTGGTGATAAAAGAAGGTGATGAGGTCGCGATAATCCCTCCTGTTAGCTCTGGATGATGAGAAACGTTGTTCGTGACCATCTATCTGCGGTCATAATCATGTGTAGTGATGGTGCTATGGAGGTTCAGATCGCGTAGAGTGGAGAAGCGGTTCGCGTTCTTGATCCCGTGCTTCTACTGCTGAGAACCTCAGTACCCTACGCTGCCTCTGCCACCTATTGAGCTGCCAGATCCTCCACCACCCAGGATTCTTAGTGTTATGCGTAACCAACTTGCGTGCTGCAACACCTGCTAGCCAAACCAAGAATACAACAAGCAGCGTGCACGCGATGGTAACGAGAGAAGTGAGAGTCGTGATTGTTGATACACGGCAGCCCAGAGGCCGAGTGCGAATCTCCCATCGCTCGGCCCAGTGCGGGCACGTAATATCACCCTCCCACACCGGCGCGAGAAACTGGACCGTGTAGGAGTTGGGGACGCAGGTCCCAGACTGAGTGTCATACTCGTTAGTAGTTGGTATCAGTTTGAACCCATGGCATTAGGGGTTAGATAGCCAATTAAGCCAACAATGGAGAGTGCACAGGCGAATATAAAGATACACATGTGACTGATACAAGATCAGATTTTTTGACACAGTAGTGAACACATACAAACGGACACCAACTACAGTCCGGCTGCCGTAAGCAACCTCTGCAGTCCTGGATTGCCCAGCACCTCAAGAGATGCCCATCGTCCGCTGTGCTGCGAGCAAAGAACGACTCGTTGAACGTGGTTGCGCACGAAGAAACGGCGGAAGCCATAGCTCGGAGCCCGGCCTATCCGCAACAACCACCCGCTTAGGTACCTAGCAGGGTTATGCTGTAGCGTCTATCTATCAGAAGCACGTTGCGCGAAGAAGGCACCTCTCACCGATGGGGGTTACAGATGATTGAATACAGGGGTGGAAGAGAAAGGATCTTCAACGGACCGATGGATTGAGTTGCGTGAAGTCTCGGCTCAAGTTAGTCTAAGACTCTAGCCGTTATCTGAGGGTATTCAGGGTATTCAGGGTATCCATGTGCAGATGTGGTGATCGGCATCTCATGTCGTGCGGGGCTTGACTAACCCAGCCACCATCCCAAACGGCCATCACCCCGCACCGCGAAACGATATTGCCTTCTGGAACTGTGCCTCTTTTTCAGGGTTTGTAGCTTTAGCTACCCAGAGGTTGGTTCCCAGACTTGAGACAGACAGATACTGTATAGCAAGACTGAAACGAATTGATAGCAGGCCGGAGAATAGTATTCAATTGGAAGGTATACACAAGGCTAGGGGTATTGTGTAGGCAAACGGAATAATCGCACTCTGCTCCTTACATATCACAATCATTCATACGGATGAGGATTACAAGCGTCACTACTGCAAGGCACTCAAAAATGCTGTTATGCACACGGTTACTAGAATCAAGTCTATTCACACGAATTGCTTTGCCGGAGATGAACACCGATGCCGCCGATGCTATCGTTCATACGTCGCAATTTACGATCTCTGATCCAACGCCACGTACAACGCCCGCTTTGCCTGTTGACACCCTAGAGATATATTCTCCACCCTAGGGCAGCCACCAGGACCATGCTAGATATCTGAGTTCCATCGAATTAAGGCAGGCTCGAAAACATTCGTTCCGACAAGGATATGCAGCGACTTTTAGTCCAGTCCAGTCTGGGGCGCACAAGGCCCCGTTCTTCCCGATGAAGCATCTCACGCTGCGTTGGATAGCTGTACCAGCCGCTCTCCGACGCGATGATTAGCGTAGTCATATGCCTTGGACTCGGGAGGGAAGGTGCCGTTGGCAGCCCACAAGTCAATGAGAGGCTGCATGGGCTCCAACTCTTGTGGTTTCAGCATATCAAGGGCACAAGCCGTCAGGACAAAATGGCTGAAGCAGCTGTTTAACTGTTTCTCTAGGTTAAGATGATAGAAAGGGTCAATGAAATGGGCCCAGTAGAGGTGGGCGTAGACACGGAACATCTGGCGGAAGATTGTTTGGCAAACTTCAACGAAGTTTTCGGGAAAGCCACTGCGTTTACCTACCCAGTCCCTATCGCCCGCACTGGCTAGCTGCGACAGTGGGGATGTGGTGATTGACGGATTATGAGCGAAAGAGACGCCGTTAGAGTCTGTTGGAAAGATGTTCACATCGTCAATTTTCCCCGAGATCCACCGCTGCATAAGAGTAATGTACTCGTAAGCCGGTAGCTCGACCGGCTCTCGCCTAGCATTCAACCACGTAAAAGAGTGATTCCTGATTGACGTTAGTACCGACTGATAAAGAACTGCCGTTGTGTGGTACAAAGACACTTACGCGCCAGCAGACATGCGGGGACAAGTTGACGGATTGCAGATAGTGCTGCCGTCTTCATCCTTTTCGTGAATGACCCGTACAAAGTTCCATAGATTACGATAATGCTCAACAACTTCAATGAGTTAGTATATGATCTAACGGTGGGGCGATAGTGTGAATACCTTGATGAGCAATCCATTCCGCCTGCTCTACAGTCTTCGGTCTGGCGCTCAGGGTCATGAAGTTGCCTCGAACAATATGCTTTGCATATGTAGCATTCAACCATAGGGGTAGAGGCCTAGGCAAATGATAAGAATTGAGAACGTCTTCTCCATTGGGCGCGCTTCCATTGGCATCAGCTACGCCGATGTTTTGAGCCAAGGGGGCTGAGGTAGGGAGAGGTGGTATCATCGGCGCCGAGGTCGAAGATGGCTGACTAGCCTGAGTGCCCTGGGGAATGTCGTTAGGAGAGCTGGGTTGGCTGGTGCTAGTCGGACTCCTATTCTGACCCGGAGCTCTTGTGGAAGTTCCCCTCAAACGGGCGTTTCTGTATAGCGTTAATAGACAGCTCAAAGGGCACTCTTTCAGGCATACCCATGAGATAATCTCAGCAGACCTAGATTGAGGAACAAAGCGCAATGATGTCGGGTAACAGGACAGAAGCTAGGAACACAGGAAAGACAATGATAAATTTATGCTGTGGCCAGGTGAAAAACAGATGTGGAAAATCATGAACAGCTTGGGAGCTAGAAGCGGCCCAAAATGGTTGGCCAACATGTTGTGTGTCCACCGGAATCTGCATCATGACCTCGGGACAAGGGGGATCCCAGAGCGGGCCGGTATGGCAAGTTGAAGCTTTAAGGTGCATGTCATCTCACGTTCCGTACACTGGGCTGGACTGGACTGGACTGAAGTGGACGGGATGTGTGTTGTATCGTATTGCCGTCTGCAACAACGTGCATCATCACGTGAGAGCCCGACTAGTCAGGCCCGTAATTGCGGGTGGCTGCGAGACGGGAGGATATTGAGAGGGGCACAGGGAAGAGCTGGTCTGTGGAATGGGCCGGACAAGAGAAGATTTGGAAAGGAACTGTGAATAGCACCGCGGATGCAGGGTCACCACTTACATGCCGGAGAATAAGTTGGACATGGTCGCTGCAGGCGGCGGGCTTGGGCAAGAACTAGGCTTGGGCGGTTGGCGTCCCTCGAATGACCAGCGACCCAAAACAACACGGCAAGAAGACGCTCGGAGATACCTGTCCGCGACCGGGCCTCGGGGTGACTCGGGGTGAAGTCAGTTGTTCTGTGGGATGCTGTAGGGTTGGGGCGGCAAGTTGCAAGGTCGTCGTCGGTGTGGCAGAATTCATTGATCCCGAACGTGCGTCTGAAAAGGGGTAAAGTATTGGTTCGCCATGCCAGCATGTCGGGTTTGAAGTTGGCCTCTGCTCTGCGCCGCGCTGCCCAATGGCCTCGACCATCGAGATTGCCTAGGTACATACAGTGGTGCAGCCCCAGCGACGTGCTAGTGTATCATATAGCAGACACTTGGTGTCACCCACCCCGCCTAACCTTGCCTCTACCTATGTGAGGTCGGGTACTTAAGTACCTAGACTATTAGGTATGGACTTAGGTACGTACCACAAGGTCCACCCTTAGGTACCTGCGCAGTTCCCGTCCAAGAACCTCCAGCTGTCTCAAAAGCATCCGATCTATTTTATCGATAAGGCAACGCGCTTAGCGACCCACAGTAAAGACGGATCCCCTTTCTATAGTACAGTGCCTATCTTACCTAGGTAGTGAGGCAGGCACTTGGACATCTTTGGTATGCGACTCGACTGGTGCAGATACCGTGACAACTAGGTAGTATAATTCAACGAGGCGCCGCACTCGTTCTATCATCTAATTGCAGGAAGCTTCAATTCGCTCCATCCCTCGGACCAGATTACCTACCTATCGGTATCCAACATTGCTGTCACCTCTCATTCCTCCTCAAGCTCGATAATCGCTGCAAACGCGGCGTTTGATTCTGACGACCACCACGCTCAAGTCCGCTCTACATCTGCTCTCCATCATGTCCGACTCCGAAGATCCCATCGACTTCGCCGACGAAGGCGGCGATGATTTGTTCGGGGACGAGGAGCCCGAACCGAGATCCGACCGCGAGCGCTATCTCAGCGACAACGAGCTTGCCTCTGAGAGAGAAACCGTTGAGCGCGACGGCATGGACAATGATGACGATGATGAGGCCACACAGACCCAACAGACGAAGGAAGAGATTGTCATGGACATCGCATTGAGCAGACATAGAATGCCCAAGATGAAGAATGGCATGGTAAGGTCGTTATCTCCAAGCGGAACGCATTCAACACTAACACTCCTAATAGCTACAATCTATGAGAGTGCCCAACTTCATGACCTTTATGGCCCGCGAATACGATCCTGACACCTTCGAGCCTACGCCGTGGGATATAGAAAACGCGAAGTCCGACAAGCCCAAAGCCGTGGTTCGATTCCAGCGTGATGCTAATACTGGCGAGCTGGCGAGCAACACTCTGGTTCACAGGTGGAGCGACGGGTCCTTGACCATAGCCGTGGGCGGCAATCATTACGAGATTCAGACCAAGAAAATGGCTCCATCTAGCGACAAACCGTATCAAGAGAGAGAAGACGGCCATTACTACGCGGCCGCTCCCCATTTCCTCAAGGATTCGCTTCTTACGGTCGGACATATCAACGAACAGTACACGGTACTCTTGAATCGAGATATGCAGGATGAAGCTACGATCGAACTGGCAAAGAAGATGGCTGCGGCGGCGCGGGGCAAGCGGCCTAACGAAAGTGACATGATCATTACAGCAACACGCGATCCTGAACTCCAGAAGAAGGAAGCGGAACTCGCGGAGAAGGAGCGCATGAAGGCCCAGCGAAGACGCGAAAACGCTGCTGCGCGAATTGACTCGCGTGCCACCGGCTACCGCAGTGGCGGCCTCTCGGTGAACGACCTGGAGGGTGGACGAAGAGGCGCTGGTGGTTCTCGAAAGAGAGGTGCGGGTGGCGCCTCTCGCCCAAAGCGGCGTCGTCCAGAATATGATTCGGATGACGACCTTCCCTCGGGCACGCGTCGCCAGGACGAGTACGATCGTGAGGATGATTTCATCGCCCCTAGCGACGATGATATGGTAAGCGAGGCCGAAGATGACGAAGAAGAGGAGGATATCCTAGATGACGACGAGGAGGAGGCGCCGCGGAAGAAGAGACAGAAGACGGCGGAGCCTGAAGAGGATGACGACGACGCCGACGCTGACGCCGACTTGGACGACCTTGATGCGCCTGCTCCAGTTGAACAGTCGAGGCAAAGGAGACGCAACATCATCGATGACGATGACGAATAGCAGGCTTTTCAGTCTAGAAATTAGTTCTTGCAGTAGTAGCTGATGAGATAGCCGTTATCCAAAACCTAGGCGAAAAGGGATTGTTTTGTATAGTAGATCAAGCTTCAAATGATGAAGCGGTCGGACCGCAAGCATAAGATACCTGGATCAGTCACTCAGATACACTTGAACAAAAACGAAGCGGGCAATTTCTCTTCCAATTGGCTCTAGTGATGAGCTGATCCCCAGTGATGTTAAGCTGTGATACGAGGCCATCATTTACGCTGTCTTCACATGGGATGCCGAGATAGGTACATGCAATTATTCCTTATATATGTGAGAAGTCAAGCTATGAAAAATAGCATAAAAGATCTAACATAGTAATGGGACAAGCTGTTGCTACATAGTGAGTGACATTGGCGATTTCCAAAAATAGCAATGATAGACTCCGGGGGTGGATCACCTGTGCCTTTCACATGTCATCTTTAAATCCGCCGTCATAGGCCGAGCTTGACCTTCCGCTGTCAGCTCCCGCAAATAGCGTCACACATATATATAACACAACGGCGAGTGACAACTTTCGGCCGGGCACGGATAGATCTACAGACCTAACATTGCTCACTACACTTATTATCGAAGCTGGATCAAATACAGCTCCGCGGCCTTCCCTATAACTTCATTTCCTCACCTCATTCCAAGCTGACACAACCACAGCCGAGAATGGCGGGGTCTGTCTCCCTTGATCACGAACGCCGGTAATGAAACTTACCGCTCGTAAGTCCTGCTCCCTCGATGCTCGCGACGGAGCAGCCGCCGCGAAAATGGCGTCCGTGTTTGGAATCATCGTAGCTGTCGGCACCATGCTCCTCGACGTCTTCTACTTCTGGTACAAGGTGCGTTGCAAGTAGTACATCGGCGGCACGAATCTCGATGAGCTGACGCCCCGTCGCAGATACTTCTCGGACGATGGAATACGAGGAGCCTGGTCGACAAGTGGCTGGAGGAATTGCGCAAGGCCGAGGTCTTCGAGGACTGGGAGCACGCGGCGATGCAGCTGGACAATCTGAAGAAGCTGGATCTCTGGTAGGTCGAATCAGCTTCGCCTCGCTCTTTTCTCTCCGTTCTTCCTCGCCACATGCGATCCGTAAGCTTACGAACATATGCGGCGTAGGCGCAACGATCCGTCCTCGCATTCCTATGATTGGACCCTGATCAGCGACCGATTGAGCTCGATCCTCACGGCCCGCGAAGACAACGATCTCCAGTCCCTCGTCGAACTGGTTCGTTCTGGCCTTGTTCGAAATTTAGGGAACATAACTGCGCCGAAACTGTACAATAGATCGTTCGCAGGGACGAAATATCTCATCGAGGAGTACATACCTCAAGTGGCTGGTGCTATCGAAGACATCAACGCTGAAAGCGTTTCATCCCAGCAAGAATACAACCATACGCTGTCCACTCAGCGAAAGCTAGACTTTTTGCATGATGCGAGACAAGCGTTTGGACGGACCACCCTCGTACTTCAGGGCGGTGCTATCTTTGGCCGTAAGGGATTTTTGTCTTCGTTGTTATCTCATTTTAGGAGCTTTTAGAGCATCAGGTTTCCTTCTTTGGCTAAGATTGCGTCTAGAAGTTTCCAAAGGCCTCACAAAATATGTTTGAAATGACAGTAACTGACACCGAGTTCCCTAGTTTGTCATGTCGGTGTAGTCAAGGCATTGTTCCTGCGCGGCCTCTTACCGAGGATCATCACGGGCACCGCCACCGGCGCTCTAGTAGCTAGCCTCGTCGCCATCCATACGGAGGATGAGCTTCCTGGCGTGCTTAAAGGGGACGGGATAGACTTGACAGCGTTCGCAGCTCACGAGCAGAAAGTGCACAACAGCCATACATGGGCGCCGCATAGGAACTCGGGATGGAAAACACTATTCCGCAGAATCCTGCGCTTTTGGCATAAAGGATACTTCCTCGATGTAAAGGTGTTGGAAGATTGTGTAAGGGCAAATTTGGGGAACCTGACTTTTGAGGAAGCTTTCCACAGAAGCAAGAGAGTGTTAAACATTACTGTAGCCACGGCAGCGCAGGATGGTATCCCAACTCTTTTGAATTATATTACAGCACCTAACGTTGTAAGTTACCTTCTAGCCTCTCATTTCAACTTGCAGTTGCAGCAGGGGTCCATTTTAGCTACTGGGCTACTCACAACAGAAGTGTTCAGGCTTCTAATTAAACTAGTATTTTAAACCGTTCCGCTAACAGGCGATACAGCTGATATGGACGGCAGCTGTGGCATCGAACGCTTCGACACCCTCGCTTTACGGAAGCAGGCAGACTACCGTGCTCTGTAAAGATGCCAACGGCAAAATTGTGCCATGGGCGCCAGCCAACAGCTTTCGGCCTTGGACACACGCCTCAGACAAGGATCGCAAGTCCCCTCTAGCCAGAATCTCACAGCTTTTTAACGTCAATCACTTCATAGTTAGTCAGGCGCGCCCTTATTTGATTCCTTTTCTCGAATCCGACATGCATGGCCCTTCTTTGTACACCGCCCGTCATAAGCGAGCGCAGATCACGGGCCATCTGTTTAGGATCATAGGGTTGGAGGTGCGCCACCGGATGAAGCAATTAGACACTCTAGGACTATTGCCCGCTAGCATACGTAGGTTCCTCGTTGACGAGGAAGTCCACGGGGCCAGCATGGTCTTGGTTCCCACCGTCACCGCCTCCGATTTCGTGCGTCTGCTAGAAACCCCCACTCGAGAGACCCTGGACTACTGGATACTACGCGGTGAACGGAGTGTATGGCCTGCTGTCTGCGCGTTGAAGATCAGGTGCATGGTCGAATACGAAATCGAAACTGCCTACCAGCGAGCACGGAGATTGAAGGCGGGCGGCCTCAGGAGAAAGACGAGCTCGGCGGCTGCCTCTACCATGGTCGACCCCAAGCCTTCAGGACGTGCGCAGAAGTGTACTGGCACCCCAAATGGCTCTATGGTGAGCTAGGCACCACACCAGGGTCGGCGCGCCAGGGAGAGGACGAGGGAGGTCGAGTTGTCTAGGGGAGTGCATGTGCCGAGAAGGGCCAATTCCGAATGGATACCAACGAATGTGCGCTCCGAGTCTCAATCACACCCTCCGGCTCCATCCCCGTCAATGAGTACACAATCCCCTGTGATTTAGGCCAAAATGACCCAGGAAACTGCATCGAGGCAGAGTGAGGCAGGGAGATAACAGGGGCCGCAGCACGTCTGCCCTGGTTTGGAGGAGCAGCTGACAGCGCTTCCCTGCCTCCCCATACATGGAAGGATTCTGTGCGACCTTCTAGAAGTTCTTTGACGTGGCCTCTTCGAGGATAGCTCGCGGGACACGGGGATCGTCACGTAGTCTAGTGTGTTTTTACATCTACATGGGATAGGGTAACTAGCGACAAGGCTAAGTCTGTCAACCACGCTCTACCTAGCTTAATCATGCCATGCAACTCTGCGCCTTCTCCTGTCCAATTATGCTGGTGCCGTGCATTTGCAGCGGCTGCGGTTACGTCGTGGTGTTAGCGTCGTAATCGTAATGGCCGTAGGGCCGCTCGATAATACTGTCCATCGTGTCTTGATGTCACCCTGCTTGGCAGAGATGAAACATTAACTTATCTGCAGCAGTAGGCGCTACTTTGGGGCCCTCACAGCAGATATTCCACTCGACTCGCTTCTCGGCCCATTCCCCTGACCATCCCACATATACCGCTTACAGATGCCCGTCGGCTCGATGGGCTCGCTCGATTGCCTACGTACCACGGCATGGGTTTTCCCTGCGCTACCGCGAGCTGCACTAGCCGGAGGGCATGTTGCCGAACGGCAACCCCGACGCAACATACATGATGCTGAGGACGAACCTGGTCTCGCACTTAGACTAGTAGGGAGGGACCTTAGGTCAGACGTCCTGCATTTGTGGGGGAGGCAAAAGCTGCTCGGGCCATTTCGTCCGTTGTTTTGGCGAAAGGAATCCTGCCGGCATCGTAACGCTACTTACACTACCTCGTTAGCCTATTGCTGCCGCCCCCAGCATTCCGTGCCCATTCTGATGACAAGTCCGTCTGCAGGGGGGGGGAAGGGGAGGGGGGAATTTAGACTGGCGCACGGCGCGCTGCAAGACAGATGCCGCCGGTGGGCCAGCCTTGTTCAACGTGGCTGTGGTCATACCAATGGGTTACAGCACTTTAGATCTTCCGGAACGACAGGCGGATGTATTGGCTGTCGTGTCACGGGTGGATTGTTGGAGGTGGCGAAACCACATGGCACACGATAAAACAAGAGGCTGCCCGACGTCGTAGCTTAAACATGCACTTGTGGTGATGATATCCGGGACTCCTTACCGGCTACCCAGGCTCTAGTTGCAATGGGGCATATAGCCACGGGACCAATAACTCAGACGGGGTGGTCTAGCCAAAGCTTGCGCTTCAGGACGTCCTACCTCTGGACCTAGAGCCGGTAAGAAAAATCTGGATAGGCGAGAATGTGTATAAGACGTCTAGAATACTATGGCGTCGTCACCCTCTCTAGTCTGTGTTAGGTATGTAGTGGGAGTAGTGTAAGCATATATCCCGATCAGGCAGTACTATAGTACTATATAACAGCAGGCAGGCTAGGGAACCCAGTCCAGATCCACACGGAAGCCATCTGGGAAATTACGCTGGTAAGCCGAACCGGGCTAATGCGTAACCCCTGCCTCTAAATTGCGCTAGAACTTTTGTTTTTCTTTTCTAGAAGCTTACCGCTTTTATCCCCTTCTAGAAGCTTACTGCTTTGAATCCTGTTTCAAGATCGCCGGTTGAATGGTGCGCGGCTCATCCACTCAACTAACACTTATGGGCCGACTACTGACTGTACTTACAGGTCCCGGCCAATACACGGCTTCAAGTGTCCTAGGCTAGTGATGGGCGCGCTGCTCAACCGAGTGCTAGCTGCCCAGGTATTGTCCAATGCAGAGCTAGCAAATCAATCAAATCCTGGCTCCTGTCCTGGGTTGGTTGTTGCCGTGCCCAAGTGTCCGTTCATTCCCATACCCAGCCAGGAACCATGCTAGGTGTCATCATACCACAGGGATGCACACACACAAGAAGGGAAATAGATAGGCGCTTGTAGATGCGCCTGTAGATTCGCCTGTCCACCCGTTGGCAAGTAAAACTAGCGTAATGTGATATGAGTAGACCCTAGGAGCATCGAGTCCTAGACTACCTGCCTATATGATAGAGGCTGGTACTTGTACGCTATCAAGTGGCACTCATGCCCTAAATACGACATGTATTATAGCGTCACACCATCATGGCCCTTTACGCGTACCTTCGGAAGCAAGCTCATGCGCGCAACAGCAAGACAGCTGGCACAGCTTCCGTAAGTACAGAGCCTCCAGACACGTTCGTGGCAAGCACGTAGATAGCGTAGCTTTGAAATGTCAAAAGCTGTATGGGACTTTCCTCCCCAGCAGAGAGTCGACAGCGGACGGGCAGGGATGGACCCGGAGCGCATCCTGGAACCGCGCCGGGATAGCGTCTCCTGGGACGCTTGGGAAGGGATAGTTTACTGCAAAAGAAGGGAGTGCACCCCGGATACCGACCAGGAATGTTGACAGATGATCCTGACACAGCCAATGGGCCTCCGATGCCATTTTCGTCCGTGCCGCTCGCTTCCTGCGGCGTTGATGTTGCTGCCCCGCTGGTCTCTGCCGGGACGGAGCTTTGCGATCCACTATATGTGCACTAGGAGTCCCTACTAGTGTACAGTACTTACACAACAAGGATCACCAGGTATTCCGTGGCGCGCACATGTGTGGGTATGTAGCCCTCGGCAGTCCATGTAAGTATTGTTGTAAGTAACGTAAGTAGTCGTGTCTCGACAAGCCAGTAAATAAGTGAGCACGTACATGGTGGTCTGTCGTGGTGCAGAACTAGACTACGCCATATCCCTTACTTACTGCACACGTACCATTCACCACAGCACGCTACCTTAGCTAAACGTTAGCCCGTTCCTAGTTCTCCCGGGAACTCCGGGCAGAGCCGATCGAGGTAAAATCCTGGCCTCTCATCCTTCCCCCCACCGAGTGGGGCTATATACCCCACCCCGGTGCCATTACTCTGGCGCCTCGATTCACCAAGCACAGACAGGGCCGCTTTGATACATGCACCACTTGGTGGGGGGGGAACAGGTCGAATCAGACGACAGAGGCGCATCTTTGCGATCCCATTCGCCGCAGCTCGTTCATACGTATATAGTATACATACGCCCGCGTGAACATACAGTACGTGCGCGCAGTGCATGAGTGGTGCTGTGCACTGCAGTGGTTGATGCGCTGGGTTACCTGTATTCGTTCGTCCAATTTATCCCGTTAGGTACACACCCAAGGAACAAGCGCAGCACCGGCTCGGAGCTCCTTTCGGTCTGGCGACTCAAGCATATGCAGGTGCTCAGCTGTCGCGCTGAGTTGCTGTAATGTGCTGCAATGTAATGTGCTGTAATGTGCTGTGCTGTGCTGTGCTGTCGTCCCCAGCGGGAGAGGACCAGATGTGCAGGTATCCGCACGATTGCGGCGCAGGACACACACATGTGATGCGATGTGGCGTGCCGTATCTTGCTTCGATGAGATGCGATGCGGCATAAAATACAGTCTCTCCGGCGCGGTATGCACGTTACCGGTGAAGGGTACCTGCTTGCCTGCCTATGTACTTGTTCCCTGCGCAGAGCTATCTATCTACTCATGTAAGCATGTCCCGAACCTACTTACAGCAAGTAAGGGGTCCTGCCGAGACGATTCTACGGGCGGGCCAAGGTCTGGGTACGGATGTTGAGAGCTCTTGTACTTAGCCTTGAGTTATGCACTACTTCAGATTGCGCCTATAGCATCCCACTACCACCTAGCCAAGCTCGACCGAGAGCTGAGGAGGGACAGTATGTGGGCTTCGCCGTACGTAAGTACGTATACCATTTAACGATTCCCTTGCATGGGGATGGGTGAGGGCACGTATAAAAAAAACCGCAAGGCAAACCAGCTACACTGCGACCTACTTTAAACGGAAATCGAAGCGAGGACAAGCGGAGAAGAGGGGACGACGGGCAACGAGAGGCAAAGAGAGGTAAAGAGAGGCGAGGAGCAGTCAGCAAATCAATAAAGACGATATCCGACGCACATCTCTCCATCGAAATATATTAGGACGTGAGTGTGTGTGTGTGTATGTGCTTGTGCGCATGTGTGTACACTACAGACAGCATGGAGAGTGTCTGTGCGGTATCACCGACCTCATGTGGATACTCTTCCCCTGCAGACTGCAGTCAGGGCAGTAGGGTAGCGTACCTGTAGTGTACCTCAGGGTACCTAGTGTAGTGCAATGTACATACAGCGGGCTCCGCAGTACAGTCGTGCTGCGGTTGCGATTTTGGGATGCAGTCTGCAGTACGCAATGGGGGCAAGGTGCAATGTGCTTGCAATGTGCGATGCGCAATGTGCAAATTGTCCGATGTGCGAGCGATATGGAATGCCGTACCAGAGGGGCAGTGATCAACCGTGCATGCACACTGCATCATTACCACGCTGGGGGACCCTACTAATGAGGCCACGACCCGTTGTTGAATACTGTATGTGTAAGTAAGTATCACCCTTTCCAGTATGCGGCCCGGCCTTGCGTCGGTGCTGCGATCAACCGGCAAGCTTGTAGACACGGCGGTGCGCTGCACCAACCAGCCATGTAACCGACTCTGGCGTCAGCCGGGAACGAGTCATCGGCACTATCTAGGTAGTTTATCTAACCTGGGCCACCTGCGGCGCGCGCGCGCGCACCGGCTAATCCCTTGTCTGGCGCCGCTGGACATCATGCCGTTTCGCCTAGATACCTGGGTAGGTAGTGGCAGAGGTGGTGGTATCGCGCAGCCGCAAATCGGGGTGTTTTTTTGCGCTGGAGTGGAGAGACGTCATCCAGCCGGGGTTACTTACTACCTACACTGGTATGCACTTGCTTGGTGTGGGCGTGGCGTGGGCGTGGACAGGAGAGTGGAGAAGGGGGATCTCAGCATCCTGAATATCGTACGTGAATGAGCCTCTTGATAGACCACTGCCCCCGCTAGACTCTTACACTACAAGACTGGAGACTAGTGTAGAGACTGGAGCCCCTACCTCTCCTGCCCCTACTCCTGCCCCTACTCCTGTACACTCTCCGCGTGAGCGTCCACGCGCACGCACTCCTTCACCGAAGTGCATATAGCTCCATCCACGTACTTAGTAGATGTGAGATGAGATGGCACGGAGAAGAGGTCACGTCAAGGGGTCAAGGGGAACATCACTCGACGCCTGGCCCCGGCAACCCCCTCCCCCCTTTCCCCCCTTCACCCCGAGGCCCTCATCTATCTTCCTAGCTCTACAGCTGACAGACCCTCTAAAGCCACTGGTACATACCGTGACGTGGAGCAGTGTAGCTGGTAGGATTGGATGGTGGAGAGTGGATGGGATGGTAGGCGGATGGTAGGCGGATGGCAAGACGCAAACAGCCGGCTCCCTGGGCTGTGTGCGCTGGCTGCTGTCGAGTTGCTGCATGTCACAGACACGACGGCGCCACGCCCCACGGCCACCGGCACACAGTTCCTCAGCTGAAATAACGTTGCAGCTAAGAACACTTCTGGAAATCCGACATCCCTTGCTTTGCCTTGCCTTTTGCTCCAGCTCCAGCTCCAGCCCCAGCTCCAGGGATCCTGTATATTCTCAAGTTGGGACGGCGGGTTGACTCCCTGGCACGAGTGTAGGCTAGTAGGCTAGACAGACGCCTCGTCCGGCAAAGAAGCCGCGCGTTGATCCTGAAATGAGAATGTGTTCTTGGAGAAGGTTGTACGCTTGTCCTTATCTGTAGCAACTAGAGACCAGCAAACCCTAACGCCGAGGTGCCCGGGCCAGCAAAAGAGCTGAGACAGCAACAATCTCGTAGGCCGTCTTCGTCTTGTTGCCGTCACTCAGGAGCGCTAAATGCCCCAGCCCAAATCTTGAGGCTCTCGAATCCCTCGTCAATAGTCTATCGGGCCCTTGTGACTCATTGTGGTTAGTGTAGGTACTTTACACTAGTTTCGACGCTGGCGAAGGATTGACGCGACGCTACGAACAATACCTAGTGTAAGTCAACGACACCGGTCAACAGGGGTTAGAACCAAGGATAAGGGAATTTCGGCAAAGAACTTTCGAGGCCCCATTGTGCCAAGCCATTTGTTTATGGGGCCCAAGTTACGGGGCCCAAGTAACTTGGGGCCCAGCTGCGTCTGGGGTGGTCATATTTGAACCTCTTGTTTTGAGATGTCAAGCAACGTATCAGTCAGACGGAGATGTGGGCCGGCCTGTGAGCTACTTACAAGTTACTGACAATGCGGGCGACAGGGACTCCCCGTTTGTTACGGGCCACCAGCGCCAACCGAACCAGATAAAAGCTGACGGATGTTATATTTTCGCTTCGGATTATAGTTGTACTGACGCAAGCTACACATGCAGGTTCATTGGATTTTCTCCTATTGGATGCCCAACACAAATGCTCGTGTCAGCTGGTTTTCATATGATTCATGTGGTTTTGCGTCACCAACCGATGCTTATGATGAACCCCGGGACCCAGGCAAGAAAGTTGTTGGGCTCGGCTATAATCTAGCATATTATAGATTCCCGCATTGTTGGGCAGTCGATGAGGGTAGGGATGGGAGCCGGCAGACCGGACTACACTACACCACACTGCGGAACGGCAGGCCGTAAATGGCAAATCTCCCGAAGAGCCGCGCTAGATAGAAGTACTTTAGAGATACGGAAAATTACATGCTGCAAGCTCGACCTATGATTATGATCTACCTGATGCCCGACTTGCGGGAAGGATGTGTCGGCATTAGCAGATGGGAGCGCCCTGATGGTCTAGAACGGGACAGAGACCATCTCGATGGTGTGCCAAGAATCCTTTAGACACACCAGCCACAGCAGGCCTGTGAACTTGTGTAGTACTGTATGATTCCATGACCTGGGGGCTTAAATAAAAGGTCGCAAAGGAGGAACCTCGCACAGGTTCCGGGGAAATGGTCGGTGGCTGAAGCTGTAGTGCCACGCTTGGCGGATTCATTCACGCCCAATGGCTAAGTAAGCGGTGTCAAGCCCACCTTTACCTCGATATACTTTGAGTACTCTGTAGTCTAGTGGCCCGCCATTGTGCTGCTCCCGTAAGTATATGGAAGATAATATACGACGCTATTGGTCCCCCCCAGCGTGTTCGCATGTCACACCACGCTCTGGGGACCTTGGCGGCACAGTGGGTTGAGGGATAGGGCACAATTGTTTCCGGGCCAGCGGCGTTCATGAAAGCCAACCAGCTACAACCCTGTCATGCCGCCATTGTCTGATAGGTGCCGGAGGTACACTGAAGCGCAACAATATAAAATACAGGCAGAAGCATCACGTTTGAAGAGATCGCCTACTGTATACTGATGGGGAATACCACCTCATGCACCTTCGCTAAATATTGGCGATCGGTTGGCGCATTGGAATCAGGAGAGCTTGCGCTTGCCAAGGTCCCGCCGTTACCACAATGCAGCTCGCTCCACCTAGGGCGGGAAGTCTAATATTGGATAGCCTCCGAGTTTGAGGTACATGACCATGCGCCTCAAATGCAGCATGAGAACGGCCACATCCTTGGTTGCGTGCTGTCTGAACCACTCTTCAAGCAAGATCCTGGATGCAGCTCGAGGCCTGCAGTTCGGATGAGCGTCGGACGCCAGATGAAGCGCTAGCACCTAATCGCACCTGGGTGTGAGGTCTCGATATCATGATCCCGCCGCAATCGACGGGTACACGACCATTTGCTGTCGACACGTCGCCTGTGGTTTTCCCGGAATGAAGCTGGACGGCCTGGTTTCACTTGCCAACCAGCCCCTCGCCGATTCATCTCCAGTCTAATATATATGTGTTTGGGCCTGATATATTGCGCTAAGCATGTGCAATTATCACATGTGTTGGCCGAGTCGCCACGCTATTGGACCTACCCCCGGGGCCTCAAGGTGAGACGAGTAATATTCACCGATACATTAGAGAAGCAAAGACGAAAATATGCCTAGGCTCACAAATTTTTGCCAATAACAAGTACGTACGTGGGCCGCAATACCGTTAACGGTTTTGGCGGTGATCTGAGCCAGTACTGGTCAGTAAGCGAAAAAAAGCAAAAGGGAAACGTCCTCACCCTCTGAAACACCATCGTAAGCGACCCTATGAGAACTACATCGGGCACTACATCGGGCTGGCTGGATACAGGCGATCCCTCCGAACGGGCCCAATTCATGCCCAATTCTACAGAAGTTTTCCCGGTGTGTGTCGGTGTCTTCAATGAAACGTGTCCCGTGGTCTGCTAATGCTGCGTCGCACGACAAGATGTAGTGTCTAAGATGTATCTGGATCAAGGTTGTGCCATTGTCCTTGGCTTCCGCGTGGTGCCTGTCATCCACGCGGGGGTGAGAGACAGCAGGCGCTGTAGCATGGAGGGGAGCAACCAGCCCTTTCGCTTGGACCTGGCTCCATACGGCAACGCTGTCGCTGTACCGTTAAAAACGATCCTGTTGCACCCGATGTCGTGACTACGATCCCAAGAAGATTAAGCCTTTCCCTGCCAAGCGACCCATTACGCAACATACCACAACAGGCTGGGAGCACTTGTTGGGACAGCACCATGCGAGTACGACATCGCGCGTCATTGGCGGAGTGTTGGCATCTATCCCCATCCCCATCCCCATCCCCATCCTGTTCTGTTTGGCCGTTCTGTAAATAGAACTAGACGGAATTTTGGCTGTCGATACACTACAGTATACAAGCACCAATCGATCTAGTTTTGACAGGTCACCAGTCATTCAGGGGGCGTCGATACGCCGTACGGCAGGCGGCGGGTGTGAGATCCTCGAGCTAATCGGACTATTTAGTAGATATCACACGCATACATGAAGATACTATAGGCTTAGAATCACCTGCATATGGCGTTATGGCTGTCCTGTTAGTATTGCGTGCCTACTACACACGGTATGCCGTAGTCACATGATATTGGCGTTCAGTGAAGCATTAATGTAAAGGAAATTAGGTAACTCGTACCCAGCCAGCCAGCCTACGCAGACGGTGACATAAAACGTGTGATTCTGCGTAAGTACGCAGAAATAGCAGAAACACGTCCTATATATGAGCATACCTAATACGTTTTCTCCAAAGAGGGGTAGAAGGCGTCAGACTACTTACTTACCTAGGTACCTAGGCATTTACTTGCTGGGACGTATCGAAGGGGGGATGAATAAGGAATACACAAGCTCAGCGGTAAACTACTACACTACGTATGGGCACGGCGATGGACGTATCTAGCACAAGCCAGGATGCCGATCGTTTCATCGTCTGCACCCAACAATAGATAAGCCGGCTGTACTGCCGTCGACAGGCAAAATAAATGGCTCGTCATATGATGGTAATCCGGCGGAAAGTGAGCGCGGTTCGAGCTATAATGACCATTCATTACGGCAAGAAAAATGAGGCGGCGGATTAGTTCGTCGGAGGGATTACCAAACAAAACAAATGGTAACAAGGAATGGTGGAGTGGCCACACGAAAGTAGCGAGCGCAGCACCGCATGGGGCGACATACGGCACTGCATGGAAGTGTGCGAGTGGCACATACGGCATACGTCTACATTGGAGGTACCTACCAGCTCCAGCATTAAGCTCCCAAAATACAGCCCGCCCGCACTGGCACTTGCTATCCATGGATGATGCGGGTGCCAAGCGATATCCGTAACTCCGAGTTTACTAACTACCTAGTAAACCGAAAATATTTTTATAAAAATAATTATAGGGTTTTTAGCAATTAAGTACCTAGGTAGGTGATCACCACTAGGAGCACAGCTGGAGTAGCGCTAGGGCGACTGCTGAGGCCGCTGCTAGTATGTAATTGGCCTAAAACGTACAGCACAACAAAAAACAGCCCCCGAAAAGAACCTTACTTATCCCGTAAAAGTTCAAGTACCTAGGTACTTAGAGGCGTACACCACACCAACACCCCCCATTCTGGTATATTTTACTCACCTACGTAATATCTTTGGCTTTGTGATGCCGGGCCTGGGGGGATCGGGAGCCAGAAACCGAACGGGGATATACCAAGCAAGTGTTTCGTTTTTGTGCTCCGCCACCCACCAGCATCTGGCGCAGCAGTCGACCGGTATTCTTTTTGTTTTCCGTGATCACCGTCCAACGCTAGTGGGGTTTGGGGTTGAAGGTTGTTGAGTTATAGCGAACCTGGAAGTCCTAGAGATACGTGTAGCAAGATGGACGGTCAGGCCCAGGTTTTCATAGCCGAGGACAGCACTTGCGACTAATAAGGGAAAAGAGACTTCCGCGGTACTTAAGCCGGTAGACAACATTCAGTTGTACAAGTACACGCCCTGTCCACGAGTAGGCCACTGATGCCTGTGTTGCCTGCTGGGTCGTCAAGACCCTTGGAGTTCAACCTGGAGCAGATCACAGCACTCTCGCAGTACTGGCATATTATAATCGATGTATATGGCACGAAGGGCGTGGTGACCCAACTACCCGCCTTTGATACGTACAGTACCCAGGTCCAGTGGTCAGTAGTACAGTAGTACAGTAGTACACTATTACCCAGGCCAAGCCTACCTAGGTATATATAAGGTAGCTGACAGGGGGCCCCAGAACCCTGCAGAACCCTGTCATCGACTCTGCCCCCCGTCCACCCGTCGTCCCATGCTCCCAGGTACGTAGTACCTACTTAGGTACCTGATGGTACTGGGGGACATATCAAGAGAGTATCGCCCAACTACTTTTCATTCTGTTGCTTGGGCATATGGCCAGCCAAGTACCCACGTCCGTACATCATCAGTGCTCTCGTAATGTCTTGTACCTCCAACACCGGCCGTGATAGGCCGTGATAGCGCTGCAGGCGGTGGTGCTAAAGTGGCATAAGACCGAGCTGGTTTATAAGAACCCTCGAGCATACCCGCACCCCGTGTCTTTCTTCTCGTCACCCGTCTATCTCTTGTCTTGTTACGCATACTATATACTCACCTCTCAATATACTCCTCGCCTCTGTCACAGCGTCCGACATACGCTGGCATAAGGAAAACACGTTGTGTCTTGCCTCATTATTTAAATATCCCTCCACATCCTGTAACAACATCCCGGCTGGAGCTTGTCTCGAGGAACTTGTCGCTGCCACCACGCACCACGCACCACGCACCACGACCTGCCACCGCATATACAGCACCGGCACTGCCCTTTTCGTATCTCCAGAAGGCATGTTATACTCCTATCCTCACTACTGTTAAGTGTAGTGTGTAGTGAAGAGCCGTGTATAACACCTGTATATCCAGAGCAGGTTGTCGAGACCGGTGTTGTATGATACCCGTATACTCAGACTCCGAGCGGATTGCCCACCTTGGTGGTCATCTTTTTGGTTTGTGACGACCCTTCGATCAACACAACGACGTCGACCTAGCATCAGTCATCCTTTCACGCAACTAGCTGCCTACTTACTTACCTATCCTATCCTATCCCATCGCCTATCATGTCTCACCATCCGTCTCGTATCAACGTCGCCGGTGCAGAATTCGAGGAAGACGCTTATTTCGAGGAAGACACTTTCACGGCCGGTCGTCCTCCCCAATACAACGATAACAACCAACCACCTGAGAGTATGGTACCCGGTGGCCAAGGTGTCGTACCCCGGGACGACACCGTTGTTACTACCCAAGACCGCGACCCGTCGCACATACCGGGCATTGCAGAGAACTACCCCGCATCGTGCCATACCGACAGCACAACAACTCTCATAGCTGATGAGGCCCCAGCCATGACCGCAACCACGCCTACCCAAGCCTGCCCAGGTCCAAGGGCAGACATCCTATTTCTCATCAACCGTGACTACAACGTCGCCGTGCAGCCTCTGACGGAGGGAGCATTGGCTGCTTTCAACATGGACTTCAGCAACAGTCTGTACATTGGCCATGTTGCTGAATGGGTCCGTAGCCGGTCACGATTCCCGCCCTCAGACCCTATGGACCTCCGTCTGTCTGTGGCCCGTCGCTCTCGGACCGGGACCGCGGCCAGGACCGGTAGCACTGTGGAGTCGCCCCCGAGTGTGGAGTCGCCGACAACTCTCCCGTCGCTGCGGCCTGAGCACGTGGCTGGGAATTTCTTTGCCATAGGCGGGCTGTTTGCCGATGTGTCTGCATCCCCGACCGGCTATTGCCTATTGGACGAAGACTTATGAGGTACAACGTTGCACATGGTCTACCCAATCCCAGGCGCCGATAGAGCACCTATGTATCGCTCACCTTAGCGAAGGTGGTGATGATGATGATGACGACGATGATGAGTAACGAGGATGATGAAGATATGCCAAGGTCAGGAAGATGGAGTACCCAAGATTAGGAAGATGGAGTGCTTTATGCAATCGGTTTGCCTTGGAAACCCCGCTTCGTCACCACCTGCGAGGACATTTTGAAAAGGCCGACCCAGTAGATTCCGTACCGGATGGATTCACCCATTGGATTTTTTTATACGAGGTGGCCGATGGCCATCGCCACCCCGATTATACCCTATACCACGAATGTATGCTTCGGGCTGAAGTTAAGGAAGGCGGCCACTTGGTATTCCTATTTCATTTCGATTTCAGGCGTTGATTTCTTTTTCTGGTTTCCCCGCTTGGGTATCTCCAATCGCATGGGTCAATTGCCCATGCCTTCCTTTTCTCTTAGCAAGAGTAGCAACGCCAAGGGTGCTTCTAAAGAGTCCAAAGAACAACGAGTGCCATTACTCCGGCCGGGCCAACGTCGTTGCGTAGTGAGGGCTGGGACTCATGAGCGCTTCTCGATCGGGCGATCGCTGGGGAACACCGTTTTTCAAGCGTCTTTGTTCAAGCCAAGCCAAAAACGCCGTTGCTTGGCCGGGGCTGGGGGGCGGCGCCTCTTGATCGGGCAGCAGGCCGACGAACGGCGCCGTTATGACACGCGGCAACCCCAGCGACTTGTTCCGAGGACCGTATATTGTGATGGTAATGTTGAGCATCACTACCCTGGGCTGGACAGCGACTTGTTCCGAAGACCGGATATTGTGATGGTAATGTTGAGCATCACTACCCTGGGCTGGATGCATGGATTAACGGTTAGAGAAAATAGGGCGACGGGACAACTGGGTTTAAGCCTCTGGGGAATGATATTCCTTGAGATGATTCCTAAAAATAATAAATTTAAGGATGGCCATATGATAAAGTCTAGTAGACTCACCTCCAGAGAGATCGATCCTTCAAGTAGCCTGGGGGTCGACAGCTTTGGAACTTGGCGATGGTGAGCATGCGAACCCGGTGAGCTTGTTTGCGTGTTAGCCGCAGAATCCATATACGGGCAAACACGGCTTCTCGTTTCTCTTCGTCGTAAACGTGCAAAGTTGTCTGGGGCGACGACAATGACAACAACAAAGGACATCGTCGCCGCGTACCTCAGTGTGGCCTGGTGGTGGCACCACCACCACGGACCCCGACGCGCGTACCCTGGCCTTCCCCTCCCGGCTCAACCCACTCCACCCGCATCTTCCCCGTTGCATTGAGTGAGGCCATCGTCGCGTCGCGTGTGTCGCGTTGCGTCTCCCCACACCGCCCACCAAGACCTTCACACACAGCTTCTTTTTTCGTATTTTTGTCTGTTTTCGTCATGCGTTCTCGAGTGCCTCTGCAATCTCGCGTTTTTGCTTTTGTCTTGCCCCCCGATTCCTTTACCACATTTAGGGCATTTGAGATGGGGATCAAGTAGCACAGACAACTCCTTCTTGTAGCCTTCCGTACTGCCCTCTAACACCGGTAAACCTATGGTCGTTGGGTATCGCGGCACCCCAGCACAGCTATGGACTGCCTTCGCCACGCCCTCAGCGGCAACCCTACTGTACGTAGACGCCATGCCTTCCTGCTCTAGACACACATACACATCATGTCTTCCCGCTCTAGACGTCATGAGCTTTCCCAGGAGGGCATCATGTGTTCTGGAGCGGCGCGGGCTCGGCGCGGAGTCTAACGAGTACGCACCACCAAATCTCTCGGCGCGGACTCGAACGAGTACGCACCACCACATCTCATGCCGAACTCTAAGCACGGGCAGATAGCTCGCCATAGGGGTCCAGCCCCGGTTAGGAAAGCGCTTCATAGGTGGTTCCCTAGCTCCGTGCGATATTGGCCCCGATGGGGTAGTGATTTGTTCTGGAGGGGAGGCAATAGCTGGGCGGTGTGATACCACGATTCCAGCCGCCGCAGAGATGAATAACGTGGACCACGTGGAAGGGGCGGATGGAGCAGTTGGTGTGCTGGTGTGGAAGACGATGGATACAATGGGGATGTGTGGGTGTGCCTAGAAAGCGGTCAGTAGACGTGGGCGGACCACCCACGTTTAGAGGGTTGAAGTCTCAGAGGTGTAGAGAGTGGAAGTCTCAGAGGTGTAGAGAGTGGAAGTCTCATAGGTGTATGCCCAAACTCGGTTGGATCGGTCGTCTTCCCGAGACAGTGCTATTGGGATGTATCCCGTCGAGTCCGTACGGAAACGTTGTCGTCGTCGGATCGGCTATCCTGAAGATAGCGCTATTGGGACATAGTAGCCCCGCCTGGAACCCACTCCTTCGCGCCCGAGTGCTTCGAAGAGAGAAAAGGGGGGGAAGGGGGGAGGGGGGGGCCTAGCCGATATTTATATCCAGGGCCCCCAGTGTCGAGATGACGTTTCTTGACTGTGAGGGCTCGCGATGTAAGGAGGTTACTTACGATTGTTTGCTATTTTTGAGAAACCTCAGCTCCCCCGCATCGTGTAGCGAGGGCCAGTCATGATGATCACGTTCGCACCTGTAGTCCCTTGCTCGACGGAAGGGTCTTCGTGAATCCCTGTTGTCTCCCGTGTGCCCTATACTTAGTCGCTTTGTTGTCGGTTAAATGTGGTGGCTAAGTAGCACTGTCTGCCTCTTTCACGCGTCTAACTGGTGGTGGTCATCGAGGTGTCGGTCGAATATCCATCCCTTTCATCACTCTCGTCCCATAAAACCCCATTATATTATCCCTATATTCTGTTTTCTCCATCAAAAGCCTAACAATCAAAGTCGAGCCGCTGTCAACGGCATTCTTAGTGTTGAGTTTTGGTCCGTGAACTGAATGTTTTGCGTTGAAAGTCCACCAAGCAAGACCGAACGCATCAAGAGTAGATATTAGAATGAACCCCCATGATGATAAATATGTCCTAGCTAGTAAGCTGGATATAAAACGGGCAAGACCGCGGAAGCCGAAGAGAGTGAGTCATTCCCACCGGGCGGGAGGCAAACTCTATTAAGCATTGAGCGAAGATCTGAGCAAGGGGCGGGAGCAAGGGGTTGAAACCGCCACAACAAAAGATCCAAGGACCATGATCTAGGCACGGTGAAAGTAGAGAGTATAGAGCATATAAGTAGTCTATAATCAATGGAGGCGCCTAGGCATAGGGAGTCCATCCCCAATCGCCGAACGTCTAGGCGGTCAACTCAAGGCAAGGCGAATATGATGCCTAAGGCCGATATTCAGGGGGAAAGAGGGGAGGTTGGGCAGTAACGAGTACATAAAACGAGGCTGCTCTAGTTAGCCAGTCGCATCTCTTAAACCACTTAATGGCATTATAACGAGTGCCATTGGCCATTAGTCCGGATTACTGTCCATTGAGGTTTACAAAGGACTGGATGGGTCTGACCGATATATGCAATTTGGTGGACCCGAGTCATTTTTGAGGGGCCTATTGGAGGAAAGGCTACCTCCAAGATGACTAGATAGGGAAAATGCGAGCCTAGCAAACGTCCAATCAGACAGCTAGGGAGGTATATGTCATCAATTGCTCTCTTCTATAGAACGCCATCACTAGATGAATTGGGTAGTTTGGTCCGAGGGTGTAGTAGACAATAGGAAGCTCAAGGTTGCTTGGTTTCATCTCTTTATTTATATACACAGTTAACCTACGTCCACAATCTACAGGTCCCATCCGCACTGGCACTTGCTATCCATGGATGATGGGGGTGCCAAGCGATATCCGTAACTCCGAGTTTACTAACTACCCGGTGACCCGAAAGCATCTTTACAGGAGTGATCGTAGGGCCTTCCATGAGGTCGTTGACTACTTTACTATGGAATATTTGCAGTGTTCCATCGTCACTGCAGTCTGCAAAGAGTGGGTATGAGCCTGGATGGAATCTCACCGACCGTATAGCTTGTTCGTGGAATCGCAATGTCTTGTACGGCCTGATTGACATCTCAAGATCATGCCAAAGTAGGCGGCGGTCGTAAGAACCAGCAATTAGGTGATCACCACTGGGATGAATGTCAAATGATGAAATCCAGCGACAACCTGGCTGAACCGTCTTGACAAGTTCTTGCCTTTGTAGATCATAGCAACGTATCGTTCTTTGGGTCGCCACAAAGAATAAGGGCCTTGACGGATGGAAGGAGGCCGTCTGTGGAGCACCACCCGGCAATTTACGGAATGGGATCTGGGTAAGATGCTTAGAAAGGGTGTGTATAGCCACAGCGCTGCGCTGGCCTGTTGGCGAGACGGTGCAGAAGAAGTCTCCTCTACGATGCCAATTAATGGTTTTGATAGGTGATCTGACAGTCGCCTTTAGTAAAACACCCTCATCTTCCAAGCGCGAGCCAGGCCTTGCCCACTTGGCGGGCGGGTCTTTCCTTGCGCCAGTTGCCGTTGTTTGCTGTTTGGCATTGCTGGCATATCCAAATCCAGCATCAAGGACGGCTCGGCTGGCTTGTTCTAATTCTGGGTTCATGATCGACGGTATCATCAAGTAGATGTCTTCGCCGACGGCAGCCGATAGTATTAACGCATCCTGACCAGGGCGCCACCTCACAACATCGACAGGATCTTCGCTGCTTAATTTAGCTTGCCACTGCTGCTTACCATCTGAGAGGCCATAAACCCTCACAGTGCCGTCGTCGCCGCTGCTGGCTAACCATTGGCCTGATGGATCAATAGCCACCGACCTTACTCGTCCTTCGTGACCGGCAAACTCGATCGAAGCAACGGTGGGGAAAGGACGTAATTCCTCAGGGCGAGGCAGTTTTGGTAGAAGTGATGTGGGATCAATGTTGAGCCGGTTTTTCCGCACACGGGGGGCGAGGTACAGATCCAAGCACCTCTCGAATCGTTCCTTGACTAACTGATCGTAGGCCGGGGTTCGTCTGAGCGAGTCGTACTTCTGTGGTAGGTATGTCTTTTCTCGTTCTTCAGGGTCGGTCTCTTCCCAGGCCTTCTTTTCAGCATTCGTCGGCAAGTACTCAGGAGGAGGGTTATATGATAGGTCGTATCCCGGAGGAGCAAGCTTAGGCGCAGGAATATGCATGACGTTCGGTGGTCTGGGGGTTTCGTCGGCCCATAGGTCATAGTGTACTTCCTCTTCTTCCTCCTGTTCCTTCTCTCTCTCCTCCGGCGGTTTGTAAGGTAATATTCTGCCTTCGCGAATAGCCTTGACTAGCTTCATCACCCGCTTAGCCTCGTGTTTCGAGGGGACGAAGCGCCTCTTTGGTTCAGGAGCTGCAGATAATGGGAACTGCTCTACTTGGCTAGTATACCACTCTACGGTATCCTGTTAAGTTGTTAGTTGTATCATTTGTGAGACCCGACTGCGCATTACACGTACCGGATACATGTCGTAGCCTTCTTCAGGAACCTCCTTCATCTGGACCCGGCGAAGCAACTCCAGCTCGTCTCGACTGAGATTTAAGGGTTTACCCGTTTCGGGATCCGTAAGGCCAGTCCATCCTTCGGGCAACTCAATGCTGTCTAGAAGCGAATCGAGTGCGTCTCCGGTAGCAGGACGAAGGATCTTCTTGCCGTTGATATCGTAGCCAATGTGGGGATAGGAGTCATAAAAGGAGAGAGGGATGTTTCCGATCTTGAAACTTTTCGTTAGCATCAATAGTCAACCCAGCACCGCCCTCCAATGTCGCATAAATGCAGCATATTTGCACTAAAGACACTGGCAACTACAAGCTGGTTGGGGCAGGCTAACGTACGGTATTGACAGGGCCTTGCGCGTCGGAATCGTCAGAGTCGTATACCGGGTCGATCTCGTCGTAGACGTATCGAATGCCACCGTTCGCATCTTTTTCAATTCGATAATTCGGCCGATCGTCTTCGTCTTCATCTTCATTAATACCATTGGTGAGAGCTAGCTTGTCCTCGTCGTCCGTAGGTATGTCTTCGCTTGCTATATCATCTTCAGAGCCGTACTCTTCGGCCGACTGGTCAAATTCGCTCGCATTGTCTTCTGAGTCCTCGTCATCGTCAAGCACGCCATCTAGCAACCCATCAAAGTCCTCGTCGCCAGAGTCGTCGACGTCGGAATCCTGGGCATGGGAGGATGGTTTTGCGGCGGCGGCAGCATTGGCCTCGATATTCGAAGCTTTGCGCTTCAAGCTTGGCTTTGCTGAACCCATGTTGTGGTGTTGACAGTGCCGCCGGCTCTGGTGTTTGGGGGGCCGAGTGGCTGCAACTTTTTTTCCAACAATTTGATGCTATCTGCTTCAAAGTGGAGCTTTTTGCCAATCAAATCCTCACCGCCTTCTTCTTGTGGAGTCACTGCCAAGAATTAGCACCATTTCCACTAGAACCACCCCTCGGTCCCCGCCTCCCCACACCCCTCTATCTCTTCTTCCGCCGGATACTATGTACTTACATATTTTCGGGCCAGTCACTCCAGTCACCCCAGGAACAAGGCAGCCAACGTTAAACGTAAGGATAAAAACGTAGAACGCTCGCTCAAGAAAGCAGAATGTATATATAACAGCAAAAGCAATTATAGAATTTAGAAAGCCATGCCATGTTTAGCGACATAAACAGCCGTCACCCCGTACAGGTTATTAAGTGGGTTCAGGACTTGCACACTCTAGCCTAGTCGTCATCGTTAATATACCATTAGCACTGTAAGTACAAAATTAGGTCAACCCTTTTCAACAAGCAGCGGGGTGTAGCTTTAGCTGAAGGATTGGTAGCTCAGTGGTAGAGCAATGGACTGCAGTTCCATAGGTCATGGGTTCAATTCCCATTCGATCCTTTCAACTCACAAACTTTTATCTTTTATCATAGTATTTAATGACTCGTTTTTTTTTTAACCCCGTCTTTTAATATCTATTTTTAAACATAACGGACATGTACTCAAGTACTCACGGTTCCGACACCGAGTAGAGCATGGTGGAAGAGTGTTTTGAACTCCAATGCTCATAAAGCGAAAACTTACTATGTTCAGTACTCTTGGTTCAGAATGGATCACCCCAAATAAGCAAAAGCAGACCTGGATGGCTGATCTTTCGGACCCCCAATTATAAATACAGTATATCCGGTGTGGAGTTGTCCCATTGACGCATATGTGCAGATGGATACCGGAGGAGGTGCATAGTGTCCGTCCGCCGTGCCTTAGTCGACCGCTGATAGGCTAAACATTTCCGACGGCAATTGGCGCCCACGCCGACAAAGCCCCGACAAAGCCCCGTCATCCGTCTCATAAGACGACATTCCTCCATGCGGCCATTTGCTATGACGGTCTTTTAGAAACATCTAGACACTACAACACTCCTCTAGTCGGCCTTCTGCGTTCGTCCGTGTGTGTGCTCGATAGACTTCTCACTATAGACTTCTCAATCCAGCCATGCCTGCATTCTCGGTATGACGTCGCTGTCTAATTCCCGGAGATTCCCCAGCTGACCACATCCAACCACAGCGACTCGTCCGTTTCCTTGCCAGGAATGGCAAAGTGTACTATGGCGATGCTATTCTGCCTCGGGGCGTGACAGACATTGCCCAGACGAAGAAAGCCAGGATAATCACCGGCGATGTCTTTGGAAAGCACGAGGTTACGGACCAGGTGGCTGACGTACGGCTGTTGTTGGCGCCTCTAGCACTAGAAGACGTGAAGACGGTTCGGTGCTTGGGTCTCAATTATGCCCTGCATGCCAAGGAGGTAACGCATAGCTTTTGCCAGTGATTTGATAGCAGGTATCTCTTCATAAATTATTCGGGGACTGACAGTCTTTTTTGAACTAGTCTGGGCTCCCACTTCCCAAGTTCCCGGTGCTATTTGTAAGTAGAACCTCAATCATCTGAGTCGATACAAGACGATGAGCCTGACTCAGTGCATCCGCTGTTCAGTACAAGCCAGTCACCTCGCTAGCGGGTCCCACAGATCCCATTCCCGTGCACCAGATAGCTCAAGAAGAGCTAGGCCTCGACTACGAGTGCGAGCTCGTCATCGTCATTGGAAAGACATGCACCGACGTCTCCGAGGCTGACGCCTTGAACTACGTTCTTGGCTACGCCATCGGCAACGATGTCTCCCATCGCGATTGGCAGATCCAGCGCGGTGGCAGCCAATGGTCCTTGGGAAAGGGCTTTGATGGCTGGGGGCCATATGGGCCCGGTATCGTCAGTAGCGAAGTCATCAAAGACCCCCAGACATTGAAGATCAGCACGCGTTTGAACGGCAAGACCGTCCAGGTAAGCGAAAGTGGGCGAGAACTAGGTAATCGCTGCATCACTAATCACATGGCGTAGGAGAGCAATACGGCAGACATGATCTTCGATGTCAAGACGATTGTTTCGTTCCTGAGCAAGGGCCACACGCTGCTTCCTGGCGACGTTATCTTCACAGGCACGCCGTCCGGCGTTGGAATGGGGAGAAAACCCCAGCTTTGGATGAAGGACGGTGACGTTGTCGAAGTCGAGCTGGAAGGTGTCGGTGTTTGCACTAACAAGGTCGAATTCTCCAAGGAAAGCATCGCTAAGCTATAAACACCCTGTCTTGGGTACCAATGGGCGTTGGCCTACATGGAATAACGTTGTGATGAACCGGATATTATGACCAATACAACAAAGGTGCTAGTCAGGGCTGTCGCGCCGGTAGAGGAGTACGAAGAGGAGTACGGGCGAGGAACAAACACTTGGGAATAGTAATGTTCTAACACTGTGAAGACCATACTATCATGAAGCGTTGCGAGGTGAATTAAGCTTGTGCTATACGACATTCCGCACATTTCGCATAACAATACCGGTTCAGTCGTATAGTTCTCAGCCTTCTAGGTTTACTTTCTTTAATTACTCCCCTGCAAAGTTTTGTATTGTAAGACACCCTCTGGCACCCACGATGACAACCTTTTCTACACTATATATTTCGTCTGCAACGTCAGCACTGCGCTACAATATCCTCGGCTACTAGTCTCCTGCTACCGCGTATAGACCATATGAGGGCTTCAACTTGCATTCGTACGACGTTAGAGCACCACGTACCGTCTCGATTACCCTAGAACATTACCCCACAACCACCGGACCATTAAATTAAGGTAATTGTTTGATTATTCTTCCCCCCTTTCCACCGACGACCCTCGTATGCCCCAACTCGGACCCAAATGTTGCCTTCAGGCCGGACCACAAGCCCGGCGACTTTCTCCATCATAGGACTCGGGTCAACATTTTCGATAAGTTCCAGCACCCACGTCTCCCACTCCTGGTCCGGCAGCACATCCGGGTACCATTCCCCGTCAGAAATCCCCGGCCCCGTCCCCGGAAATCGAACGCAGTGCTCTCGTCGTCCATCGCCGTGGTACCGCGTATGGCACCGGATCCTAGCCATGCGCCCTGTCACCACCACAACTTCCCTCCTTCAACTACCAGTCTTGGCACCTACTGTTAGTGCAATTGGTGGGTCCCCTATACAATTTGTATGCGGCATTTTCCTACCGCACTAACAGGCCACTGGAAGGAGGATACTACGAAGTTCCGGCTTTGGCACAGTCGACAACAGGCCGTATTCTTACCTTCGGGGACAGAATATATTTCTCGACGCTCGTGAAGTAGACGTATTCGGGACTTCGAATTTGTTGGAACTGAAACACCGCGGGATAAAGGGACCCGGGGCCGATACGTTAACGGATCGAGTACGGAGCCGAACAGCGAAGGCGAATGCGACCGGAGCATCACTACATACTTTACTACTCGAGGTTTACCCCGGGAGGCTTTGTTGGCACTCGTTTAAGTTACCACGGGTTTTTCCCCACGGGGTTTTTACCGAGTAAGCACGAGATATCCTGGAACGGCGGGAGGAGGTATACCACCAGGGCGAACGGGCTACGGACACGGGTGGGATGGTAGCGTAGTCTAGTCAGAACGCACAAGATACGGAAGTCCTGGAAGGAGTGGACACGGAATCACAAATTACCCATCCTTTAAGGGTTGAATTGGTTTCTGGAGCCTAAATACCTAGGTATTTAGGACAGCTTACCACGTCTCTATGCCCTTCAGGAGGCTTGGGTCTATCCTTATGTAGTAGACCTGCAAGACGTTAAACACTATCAATCAATCAATCAATCAAGCCCTGTCACCACCAGCTTCGTGCGCTCGGGGCAATGTGCGTCCAGGACCACCGTCGCGTCCATCCGGTTGTACGCGTTCGACGTAACCGTTACCCTCGCCACCGGCTCGTCCACGCTTAGCCAGGACCACGACGGCGCCCCGTTCCGTATCCTTTCGCGGTTCCGCGCCCTCCAAACCTTCCACAATAACTCCGCGGCGAGATTTGCCTCCCACAGCCCGTGCACCAGTTTGCCACCGGATTGCGCTTCGATGATGGTTGCGAGACCGGAGATGGCCGGCCACCTATCCGAGCTGAAGGTCATGCTGCGCGACGTATACCACTGGACCATATTCCACCAATGTGCCTGGTTCCCGTAGCCGCCATCCGTATTCTCCATATTAAGCAGCTTATCGAACGTCTCCTTCGCCTCCGCTTTATCCCGCCACAGCGGCCTCTGATCCGCCTCCGACAACGACGCCTTCGCGCAGCGCCAGTACACCATCTGCGGCCCGTAGTACAGCGTGCGCGGCGATAGGACCTCCTCCTGGAACACCCACGCCCGGCTGAGCAGAGGCTGCTGCGGCGCCCGCCAGTTCTCGGCCCACACGCCGGTTCGCGCGTTCGAGTCCGGGAAGAGCTCGCACGGCACGAAGGAGCACGGGTTGCGCTCCACGAAGCACCCGCCGTGCGGATCTTTCGCGGCCGCGGCGGCGATGGTGCAGGTGGAGTAGCGGTACACGTTGCCCATCGTGGCCGCCTCGCGCTCCCAGTCTTCTACGGAATCCTGGATGATGCAGAGGGAGTCGATCCATATGTACTCATAGCCGAAGAAGGAAGTGGCTGCGGCGGCATCCTTGAAGTTTTGGGGGAGCTTGTGTAGTGGGATGTTTGACAGGAATGAGGGCAGTGAGCTTTCTGTTAGTTTTAGTATGTCTGCGCCGCCCCAGCAATGGCTAAGAGTAAGATAACGTGTCCTAGGGGGTAAGTCCTTGCCTAGGCATGTTTTCATGGAAATGACGTCGGATAGGAATCCCGTTACTTTAACCAACCGTGTAGGAAGAAGCCAGTCGCTAGCAGGGCGTGGACTGCGGCCGCAAGCATCGTGCTTCGCTACGTAATTATCTAGCCACTGTTTCGCCAGGCTCAACACTTCAAACTGGCCTGTCCGTGGATAGCTGAGCGAAGGATGTGCCGTAGCACTGGGCTTGCCGTCCATCAGGTACGTCGCGCCAGACTGTCTTTTACCCCGGAAGTCGACCTTAAGAACGCTGGGCCCGTCCGCGTGGAGATCAGCGCGGAGGACCTTCATCGCGTAACGGATGCCGTTCGAGGCATCGTCCACGAGCTCCGGGTAGTCCGGGTCGTATGCACTTAAAAGAGCACACAGGTGGCATTTGCTAGCTGAGATTTTGAGCGCTCCGAGAGTCCCGTGGTGGTCGAAGACTTCGAACTTTGGAGTTTCGAATTCCGGTCCGACATACTCCCCTTCTGAGTCCCACTCGTACGAGTCGTCGCTCGGATTGACCCAATTGATCTTTGGTGGTTGATGTACAATTTTGGATTCTTTGGCAATCTTGTCACAGTACTGACAAAGTATATTAGTGCGTATTTGAGGAGGTGTGCTTCTATTTACGGTAAAAGTAAACGATGACGAGCTCATTTTGAAACTGAGAGTCAAGACCTACCAACGCTCAACTCATCTCGGATGAGGGGATCAAGCATCTACATTATACGGTTAATAGGAGGGGACGCGACCCTATGTACAGTAGGGGTAATTCGAGCCAAGGCTGAAGGGCTGAAAAAACGGCATTTGTTGGACGTTAGCGCAATAACTTGTGGCAGATTCATGTCGAGTGAGTTCTTCGTAGGCGAATTGGCATATCTTGGCTTTAGGGAAGGGCGGAGAGCTCATGCCGCTTTATTGACATATTGCCCATAAAAAAGTAGGACCGGGAAGAATGCTAAGATTCTCGCCGTATCAGGGCCTCTCGATATAGTCCTTTCTAGACTATTTCTTTTGTCTCTGGACGGCTTGAAACACCCAGCATCCTCTGTGGCGCCCTGCTCGGGGTCGTACTGGCTGGTGCCAAGCTCAGTATTCTTGCGAGTCGGATATCTTGGCAAATGTAAAAGTTACCAGAAATCCGCTACGACCTAAGTATGGTATTCTCTGTACGATTGTCCACATGTTTCATCTTTACAGTGACATCGTCTAATGGGGCCGAATTCGGTGAGCGAACAGGATGTGGACTAGGCGATCCCCCCAAACCCACAGCAACGGAGGCGATTCCTGCACGAACAAATGTCGTTGCGCAGTCGCACCTTATTCCCCAAACGGTTAGCGGGGACGACTATAAATAGGAATAGAAGTGGAAATGGAAAGCCACTTATTCCACTTACTCAAAGTGCCCACATCGATGTTTAAGGTAACCTTCGGGAAATGGCACCGTATTTTTATCATTTTCTAAATTTTAAAAATACTATCAATAAATACACTTAGAGCAGGGAATAAGTACTTTTCGAAGCTATCTAATCAACATTACATAACCGTAGTGTTGTTAGCTTGCCTAAGAACCGTTGAATCTCAGCCGGGTTGTTGAGCACTACAGTTGACTAGACGGTACATTTGCTAACTAAATCTGTACCCTTTCAATTTCTATAACAAGGTGTGATTCCCGAAACTTCAAAATACTCATACGACGCAGCGTGCTTTTCTTTAACGTATAGTACTGAAAGCACGTCTAATATCGCGCAACGGCCAGACCCGGGTCGGACCTACGATGGCAAAGTAATTCGTGATTGATAATACCGAGCTGATGGATACGTGCAGCACCGAAGAATGTGGTTGCGCGGGCTGTGGCCTCCGCCATCGCGGTCAAGAACTTGTCCGGCAACACTCTAGCAGTGGTTGTGTACCCTATAGTCTGCTACAACATTAGCCCTCACAACTCCTGCACCGTGAAAGCGTCCGACAACTTTTATACCGCCTTCGGCATGTCGGTCTGGCAACACCCGTAGATCGAGAGAGACGCGCGGATTATAAGTTAACTTTCAAAGCAGCATTCCCTCGTTCCAGGGGTTGACTGTTAGGTATATGGGACATATGATCGGCGGAGACGGACTAGCTCCCTAGCCGGGACACACGCCGGCCTTGATGTGGGATCTGCATTGTGTGCACTTATTGTATATACGGCGGCATAAAGTATGAATTAAGAAAAGTAAGTTGACGGGTATCGAGATCGAGAGCCTGAGTATGACAAAGTTAGTCTTACGGTCTAGATGCATACCTAAGTAGGTACCTACCTACCTATACTTAGTAGAGAGTACTGTAAGTAGAAGAGGGTGGGGGCCCTAATTGGGGGAGGCGGGGGGGAGACGGGAAATCGGGAGATCGGGGGGCTTCAGCTCCTAAAACACAGCCCCTCTCCTTTCCGGGCTAGTGGCCAGACTCTCCCCCCTCTTCCCCTCTCCAGCACCTCCAGCACTACACGTGTAGCGACTAGACGCCTCACTAACATCGCTCAGCCCCTAGCAGCTGAGCCGTTCTGCCTTCCTGTCGAGTTCCTTAGCCCAAGTCAGCGACTTTGCTGCAATCTCGCGAGGCAAGACTCCACTGTGGTGAGATGACCCTGTTCCTTTCGGGCATCGCGTGAAGCACCAAAGATGGCGCTCGGTGATTGGGGCTGAACCGCCGGCGCATCCCTAGATATCCGTAGGTAGGCAAACACGGGCGACGGAGTCAGCCTCACTGTTCCGGCACAACTGAATCTTAATCATCAAGGGACTGGCGGCTTCGCGTCGCGGGTTAGATAGTTCTGCATTCTTCTCCTCCGTTTCATTACTCTCCGAGCTTTATATTCCTAGCCTGGCCGGATGTGGCTCTTTAGTGCAACCAATGAAACAGAACTTCCAATTTATCCTAATACTTTCAAGAAACCAGATACAGCTGAATCGTTACTAACCCCTATAGCGTCGGGCCGCTAGGAATCCCGTCCTTAGGATTGATTAATACCAAGCCCCAGACTTTAGTCACACTATTTCGCTATATACACTGCAGGAGGTTTATTGAGTTTTCCAGAGTCGCCTTGTCGACCACTAACGCACCCGCATGCTCACAATCGATCAAACGCCCTCCGTCGCGGAGGTACTTTCGGATATACACGATGAATCGGTTCAAAATCAAGACGAACAAAGGGACATATTCGTGGAAGAGAAGGGAAAGGAGAAGGAAAAGGAGAAGGAAAAGGAAAACGACGGTGCACTAGAAAGCAGTGATATCCCCACCCCTCCAGAGACCCCTCTAGAGACCCCTCTAGAGACGCCCCCCGATGTCACAAATGTCGACTGGACGAAATATGAGCCTCCCGAAGGCTTGATGCACGTTGGCAGTGTGCAGTCAGCGTTGGTTATGCAAGTTGTTCAAGAGTCCATTGACAGGATTAAGGCTCGGATACTCGAGGCAGAGCAGGAACGATTATTAGCCGAGGAAGAGAAACAGAAACAAGAAGAGGCGGCCAGCCAAGAAAATGAGGAAATGAGACAATCTGGCAGTCTTGACGACCAGCTACGTAACGACTCGGTTCAAGTGGAAGCACCCCAACCGCCGAACGTGGAGGATGCCCCGAGGACAGAAAGTAGAGATGGCTTCCCATCTGAATTGCCAAAACGGCCAAGGAAGAGGGGATTGATGGGCCTGTTTCGAAAGTTAAACAGCGGCGCCGAGCACGGGGAATCGAGTGCGGCTGGAGCTGCCCGCCATAGACTTCTCGCGTCCTCATCCTCAACTGAATTAACATACTCAGCGAGGAAACGCTTCGTGTTGGATCTAATCAGGAAATCCACAGGGGAGGACACTAGCACAATACCTACCGAAGGGAATGAGGTGTAAGGCAGCCCCTACTCCCAACCTAGCAAAACTAACCCAAAAACAAGTGAGTGCGTCTCGTGCCTGGATGATTTCAACCCCAAGGACACCGTTAGAGCGCCGTGTCACAACTATTGTGTACCATGCTTCCGCCGTCTTATCGCTTCCGCCTGCCAGAACGAGCAGCACTGGCCGCCCAAGTGCTGTCTAAACGATATTCCCGATAGCACCATCATCACCAATGTGGACGAGCAGCAGAGGATGGAATACCGCGAGCGGGCGCTAGAATGGAACCTACCGATAGCGGACCGGATCTACTGCAGCCAGTCAGAGTGCAGCCAGTTCATCCGGCCCGAGTACATCATTCCAGGGCGGGACGTGGCGCGGTGTACGGACGGGCACTACACGTGCACGATCTGCCGCAACCCGCAGCACGACGGCGCCGACTGCCCGCAAGACCACGACCTGGCGCGGACGAACGAGCTGGCCGAGGAAGAGGGCTGGAAGCGCTGCTATGGGTGCAAGGCGTACGTCGAGCACCGCGAAGCCTGCCAGCACATCACGTGTCGCTGCGGAGCCGAGTTCTGCTACGTGTGCGGCGCCCGCTGGCGCACGTGCGCCTGCACGATGACGCAGCTCGCGATCCTCAAGCAGCTCGCCGCGACGCGGCGCGAGAAGCGGCTGGCGAAGGAGGCGGAGGAGGAGGCCTGGATCCGCGAGGCCGTGCGGCTCGTCGAGGAGTACAAGCGCGAGCAGGAGCTCAAGGCAGAGCTGCTGCGGCAGGAGCAGGTGCGCAAGGCAGAGGAGCGGCGGCGCATCGAGCTGGAGGCGCGCATCTACCGCGAGGGCGAGCGGCGACGGGCGATCATGCTGAAGTTCTCGGAGGCGCGGACGGCGGTCGCGGCGCTGCACCCGATACAGCGGGACGCGGTACGGGAGCGGCACGAGCGGAGCGCGGCGCAGAGCCGGCAGCGGCACGAGACGGCGCTGCGCCGGCTGCTGGAGATGCACGCGCTGGAGCGCGAGCTGCAGCGCGCCAAGGCGGACGCGCGCATCGCGAAGCGCGAGGGGCGCTTCCGCGCCGAGTACGTGGCGCGCGTGGCCGAGGAGCGGGCCATCGAGGAGCAGTACGCGGACAAGCTGCGGGCGTTCTGGGGCGGGCGCGCGGGCGGCGCGGCGAAGACGCAGGCGGCGCTGGACGACCTGCGCCGCAGGATGGACGGCGGCTGCGCGGCGTGGCGGACGTGGATGGACGGCGAGCTCGACGCGTACCGCCACCACGTGCGCGAGGAGCAGGCCATCGGCGAGGAGCTGATGGACGATAAGGAGCGCCGCGTGCGTGCGCGCGCCCGCGATGCCGCGCTGGCGCTTGCGAGGCGGCGGAACGCGGAGCTACGGTGGGTCGAGGAGGTCGTGGCTGAGCGCGAGCGCTTGTTGCGGGAGCTGGAGAACGACGAGGTTGAGAATGGCGAGGATATCGATACCTGGTTTGCGGAGGGCCCGTTGGAAGAGGCGCTCGCTGCGAATCCGTGGACGTAGATGTAGGGGTAGATAGACCGCTCTTCAGGAGGGTTCGTATAGGCGCCTATAAACTATAAAGAATACAGGTGCACCACGACATTCCTCCTAATAGGCCGCGTTATGCTCTCAAAAATGTACGGAGCATTCTGTCTATAAGTTCTAGGGGCTATCCTGAGGATTAGCAGCGAAACCAAGCTTACCGTATCTCTCGTTGAAGAACAAGACTAAAAATAAATCGCAATCAAAAATCATTGTAAACATCTGGTATGTTGCGGTCATTAACTTCGTCAAACCCGTGATTGAAAGGTGATGACTAGCACGTAGAGAATCACAGATCAAAGACGGATTGTATTATATCATTTGGATGTTCGACGCCAGTCTCGGGGAGTTGCTTGTTGGTAGAAATGGGCAAGGTGAAAAGGTTCTCAATTACTGCACTAGTAAATTGATATAATTCCAGATACTTTATCAAGGAACTGAAACGGACCAAGCCGAATGATCTAACCTATTGCGTGTTATGGGCAACTACACATATCTCTAGAAGCAAAGGCGGATCCTGGCCTTCCTACTAAGATATGGCCCTACATCATTTTGTCAATATTAACTATCCAAGTATTCGGAGGTGCCTATGCCCAGCAAATCTTTAACATCACAACGTTAAAGCCCTCCATAAGTGTCTCGTCCTACCGAACACCATATGGTTAGCATTATTTTGAAATCAGGATGAGAGCGTGGGATGACGGGGATCCGCTGGTATTCGAAAGATTGCTCGCGGGCTGGGTAGTTATTTGAAGGGGGTTTATTCGAGAAGTTGGTGATGAAAACAGGCAGAAGACTTACACTTCCCATGTCATGCATCTCTGCCTAGATAGTTAAGGGAGCAGGAATTGCATACTTCTCGTGCTGTGTAGGGGATGTTGCTGGGAAGCTCAATAGCTTGAGGAATGGGTCTTATTCGTTAGTCCTCCAGTTCATTCGAGGGCAGTGAAGCGAAACCCAAAGCTCCATCCATGTTCCTATAATTGTGGTCTAGTAGTGAGGTCTGGCGCTATCACTACGATAGTTATCGGACGTGCCTGGAAAGGCACCCACCGGCGTCCCGACGGCCGTTCCTTCGTCATCGGAGCTGAATTGCTCTCCCCCATAGTCGTCGACTTGATCAGGGAGAGCGCGCATAGATTCAAGGGCTTGCCTCGAAAGCTCTGGTGGCTGGTATGGCTTGATAGTGTGGATATCCCGACCCGAGGGAAGACTTGCTAAGAGTTTCGCACTTGGTGGTATGGCTTGCGTGAGCATCTAAACAACGTCAGTTATCGTCCTTGACACAGAGCACACAAATACGGGGACATTTACGGTATCATTGACTTTAGTCCACTTAGCCTCTAGCATCTCGATGACCCTCGTCTCTTCTAGTTTTCCGGCGTCGGAGCCCCAATTTGTACCCCTTTCGACCTTCTTGTCCTCCCTCCTCCCCGACCAGTCTTTCTTCATGCGACTAAGACTGAGTCCCTTTTTTGACTCTCTCGGTTCGACTTCAAGTTCCTGGAGGCCGCATTGCAACCAACCGAGCGCATTGCCAGTCTGGCCAGATAACTCGGCATCAATGGCGAAGAATCGACATGCCTTCGCACGGCTAGTCTTTCTGAAGTTTTCTAGGTACCGCAGCAGGTCGTCATTGAGTTTAAACGCTCCTTTTGCACTTCCTGGCTGGCAGAGGGAGGACGCCTGAGCAGCGTGGTCTGCGGCAGCTAGGCACAGCCGTGCAAAGAGGTGAGCACGCACTTTGGGGATATCAGGAGCCTTGTACATCCACTCGCGGTCGTTTTCATTGCGATCTTGGGCAACGACGGCGGGATATGGATCGTCTTTCAAGACTGCGAGTAAGGTGGCCTCTGCGATGGCTAGAAAGGCCATGGCTCGAGCTACGGGCTGTGATATATCGGCACAGGGAGGGCTAATTGGGACAGCCTCAGCGCGACGAGCCAAGTACTCATGCACCGAGGCAGCGTCCAAAAGATGCTTCGTAGCGGTTGTTATAGCAGTTGTGCGCTCCTGTGTGCTCATTGGCGCACCAGAAGTGACGAACAGCGGGTGAAGCGAGGCACGAGCGAGCAAGGTGTAGGCATAACCTAATGTTGACAAGGTGAAGAACAGGTCGTACTCTAAAGATTGGATTTTGGTCCGGGGGCTTTCTCTCCCAGGCACCGGATTGTCTGATATGGTTGGGCGCCATTCTATGGCAGGGGTTGAGGTCAGGACGACATTGATCTCCTCCCCCTGCTGGGATGCACGGTCTAAACCAGCATCAATGGCGAAAACATAGGGTAAATATGCATTCAAGTTAGATACTATCGAAGGTAGATTTGGCCCCTGTGATGACGGTGGGAGTCTCTTATACTTCTTCAGCGCGTCCCTCACCACGCCTCGATGTGTGCTTGCGTTGAGGGGTAAAGAGGGGTGTGATTCACTTGTGAAGCTCGAGGAGAAAGAAAAAGACGATGTGGTAGGTAGGGAAAACTGGAAAGGCATCTTGTCATCGATTACCGGTCGTCTCTATTTACCAACAAGAAAGATATAGAGAGATATAATGCGGATTCCAGCTCTCGGGCGTCGATGTTGTCGAGTGGAGGGTGTGCCAAGGGCCGTTTGAGAATCTTAAACACACTGTGCATCTAACAGTGCCGTACAGTACAGTGACAATACCCAAAACTATACGTACCTACCTAGGTACCTAAGTATCTAAAGGGTAAGCCTACCAAGGGCCACAACATAGCGCCACAGTACCACGAGCTTACCCCACCATTTTAGTCCCGTAGCACAGCCAAAGACGCTAATAATAGCCCGCCCCAGACCGCCTGCATTGCATCCCGCCTCGCCTCCAACGGCACTCCCCTGCCCGCCCTAGGTACTCCTGGCTTACCTAATGCCTAAGGTAAGCTAGCCTTCGGTACCTAGTCTGGCCTATCTAAGCTAATTGATTAGCTGGCACAACCACCACAATCGCGTCCAAGATCCCAATCTGCCATTGCACCGACCTCGAGCAGCCTCTCTGTCCGAAATCCATGCCACTTTCAGTCCCCTCTCTTCCTCCAGACTTACGGTGACCATGGCCTCTGCCTCGGCCCTGTCGTCGCCACACAAGCCCCGGCGCAAGACAAAGAAGACGGCGCACTTCGATGTCAACGTCAAACCCGAAGCTCTCGTGCGGTCTCCCACCTTTCCCCTAGAAGCTCTGCTGTGGCCCGCGCGGTCCTCCCTGTCTCAATGGGAAATATTACCATTGGTTCTCATGGCCGCTGGCCTCTTCCGCTGGGCTGCTGGGCTGTGGGGGTATTCTGGTTCGTACAAGTGTTCTCGGTGTCTTGAGCACCAACCGTATCCTTTCTGGCTGCATTCCGACTGACTCTTGCTCTCTACTCCTCAGGTCTCGGTAAACCCCCCATGTTCGGCGACTACGAGGCCCAGAGACATTGGATGGAAATAACCACACACCTTCCCATTTCCCAATGGTACTTCCACGACCTGCAATGGTGGGGGCTTGACTATCCTCCTCTCACCGCATACCACAGCTGGCTTCTCGGCCGCATCGGCTCCTTCATCGACCCCTCATGGTTTGCCCTATATACATCGCGAGGCGCCGACGATCCGACACTGAAGATATTCATGAGAGCCACGGTTATCGTGTCTGAATACTTGATTTATGTCCCCGCCGTTGTTGTCTTCACCCGGAGGTATAGTCGACTGTTTGGTGTGGCGCAATGGCCCGCCTCTCTGGCACTTGTTGCTATTCTCATGCAGCCGAGCACCATTCTCATCGACCATGTCCACTTCCAGTATAACACCGTGATGCTCGGTTTTGTGGCTGCTAGTATGTCGAGCATGGTGGCTGGTCGGTACATGTGGGCGTCCATCTTTTTCGTTGCCGCCCTGGGTTTTAAGCAGATGGCCTTGTATTACGCCCCAGCCGTCTTTGCCTTCTTACTGGGAAGCAGCATTTTCCCTCGAATCAATCTGTCTCGGTTCTTTGGTATTGCTGCCGTGACAATCGCCTCCTTTGCGGTTCTAGTTCTTCCCTTCATCATAGGCACTCTTTATGATGTGAGCAGGGGAATTGTCTCTCAGCCTGATCTCAAGGGGATTCACGCACCACTTCCCATCTTCACCTTCCTCTCTCCTTATCTCGACACGACTGCTGCCTACTATCCGGTTGTGGAGCAGCTAGTTCAGATGATACACCGAGTGTTTCCCTTCGCCCGAGGCGTATTTGAAGATAAAGTCGCCAACTTTTGGTGTGCCGCGAATGTTGCTGTGAAACTACGTGCCTATCCCACCGAGCTTCTTCAACGAGCTTCTCTACTAGCAACTCTTGCTGCAATCTCACCCGCCTGCATCGTTCTTCTCCTTAGGCCCCGTAAAGAACTGCTACCTTACGCCTTCGCCGCCACCGCATGGGGCTTCTTCCTGTTCAGCTACCAGGTTCATGAAAAAAGCGTTCTTCTCCCTCTTCTCCCCATGACTCTCCTTCTTGCTAGCAAGCAGGGCTTGGGTAAAGAAATCAGGTCATGGGTCGGATTCGCAAATATCCTCGGAGCATGGACGATGTTTCCACTACTCCAACGTGTCGACCTGCGGGTCCCCTACGCCGTACTCACCCTCCTTTGGGCGCACTTACTAGGCTTGCCACCCACTTCCATGAGCGCATATTTCCATAAAGGTCAGAATACCGCAGTTCAATGGGCGACATTTCTGATTCATGGTTTTTTTTATTTGTCCATGGCTGTCTGGCACGTTGTAGAAAGGACCGTCACACCGCCCGCCGATAAACCAGACCTATGGGTTGTTGCTAATGTCGGCGTGGGCTTCGCTGGGTTCGCCCTCTGTTATTTGTGGTGTCAGTGGAAACTAATCCAGGAAAGCGGTGCTATCCCCGGTTGGCTCCTAAGCGCCAACAAGGACAAGGTTAAGACCAAATAACCATTTTCTCTGATATAATCACCTCGATATCACGAGATATAACTAAATTTGTACGATTATTGATACCCCTAGAAAGAAAGAAATAAATAAAACGGATCGCGATACTCTATCGTGTCAAAAAAACCGATACGCGGTGGGCATCTATGTTGGCTTGGTACTAAATGATCATAATGTCCTCGACGTGTCACTCACCCTCCTCATATTTGTGGTAATTAGGAAGCTTCTGATCTAATGTAAATGTAAGTTGATTATACGCTTTAACGTATGCTCAGCCCCCTATACCATGAGATCCAAAGTGCCATTTTAAACCCTTAGCTATTCTAACCACTTTTTAACCTTTATTAACCGAGATACGGATGTGCCGGCTAACAGATATAGACTATTGCAAGTGTTAGCAGGTAACGGCGCATAGGCTCTATACTGCTCGGCGTCTCGGTTCCGTCACAGTATCATTACTTGTTCTTCCTTGGAAGTATGTAAGGGGTTCAAGTATAAAAGCAGGAGAATTTCGACGAAACTACAAGAGCAGCCCGTTCATAGCGCCAAATAGCCAAGACCTAATAACCTAACAGAACATCCCGATTTCCAAAAACAACTAAACGCCGTCAAGTGACCCTTCAGCAGCCCTGAGGCTCGCCCGGGGAACTAGCACTGTCCGTATTCGTATCGAGCGGGATATTATTCCCGCCCTTGCCGGCCTCCAGCTTCCCGGCGAACACGTCGTCCCTGATATCCGGGAGCGCAGCACCCCAATCGTTCCCGAGCATCTTGCCGCGGAGATCGTCAGAGGGGAAGCCGAGATAGCCCACAAGATCACCGAACTACACATGTGCTCGTCAGCCTTACTTCTTCGTCTGCAGTGTTCAGGGAGGGGAAGGGGGGGTAACGGAGAGGGGGTACTCACAAACCACACGCCCTTGTGGTTCTCGATGTTGTCGTCATTCTCGTTGGCGAAGCGGAAGGCGTGCGTCAGCCCGCCGTCTTGGTGGTACACGACCTTGGCGTGGGTGTCCTGGAAGCGGACGTCGGCAGCGGCTTTCACCTCGTAGCCGCCGTGCTGCGAGACGCCGACGAAGGAGGGCATGTCGTCGCCGTCGCGGACCCACACGACGATGTGCTCCCAGTCGTTCTTGTGGCCCACGCCGCACGACCCGTCCACCGTCTGGTCCTTCTCGAAGTAGTACCCGTACAGGAACCCGCACCACCCGTTGTTGCACCGCGCCCGCGAGTACACGTTGTTGTTGTCTAGATCTGACTCGTCGCGGCAGTTCCCGTTCTTTGCCCCGCCGCACCGCAGGCCCGTTGCTACGTTCCCTGACCCGTCGATCGCTGGGCTGTTGTAGCACCCGTCTTTGTCGAAGTCCATTGCTGTGCGCCCCCTGTGTGTTAGCGTAGGGTCGCGCCGAGACGAATCCCCTGGGAGGGAATGTGTGTGCATATGTGCCATCGCTTGTCGAGGGGAGGGAGGTCCTTACCTGGCTGCCAGCGCTTGTCCGCGTCTGTCGCGCAGCTTGGAAGCTTGGTGGGCGGGTCACGCTTGAAGATCGCGTGAAAGTCTGAAGACAGCACCGACGCATTGGCCGACAGGGCGAGAGCCGCGGCGCCGAAGGCGATTGTCATCTTGGAGAAGCCCATCTTTACGATATCGAAGGACTCTGCGGGAGGATAAAGATTGGAGTATTTAGTGTGTATTTTGTAGTCTGTGTAGCCTGTTTGTCGTCTACGGCTGAATTGGATCTGTCTTTCACCACTCTCGTCGCGATGTCGTCGTCTATATATACTCCTCATCCCCTACATTGCACCGTCCGCGCACGTACGGTGAATGATGATCATCCCACATGGGGTCCACGATCTCCTACTACCAAAGCATTCCCGGTCAGTACGAAGCACTGCCTGGTGTTGCTGCAGAGAAACAAGGCTGTTTCATGCGATCGACACAGGCAACCTTGCAGCTGAGCTACGGTAATGCCAGTATATGAGAAACGAGCTAAGGATTGCCAAGCTGTCGATTTTGGGAAGCTGGGAGACAAGGTCGTTCCCAATTGGTTGGAACGGCCGGACAGATGTTGTGAACTTAGCGCTTGGCGCGCCGACTTGTGGGAGATCGTCACTTATATGGTGTTTCGGGTTATTTATGGGACTCCACCATCGCAACGTACAGCCGCACCGTTAATGCTACTCTATCAATAGAAGATTACATTTGGTCTCGATATAGTATGCGTTGACGCCATCCATTTCATGCTCATGTAAACGGATTATCAAGAAAATTGGTAATTCTTTTAATGCTCTGTTTTTGGGAACGGCATCGCATGGTTCGTATTCCCTTTCAATAACTTCTTACTCAGCCAAGTTTAGATGGATCAGCCGCTACCCAAGTGGAGGCTCTAGCCTTAGAAGAGAAAATAGGCAAAGGCGCCACCTAGCTAGCAGGTCAAAATGTTACGTCATATATTGTATGTTGTGCAACTTCGTGTCGAAACTCCAAGTCGCATTGATAACTCAAAAAAACGAAAATAAACCAATGTAGTGCATGGCGCAACTATGTTACATAGCCTCCATCATGCTAAATGGTCGCAATGGACGGGAGCGATTACACTCGACACGGTTTGTTCTTGATAGACTGCCTGATGGCACTAGACCTAACACGAAAAAGGGCTAGTGTTGTAAGATCTAGACGTCACTCGAATCAGAATAGTTTTTGAGCCTCTACCATCTAGCTCGGTTATTAAGGCTCTATATGTAGCGACGATTAAGACAAGGAAGTAAACAGCTACAAAATAAATGTAATTCTCGGCCAAGTACTGAAGCAGCGCTGGCTCCTGGGCTACTATGCCAATGTAGGCGGTGATAGCAAGCGGGAGGGTTTTCACCTCACCGGCTCAAGTACTCCAAGACCAAGCCGTCAATTTTGGGAATTAGACGGTATTGAATCTGGAACAAAACCCCCCAGCCTCTATATTTCGAATGAGAAAATACATTTTAGTGTTTGCCTCCTTTGGCAAACGTTAGATCAACCTGGATTTCGCCACCCACGATCATTTCCCATTATGGGCCTACGAGGCCTCAGGTCGCCTACAGACTGTGACATACGATATCTGGCCGTATTGAGGAGACTGGAATATGAGGAGATATCTCTATTGATTGTGTATGAATAGGAGGCCTAAAGCCTTGATAGATACGGACTATTTTGAAGGCCACAGACCTGTCAGAGCTTAGAACGATTAATATCTAATACGGCCATTGAGCTAAGCTCTAAGATACTAACCTTCGCTACATTCTACGAGACGCGAGAATGCACCACAAACGCGTTCGAAACACAGTTGCTACTGAGATGTCTCCTCATGGGGCAATAAAAACTACAAAGTCACGCACCCGGGAGAATAGGCGATACTTTCATACCAGTGTTCATTGGGAATGCTGGCAAAAGACGTAAACTGAGCGTGATCAAAGACGTTGCCCTTTTAATAGCAGTATTAGAAGGGACATCGCAAGGAATATTCTAGGAGGCGACGAAATGGGTAACCTCAATTAGCGTATCGAGTCCCTAAAGAAGACATTCGGGGACTTGTACAGACAGTCCAACCTTCTACAAAGTGGTCCTTCAATCATCTCTACGTTTTTTGTCTAGCGACATAGCGACTGTAACGATCACCGCCAGCGTGCTCAGCTCTTTCTCTACATTTACAACCCGACATGCTCACAATTGCCGTGTGATATCTCAGTGCGTACTCTTGCCCTGGGATCTCGCCCCTGGTGTGTGGCGTGGTGCGTACCAGCGAGCCATCCAATTCCCTCCATATAACGGACCGGCAGCGTTCTCGCTTACATTTGTGTCTTGGTACCCGTCACCCCACGAGCAATCAAGGATCGAGCTCTCTAAGTTATGTATCATCTCACCCTACCTCTTACGATACCTTGTAGTATACATACGCTTCTAACAGCACTGCCTAGCAGCAGTCATTATAGAGGCCTTCCCGGATCCTAAGTTGCTGCGAGAAAGATATCTACACTTCGATCGTCGGCACCGGGATATATACCGCAAACCTCAGTATGCTGATTGGCTAGTCTTAACGTTTTAGACTGATAAAAATACCGGGTTACCTTTTAACGATCCATCACATCTAAAACCGATTCTCGGCTAGGTGCATAGTACCTAGGGTTCTGCCTGGGTCATCAGGTCAGCCTGTGCGACAGCTGGCACATTTTGAGTGGACAACGTAATCTGCACTGCGATCGTAGCCAACCCAACACAAACGGCCCATTCTTCTCCCAAATCATCAGCACCACAAGTCTTAATCGTGGACTTGTATTTTAGATAGAGAAGTGAACGACAGGCCCAAGTCTATCACAAAGTCTATTACAATGGGGAGAAACTCTGCCGCTAGTCGACGGATGGCACGGAGAGAAGAGCTAATAGCGATCGATACGCGGCCAGAATCATCGTACGGGCACCTTATTCACATTGATGCTTCACGCTGACGTTCATTCGAGTCCATATACGAGCCCAATCGTTACCATTCGCTTCGCAGATGGACAGCCGCTTGTTATCCCTAATCGGTTCCTCGACAAGTGCCCCAAGCTATCCCCGCCCGTCTTTTTCCCCTCCCATGGTGACAAGACACTGGATCTAAAACATATACCCGGGAGTGCTGGCCATGTTCTTGTTCATTACTTGTTTACTGGTACATATGAGTGCCTTAAACCTCAAGAATCATCTCACGAAGAGAGAAACGCTGCCGAATTCGCGACAAGTGTTCGAGTATATGCGGCCGCTCAGGCCTACGAACTACCAGCTCTAGAGAACCTCGCGAAGGGTGAAATGGAGAAACTCGGCAATCGCTTGCAAGTGATGCAGATTCTTGATGTGCTAAAGGACACACTTCCAAGCCCTAGTATCAACGACATATGGCTTCAAAACTACCTCAAGTCTCTCGTCCGGCCGTTTGTCGACAACCCTCCAGCATCCCTAGACAGTCTGTCGGGCAGCTCCAGCCAGACTCTGTCAATTGCTAACGCCCTTCTCAAAGTGGTCATCGAACTCTGGCGCGAGAAGTTGTGCTCACCTAGCTCAAGTCCTAACAACCCGGTTGCAAGCCAAGACCACTATTGCGGCGAATCTGCTGCAGCCTGTGAATCTGCTGAAGTCTGCGAAACTGTTGCAGCCTGTGAATCTGCTGAAGTCTGTGAACCTGTTGCAGCCTGTGTTGAGATCCAGCAGGCAAATGACCCCGAGTATTGAAGTGGTGTGGCATTGCAGGCCCACCAATAGGAGGGTTGAAAATTACCCGAACATTATCCAGGGCTTTTAAGACCCTGCAGTGTGTATTAAAATTATCGTCAGTTTTAGCTTTTCCCACCTTCTTTTGGAGAATTCAATTCACGTTGCCTTCGATCAAAAGCTTCCCCAGTGATTTGAGTGATTTCTATTACTATTGGAAGCGTATGGTTGAATCCTACCTCCTTTAGGCCGTCTACATGTCAATTTGAGGGCATGTAGGCTGTTTCAGTATGACCTTGCAGCTGTTGAGATCCAGAAAGCAAGCGGCAACGACTATGACCTTACAACTGTTCTCGAGCCTACACTCTAACACGAGGATTCCCGTAACAAGTCCTAAGAGGTAAAACAGCGAATGTCAAAGAAGGATAAAGTGAAGAAGAATAGAGTTGGGGTGAAGAAAGAGAAACGAGAGAAGAAGAAAAGGCGGTCCGAACTCTCCTAAGATAATGTCGTCGAGGAGGAAAGCATTTAAATGGGGACAAAGAGCGTGCTGAGGAAGACAACGGCAACTAGATTGCTTCTACGGAAAATCATGAGAAATCAGAGCAAAAACCATTCCTTCGGCCATTGCCATCACTTGTCTTTCGTGGTAGTTTTGGTGGGCTTGGTACGTCTAGTTCTTGAAAACACACTAGCATGACACATGATTTACGCCAAATTTTAAGACAAAACACAACGATCCACTAGTTTATGCCCACCGAGTGCCTTATTTCATGAAGCAATTGGTATTAATTTGACCATAGGAGCTGAAAGATACTTTGATAAATGTAGGCCGTTAATTGGTGGTGTCGATTGGCTTCAGCATTTATGTGCACAAGAAAGGTACGTGAACTTCTCGGCTAATGAGCTACATTGGAAGCACGAGATTTTCAGCAGGATTCCTAGTTTCAAAATTCTGTAGGGATTGCAGTGGCCAGCCCTTGTATTAAGAACAAGGATAAAGATGGCCCAAGGTTTCAGCCGGGACTTTATCAGAGTTCGTATCAATAATCTGTTCTACAACCCCCATAATCTTCTTGTCGGTTATTGTAAGGCTAGGCGTCAATAGCCTCCAGTACAGATGGCCATGAGAAGAGAATGACTTTTCCTAACATGCGCAAACAGGGGGAAGGAATTTCCAGAGTGCGTAGTTGACCAAGTTTAGAATTTTTACGAATAATGATAAACGCAGCCTTGTATTAGAGCACTAAATCAAAGACATCTCTTTTCCCATTACGTCAACCAAGTTGAGCCCGGAGCATTTTAGGATATCTCTAAAGCACGAATTTGCAACCCCTTTGGGGCAACAATTGTCTTGGCCTTGCCACTCATCATCCCTACGATGAAGCATGAACCGACGAACACGTGTTGGCCATTTTTCTCTTGAATAAGTGCAGGCACGCCGCAGCCATTGAGAACGCAGATTACATCATCAGGACGAGCGTTCAGGGGTGCGAACCCAACGTAGCCATCGGCCGTCTCGCAAAACCTCCAGCGCATACATAATGAGGCCAAGTCCACGACAACAGTGGCCCGTAGCTCTGGTCGGAGTCCATCTTGTGTCTCCTCCTGCTGCCGCATAAGGTTCTTCCACCATTGCGTCTCAGGGATGCCATGATTTGGGAAAATGCACGCTGGGAAGGCTGAGTCGAAATCTTCCTCAACCCCAAGGCCTAATTTTTGTAAATTCCCCTCTAGGTTTTCCACGTCTGTTGCCAGCAAAAACTCCAGCATACGGTATCCGTATAGAACAAGGTCGTTATTCACCTCCACGATTCCGTTGAGTCTAAAGCAGCAGAGGAACGCTTGCAAAGGTGGGATTCCCGTGATGTACCTCCGGTAGCGTCCCACGAAGTCCTTGACATACGCCAAAAATAATTCACTAAGCCATGTATCCTCGTGTAGTACATGTTCTACTCTGGATACCTTATTGATGTCTACGGCACTAACATGAAGGCTGTATCCGATTATAGTGGGAATTTGTGAGGAGCTATCAAATAGACCGGAATCCGCATCTCCACCCACGAAGGATCCTGTCAGGGCTTTTTGCGACTCTTCAGGAAAGTTCGGGGCCCATGAAGGAATTTTAAGTGCATTGTCGAAAATGCCGATGCCAGATAAGTGTAGAAAGGCCAAGGGCTTCTCCGCAACATCTACAGGTGCATGCTGTGGTATAGTGTTGTGATTTCTATTATGTTAATTGGGTGTAGAAGTCCTCAGTTCGTGCTGTTGGCTTTACACGGATGTCTCGAATGGAGTATAAGACTGGATTATTGGGATATAGGTTAATTCTCATAGTTAACCTTTGTAAAAACGTAGGCAATATTCCCAAACATTCATATTCCATTCAAACCAGCCTACGCCTTCTCGCCCATTAGACGCCCTGACCTTTCCCCAGGCCCTGTCAAACATGGATGCCCGACCATCATCACTGACTAGCTTCAGGGGTGTATGGGCTTGGGGCTCAATCCGAACCCGAATCTCCTCCTTCCCATGCGCAAGGACTTTCATTTTCATCCCCGTGACCATTTGTGTCTTTGCCTCGCCATTAGGGGCATGCTTTATGATTACGTCCTCCTCGCACTCTAGCCCTTCAACTTCCTGGATGTCATCGCCTATCTGGACATAGCCCATCGACATATTTGGGCGGCCAGGCCAACGGAGCTGTGACGCATGAACCCTCGTCTCCGTCGTGCTGCCATCCTTTGCCGGAAGGTAAAACGCTGACCATATCCAGTCCGAAGCCCACCAATCTCTGGCTCCCCAGCTATAGTCTTTTAACCATACACCAAATTAAGCGCAATGATTGTCCTATTAATAACCAGGGTTACAAATTAGTATATACTAAAGATACTAATCTTAGTATATACTAATTTTAGTATTTAAAAATCCGTACTAAGTTTAATATATACTAACTTTAGTATATACTAAATATACTAATACTAATTTTAGTATTTAAAAATCCGTACTAATTGTTACGACGGGTGCACTAAGCGGTGCTACAAAGTAAAGGCTAGCAATATAAATTAATATTAAGGTGGAAAAAAACAAAAGGAATACTATAAGCCTAGGAGGTTTAAATATCCTTTATATAACAAATATAATACAAACGTAACGTATATATCCTATATATAACGTAGCTATATAAACTACACATATACGCAAACTATATACGTATGGCTACCTACGTAGGTTAAAACGTAACTACTTCCTGCAAATTCTGGATTATATATAAAATTAGGTATAAACTTAAATTTTAATTAAAAAAGTTGTTAATTTTTTTATTAACGTTAAATTTAACGTATTTTTTATAAAGTAATAGCAAATATATTGTTATACTATAGCTTATTTTTTTATAACGTTTATAACAACTATGCTTTAAATAATATAGTTGCTTTTTATATATAGTTAAAGTAGCTATTTAGCTTTTTAGTATTTAAATATTAAAAATTTAAACTTTAGCTTTAAATTTTATATTAAAATTTAATAGTAACTAAACATATATTAAATTAATTTATATTTAATTAATATTTATTATAGTTAATATATTTAAAATAAAAAAATATATAAATTTAGGTTTATTTAATATATTTTTATATAATTTTACTATATAATTTTTATATTTTTTACTTAATTATAATAATAAAGTAATAAAATTATTATAAGTTTTTAGTATAAATTTATAGTTGTTAACTTTATTTTATAGTTTATTAAATATAGTTATATAAAAGTTTTAAATATATAAAATGTTTAATTATATTATAGTTTTAGCTTTTTAGCTATATTTTTTTTAATTTATTAAAAAAATATATATAAAATTATTATTTTTTATTTTTATTACTTAAAGTTTATATAAAATATAAATAAGTTTGTTTAAATTATTATAAATTTAAAATAATATAAATATTATTTAAGTATAGTTTTATTTGTTAAATTATATATAAAAAAGCTATAAGCAAACAATTTATTAAACTTTTTAGTTAAGTTAACTATATATATATATAAATTTAGCTTTATTTAAACTAATTATATTTTTATTTATTTATAATTTACTTTTTAAAAGTAGTAGCTATATATTAAATTTAGCTAAACTAGTAAATAAAAAAAAGTTTAGTAGTATAAGTTAAAGTTTTTAAAATATAGTAGCAAACTATAAAATAATAATATAAGCGTATTATTTAATAATTTAAATATTTTAATTTATAATTTAAATATAAAGTTTATTAAGTTTAACGTTAAATTGTTTAGTTAAAATTGCGTTAGTGTTTAGAATTATAGCTTAAATAAAGCTTTAAATATATTAAAATAATAATATATTTATAATAGCAAGCCTATACTATATAAATAAAGTAAATAGTAAAAAAATAAAAACAAAAAAGAAATAAATATAGTAAAAAAGCTATAAAAAAGTATATAACAATAAAGCTATATAAAGTATATAGTAATAAAGCTATATAAAGTATAGCATTAAAGTTTATAAAGTATAGCTAAAATAACTATAAAATATACTAAGCAATAAAGCTTTAATAAAGTTTAAGTTTTTAAACAAACAGTATAGCAAGCAAATTAAAAATAAAACCTAGTAAATATATATCCGATTTATATATAAAATACGTTTTAATAGTTATACTAGTGCTTATAGTTAAATACTAAAAAAAAAGTGCTAAATAATAAAGTTTAATAAAGTATAGCAATAAAATATATATAATTAAATAATATAATAGGTTAAGTACTAGTACTGCTTAAAGGACCTTAATATTGTTATAACAGGTGTACTAAGTAATACTACAAAGTAAAAGCTAGCAATATAAATTAATATTAAGGTAGAAAAAAACAAAAGGAATACTACAGGCCTAGGAAGCTTAAGTATTCTTTATATGGCAAATACAATACAAATGTAACGCACACGTCCTATATATAACGTAGCCATATAAACCACACATACACGCAAACTATACACGTACGGCTACCCACGTGGGTTAGGACGTAACTCTAATTTTAGTATATACTAAAATTAGTATATTTAATATATACTAAATATACTAATACTAATTTTAGTATTTAAAAATCCGTATTAATTTTAATATATACTAAAATTAGTATATTTAGTATATATTAAAATTAGTATTAGTATATTTAATATATATTAATTTTAGTATTAATACATTTAATATATATTAAAATTAGTATTAATATTTAAAAATGCGTACTAATTTTAGTATATACTAAAAATACTAAATATACTAAAATGTATTAAAATGTACTAAAAGCTATTAAACTATATTAAAAAATAAAAAAATAAATAATACTATATTATATATATATATTACTTTTTTAAGTTTATTTTATTAAAATATTTACAGTAAAAATAAGTTTAAATAAATTATTTAATACTTTTATTTAATATATAAATAATAGTAAATATAATTTAAAAATTATAAAAAAATAAAAAAAATATTTTAATCTTTTATATTTTATAATAATGTATTATTACTTTTAAATAACTTTACTTTTATATATTTTTAATATTTTAAACATTTATTTTATATATATTTACCTTATAAAATATATAATATTATATATTTATATATATATAGCTTTATATATAGCTATATTAGTTTTAATACGTTATTTAAAGTTATAATTAATAAATATATATTTTTAATTTTATTTATTTATTATATTAAAAATAGCTTATTTATTTTAATATATACTAAATATACTAATACTAATTTTAGTATATACTAAATGTACTAATACTAAAATTAGTATATATTAAATGTATTAATACTAAAATTAGTATATATTAAATATATTAATAATATTTTTAGTATTTAAAAATCCGTACTAATTTTAATATATATTAAGTTTAATATATTTAATATATACTAAAATTAGTATTAGTATTTTAAAACCTGTACTAATCTTAGTATATTTTAATATATACTAATTTTAGTCCTTATACTAATAGTATATTTTATAACCCTATTAATAACCAATAACCTAGTTATAGTGTTAAATTTAAAATAATTGCGCGTAAGCTTATAAATTATATATATTTAGCTTTATTAAACCTATTATAAGTTATTTATTATATATAAGTTTAGTAAAATAGCTAAAGCTACTTATTACTAGCTACTAAGCTATAATTTTTATTTAATTAATAAAAAAAGCCTTTAGTGTATATATTAAAAGCTTATTTTTTAGTTGCTTTTATAATTTAATATACCTTTTTAAATAAAGCTACTTTAAATAGTGCTTTTTAAGCTTTAAACTAATATATATATAATTAACTAATTATATTTTTATTATAGTAATAAAATATTCAATAATAATAAAACGTTTAATAGTAGTAATATATTTAGCAAATATACGTACGCTATTTTATAATAATTATATAAAAGCTTATAGTTAGTTATAATAAAAAGCATTAGTTATTATATAACACTATATATAAATATTATAACAAACAATTATAAATAATTTAAGTAAGCAATTTTATAAAGTTTGCTTATTAGTTTTTTTTTTTTTAATAATAAAGTTTTAAAGTTTATAAGTTTATATTTATATACATATTTAATATACTATATATTACTATATTAAAAAATTTATACTAACTTAGCTATAGTTTTATTTAATTAATAAATTATTTTAGTAAATAATATATATATTTATATTTATTAGCTATATTATATTATTTAATTAAATAGTATATAACTAACTTACTAACTTAAATAACTAAACTTTTTTGCTATATTTGCTTGTTATTTTATTTAATAAATATAATATATATATATATATAAACTATAGCTAATTAGCTTATTTAACTTTAATTTATTTTTATTTAATAAAAATAACAAAAAAATCTTTACTATTGCTTTAATAAGCTTAGCTAGCTAGCTTATTATAATTATATTAAATATAAAACCTTTTTTTAGCTTTGCTTTTGCTACTATATTTAATATGCTTACTTAGTATACTTTTATTACTACTATTACTACTTTAAGCTTTAAACATTTATTACTAAGCTTGCTTAGCTTATTTATTACTACTTCTAAATATATAATTTTAATAATTTTAGTTTTAGCTTTAGTACTACTTTTATACGGTAGCTTAATAGCTACTACAAATATTTTCGCTACTTTTGTTTTAACTAATTGCTTATATAGTTATAGTTATAATATAATAGTTATTAGTTATATATACTTTTATAAATAGCTAATAAACTTATTAGTTTGCTATAAAACATTATACTTATAATATATTTATAGTGCTTTTTAAAGCTACTTAAATAATAACTATATAAAAGCAATAAATAATAAAATATACTATTAATACTATACTTTTAACTATATTTATTAAAAAATATTTATAAGCTTTTTTTTAGTTTATTATTATATTAACTAACATTAAATAGTTTTATTAATGCTTATTATACTGCTTGTACTTTTTATAACACGCTTATTATTAATACTTTTGCTATTTATATTATAGCACTATAAACTATAGTTTATACCTTTTTAAATTTAAAAAAAAAAATAAAAAAAGTAAACTTTAGCTATTTAAATAGCAAAATTATTACTTTTTAAAGTTATTTTTAGTTTTTATTTTTTATTAAATTATTTATAGCTTAAAAAGTTTTAAATATTAAAATTTAATTATTTTTAAGCTTTTTTTTTATATATAAATAGCTTACTGCTTATAATATATATTTTATAGCTTAATAATTAGTTTATACCTAATTAAAAAATTTTCTACTTAAAAAATTATTTTCGATTTTTTTTTATATAACTAAATAGCTTAAAAAAAAGCAATTTTAATTTAATAGCTTAATAAACTTTAGTTAGCTTAAAAAATTTAACTATTTTTATACTAATAAAGCTTTTATAAATTTATTAATAATTATATAACTAATAGTTATATATTTTATTTAAAAAGCTTTTTTTTTTAATTTTTTGCTTTAGTTAATAGTTATAAATATTAATATACTATAATTTAATATATAATAAAGCTATTTTTTTAGTAACTAGCTTTATTATTCGCTAATTATTATATTAAATTAATATATATTAATTTTTTAGTTTTATTTTAAGCTTATTAAATAGTTAGCTAATATATAAAACTTTTTTAGTAGCTTAAAAAAAAGCTAATAATTTAGCTTTAATTATAAATATAATAATTATATTTTATTTATTAGCTTGCTTTTTAATAATTCTTTTAAAAAGTTTTATAATATATATTTAAAAGCTTTTTTAATTTAAAGTATTATTAGCAAAAAAAGCATTATTAGCTACTATAAAATTGTTTTTATTATAGTTACGTCCTAACCCACGTGGGTGGCTATACATGTGTGTGTGTATATGTGTGTGTGGTTTATATATATAGGTGGTTTATGTGTGGTTTATGTGGCTACGTTATATATAGGACGTGCGCATAATGTTTATATTATAATTGCTATATAAAGGATACGCACTGCTCCTGCGGCTGCTATTGTGACAGCGTACTGTTAGGTAGGTGGTTAGACTAGGACTCGAACTGGTCACCTTTGCGGCTGGTGCGTGCCACACGCACAAACACGTGCGCGCGGACCACTGTGCCACAGGCCTTTTAAGGGTCCGTGCGCCGCGCTATTTCGCATTTAATAGCCTCGAGGTTTGTGTGCAATTATTATAGCAAATAACCTTATAACAAAAAAGTATGCATATAAATAAGGCTTAAAGTTACAGCTACTATATATATTATATTTTATTTTTTAAGTAGTTTATTTTTATTATAATATAAAAATATTAATGTTTAAACTATTTAATTTTATTAGTATTTATAATAATAAACTATTTTATTTTTTTTATTATTTAAAAAAACAATAACTTTTTTAACGAAATTAAATTAAACTAAAATTAAATTAATAATATAATAGTTTATAAAAAACCTAACAAAAAAACTATTATAAAAGTAAAGCAATAAATATGTTTTAATATTAATATATTATATAATATAATATTTTATTTTAATTTTTAATATAAAAAGAATAGCAACTTATAATAATAATTTTTATTAATTTATTAAATATTAATTAAGCAATATATTAAAAAAAATTAAAATATTATTATTATTATAAAATAAAATATAAAATAAAAATATAATATAATATTTAAAGCAAATAAGCTTAACAAAAATAGCTATAAATATTACTAAATAATAATATATTTTTTATTAAAAAAAAGTAATTTTATTATAATATAAAATAGTAATATTATAAAAAATATAATTAGTTATTATAAAAAAATAGCAGTATATTTTTTTTTAAAGAATAGAAAATTTTATATATTTTTTAAGCTAATAATTAAAAATAAATATGCTAAATAGTTATATTTTAATAGTTTTTTTACTAAAGTTTAATTTATTAAAATATATATAAAAAATTTTAATTAAATATTTTAAAAGTTTAAAGCAAATAAGTTTATTTTGCTAACTATATATAAAATTATATTAAATTTATATAAAATTACTATAGTTTTAAACAAAAATAATTAGTAAATTAATTTTTAGGTTTATAAGTTTAGTATTAAATTTAGCAAAACTTATAACTTTGCTAGTAATAATAAATATGCTTATTAAAAAGCAAAACTTTAAGCTATTAAAAAAAAAGCAAATATATTAAAAAATAAACTAGTAAAACTAGCTAAGCTAGTTATAATAAAGTATATAGCGCTAAAACTACTAGTAATAAATGTTTTTTTTTTATTAAAAGAACTTTTTAATATTTTAACTTTTAAAATAATAAATACTAACTATAAAAAAATATTTAATTGTTTTTAAAATATAGTAAAAAAAACATATAAAAATTAAATAAAATAGAATACTTTTTTATTTTTATTAATAATAAATTAAAGCTAAATAAATTAAAAGTATAATTTAAATATTAATTTTTATTGTTTAAAAAAAAGTTAGCTAAAAATACTAATTATTTTATAAATAAAGCTAAAAAAATAAATTATATTACTAATTATATAAAAAAAACTATATTTAATAATATTATTAACTTTATTACTAATAATTATAGTAATATATTAATTTTATAAATATATTAAAAAATGCTTAATTATTTTTATATTTATTATTATAACTTAAATAAATATAAAAAAATATAAATTGCTTATAAAAACTTATTTATAAAGCTATTAGCAAAGTTTACTAACTTTAATATTAAATTTATTTAACTAGCTAATTAGTTTTATATAAATTTTAAAAACTATAAATAAAATATATATAATAAGCTATTAAAAAAGTTAAATAAATTACTAGTATAAAAATATAAAAATTTAGCTATTACTTTTACTAAATATTATAATAAAGTTTAAACTTTAAATTATTAGTAGTATAAAAATTTTATAGTTAGTTATATTTATAAAAAAAAAAAAAAAAAAGTAAAACTAATAGCAAAAAAAATTAATTTAATTTAATAATATTATAATAAATATATTTAACTTTTAATATATTTAACTATAATAATATAAAATTATAATAATATTTAAAGCATTATAAAATAGCTATAATAAAAACTATAAATAATAGTTAAAAAATATATACTAAGCTAATATTTAAGCAAATTAAAATATTTATTATTAAAGCTTAATATTTTATTTGCTATAAAATAAGCTATTATAATAATAAATATTTATTAAAAATAAAATATAAATATATAAATAATAATTATATTAATATAATTTTTATAAAAGCAATAAGTAAAAATTATATTTTTTAGTAAAATTTTAAAGTAGATTTGCTAAAAAATAGCATTTAAAATAACTAGATTTTTTTTTAAGCTTATTAAAGTATTAATATTAAATATAAACAAATATAAAAAATTATTATTTAATTTTTTAAAGAAGTTTTTAAATAGAAACTTTCTTTTTATATAATATATTATAGTAAATAATAAATTTATTTTAATTATTATATACTTTATTAATATAAAAGCTAATATATACTTTTTTATTAATATATTTTTTATATAAAAAGTAATAAAATATTTATAACTTAAACAATTAATAAAGTTTTAATTGTTTTTAGTTATTAAATATAATAGCAAATTAATATAAACTATAAATATAATATTAAAAGCTTATTTTTATATATAAAAGCATACTATTAATAATATTTTTTTATTAGTACTTAATATAAAATATAATATTATTATAAGCAAAATTTTTTTAAATATTATAATATATTAATAAACTTATAAAAAAAACAATTGCTATTTTTAAATAATTAATAGCTAAAATACTATAGCTATAATATTTTAATAAATTATATTAATAAAGTTTTAATTAATTTTATATACTAAAAAAATATAAAATAATATAAAAAGCTTATAAAATAAAAAAATAAAAAGTATTAAAATAGTTATATAAGCTAAAAACGCTATATTATAAAAGCAATTATAAGTTAAATATAAGCTTATATTATTAAACTAAAAAGTATTAATATAAAAGCGCTTATAAAGCTTTTTATATTTTTTTTATATAAAATACCTATAATATTATAACTTTTTAAAGTTTAGTTTAATATATATACCTTTTAAAAAAAATAAAATATAAACTAAATAAAACATTTGCTTAATAAAAAAAACTATAAACTTTTATTAACTTTTAAATTTTATATAAAAGTAGTAAACTAATTTAAAAAGAAAATATTACTACGTAATAAGCAAAAAAAATATTAACTTTAATAAAATGTTTTTAGCTAATATAAAATATAGCTAATTATAATTATAATAATTAGTATAGCATTTTATTAAATAATTATTAAATATTAAAATATAATTATATATAATATTACTATACTATATAAAATTAATAAAATTATTAAATAAAAAAAATATAACTTATTAATAAAAAATAAAAAAAAGCTATATTAAAAGGCTTATAAAATAGTTTTAAAGCAATATTATAAATATTTAAAAATATTTAATAAAGCAGTATTAAATAAACTTTTATTATAATAACTTAAAATAAACTATTATATTATAATTAATAAACTTTTAAAGTTATTAAAATATAATATATTATATAAAATATTATTAAAAAAAATAAAAGCTTATTAAAAATATATTAAAAAAAATTTATTTAAAGATTTTATTAAACTTATAAATATATTATAAGTAGTATTAGTTCTTTTTATAATAAAAAAAATAAATTATTATAATTTTATATAAACTATTAAAAATTAAATAATATAATATAAAAAGATTAGTATTTATTATTTTTAGTAAAAAAAATACTAATATAGTTATTTAAAGCTAAAGTTTTTTTTAAAATTAATATTTAATAAATGTTTTATTAAATATATATTGCTAAAAAAAATAAAAAGTTAATAGCTTTTAAAATAAAATATAGTATTTACTAATTTAAAGTTTTATTATTTAAGCTAACTAATAAGCTTTTTATATTTTAAAGGTTTATTAATAATATATTATAAAAATATTTTAATATTTTTTATATTGTTTATATAAATAATATATTAATTTATTTTAATAATAAATTAAAATATAAATAATATATTAATAAAGTTTTAGTTTATTTATAATAAATAAAATTATAAGCTAACCTAAAAAAATATAAGTTTTATATTATTAAAACTAAATTTTTAAAATTTATTATTAATATTAATAGTATTAAAATAAATTTAGCTAAGCTAAAAATTATTTAATATTAAAAACTATTAATAGTTAATAAAAAAGTTTAATTAAAAAAGGTTTGCTTATTTTTTAAATTTTATAATTTTTATTATTAATTTATTAAAAAGTATAAATATATTATTAAGCTATTAATAAATTTAATTTATATAAGTATATTATTAAAATAAACTAAAACATATTAAATAGTATTTAAAAAACTATATTAAGCTTTTTTTTAAGTTTTTATATTAAAATATTTTTTATATAAAATAAAAACTAAAATAAAAACAAATATTTTTAATAAAGTTATAATTAAAATATTAATATAATATAATAATAAAAACAATTAATAAAAACTTATAACGTTTTATTTAAAAATATTATAAAAAATTAAATTAAATTATAATATTTATAATAAAAAAATGCTAGCAATAATTAAAAGGTTATTTTATTAGTAAGCAAAATTAATAAAGCTATAATAATAATAACTTTTTATTATAGTTATTAATTATATAATATTAAAATATTTTAGTATTAAGCAATTATTTAACTTATAATAAACTAATTAAATAAAATTTATTTTTTAATATTATTTTATTATTATTTATTAGCTAAGCTTTAAAAATACTATTATAAATATATTATTATATTTAAAAAAAGATTTAAAAATATAAAAACAAAAAAAAAACAAATAATATACTATTGCTTTATTTAAGCTAGTATTATATACTAAAATAATTAATATAATTAATATATTAATAGTTTATATATTAAAAAATATAACTTTTTTATTACTGTTTAATATAGTATTAATAAATGTTATATTAAATATTAACTATTATAATAAAAAATTATAAAAGTATAAAAAATAAGTAAAAAATAATAAAAACTTTAATTAAACTATATTAAAAAATTTATTGCTATATAAAAGTAAACTAATAGTATTTAAAATAAAAAACCTTTATATTTATATAATTAAAAAAATATATATATATTTAATAACTGTTTATTTTAAGCATAAAAAAACCTATTATTTAATAATTTAAAAGTATTAATAGCTAAAAATATATAATAATATAAAATAGTATATTATTAACTATTATTATTAACTAGCTAAAATATTTTATAATAAAATATTAAAACTATTAATTTTATTATTAATATTTAACTATTTATAGTAATATATTATAATTAATTTTAAAAGCTTTTTAGTTAATAAATTAAAATATAATATAGTTTTTTATATAATAAATTATTTATTTAAGCTAACTTAAATAACTTTTTATAAAAATAATATAACTATATATAATATTATAAAAATATATTATTAAAGCTTTTATTAGTTATTTAGCTAGCTAAAATTATTTATTAGCAATTATAAATTTTAATTTATTATTAACTTTATTAATAAACTATTAAAAATTTATAAAATATAATTAAACTTTTTTTTTATAAGCTATAAATAAACTATAAAATAAATTAAAATTATATATTAATAGTTTAATTAATAATTATATTTTTATATTAACTATTTTTAAAGCAACTAGTTAAAAGCTATACTAGTTTTAAATATAATATAAATATTTTTATTTTATAATTTTTTAAAAAGGTTATTATTTAAAAAAGTTATTATAAGCAAACCTATAAAAATAACGTTTAATTAAAAGCTAAAAACTAAAAGCTTATTTAATAAAACGGTTTAAAAGCGTTTAAACTATAAAAAAGCTTAAATATTTATTTAGCGCTAACAAAAATATATAAAAATAGCATAATAATTAATAAAAAAAAGCTAGCAATAAATAATAAATTAAATAAATAAATATTATTAATAGTTTAATTTTAATATAAATAACTAAGTATATATTTTTTGCAAAAAAAAAAACAAACTAATTAATTTAGCAATAAGCTTAATTATTTAATAATAAAACAACTTTATAAAATTATTAATATAATAGCTTTTAATTTTAATATTTTTATATTAAAATTATTTAATATTTAGTAAAAAAGCTAATAGTTTTATATTAACTATTTTTATAAATATTTAAATAACTTTTTTTTAGGTTAAAAATATAAAAAATTTAATAGCAAAGTTATAGATTTTAATTTTAATAAAAAAAATAAAAAGTAAAAAAAGTTTTATTATTTTATATTAAAAAAAAGCAATTATATTATAAAATATAATAAAAAAGCTAAAAATATAACAATATTTAGTATTTTATAATAAACTTTTAAAATTTATTAACTAAGCTTAAAAAATATTATAATAAAAATTTAAATATAATAAGTTTATTAAAGCGCTTATTATAATAGCTAAAAGCTATTAAAAAAAATAAGTTTAAAAAAATAAATAAGTTAGCTTTATATATTAATTTAATTAATAAGCTATTATAATAGTAGTTAACTATTAATATAGTTAAAAAATACTAAAAATTAAAAGCTTTTATATATTAATTAATTATATATATTAAAAGTATTTTTTTATTGCTTAAAAATATTAACTTTTAAAAAAGTTATATATTTAAATCTTTATATATATAATTATATACTGCGCTTTTTTAATTTACTAAGCTTTAATACTATATGCTATAATTGGTCTAATAAAATTTTATATTTTTTTGCTTGTATACTACTATTTTTTTTGTTTATAAGCTTAAAATAAGCTTTCGCTAAAAAAAAGGATTATAATAGCGTATTATTAAATAAGTAGTTAAACTAGAACTTAAACTAGTTACTTTTATAGCTAGTACATGCTATATATATAAATATATGCGCGCAAACTACTATATTATAGGCCTTTTAAAGGTTTATATACTACGCTATTTCGCATTTAATAGCCTTAAGGTTTATATATAATTATTATAGCAAATAACTTTATAATAGAAAAGCACGCATATAAATAGGGCTTAAGGTTGCAGCTGCTACGCATATTGAATTTTACTTTTTAAGTAGTTTATTTTTACTACAATATAAAAATATTAATGTTTAAACTATTTAACCTTATTAGCATCCGTAACAGCTATATTCCTTTTTTTTTTTTTTTACTTTAATAGTAATTTATATTACTAGTTTTTACTTTATGGCAACGCTTAGCTTACACCCGTTATAACAATATTAAGGTCCTTTAAAAAGCGCTAGCACCTAACCTATTATAACACTTTTTTTTTTAGTACTTAACTATAAGCACCGGCATAATATATTAAAGCGTATTTTATATATAAATTAAGCATATATTCGCTAGGTTTTATTTTTAACTTGTTTGCTATACCGTTTGTTTAAAAGCTTAAACCTTTTATAGTATTTTATAGCCGTGTTATAACTATTATTGCTACGTTGCAGCCGTTTTACGCTATATTTTTACGGTTAAATTTAGCTATATTATAGTAATATTTAGCTATATTCTTTTTAACTTTTATAGTTTTTTATAGCTATATTATAGCAATTTATAGCTATATTTTATAGCTAAATTTAACTATGTTTTAACGTTAATTACGTTTATTTTATTTATATAATATAAGCTTTTATTAATAATTTTAATACTTTGTTAAACCTTTTGTTTTAATATATTTTTATAGCTATATTACTATATAGTTTTCTATAGCTTTACCGCTATAGCTTTTATAGCTATATCTTTTATAAAACTCTTTAATCCGGTATACTTTTTATAGCCCTTTCGCTATATTTATTTATTAAATTTTTTTTCTTTTTTAATAGTTTTACTGTTTATGTTGTTTATATAATACAAGCTTACATTTTAATTATAATAACTAACAAAAATGCTCTTTTTATAGCTATTTTGCTATGTTTATTTATTTAATTCTTTTAATTTATTTATTTAATTTTAATTATTTTTGCTATATTAACGCTACGTATATGTTATTTTTATATTATAAAATTTTATTTTTATTTAATACAATAGATTTTTTTACGCTATAGCTCTAATAAGCTAACCTAACGCAAAATTTAACAACTTTTATACCAAAATTATAGCCTTTTAGTTTACTGCTATATTTTATAAACTTTAACCTGCTTTACTAATCGCTTTTATTATTTTCTTTTAATTAAAGCTTATAGTAACTTTATAGCTTTATAGTTACAATTTAAAAAGTTAATATTTAACTAAATTATATACTAAACAAAAGCTACGTTTACTTTAATTATATTTACGCTATTTATATAAACTTACTATTGCTAAATTTAAAAGCTTTTAGTACTTAAACACTAAAAACCAAATAAATATCTTTTTTATACACAAAAAACATTTAAATTATCTAAATTGCAGTAATTATAGAATAGCTTACGCTATATTAACATACCTTTTATTACCTTATTAAAAATACATTAAATTTAAACTTAATAAAAAAAAAACAACTTATTTTATTAAAATTTAAATTTATACTTAATTTTATATATAATTTAAAATTTATAAAAAGTAGTTACGTTTTAACCTATATAGGTAGCTATACGTATATATATAGTTTATATATATAAGTAGTTTATATATAGTTTATATAGCTACGTTATATATAAAACGTACGCGTAGTATTTATATTATAATTGCTATATAAAAAATATATACTGTTTTTATAGTTACTATACTTCTTTTTTTTTTTTTACTTTAATATTAATTTATATTGCTAGTTTTTACTTTATAGCAACGCTTAGTTTATACTTGTTATAACAATTATTAAATTATAATATATAATATTATATATTAAATAAATATAAAAAAAGCTTATTAGCTATTTAATAATATTTAAAAAAGAATTATAATTAAATTAAGCTAATTAAAAAATATTAAAAGCTATATTAAAATATATAATTATTATAATATATAAAATTAAACTAGTTTTTTATTAATAGCGCTTTATACTTTATAGTAAAAATTTTTTTTTATAAAAAAATAACTTTTTTATTTTTATAAATATAACAATATAAATAAATATAGTATTATTTTAAAACTTAGTAATTTTTTTAATATAAAAAGCTTAAAATAATTATAAAAGCTTATTTTTTTAATTTTAAATAATTTTTACTTTTAAAAACTATTATAAATTGTTTTTTTTAATAAAGTTATAGTAGTTTTTTAAAATAATAATTGCTTTTTATATATTTTTTTAGCTTTTTTTTTTATAAATAACTATAATATTATTAATATATATAAAAAAAATATTTTATTTTTTAAAAAATAGCATAGCTTATAAAATATAACCTTAAATTTTATTTTTTATAATAATTTAATAAGCTTTTTTTATTATAATAAAATTTTTTTTTATAGTTTATATAAAGTTTATAATAGTTTTATTAATATATTAAGCTTTTAATATTTTAAAAATATTTATATAAATATTTTTAGTTTATTTAATATTAATAAAAATATTTATAATATTATATTATTTTAGTTTTAAATTAAATTTTATTATAATAACTATTAAAGTTTTAAATAATTTTTTTATTAATATATTAATATAAATATTTTTTATTATAGTTTAATTATTAATTTTTTATACTATTAATTAAGCTTTATATTTAATATAATATTTATATTTATTAAATTTATATATATATATTTATATATAATTTAAAATAAAGTTGCTTAAAAAAAAGCTTTTTAGTACTTTTTTTTAAGTTTTTATTTTTTTATAGCTTTATAAATATATTTATTTAGCTTATTTAAAATAATTTTTTAATAAATAAGTTATAAGCTTTTAATTTTATTTTAAAAAAAAAAGTTTTTTTTATAAATTTTTTTTATACTAAAAGTTAATTTAAATAAACTTTTAAATAGTAACTAGCTAGCTTAAAAGCTTTTTTTTTTATAAGCTTTTATTTTAATATTTAATATTAAAAATATTATTTTATAAAAAGCACTATTAATAAAGCTTTTTATAATATTTAATATTTATAATAAATTACTAAATAATATATAAGCTTTTAAATAGTAATTTTTTAGCTTAAAAGTTTTTAATATTTATAGTTAGTTATTTAATAATTAATTAACTTTTATAAAAGCTTTTTTTTTTATTAATAAAACTTTTAATAATATTTAATATTTATAATTAAATATTATAAAATATTATAAAGCTTTTTAGCTTTTTTACTATTTATATTTTAGTTATTATTAAACTATTAATTATAATAGCTTTTTATAGCTTAGCTATATTAAAATATATAGTTTAATAATTTATTAAAAAATTATAAAATAATAATTTAAACTAAGCTAGTAATTTTTTATTAAATAGCTTTTTAAATAATAAAAAATATAATAATATAAGCTAAATAAAAGCTAAACTAAAAAATATAGCTTTAAAAAATTTAAAAAATATAAAAAAACTTAATTTAAATTTAAAATTAATATATAAATAAGTTAATTTTAAAAATTTTTTATTTTTATTTTTTATAAGCTTATTATTAAAAAAATCTTTTTTTTATTTAGCTTTTTTAAAAGCTAAATTAAAGCTTTTTAATATATTATTAACTAGCTTATTATTTTTTATTTTATAAGTTATATTAGCTTTTATTTTTATTATATTTTAATAAATAATATTATATATTAAATTTTTATAAGCTTTTAAAGTTATTTTAAAAAAATTATTTTTAAATTTGTTTTTATTACTACTAAAAAATTTATTTTTATTAAAAATTATATTTTTTATAATAATTATTTTATTTTTTTTAAAAAACTAAATATAATAAATAATAAATAATTAATAGTTTATTAAATAGCTTATTTAAGTATTAAAGTTAAATTTTTAGCGCTTTTTTTTTTATTTAGCTTTAATAGTTATAATAAAAGCTATATATTTAAAAGCTTTTAAATAAAAAGTTATAAAAATTTATTTATACTTAATAATTTTTTATAAACTATTAAAATATAAATAAAATTTTTTATATAAAGTTTATTATTTATTAACTTTTTTTAATAAATAATTATATAAATATATAATAAATTATATTATTTTAAGCTATAAAAAAGCTAAAAGCTTATATTTATTATATATAAAGCTTATTTAATATTTAATAATATTTTTAACTTTTTTTGCTTTTTTATTAAAATTTTAAATATAAAATAGTAAAATTTTAAATATAAAATAGTAAAATTTTAAATTATATTTTATAAAAATTTTTAATTATTTTAACTAAATAAATAGTTTTTTTTTTAAAGCTTATAAGTTTATTATTATATTTAATAACTTTTATTTTAATATTAAAATAAAATTAAATATATTTTATATAATTTTTAAAAGCTGTTTATATAGTACTAATATATTTATTATTTATATAATAGTTTTAAATATAGCTAAAATATTTATTTATAATTAATATTACTTTTTATAAATATTTATTATTTATATTTAGCTTATTAAATTTATAAAAATTAATAGTTAAATAAATTTTAGCTTTTATAATTTTAAAGCAAGCTTTTTAAATAATATAATAATATATTTTTAATTTTTTATAAATAATATAATTATTAGTTTAAATTTTATTATTTAAATATAATATAATTATTGTTTTTTTTATATAAATAAAAAATTATTTTAATAGTTTTAAACTAATATATTTAAGCTATTAATATTATTTATATATATTTATTTATAATTTAAAGCGTTTTATATATAAATGTAATAAATTTTTATATATATAAAAAATATATATAATTAATTTAAATAAAAAATATTTTATAATATATTATTTATATAATTAAATAAATAAATATAAAAGTTTTTTTTAGTAATATTTTAAATAATTAAAATTAAGCTTATTTTTTTAATATTTTTTTAATTAATTAAAAGCTTATAAAAAAACTAAATTTATAGCTATATTAAAATAAAAAGCAGTATTATATAATTTATATATAATAAAACTTTTTAAGCGTTATATTTTAATATTAATTTTTTTATAGCTATATATTTTAATTATATTATTATTTATAAAAATTATATTTTTTAAATTAGCTTTTTTAAAATATATAAATTAATATATTTAGTTAAATATATTAAAATATTAGCGTTAACTATATGTAATATTAGTTATATAGCTATTTAGCTAATTACTTTTTTTAATTAAAAAAGCGGTATTTATATATAGAATTTTTTATTATAAAAGAATTTTTTATATAAAACTTTGCTTTATTTTAAATTTAAACTTTAAATTAATAATATAGTTATTTATTTTATTTCTTTTAAAAACGTATAATATTATATTTTTTTAGCTATTTAATACTAATTAATATTTTTAATAAAAAAACATAAATTAGCAATAATAAAAACAAAATTTTTATATAGTTATATAAAAGCTATATATTTTATATTATATTTTAGTTTATTTAGCAATAAAACTAAAAAAACAAAAAAATTAAATCTATATATATAAATAAGCTTAAGCGTAATATAAATATTTATTTAATAGCGTATAATTGTACTACTTTAACTACTATTATATAAACTATATAAAAGTTTACAAATATAATTAAATACTTTTTTTTCTTTTTTTTTTTTAATTTATAATAATATTAAACTAACTTTTATTATATAAAAGTTAATTAAACTAAACATATAAAAATATAAAAACTTTTATTTAAGTTTTTAGTTAACTAGCAAATATATTATATATATTTATAGCTAAAAAAATTATAAAAAAAATAAATATTTTTTTAGCTTTTATATAAAAAATAATTAAACTTATAATATATAAAAACATTTTATATAATTTAAATATAACTAACTAATAAAAAATTAATATATAAATTATATATTTATATATAAAATATAGCTAATTATTAAATAAACTTTAAAACATTTAAAAAAACCTAGCAAAAAACTTTAAGTTAATAAAACTATACTATATTTATATAATTAATAAAAAAATTATTTTAAAAATTTATAATACTTTTTATATAAAAAGTATTTATAACTAAAAATTAATTTTATATTTTAAAAAAAACTATATTATATAAATAATAAAAAGCAACTTTATATTTATATATAAATTAAAACTTTTTATATAAAAATTTTAAATATAGCTTGCTTTTTTAAAAAACTAAAAGTTTATATAATTATTTACTTTTTTTATTTTAAGCTAATAGCTATATAAACAAACTTATAATAGTAATAGCTTAAATATATAACAAAATAGCTTTATTATTTTAACCTTTAATATTTAGTTATAATTTTAAAATAATTATTATATATAAAGCTATAAAAAACTATTAACCTAAAATAATATACTATTATATAACTTTAAAAAACTAAAAGCATATTTTTAAAAACTAGTTCTTTTAATAAAATATTAATTATTAATTATATTAACTACTAACTATATATAATTTAAAAATATATTATATTTTTAATATATAATAAAATACTTAATTAAATAATATTTTTTATAAACTTTTTAATAACTTATGTTTTATATAATATTAAATATTAAAATATTTATATTAAAATTTTAAATTTTATTTTTTTATAATATTTAAAATAGTATAATTTTTATAGCTAAATATTAAACATTTTTAAAAATATAACAAAAAAAGAAAATTATTTTAAAAAACTATATAACCTACTATATAATAAAATATAATAGTTTATTAATTTTTATTAAAAACTAAAAATTATAAAAAACTAGTACTATATAATATTTTTAGCTATTTTAACTTATTATATAAAAAATATATAAAAGCAAATATATAATACTATAAATTTATATTTTAATATAGTTATAAACTATAACTAATATTAAACTAACTAAACTAATATTATTTTTATATAAATTTATAAGCAAAAAAAAAATCTTTTTTTATATAAAACATTTAAAATAATAATTAATAAACTATTTAAAATATAAAAAATATTTAAAGCAAAATATTTAAACAAAATATACTTAAATACTATTATTATATAAATATATAAAAAAATACTAAAATTTAAAATAGCTTTTATTTTTTAAAAACTTATATATAAAAGCTTTTTTTTTAACTTTTATATATATTTTTAAATTAAAAGTAACTTAACTAATTAATACTTTATATAAAAAGCAAAAAAAATATACTATATAAACTATTAGTACTAAATTATTTAATATTTTATATAAAGCTAAAGTATTAAATAATACTTTTATAATATTTAAAAATAATATTTTATTTAAAATTATATAAATATATACTTTTAAAAAAACTTTTATACAAATAAAAAGTGCTTTATTTGCTAAAAAAAAAATGCTAGTTAACTAACTATACTTTTTAAAAGCAAGCTTATATAAAAAGCTAATATTTTAATATATATAAAAAAATATTTAAAAGTAAACTAACTTTAGCTAAATTTTTAACTTACTTTATTAAATATAAAAAATATCTAGCATTATATAAAAGCAAAAAAAAAAAAAATAATAATAGCTAAAGCAATAAAGCAGTTTAATATTTAATTAATAATACTTTTATATATTATATAACTATAAAAAATATTTAAGCTATAATAATAAACAAACTTTTATATTAATTTATTTTAAATAACTAGTATTATATAAAATATTAAAATATTATTTAAAATACTAACGTTTTAAAGTTTTTAACTATAAACAAACTATAAACTAAAGCTTATATATAAAAAAACTTTTATATAAAAATTATTTAAACTTTAAAAACTACTAAAGTTAGCTTTAAAAATAGTTATATAATAACTTTAATTAGTATAATAAAAGTTAATAGCTAAATTAACTATATAATATTTTATATTTTTAATATTTTTATATTTTTTTTATTTTTATTAAAAAATATAAACTATTTAAAAGTATATTTTAATAATATAAAAAATATTATTATATAAAAAATAAAAATATAATTTTTATTATATATAAATAAAGTTATTTATTTTTTAATATTAGCTTATATAAAACAATTAACTATTTAACTAAAACTAAACTATAGCGTTTATATAAGCAATTTAAATATTTTTATATAAAAAATTATATAAAATATTATTTTATATAAAATATAAAATTAAATAATTAATTTTAAAAAAAATCTAAAAGTTTTATTATTATTACTAAATATATAATAAAATATTATGTTGTTTTAAATTTATAATTAAAAATAATTGCAAATTTAACTATAAAGTAGTTATAAATATTATATAAATAAATAATTAACCTATTTTATATATAATTAATATAGCTATATTATTTTAAATAGCAACTTTTTTAAAATTTATATTTATATAAAATATTTAAAAAGCATTATATAAATATTAAATTAATATTTATTAAAAACTGCTTAATAATATTATATATAACTTTAAAACAAATTTTTTATTAAGCAAATTTTAAAGCTATATAAAAATAATAAGTATATAATACTAAAAAATATTAGTTAAAATATATTAAGCAATTAATAAAATAAAACAAATATATAGCTTATTAAAATATATATATAATATATTTTATAAAAAAATTAATATATAAATAATTAATAAATTAATTTTATAAATATTAATTAAAGTATTAAATAATATAGCAAAATTAAATAGCTTTATATTAACTTTATTAGTTTTTAAAGTATACTTTTATATAAATAAAAATTTTTTATTTTTTTTAACTTTTATATAAAAAGCAGTAATAATTTAAAAAGTAATAAAAATATTATATAAAAATTATATAAAAATAAAAATTAATTATATAATTAAAAAGCAAAATAGCTTATTTTTATATAACATTTTTATTTTTTTTTTTAAAGTAAAGTTTTAATAAAAAAAAAAAACAAGCTAAAAAAACCTATATAAAATTAAAACAATTAAAAAATTAAATATTATTATTGCTTTAATTAATAAACTAATATAGTTTTAATATATATAAATTAAACTATACTATTATATAATAAATCTTTAAATAAAAAACTTTTTTAAAAATAATATATAATTTATTTAAATAGTAATAACCTAAAAAAAAAAAGCTAGCTAAAAAAAAAGCTTATAATATATTTATTATATAAAAGCAAAATATAAATCTTTTTTATTTTAAAAAAAAAACAAACATTTAAACTAGCAACTAAGCTATATATAAATAGTATTATTATTATACCTAGCTATTTATTTAAAAAATTAAATATAATAAAAATTAATAAGCTAGTTATATAAAATATTTTTAAGTTTATTATATATAATATAATAGTATATAGCAAAGTATATATTTTTAAGTTTTGTTTTATATAAAAAATTAAAAAAAAAAAATATTAAATTATATAAAAAATTAAAACTAGTTATATAAAAGTATAATAATACTAAAAAAACTATAGTTTTAATTTAATTGCTAACAATTTAATAAATAAGCTAGCAGCTAATTTTAGCCTTTAATTTTACTTTTATATAAAACTTTAAAATATTATTTAAACTTATATTTAATTATAAAACAAGCTATTATATAATATTTTTGCTTATTTTTTTAAAAAGCTTAAAAAAAAATACTTTATAAAAACTATTTTATAAATTATACAACTTTTTTATAGCTTAGCAAAATTAAAACTATATTAGTTTAAAACTTATTATTAATACTACTAAAAAAAGCTTAAAATATAAATATTTATATATAACTTATACCTTTTATATATATATAATAGTTTAAATATATTTAAAATTATAAAAATATAAATAAATAATATTATTAGCTTTATAACTTTAAGCTTTTTTATATATTAAAAAAAAAAATTATAGTAAGCAAAATTTTATACAAAAACAAAAAAAACTTTATTTTTTTATTATTTAATTAAATTTAATAATAAAAAAATATTAATATATAAAAGTACTATTATAATAATATAAAAAAGCTAAGCTAAAAACTTAGCTAAAATTAACCTTTATATAAAAAGATTTGCTTAAGCTTATATTGTTTAATATATATATAATATATATATTAGTAGTATATACTAGCTTAAAGCAGTATATAACTTTACTATTATTATATAAATTACTAAGCTATAATTATATAATATTAAAGCTTTAAACAAAAAAATGAAATAATAAAAAAATAACTTAATAAAAAAATTTATATTTATTTTTTTTAATTTTAACTATATAAAACTATTTATTTTTATAAATAGCTTATTTATAAACAATATAAATATAATATTATAACTTAGCTTTATAATTATATTAGTAATAAAAAATTATATAAAAAACCTAATAAATTTAAACTTTAAAATTAATAGCAATATTATATATTAAAACTTAAATAAATATAAATATATAACAAAAAATATTTTAGCTAATAAACTATATAATATAATTAGCAGTTTTAATAGTGCTATTATACTTTATATAACCTTTAAAAAAATTATAAAAGTATTTAATTTATTTTTAATTTTAGCTATATTATATATAAATTTAAAGTTATTATATAATTGTTTAATTAAACTAAAAATAATTTAAAAAAAAAAGCTAATAATTAATATTATATTATTTAAAAAATTATATAAAAGGAAAAAAATTTCCAAAATATATTAAATTAATAAAAAAAATAATTTAGCAAATATATTTACTAAATATACCTTAAACTAAGCTTTAAAAACATTAGTTTTAATTAATAAATTATTTGTATAAATAAAAGCATTAGTTAAAAAACTATAAAAAGTATACTTATATAAAAAAAAAAAAATAGCTAAAAATATAAAAAACTATTATATAATACTTTAAATTATATAATAACATTTAATATATATTATAGTATATATTATATATAAGTAATTTATAAAAGAAAAAAAACAAAAAAAATACTAAAAATACTAAAATTTTTATTTATGCTTTAAAGGGTATAAAGCAGCGCACATAAAAAACCCTTTCTTCCCCCCCTTCTTTTAAAAACCCCTTAAACTTTTCCCTTAAAGGCCACATAATAAATAGCGCACCTTATATAAGCATTAAATATACACACTATAAATGCTACCTTAAAAAAGTAGCGCTTAATAATAACTTATAAAAAGCTAGCTATTATAATTAGTATAGCTACTATATAAGCTATTATAATAACTAAAGTTTTTATTAATACTATAGCTTTATATAAGCAATATATAAAAGTAGCTTTTTTAGCATATAAACTTAGCTTATATATTAGCTAAATTATTTTCTAAAAAAACTTTAAATATAATATTATATAATAAAACAGCAGCAATAATTGCTTTTTTTTACTATTATATAACAAATAAGTTAACTATATAGTATATTTAAAAATATATATATAATAGCAATATATATATTTATATATAGCAAAAATATAAAGGTTTAATAGGCTATACTTTTTATAAAAAGTATATAAACTTTTATAACGCTATTATTTTTAGTCCGTACAAAATTATAGAACTACTAAACGCTACTAAGCAGCAGTAGCTATAAGCACAAGCAAAAAGCAGCTATACTACTATTATTATTATTACTACTATTACTACTAATATTAATTTTAGCGCTAATACTAATACTAGTACTAGTATAACAGTTTAAAATATAATTAGCAAAAGCATTATATATAAAATTAACAAGCTATATATATAGCAATAATAATAATAATAATAATAGTAATAATAGTAATAATAGTAATAGCAATAGTACAAGCAGTAATACTGCTATTACTATTGCTATTATTGCTACTATTATTGCTATTACTATTGCTGCTATATATAACTATTATAATAAAGTTAGTATATTGTTATAGTTATTAATAAACATATATATATATATATATATATGTTTAAAAAAAAAACAAAAAAAAATAGTTATATAATAAAAAGCTACCTTTATACCTAGCAAATACTTTATATTTAAAAAAAAGCTATATATAAAAAAAGCTAGCTATTTATTTTTATTATATTTATATATAAATACTAAAAGCTACTATTTTATACGTATAAGCTAAAAAATAGCTTATATTATTATATTTATAAGCTAAATAATAACTTTTATTATATAATAAACTTATAAATGCTTTTTTTTAAATATATAAACTGCTTATTGCTTTTTTATTATATAAAGCTATTTATATTATACTTTTATATAATAAATTATTTAAAACCTATTTTTTAAAACAGCAAACCTATTAAACTTTTATATAATAATTTAACTTTAAAAATAACTATATAAGCTATATAATTATATTAATATTAAAATAATTATATAAAACTATATATTTTTATTTTTTATTATTTTTTTTATATTTACTATATTTTATTTTATTTATAGTTAAGCAAGCAGCTATATAAAAAGTACTATAGTTAAAAAAAAAAAAGCTAGTATTAAAATATTAGCGTTAACTATATATAACGTTAGTTATATAGCTGCTTAGCTAATTACCTTTTCTAATTAAAAAAGCAGTATTTATATATAAAATTCTTTATTATAAAAAAATTCTTTATATAAAGCTTTATTTTACTTTAAACTTAAACTTTAAATTAATAATATAGTTATTTATTTTACCTCTTTTAAAAACGTATAATATTATACCCCTTTAGCTACCTAACAAAATATATATATATTTAATTTAAAATTTACTATAATATAATTTTATAAAATATATAATTTAATAAATTTATTATTAATTATAAATAAGCTTATAATTTAAACTATAAAAAGTTTTAAAAGTTAATTTTTTTGTTTTAAATTTTTTATTTTATTAACTTTAACTTATTTTTTTAAATATTATTTATATGCTTTTTTTATTGTTTATTTAATATTTTTTTTAGTTTTTATATATAAATTAATAATTTATTTAATAATTAAGTTTATATTTTAGCTTTTAAAAAAAAACTTTAAAAATATAAATTAATAATATATTATTAAATAATATTTATAGCAAACTATATAGTTTAATATATTAAAGTTTTTTTTTAAAGTTAGTTTAAATATTAATATAAATATATTTAATAAAAATATTTTAAAAGTTATTTTAAAAGTTATTTTAAAAGCTATTAAATTAATAGCTAAAAGTTTTTTATTTTAATTATAATTAATATAAATAATTTTTTTTTAATTATTAATAAACTTATAATAGCTTTAAAAATTATTTTTTAAGTTAAAAATAATAAAAGATTTTTTTTTAATAATTTTATTAAAAATATATATAATATTTTATATAGCAGCTTTATTTTAAAGTTTAATAATAATAGTTTAATAAATTAAAATATTATTAAATATATTTTTATAATATATATTTTAAAATAAAATAGTTTAAGTTAAGTAAATATTTTAAAAAGCTTTTTTTAAATTTATAATAAACTTAAATATTTTAATTATATTAATATTTTTATTATAAGCTTTAATAACTTTATTTAACTATTTATTAATTTATTTAATAAAATTTTTAATAGTTTTATTTATAATAATATTAATAAATATTTTATATTTATTTTTATATTTAAATTTAAATATTTATTATATTATATTATTAAACTTTTTAGTTATAGCTTAATGGCTTGGTTTTTTATTAACTATACTATATAGTTCACTTTAAATAGTTAAGCTTTTACTTTAATTATTTTATATTTTTTTTAAAAGCTTAGCGCAATAAAATAATAGCTGTTAAAGTTTAAGTATAACAATAGTTAAAGTATTTAGTATTATAGGTTTAAACCCTACGGCTAGCAAAAAGGTTCGCCCTTTTTTGGATGTTTTATATATGTGCGCACGCAGACGCAGCGTATATACCTTTAGTTATAATCTAAGGTCCTAGCTATTGTTTAACAACTGCCCGCGAAAACCCCTAGTGCTAGTAGAAAGGGAAAAGGGTTAGGTCTAAGGACAAACCTTTAGTTGTGCGGGGGGGGTAGTTACGGCTTGGTGGCTTAGTCCTCCACCAACTGTACCATATAGTCCACTTTAAATAGTTAAGCTTTTACCTTAACTATTTTATATCCTTTTTAAAAGCTTAGCGCAATGGAGTAGTAGCTGCTAAAGTCCGAGTATAATAATAGTTAAAGTACTTAGTATTATAGGTTTAAACCTTGCGGCTAGTAAAAGGGTTCGCCCTTTTTTAAATATTCTATATGTATACGCGCGCGAACGCAGCATATATACTTTCGGTTATAATCTAAGGTCCTAGTTATTATTTAACAACTACCCGCGAAAACCCCTAGTACTAATAAAAAAAAAAAAAGGTTAGGTTTAAAAACAAACCTTTAGTTATATAAAAAAAGTAGTTATAGCTTGGTAGCTTAGTCCTTTATTAACCGTACTATATAGTCCACTTTAAATAGTTAAGCTTTTACTTTAATTATTTTATATCCTTTTTAAAAGCTTAACACAGTAAAGTAGTAGCCGCTAAAGTTTAAATGTAATATTTTTAAAATTATTATATTATTAATTAATTATTTAGTTAGCTTTTATATATATTAATTTATAGTTTAAATATATTATTTTATATATTTATTTAAAAAGTTTAATAACTTTTATTTAATATATTATATATTATTTTAATAAAATATTATAATATTATTTAATATTAAAATATTATATTTTATTAATAATAATTAAATTTATAAATATAATAATAATTAAATTAATATTTATTATAATAATAAAATTAATAATTATTAAAGCTTTTAATTAAATAAGCTATAAAGTTTATATTTTTTAAAATATTATATAGTTTTATAAGTTTTAGTTATAAGCTTTTATAATAAAATTTTTTTTTTATAATAAAAAATTATTAAAAAAATTAAAAATAATAGTTTTTATTTTTAATATATTAATAATTTTATTATATATATTTAATTAGCTTTTTTATAATAAAATATAAAAATTAATAAAACTTTTAATTATTAAATTTAAAATAATTATATATAAGCTTATAAATTATATATATTTAGTTTTACTAAATTTATTATAAGTTATTTATTATATATAAGTTTAATAAAGTAGTTAAAGCTACCTATTACTAGCTATTAAGCTATAGTTCTTATCTAATTAACGGAGAGAGCCTTTAGCGCACGCGCCAGAGGCTCACTCCTTAGTTGCCCCTATAATCCGACACACAGTGCACGGAACCTTGTAGCGTGAGATAAAAGGCGTATCTACTTACGCACATACCAGGCCCTTTGAGTCCGATGCGTGTGCTGACCGCCTTGTTCAATTATCGCACTACAGTGTAGGTCTCCTGATGCATTCTCATCTGCCACTTTCATTCTGCCGCAATGATAAAGTTCTGTTTGTGTAGGAAAATATTCTTATGAGGCTTTCCATACCATAATATGCTCTTTTCATGAAAGCTCTCTTCCTTGACTTCGGCTACACTATCTGTCGCTGATTACTTACCTATTCTTGTAATCTGTGTGTTCAATCGGTATGTTCGTTCTCAAGGTGGACCTTCAGTCCCTCAACAATGTGTACTGTAGTGCTCATTACCGAAGCTACTACTTGTAGGTAAATACTCCCTTCTTTAGAGTGACGCTATTAGCTTTTCATTGCAAACTGCCAAGGACCACAAGGTTTATAGGAATTTATCTCTTCTCCTGCCTGTCGCTGCGCTACAGGCGAATATTACTAGCGTACGGAGACGCTCTCTCATGTTGCTTAATCCCTAGGAGAGTGAGATCAACACCGACGTTGACGTTATCGCCTGTACCCAACACTGCATCGTCGGATACTACAGTGGATTCTCCTGGTTAAGGTGCATGGTCAGCCAACAAGGAGATTGTGGGGAGGGCCTGAGTTTAAGATGGGTCATCGACGACGATACCGACGCGCGTTCGCGTTACCCAGACGACACCAGATTATCGGCTCCCCTGCACCGAGGAAGACAAAGACGTCTCTCACGACCGACCTGCCATTAGGCAGTGACCAAGCACTGCGCCTCCTCCACGCTCGGGTTGGCGGGCTCATAAAGTCAAGTAGTTCTAGAAGCTTTTATACCAACTTGTTAACATTTGTATACAATATCACAGTAGAGCCAATAGATTAATTCGCCAAAAGTTGTTGTATAATGGAATGACTATGGCATAACGAGCTAAGCCTGGGTTGGTGGTGGTTTTTTAGTGGGTGGGTGGTAGTGGGTTTAGCGCTTGGGTGGGTGTGGCAACATATCGGCCTTTGACAGGTGGCAAGTGGGGCTCAATCTCTGCCAGATTCGATGCAGCGTGAAAGTGCCTAATGCTGCAGAAGTTAGGCAAAACAACAAAGTTAATATGTCCCGTTTCATCCTTCGACGCAACTTTACCACTGCGTTAACATGCAACTTTACACCTACGTTAACGCGCAACTTCATGAGCGAGATGGTTGCGAGGCGTGGCGAAAGGTCGAAGCAATCCGCCAAATGGAGAAGCAAAGGAATGTCTACACAGAAACCCGGCAAACAGGCGACGATACACCCTAACGCCCACAATGCTCACAATGCTCACAATGAACCGAGCAGCCCGTCTGTTGGGCAAACGATCGCGGGCTCCTATGCCCCGCTGACTATTCCAGTATCTTCCGATAAACAGAAATTCAGCGACTTGAGTGAAGGCGGTCTTGTTCATCCTACCTTGCTCCGCACCATCGCCGAAGATCTGAAGTTTGAATACATGACTCCTGTTCAAGCTGCTACTATCCGACCTATTCTCAAGGAACGTTCGGACATTCTAGCAAGGGCCAAGACAGGCACCGGAAAGACCACCGCATTCTTACTGCCTGCTCTCCAGAATCTAGTCAACCGGAACATGAAGCCGGGCTCTGCTGTATCTCTTCTAGTCATCACACCCACCAGAGAACTGGCATTGCAGATTGCCGCTGAATCTAAGGCCTTGCTGCAGCGCCTACCCCAGTACGAAGTCTGCACTGCTATCGGCGGCACCAACAAAGATGCCGAGGAAAGATGCATCCTGAAAGGCTGCGACATATTGATTGGGACGCCCGGACGGCTGTTTGACCATCTTGGGGGAGATTCAAGTCCTGTCGTTGAGAAATTGCAGCAGCTGGATACTTTGGTATTGGATGAGGCAGATAGGCTACTTGATATGGGCTTCATCCCCTCGTTGAAGCAGATTGTTGGATGCCTACCGAATAGAGCTGTTAAACCCAGACAAGGCATGCTTTTCTCAGCCACTGTCCCAGAGCACGTCCAAAAGGTGTCTGGTCTGGTACTTTCAAAAGAGTATAAGTACATTTCGACGATACAAAAAGGCGAAATCAACACACATGAGCGCGTTCCACAACAGCTAATCATAGTGCCTAACTTTTCCGATATGGCAGCAGCTCTACTGGGCGCATTACGCCAGGAACAGAGAGAAGTAGGAGCGGAGACATTCAAGGCTATCGTCTTCGCTCCCACAGCAGGGCTCGTGAGCTTTTACACCGAAGTCCTCCAACAATTCCCTGACATGCCACCTATCCTTCAACTGCACTCACGAATGACCCAGAGCAAGCGCACCAGTGTGACCGAGCAATACCGCCAAGCTCGAAACGGCGTCATGATTGCCACGGATGTCATAGCTCGCGGCATGGATTTCCCCGCAGTTACCAACGTCTTGCAGGTAGGAATTCCTTCCGATAAAGAATCGTACGTGCATCGTCTCGGGCGCACAGCTCGTGCCGGCGCCGAGGGCAGGGGCACATTCATCATCTCGGCCCACGAAACTTGGTTTCCGAAATGGGAACTCAAGGGCATTGCGCTCAACGAACACCCTGCAGATCTGACTGCCCAAGACGACATCAAGAGCATTGCCGAAAAGATGGACACCCAAGCGAAGACATACAAGGCATGGCTTGGATTCTACAAAAGTTATATGAAGCGGATGGGCTGGGATCCCGTCGAACTTGTAGCAGAAGCCAACAAATTTGCGCTTGAGGGCCTCGGTGCTGCCGAAGTCCCGAGCCTGGAGAAGAGTACTGTTGGCAAGATGGGACTTAGGGGAGTGAAGGGCTTGTCGGTGATAAAGAATCGCCCTCGCGAGTAGATTAGCATGAATTGCGAGGGGTGCGTGGGCCGTACCCTACCAAGTTAGCTGGTGGGTAGGTAGGCGTCATGCCTTCATCATTTCGGGCACAACGCCTCGCTGTCAGACTTTGCGGTCCAGGAGTGAAAGAAGGCTCGTCACAGCTATGTAGTATGTATTAAAGCTTGATAGAGTGATAGATTAATTCCCAACCCTTCCAAATGTCTATTCGGGGGCCAAAGCCCCCCTTATATAGACCAAACCACATAGAATCACCCCATGGGATCACTAGTGGCCGCTAGGCATCTTGATCAGTGACATCTCTTGACCTTAAGCCTATCACATAGAAATTAACTAGCTATCATGATCGAAACGACATCTTAGTACTACGATAAGAAACTCGAGATCTTAAAAAAATATAGTTAAGCCCCGTTAAGCCATAAGACGACCCTAAATCAACTGCGTTAACCCCCCTGGTGTCAACTATCGCTTGACAAATACCCAATCGCTTGAACTATTAATGCAATGCAGGTCCTTCGGCCCGCCGGCACTAGCAATGGCCCGTTCCACGCAGCCCGCCTTGACGGTGAGGGGCAGCGTGAAGGTGAAAGCGTTGACAGCCGTCCAAGAGCCGTCCTCGCTCGTCTCGTTAATATCATGCTTCTTCCAGCCCGTCATCGCACCGCAGCCCTTCTCCTCGCTTTTGAGCTTCTCGCCCCCGTCGTTGATGAAGTTATTCGCGACGATCGTCACATCGTACCACAGGGGAAATAGCACGCCGTCTTCAACGACTGAACAGTCGGCCCGCGGCGTGATGACCCCGCTGTCCTCGCAGGTTATTTGCGTGCTGCAGGGCGGCCTCTTGCAAACTTTGCCGTTGTCATCTGAGACCTAGCCGGACGGTAAGCGTTAGCGTACCTAGCAGTCACGTCGCGATCAAATGTGCAAGGGGACATACGATTATGGGAGGGCCATGACAGGCATCGGGGAGGCAGGCGCTTCTGCCACCTGAGGCAACGATCCCCCATTCCTGCATGCCCAGTGGTTGATCAGGTTTGACGTAGACGAGTTCTACGAAGGTTCCATCTAGTATCGCCGGATTAGCATAGCTCCTCATTGAGGAACAAGCACACAAACAGGGCGCAACTTACTGGCCTTATCAGGCGATTTCCACTTGATATGCATGTCCTTTCCTCCATCCCCCTTTTCAACTGGGTCGCCTCCGGCTGCCGTTCCTACTGACCAAGAATGAACAACGGTTCTCGGGTCGGTGCGGTTGTCTTTATTGATATCCTTCGGGTCGCCAATGAAGCCATCTATAAAGTTAATCTCCCAGTCCGAACCGAGTCTCCCGTCCGCCATCGGGACATAGAACCGCTGGGAGTCGGCATTTGCGGGAGCCGTGACCTGAGCCATGATTGAATATGTACCGTATCCCTCCTCGCATTTGTCAACCTTCTCAGTCGATGTTCCAATTGTCACAGCAGGCGCGGTAGTTGCGGGTGTGCTCGTGATCTTGGATTTGGTCCCAGTAGGTGAGAGTGTGGCGCTTGCTCCGGCGCTAGTTGATGAGTTAGTGGGTGGTACGGTGGTGATTCCGGAGCTAACAGTCGTAGATGACCGGACCGAAGACCCGGTTGAAGTGGTCTGGGAGCCCGAGGCTGGTGTGCTACTACCAGTCGTCTCATGAGGGGTAGATTGGGTCCCAGAGGAAGTCTGAGAGATCTCTGATGAAGTTGGAGAGCCCGTAGCCGACGTGACTCCGCTTCTTGATGGGAGTGGACACGAAAGACCATCGTCATCAACTTGCCGCTTGTTATTAATGTTCCATGTAAACGAGAATGTATACTCCCAATCGTATTTCCCCGATTTGAGATATATGCTATCCACTTCGTTGGCGAATTTCTCGAACGTCTGCCATTCGGGATAGTGCACTCCAGGCATGTTTGGGTTGGTGGAGTCCTTTTTGACATCCGGGAGGTTTTCCGCAGCCGTGATGCCCGCTTTGATCACATTCTGCCAGAGGTTGGTAAGATATCCTGGGGGTTCAGTGATCTGCGGTAAAACTGTGCTTGTCATGTAGTCCTTGTAAGCCCCGGCGATGCCGTTTGCTCCGAAGGCTGTCTGCCAGTTCATCGCATTAGGAAACATGGAGGGGTTTCCCGCCACGTAGGCATCGTGTCGTAACCTAGTACGTGTTAGTCGCGGTATGTTATTGTCGTGGAAAGGCCTTGAGACATCCTACATTGCATCGTATATCCGATTGTTTGTACGGTCTATAAGGGGAAGCATAGAATCGCTCTTCATTTCCAACGCGCCCAGTAGAACAGTCTCAAAATAGCTATTGATCATTGCGCGCAATGTATCCTTAGCAGATGTTTGACCAGGCGATTTGCCCGTTGGCCATTTCCAGGCTCCAGTATTGCCGATCGCAAATTTGGGGTCATTGACGAAGAGCTTTTTAAGGGGTTGCTTTGCGTCTGCGAAGAACAAGCCTTTCCCATCTCCGTTAACATATTGTGACATCGCAACAAAATATAGATTATTGTCGCTGGCAATAGAGTCCCAAATTGGTTGTAAAAGGTTTAGCTGACACGTGGCTGGAGCTGGAGCCGCCGGAAAGAAGAAATCGTTAAGATCAGTACAGGAAAGCTTGCCACCACCTGTGGTTGTGCCGACGAGTTGTACAAAGAAATCCTTGATCCAAGATTTCTCATCTATCGATATTGTGAGACTCTAGAGCAAAAATAAATATCGTAAGAAGTTACGTAATACTCACATGCATGATCAAGGCTACAATCGTTGTTGTTGCTTCGTACCCTACCGGACAAATCCGTATACTGCGGCGCGGCTATAAAGGCCGCTGCGTTAAGTCGCGTTACAGTGGGGATCGCACAGGCACCAACGCCAGTAGCCCTGTCATATCTTGATATCGTCGAATATTTTGCAGCCATTTTACCGGCGGCGTCGGGTCGAAGCATTGTAGCGGTGACTGCCGGCCATGATGGTCTGGTCAACGATTGTGCAGCTCCCGTATTTAGAGCACATGCTCCAAATTTTTTTACTTCCGATGGGTTGCCGCGCTTCTCAAGATCACGGGGATGGTAACGCTTTTGGACTTCTTCATTGTCTGTGTTGGGGGGAGGTGTTTGGAATGGCGGTGCACCGTCCCCAGCCGCTGCTCTAGCCAAGCAACTTGTACATGTAGTGCAAGTGCTGGTACTACTGGTTATTGTCGATGTTGTGCCTGTGACTGAACAGCCGGTCTGTAATTGTGAACACGTAGTGGTGAAAGATACGCAAGAATTACTAGTAGTAGCTTTCGCGCATTGCACGGCACAATTAGAAACTGTGTGAGGAGCATCGCATTCTGAGGTCGATGTAGAGGTTTCCTTAGTTGTGCTTGTCTTGCCGCTTGGTTGGTTGGTTGGATCATCGTCACCCTCAGGTGGGCCATCAGAGACTGGATCCGTGGAACAGCTACCAATCGCAGCTCCGAATACTTTGATGCAGGGCAAGTGAAATTTGGGAAGGTTTGGGAAGCTGAACTCAACATTGGGAATTGGAGGAACTCCCCATATCACAATGCCACCGCCACCACCCGTTACAATCACAGGGACAATAGTTGTATGGTCATCCTTGTCCTTTGTTGTGATCCATGTATTGGCAGTGAGAGAAGTCCCAGAAAGGGTAGTTGTAGATAAACCAGCCGGAGGTAGAGTGATAGTTGAGGTGACTCCGAGAGAGGTTGAGGTGGCTGAGAAACTGCTGCTTGGAACTTTGGTATTGCTTGCTGTACTTTCACTAGAGGTTGATCCCACGGATGTAATTTCGCTAGACGTCATGCCACTCGACGTGATGCTTACGGTAGGGGTAATCCCGCTCGATATAGTTCCATTAGTTGGAGTCCCGGTAGATGTACTCTCACTAGCCGTAGTGTTACCAAGTCCACTCGATGTTCTAGAAGATGAGTCTGTACTGTCTGTGCTTTGCCCATTGGCGCTAGTCGAGGTGATTTCGGAGGTATAAGGGGTCGTGCTATTGGCCACTGTGGAGCTGGCCTGGCTGGAGACTGTGCTAGCTAGCGTGGTAATCGAGGTTTTGCTAGAAGTCGGCTCTGTCCCAGGAGATGTTGCATTGGTGTACGTCGTTGGCATTGAACTGCCAGAACTTGGCTGAGCGGAAGAAGACTGTCCAGGAAGTGCCGTTGGTGGCGCGAGTAAAACAGGTGCCTCACTCCTAGAACTGGGAATATGCCAGCCAACTCCTCCCGGACCAACTAGATAGCTGTAGGTAGAAACCGTAGAAGAAGTGCCATCGTTGACAGCGATAGTGGTGATTTTGGTTACGGTTGAAACAAGGCCTATAAGTTCTGAATATGTTGTTGGCACGAATGTCTCGGTCTCGGTGATGAAGCCGCTGGGCCCGCTAACCACCGATGTGACTGTCACTTGCTCGTTTCCATCTGGTCCCCCTATCCTTTAGTTATGTGAAAATTATATCAGACCAAGTGGAACCTACCAGATGATCCAGTTGTCAGTGTTTTGGAAGTATTCCACGATGGAGACCATGTCGAAGACAACAGTGGATAAGGGCCTAGAGAGGTTGCCCCATACGCAAGAGGGCTTGCAAGAAGCAGCAATATTGGTAAAATTGGTGACCGTTCCATAGTCAGTTAGATGCTCATGGGCAACCCTACGTAAAGCATCTTTTCTCACAAGTCGACCGGGTTGCCTTTTATATTGCATCTTTAAGCCATCACAAAAACTGCAGGTATTAGTGTGTGGCAACGGTATTCACATTGAGGAATCTCCTAATACAGAGTTTGATTCTATTGCGCCTCAAACCCAGAGGAATAAGGATTCTGAAATTACGCATGATCCAATGCGCATACGCGAATATTGGGGGCAGCAACAGCTGTATCTGCGTCGTCTCGCTTAGATCGTTGGTAGTAGGATTCCCGCCTTGGCCCTGTCGTGGAATCGCTGACCCCATAGTTATGACAATACAAACGGAATGTCAATGGCAGCATAGTATGGTATTAGTCGAGTATCTGTCGCCTGGCACATGCTAATTATAACAAGGGCTAGTGATCAGGGCTAGGAGGAACTGTATTCGAGAGATAATAATCGACTATGCCTACCAAGGTCCATGCCTCTCAATTGGATCATTTTTAATCCATTACCCCACATATTGCTTAGCCTATTAAACCTATTTTTATTTTATGTAAGGTTACCTTATCCAAGCTCGCCTTGTAGTTAATCTACTTACTGCACTATATATACTTCCAACAAAATATGTTTCAATTTGGCGAGGGCTGAGTAGCCTCGTATTCAAGGCCCTCGGTGTGTGTGACACTGATAGATTATTGGCTGGTGGTTGTTGAGGGGGCCATGCATCCATCCCCTATGGCGTTGAGGGCCCATTTTCGGCTGTATCTCACGATACAACGCGACGTTCGCATGAAAACCATTAGAGGCCTTCTAAAACAACTAGAAATTGAAATGTCCACCTAAATCTCCCGGCTGCTCACTACTTAGCACCTAACGGCAAGTTCTCGGCGTATCCTAAAATCCCTAGGCCGGCGACTTCGCACATGAAAACAAGTAAACCGTTATAACCGGCCTAGCAAGCGTGATTACTTCTTCAACAGTACATCATTTCCTATTTGATATCTATTGAGCGAAGACTACTCTTTATGGTAGCACTTGATCCTAGGATCTAGAAAGGGGCACACAATAACGGCTACAGGGGTTCATATTGTCATAGAATCGGGCCCTGACTGGGCGGAAAAAACGAGTTCCAGGTCTGGCGAGGCGCGGGTGTCTAGTTTGGGGTGTAGGGCACCAACGGAAACGGTGAAAATGTGAGGCCATGCCAGCGAACCGGCGTAAACGGCTACCCTCGAGAAATATCCTTACACCATATGAAGATGTAAAGACTTCTTATGGCTTACGGGAAACGATCTCCATGTTTTAGGTTGTGCTGTTTTTTTAATCTGAAACCACCCAAGAGTTGAAATGGTACCACACCGAAAATGTTAGGCGATCAGCTCAGCTGAAGTGGTGGCGGTGTTTGGTGTTTGGGGGTTGCAGCGGTTGTTTGGGGGCGGCAGCAGTCGTTTGGGGGCTGTAGCGGTGATCCTTTAGCGGGCAACGGCGGTGGCTGGCGTCAAATCTTGATGATACGTAATCCCCTCCCAACTTTCCCTTGCCGTAATTTAACTCTCAACACACTCATACTGGGAAATCGCTATGGGTCGCAATCAGGTCTATTGTTGCATTTGCGGGGCTCCGTTCCTGGAAGCTGGCCGACGGCAAGTTCGGACCTATGAGCGTATTTGCACTTCAATTTTTCTAACATTCATTTTAGCGATAACGAAGCGGGAGATTGGCTATCCAACGCTTTGATTATGACTACCGGGCATCGTGAAGATGGCGGTGTTGAATTAGACACCTACTCACCGCATCCAAGCCAGTATGCTTACGACCTTGGGCCTAACTCGGCCGAGGATTCCAAAGGTAATGTGTTGGAGTTCGACGCAAACTACGACGACCATAATCGCTTCGCAGTCCCGGAATTGGGTAAACCCGTCGAAGCCTTCTCAGTCCCGCTAGGGGGAGGGCCCCTCTATCTTCCCATCCACAAGTTCTGCTACCAGCTGGCTGAACGCTTCATCCGTAGCAAGGCGGAAAGCCGGGACATATCCCTAGTGCCCTCTAAAGATGAAATCTTTTCTACCGAACAGCTATGGGAGATTTTATATCGTCGCCTGCCGGGGTCGCCTTTTTCTTCCGAATACATTCTCCCAGATCCGTATGAATACTACGGCGGCAGAGGTTGTCGCAACGTGTATTGGGAGCCTGATGACGACCCGGATGATGGTCAGGTTTGTTTCACGAGTCTAACCGACGGGTTAACGTATCATGCTCACAACCGTTACAGTTACTGGAGGCTGATCCAGTCGAGATACCGAGGCTTACTGAGTTCATTCTCGAAAACCTCCAGTCGCTAGTACCTGAAAAGGCTAAAGATACAATGACTGAAGCCAATAGTGAGCTCCAACACATACATCGGTCCTCAGACACTGCACATAGCCAATATTGGTGGTGTGATACTCTAGCCGACAAGAAGGGTTTCCCGTGGCTGTGGGATTTGGACGCCAAGCTCGTCCGCAAGAAGCAAGAAGATGGGGATTGGGATTGGGAGCTTTTAGTGCATAAACTCTCCCAAGTCAAGATGCATCAAGCTAGCGACGCAACCTTGAATCTACCCCTGGGCCTACGGAACCGCCGAAGGATTTGGCGATGCCTTGAAGATGCGAGGATCAATGATGTAGCGAGAAAAATGTCGACACCAAGGTGGCAGACGCAGAAAGAAGCATAGTTCCAAATGTCTTCGAAACTGCTCGCCTAGATATAACTTGTACCGTTTAACTAAGTAATGATTCGTCTACCCATTTAAGCTTGACGTGACTAGAGCCTATATCAAGGGGCTTAGAACTTGGTCTATTCAACTAATAATTATGAGAGTCTTTCTATGATTCGGGTTCGGATGAGTATTTGCCTTGAAAAGACTCCCGGATAGTAGGAGCCTCCTAAAACGCCTGTGATTCCCCATGCCGGTAATTTGGGTCGTGTAGTGTCTTCTTCCAGGCCACAGGTAAGAGCCTTGTACCCACTGATGATGTAGACCCTATCATATTCTGCACATCCATTGCAGAAACCTTGAATCGCCTTATTATTGAGTGAGTCGGTCTCCATGGTATGACATCCATGCGGCTAGCAATATGCATCGGAGGTTTACTTACCTTAGGTACCTAGGAGGTAGGCAGCAAACTATACAGAGTATCTAGGTACTCGCATTATTTACCTTTAGCAACCCCGCTGATGTCCTTGTGAGATTGTCACACGGATTGCCACTTCGGGTCACCTTGACTCACCTTTTCAACTGCAATATATTTATCATAATATTTATCAGGCCATGAACCTGCAACTCGCCTACAGGCCGAGACAGCCTCGTATCGAAGGCTAGAGATTGCGAGGAATTCTGTATATAAAAAGGAGGCCTTCGTCCCTGTAGATTCAGTCTATTCTGAAGGTTAAGGACCTTTGAGAGCCTAGATTGATTATTATATAATACAGCCTTGAGCCAAGCCCTAGAACACTAAGATAACCCCCCCTGCCACGATCCATACCGCTACGAGCCACCGCACAGTACGGGTTTTACACCAAAACCACCAAAAATTTAAAGTTAGCTTAAAAAGTGGAGAAAATAGCTAAAAATAAACTAGTTCCAAATTTTAGCGTAGTTTTTATAAAAGTTTCACATATATTTTTTTTAATTTTATAGATAATTTTTTTAATTTAATTATAATTTAATTTCGATTTTTTAAAATGTACTAACACGTTTATATATATTTTACTAACAAACTTGTTAACTGTGTAAAATTACAGTACTTTACTATTTTTTTATACTATAAAAAAGTAGGTCTATAAAACAAATTTTATTATTTTATATTTTTAAAATATTTAAAGTTTATAAATATTAACTTATTATTATTATATATATTTTATTTAATTAAATATTAATTTAAAACCTTAAATTTTTAAGGTTTTAATTTTTAGCATTTTGGTGTATAGTGTATACAGTACTATTCTTTACTATAAACTATACGGGATTTTTTTTTAAAAAAAGTAAAATATTTTAATATAAATTTTAATATATATATTTAAATAAAATAATTAAAAATATACTTTTTATTTATATATATATATTATTAATAATAAAAATATAAAAATAACTTTTATTTTAAAACCTTACTTTTTTACTGTTAAAAAATTAATAAAATGCTTATATTTTATATAGTTAACAAATTTATTAGTATAATATATATAAAAATGTTAGTGCATTTTAAAATAATTATAAAAAAATAAATATTATATATATATAATTTAAAAAAATATATATAAAACCTTTATAAAAACTACGCTAAAATTTGGAATTAGTCCATTTTTAGCTATTTTCTCCACATTTTAACCCAACTTTAAACTTTTGGTTGTTTTAGTGTAAAACACGTACTGTGCGGGTGGCCCGTAGCGGTATGGATCGTGGGGGGGGGGGGGGGGGTCATCTTAGCCCTTGTTACAGAGATAGATTGAATTTGTCGGAACGACACTGTCTATACAACAAGCTAGCACGGTCTTTTTGGGCTATAGTGGCCATACTTAGCATAACTACGGAGATCTGCATCAAAAACACCCACCCGTGGTTCGTCAATCATCTACAGTGCCCATTCCCTTTCAATATTGCAACTCGCGATGAAACTGTTCACGTTGTTTAAGCAGTCCCTATCATCCCGGCGCCGACGCATACAATTGGAATTTTGACGATAGGAGTACGACACCCCCTATACGGCAAGTATTCTTCGTAACTCCGGTATAATTGTGAAGACTCCGCTTTAGTCGAGAAAATATGATAAAAGTCGACAGGTGTATGCCTAGGAGGGAGGTGGTAGAACTGTGCCGGTGATTCCAGACTGATGCACTACATGAGCATAAATTAGCCTCAAGTCCTCAAATGGAGCCGAATGGCGATGCAATAGGAATAGCGATACTATGCATATGTACATTCCGGGAAGGAATAAGAATGCTGGGAAACTTGCAAATGTATAACGCTTACTGTCCTGGCACCTGGGCCGCGTATGGCGACGAAAGAGTATTTTTATTGATTTCGTAGAGCATGTCGGAAGGTATGAGAAAGCTCTTCTTCGGCGGGCATCGGCTTGCAAGATGGAGGTTGTATCTTTGTGTACGCCGACCATATATCATCAAATCCTGCGGCGAGGTCGTACTCAAGGTTGCATTGTCCATCAGAAGGGCAAAGTACAAGTAGAGGCGGGAGACGCGCCAGGGGGTTCTTATGAGTCTTGAGTATCATCGGCTTATCGGCACTGTTCGTCATAGATTTGAGCTCGGGTTTGGCTCCCGGCTTGTCGCCCGATTGGGTGCTACAGGTCAGTGCAACTAGGTCTATAGTGCCACGCTCTGAAATGCCACCAAGTGCTGGCGAGCAGGTGTCGAAACGGGAAGACATCCTTCGCACAATAGAGGGTCGCGAAGATGCGTTGGGGCACCGGCTGTGTTGAGCCTCTAGGAAGCTGGTAGTAAATTATAATGCTAGATGGGCCGAATAAGAGCTCTAAGGTTTGATATAGCAAGTGCTCTGATGCAGAATAATCGGTAAGGTGTATTTTTGAACCAATTGCGATCCCCTAGGCATTAGGCCAGGTTAATTGAGTATGAACCTCCCAGTGCTTAACGAATACACAAGATTGGTTGATTGAAACAAGATGTTGCTGTAATACAGAGTGGGCTTGGCGTAATATATATAGTGTGGTATTCCGTGTTGTAACCCAATGGGGAGACAGAACTTACTGGTAGGTAATAAAATAGGCAAGATTCTCGTGATAATCTCGTATTCTCTGAAGGATGCAGTAATTCCTAGATAAAAGTTAGAAATGGTGCTTTGACGTCTCTCAAATGGGGATAATGAAGGAGATGGAGTAGATGTGATAACAGAGTTAAGTGAATTTAATGAACGTGAAGACGGGCTAGAAAGTAAAGGGAAATGGATGCTTTAAATATTGTTTGTACCTTTAGAAATGATGCTTAAATTTGATGTAACAGTTGGTAGTGGAAAGATATGTTGAAGTTGTGTTCTGGTTTGTGAGTAGGGAAAAAGTTCATAAATTTAGAGAAGGAATGTTGGTAGAGGGCTGGGTATGGGAAAAGAAGCTGTTGCTGGGGACTGCAATTGATCCCTTTGGTCACTACAGTAACCAGCTTTTAGTTTGCATGTTTAGAGTTTTGTTGTGCAGAACATCTAAGGTAGTCGAAAAGATTCAGTTTAGAGTTCAGATTAGGCGATAATTGTAGCTGATTAGAACTAGCGAAGCTATACTTGTTGACCGGCATTAGGCTTGGGAGGTGGGAACAATAAATATAGGACAATAGGAAATAGGTAAAGACATATATAGAACAATGGTAACAGCGGTGGAGGGTAGAAAAAGGATATATTGTGACGAGGAAGGCCGACAATGTGCTAGGCGGGGCAGCTGAGATCACACACTTTAGACCTGTGAGCTTTTACTAGGTAGGACTTACTCATACGGCTGTGACAATTGCAATAGACTGTTTACACCTATAGCTACCGAACAATATAAATTGGGGTTTTCGCTAACGTGGTTAAGAGCAGGATGCAGAAAACTCGGATCAGCGAAATAAAAACATTCTACGAGGGCCCCGAGTATCAAAGTCTCCGACGCGTTCCATCCCCCGTTCACTTTGGGTTCACTGCAGGGCGCGGTCAGCGTGTAGTTATGGTGGTAATTAAGCACATGGCTTCCGTCACTCTATACGCGGAGCAGCTGCCACTCACTGCAAGGCTTAATAATATCGCTTAATGTTAGAGATCGAGTCCCGGTCATGGGTTGTGCCTTTAGCCAGTCGGCCGAAAACCGCCACTATCTTTCCCTTTTTAAGGGAAGTTAGTTAGAAGGAACATTAGGTAGGCTGGGCAACGGAGGAGGGCACAGCCTCAGAGGAGAGGACGTGCCCAGAATGCGACAGAGCTCGCACGACAATAGAACTGCTTCGATGCGAGTGAAGACCGAAATCCTAAAGACAGAAGATGAAACGAAGCATGACACCCGAACCAGCGCCCGCTCTACGCCCTGCTACCTCCCCGATCTCGATGATAGAGAGATTTGAACTGGCAACTTGACATGGAAGACCGGGTTGCAAGATGCGTCAAAGGGAAGGGGTACCTAGAACTGGTACTGAGGATTAGCGTGCAAGCTCTTCTTCTTGTATTACAAATAATTTACAATTAGCATTGTTACGTATCCAATATTTTAGACGCTATGGAATAAGTGTAGCCTACACACAGACATGACTCAATTGAGCAGATATACGGCAACGAGTTGGAGTCTTCGACTACAATCTGGTAGGTTTAGTGGTGGCGGGGTAATTAGAATTAGGGGCTGGTTTGCCGATAAAGTGCCTAGACGTTATCCTCATCACTTTTCCTCAACCGCCTCGGCACGCGCACGACTCGCTATTCAATCTGGTCTGGTCCTATTTATAGCACTGCTTCTCCAGATGCAACGTAGCAATGTATTAGATACCGCGAAGGGGCCTGGGGAATAGCATTAACACACAACTAGCTTCATCTCAAACCATTCCTAAACTTTAGCAACTGTCATTATGTCGAGGCCGTCGTTATTAGCAACATGCACCGGCCCTGGGTGCACTAGCACATGGCCGACAGACAGGTCGACCACCGACAAATGCTGTGGAAGATTTCAAGGCGGTTCCGTTTATCCCTCGGATCCTACGTATGGCTCGCCCTTACAGCTATCGCTACGAGTGGTGCCGCTCTTCGTACCCTGTGAGAGAAGGACATATTTCCCAAATTCCGTCACTCCAAGGGTTTGATCGACTACTTCCTCGCCAACATCGTATTTGCGAAAGAGATGAAAGAGTTTCCTCACAAGCTCTCTGTTTCAGGATGGGACATAGGGAAGGCAAAGGCACACCAGACAACAGGGTTCAGTGGCACCAACGATTTCCGCATAGTTCTTCCCCTCAGTGTGCATCAGATGGATCTCGAAAAACAGGTGCATACCAATGCGCTCGTGCTGGATTATCTGCTCCAGAACAAGAGCACGATCGAGTTGGTGCCTGCCCAGTGGGCACCTAGGGTAATGAAAGCAGAGCATTTGGTTGACTGTACTCACATAGCGCTTTAAGAGGATCGTAATAAATATTGTGGTTGATGCCCAAGTACAAACCCAATAACCGTTACATTGGCGTCCATGACGTATTGGTGCCCGATTTTCGGCCGGAGCGGTTCACGAATTGCATTAACGACGAGGTCTTAAAGGCCCTGAATGAACTTAATGAGCTTGACGCGGTGCACAGCTTGTTGACCAAGAGACTAACTTGTGGGAAGGAACGTACTACCATATGGAATCCGATATGGATACTGTTAAAGGTTATTTGGATATAATTCTGGATGGATTTTGAACGTGTGGAATCTCTAAATGAGGAGCGTAAGTCCTGCACTTAAAGCTTAAGCGAGACGGGAATTACCAGCAAGTAAAGCTAAAATAGATGTTAAGACAATAGCCATAAAGAACTATTTAATAATGTGAAAAAACTGACTATTCCACAAATTCAGTTAGGTTGAGTAGTTTATAATATTACTTATCAATTTTTCCTACTTTCTTTGTTGCTAGCTACCTCGGGACATATATAATAACTGGGTCTCAACATCTCATCTGTTCCGCGCCCGATGGTCTTTGTTAGCCAACCTTTTGATTTCTAGGCAGTTTTCGGCTTTTTTATCTTCTGTTCTATCATCAAGAATTTGTAGCACGATGGAAGGCTCAAGCAAGACGCAAGTGTTAGGTGATCTGACTAACGCCCTTAGGGACGCAATCCTCCTACCTGGGAGCGAAGAATATGAGAAGGCCAATAGCTCATACTTCAGTGCGTTTGAGAATGAGCTCCAACCCTGGTGCATTGCGCAACCCGGTAACGTAGCCCAAGTACAGAGCTTAGTTACCGCTATCCGACCACATATTCTCTCAGGACTCTGTCATGTGGCCATTCGCGGTGCTGGCCACACTCCTTTTGCTGGAAGCGCCAATATAAACGGCGGTGTAACGATTGACATGAGGCGACTGAAGGGAATCACCATACATGAGGAAGGATCCATTGTGGAGATAGGTGTTGGGGAGACCTGGACTGCTGTGTACGCTGAGCTGGAGAAGCAGGGTCTAACTACAACGGGCGCGCGAGTCGGAAGAGTAGGTGTCGCCGGGTTTATTCTAGGAGGTGAGCCCCCCGCGTGACTGAGGCCATTATAGACACTGTGCTTGAGATGAACAAGCGCCCGACCCCAGGCACTTGTGCTAACTCCTTCCAGGGGGGCTTTCCATGTTCTCTACGAGAACTGGTTTCGCATGTGACTCAGTGACCGAGTTCCAGATCGTGCTGGCTTCCGGTGAGGTCGCTCATGCAAACGACCAACAGAGTGCCGATCTCTTCTGGGCACTCAAAGGTGGTCTCAACAACTTTGGTATCGTCACATCGTTTAAGATGAAAACATTGAAGTCTGGCAAAATCTGGGGCGGCATTACATATTATGCACCCGGCACCTTCTCACAGCTGCTCGAGAAGGCTTGCGAGTTCGTCGAAAATGAGACAGATCACGACACTCACATCATGTGCAGCGCTGGCTATGGGTTTGGGCACCAAGCTGTTAGTTGTGTCATGTACCATACTCAGGGGAAAGAAAACGCCCCTTCATTTCGGCGTTTCACCAGCATCGAGCCCCAGATCCAGCAGATGTGCAGCATGCGGACGTCAACTCATCTTGAGTTCAGCGAAGAACTATCTAAGTTCTCTAGCGACGGAACACGGTCAGTAACTGTAAAATTCCCCTGGACGTTCTTCGCGCTGACCTTCCTTCCCCAAGTCAATATTGGGCATCAATCACAATCCACGTGGATTTTGCTTTGATGGAGCTATTCCACGACAAGTGGCAGGAAACGCTAGCGCAGATCAAAGATGCCGAAGGCTTCATATTTTCGTTCGGATTTCATCCACTAACAAAAGCCTTACTGAAGAACTCTGAGAAGGCAGGGGGTAATGCAGCAGCGATTCCGCCATCTGATGGGCCCTTATTCGTGCTACTGATCAACCCAATTTGGACACTGCCAGAAGATGACGCGCGAATATTCAAAGCTGTTGGCGCCCTTGTATCGGAACTTAGGGGTCTTGCGCAAGAACGCGGGCTCTTACACCGTTATATTTTTACAAATTACGCTTTCGGCGAGGATGATATTATATCTGGCTACGGCGAGGAAAGTGTCGCAAAGCTTATAGCCACCAGCAAGAGAGTTGATCCTCAGAGTGTACTTCAATGGGGGTTTCCAGGTGGTTTCAAACTTCCGAACCTAATGTAACAATCTAGGCTCTCAAAGGTAAGATCAATCCTGCAACTAACAACATACAATTATCTATTATATCGCCACGTAATCCTTGCAATACCTTATACGCCTACTGGTCTATGAGCCAGCCCTAACCGTATCACTTCATGTTACTTTGTCCCGTATTTCAAACAAGATTGTTCTGCACTCGTGGCACAGATGGCTGGGCCTGCTACGCCAATCATCCAAAAAAAAAAATGGTATCGAGATCGGTTGCGCGAGGAGCATCATTGCTGCCTAGATTACAAACAGTGCTTGTTTGCACAGGAAGGCATATAATGCTATATAGAGATAACGAAATGTGTTGCGAAAGGGCCGGCTGGGGCGAGAACCGGACCGTAAGGGACGGCGGCCGAGTTCTTAAAGGCCTAACCCTTTTGGGCGGAGCCCCTCTAGTTCTGTGTTGCGTTATGGCGTTAAGTACTCTATGGGTTGTCTTTTGAGAAAAAGGTGGCGTTACCTTTAGGGCTACCCTCTATTGATCTGTATGCTCTAGGTCTCCCGGATCAAAAATGCAGGGACACAAAACCTTTAAGAAACACAGTGAATTAAGGCGCTATAGCTTATTTCTAACACTGTGCAGTTTTCTGTGCACTGTGCTGTGTGCGGCTGAAAACTGGTTTAAGCAGGGTAACGAGCGGATTTTTCGATATAAGCTTAAGCTTGCCCACTTGTCTTTATTTAAGTAGGTTGTGAAACGTTACCTAGGATCTAGGATTATATGTATAATTCATCATTTATTGTAATAGAAAAATAAGTAGAGGAAACCTTTAGCTCTTGCTCTAAAAGCCTTCATTTTGGCCCTGTCTAGTAGACACTGATTGGATGACGCACGAACACAAGCTTAAAAGCTGGCTCTCCTCAGCAAACGATATAGTAGTCTTCCCAATTCTTCGCACGATCCAGAATCCAATTTCGACGTCAATATAATATCGAATACTTTCTCACCCGGCCCCGCTAAGGGATTCCCAACTGATCTTCTATGCGGTCTTCGGCTTCGTGTTTGGTTGGATTGCGTCACATGATATGCAGCCTGTACAAAGGACGCTAGAACGCTGAGACCAGTTGACGGTAGCAATGGCAGATGTAGATTTAGGGTAACTCCGCTTTTATCTTAACTGATAAGCCACAGAAGACTTAAAGCCGCAACAACGCCACACAGAACCAGAGGGGCTCCACCTAGGAGGGTTGGACCTCTAGGAACTCGGCCGCCGTCCCTCACGGTCCGGTCCTCGCCCCAACCGGCCCTTTCGCAATACTCGCTATATAGTGCTGTATAGCGTTGTTGTGGCGTTAAGTACTCTGTGGCTTATCTCTTGAGAAAAAGGTGGGGGAAAGTGGGGCTACCCTCAGGCAAGCAGGGGGGGGGCTACCCTCAGCTTGTCTGATCGCTCAATTTGTATAGGCATCCTAGCACCCCCAGGGCCACCCTGGACACCAAGAGAGCGCCAAGAGAGAAATCGCCGACATCGCATTGTCCACTAAAAATACGATACGACGGGCCGTACAGCACTTGTTAGATGCCAAAGTGCCCTATTTAGATACTGCGATTACCATCGAATTGACTATTTTCTTTACTGATATCTCTATTTTTGTGTGGAATACAGCTAACTTGTTGTGCCTATTGGTCAGTCCTAGAAGCAGTTAACATGGAGGTGTACGTGGCCTAACAAGGTTGCCTAGGTACAGTACATAGTTTCGTATTTAGATACGAGCTCTTTAACCTAACCTACCCCCATCGCTGTAAGGTACATGGCAAAGACCTTTATATACAGCATTTCCTCTCAACTTCGCCTCCAACACTGGAACTCTTTCCACCATACAACAAAAAAGGTAAGTCCTGAGCCCAAGTCTCCCCTCAAATCCCCATCCTTTTACACATCTCTTGGATATAACTTTCCGCATCTCCATTTCTTCAGCATCTATTAAAGCAAAAGAAAAGAAAAGAAAAAAACAAGAAAAAGAAACTAATCAGTCTGGCTGGTTCTCAGTTCATTTTGCACGTTATGCAGCCTAGCCTCATTGGTCTTGGGGGGTATCGTCTATCTCAGAGCGTAACAAGAACTCATCATCAAACCACTATGCCAAACCCAGGAGGGCAGGTGGTTGGGTGCCTACACAGACGAGTCGCTGATGAAAATACGTCCGAGAGTGCCTATGGTGATAGCTCCGTATGCGTGAAGAGCGGATGCTTCCAGGCCGACGAGTTCTGAGACTCTTGCTTTGCTTTTTCTTTGTTGCTTCTTTCCTTTGGTTTTGGATCGGTGATGCACATGCGACAATTTGATTATGCAAACAGATGGTCCTAGGCGTGTTGTTAGGTCCAACTTGACACGTACGGCCCGCCAAGGGGCAAAGCGGGATCGAGCGAGGTAGTACTCTGGTTTCAGAGATTGAAGAGACAGCAATCACAGCAGCTAGCTCTCACGGTTCAACAAGTGAGCAGTGCCTTTGGCCGTTTTTATTTTGTTGTAGGTACTATGGTGGGTAGTCGGTATACCGGTAGCATCCCAGATATATCGAATACTGAATAAGCGTCATGGCAATTGTGTGGCGGCGAAATGCGGAAGATCAGTAAAGGAGTACCTACGTCATAGTATGCTTATCGAATTGATGACGAAGCAGAATTACCGTCTAACAATCTAGTACGTGCATGCGTAGACAGACATACCGCTGCTTATATTACAAACACCAGGGATGATACTGTCATAATAGGTAAGTATTTGAAATGTCTAGCGCATGGGCTGCTGTATACTTAGATAACCTAGTGTACTGGTATTCATATAATATTTATTCCTTAATGAGCAGGTCTCAACAGCGCGGTCGGGGGGTCAGGGAGGGGTCATTCATAGTAATGCCGTGTGAGTTCTGGGCCACTGCGATTATTATGTCATTCGTAATAATAATAGTGCAGGCTTCAAGAATTTATTCAAATCTTGGGTTGCCTAGACAGGTCGGGGGCCTTAATTTACTTTAAATGCCGAGGTTGATTACTCACTTCCCCAGCGGGCGAACATAACGACGGACCCTTTCGGCCTTTAATGGCCGTTTAACTTACCTCACCCCATCCTTTTTACACGGCGGCATCCTCCATCTTTTTTCGATTGATTGTTCTGTCGGGATCCAACATCGCAACGGCGATGGGATAATTGCATCTCGCTCATGACACGGTTCATCTCTCAGCTCCCTATTACTCACCCGTGCCCACGCGTCTCCATGCAGCACACGAGTTTATAGTTTATTCGCTCTATTCCTAAAGGAAATATTATTAGACTCACTTCTGTGACATATATACTAGTATAAGTCTACTCTGTTCACTAGATTCCAGACCGTCTACATTTTTCGGTCAAGATGAGATATACGCATCGATATCTGTCGCGTGCATACCGTCTCTTACAAAGTCGTAACATTTAAATATGTCCAAAACGGAATTTCATAAAACGGTGCAATCCCTATTATCGATTGTGAAGGGACCGCCACTCGGTAGGCCGGGGCAATAATTTCAACCGTTCCAGGCTGGCGTTCAGACGAGATGGCTATGACGAAATAGGCGGCGATAGGTACACCAATGAAGCATCAAAAGGGAACAAAATTCGGAAGACGAGAAGTGCAAGGCTACTCATATTTACGACTCTAGAAAGGCTAGTGAATGCGCCGGGCGTGCATACGTAAGTCGAATGTATAGGTTGAAGGAACTACAGCAAGAGTATAGCGGGCGATGTGCGATGTATGGTAAATCCCCCATACGACTAGGTTTCAAACCCTGCGTTGAAACAGGGCGCTTTGTAATGGTATCTTGCAATCGAAATACAAGTAGTTTTGCCGGCCTTTTGCTAAGAGCCCCTTAGTAGATTCTGGAAGCACACTTTAATATAAGAGGCTCCCTCCCTGCGGGGCCAAAAGAAACACTCGTGTTTATAACATTTAGGCTAGGTTTCGCGAGCCCTTCAGCTGTTGCCTCAATAATTTTACGGGTGCCTAGGCGTCAGCAAAATATCCAGCACTGTTTCACCCTATTGTCCACCTTTCTGTTACCAACAGGGGCATACCTAAGTAGCTATGAAAAGAAGGTCAAGCAGTCTCTCGCCCAATCCCAAGATAACCTATCGTACAATGTCGGCCACTTAATCAGGTCTCCAATGTTTCTGCCAGCTGCTTGCCTATGGTCATGTCCCACCTCATCCCGCTGAATCCGCCTGTAATAGGCAACCCCTGTGGGACAGATAGAACCTCAACGTCGCCAAGCACTTTACTGGACATTCGCAGCCAGCATTGCGCTGTGAGCAACACCTTAAAACGGGGGCGACTGGAGGTTTTCTTCCTAGAAAGTTTCAGGAGACTGGAGATCAACCACTTAGTCTGCTTCTCGTGGCTGGCGAGATAAACAGAAACATCGTCAACTATACAGAAAACGGTGACGCTGAGAGGAAGCTCGTAAAATACAGCCTTAAAGCAGGAGAAAATACTACGTAGGTTGCTGCTGTCGACCTGTCCTAATTTAGGTACCCTTGCAATGCCTAGATGCTTGCACTGTAAGAGAAGCTGTGCTAGTAGGCTATTCATAACACCTACGGGGGACTCCCACCCCTTAACTTTTGTATCGTGCTGTCCGCAGAAGAAGTGAATGGGAATGATTTCCGGCCTTTGAATTTCGAATGAGGCCCCAAGGCCACGCAATCCATCCAATGTGTAGATGAGACGTGCGCAAACAAAGCTTAGCGCGGACTTGCGAGTGATATACTGAGCGTTACCGTTGACGACTAGGGAAGTAGAGCTCTCAGCCAGGACCCAGTCCTCGAGAGGCTTCGACTTCATGACGAAAACGCTTCGCTCCTGGTCTCGCATGGGAAGATCATTCCCCAAAACGTAGTTGCTTGCTACATCGACACCAATCACGTCGGGATCATATTTTAACTTTGAGAGAAGTAGTTTTCGGATTTGCTGGAAGGATTCTACACATAAGTCAGCCCAATGTTTGCATTATGGAAACTAGAACATGGTGGCCACCAACCTTGTTTGTCACGCCGCCCAATATCAATAATTGGTTGAAGACACTGGACTCCAGACTCGGGTGTTCGATCCGCAACATCAAATCTCTTGTCTGTGATGATGTCTTGTCAACGCTCAACCAAGAAGGGCGGGCTGGGAGTGATACAGACTTTTTGTGTACGCAACATCGTACGCACCCGAGTTGGATATCAAGAGTTTCAACAACTCGTTGGACAACTCTACATTACTAGCAAGTTGTCTGTATTGTCCCTGAAGCTTGTCGCACTTCATTTGCACAATTACGAGAGCCTCAGCTATGGCCCCCCTGACTCTCCTTTCTTCCGCTTCCGAAGCCTTCACAATATAGCCAATATGCTCGAGCTGTTCTTGCAGGGCAACTGTATCTTGGCTACGTAGGCACGCCTGCTTGTTAACTGCCTCCATGTGACAGACCTGGGCTTGGTCATTGAACATGTCTCTAATCATCTCGGCAGTCTTGATTTCCTGCTCGAGGTCTGCTTTGAAAACGTCTTGTTTAAGTATTGCATCAAACCATTTTCGCGCTTCGTTTTGTTTCAAGTATTCAAGTATATGCCCCAGTACCTCTAGAAGAGACATATATAGTCTTCGACTTTGGTTCTGAAGCTCTTCATCGTGTTGAAATATTCTCAGAACTCGTTGGGTCCCATTGAGAATAATCGGAATTCGGTAAAGACAATCTAAGACGGTGTCATTAATATTTCTCATTCTTATCGCTGCCTAGTCTCTGTTAGGGCTCATCATTGACTACTCTGGAGGTCGGCCCATTTAAGTCACCTTAACGATAAGCTTTAGCCCAGCTGCCACGACTGATAGGTACACATTGTCTGTTGGAAGCAATCCCAGCCAGCCTTCGACAGCGTCAGCATTCTTGCTAAAGGTTCTTGCAGCTCGGCTCACTCGACCCCAGAGTCCTTTCGGGTCTTTGGTTCGATAGCGTGAAATTGAATCATCGATGATCTTAGATAGCTGATCGATACTATGTTCGCCGTCTGGATTGATGCCTGTTCTGTATTTGCCTTTCGCAGTAGATTCGTATTCTCTTATTGTATTTTTGAATTGGGCTTCAGCTTCTTCTACGTCGCGTATTGACGAGCTAAATGAATCGTGTTTCTCAGTAAAAAGTAAATGAGAAATGCTACTTTCAAAGGCACAAGAAGGATAACCCACTGATTCGCGTTTTTATCGCACCTTTCGGTTTCGCCCTCCCCTACCTGTGTCGGGTTCTTACGAAATACTTCGGCAGCCTTACTCTTTGGTCTGACAGTAGCTACAATACCCTTAGTAGTATTGTATAGAACACTCGAATTTTCCTGGGCCGTTTTCGCCTGTAGTAGGTAGAGAGCGGGGTGTATAGATGCCAATACATCGCTGTTCTCTTGGACGAATTTGCCTGCTATTTCCTCAAACGTGCACTTGACAGAAGTTCTCTCTTTCAGGAGACTCGCCACATTTTTAGTGCTCATCATGAAATCGGTTTGGTTGAAATCGTATGAACTCGACTCGAATTCCAAGAACGCAATACTCGAACGCATTAACATGGAAAGTACCTTCCCTTAGCATCAGACCTCCAGCTTGAAGAAACAAAAACGATATTGCTGATAGTACGTGATAGAGCCTTCCTGTCTAACGAAGAGGGGGAACTCCAGCATCAGAAGATTGAGAGGGGCTTTCGAGCCGAACCGAGAGGCACTATCGGCGGCCTGTACGAACACCCTCTAAGTAAAATCAGCTCCCTGCAGTGCACCCTGCCTCTCTGGATAGTTCCGTAAAAGCCCCGTAGCCGAGCCTTTATGCTTTATCAAGGCAAACTGAAACCGGCTGAAATGCAAGGATGTCTGCCATTAATTGGCTTGCTAAGTATGTCTACCGCTCATATTTTGCTATAACTCACTAACGGTCACCATGGCCCAGGCCCCATATGGCTGAAGAGCCGCATGTACCTTAAGAATCCAGAATCACCAGTCTAGTCAATCACAAATATAATGTCTAATCCTTCCAGCCGCATGTAGAATGTATTTTACAAGCTCAGAGCCACCAACTAGTCAATCGCAAATAAATCTCATGATTCTAGGCGCCTGTTTTAGATGATTCATGCTTACGACTTCTGTACTGCACCCCGGTACCCCCGTACTCAAGTGCTTATCTTTTCTCCAAGTATAGTAGTAGCTGGAACGCAGAGATATGATCAATGATTGGTTTGTGTGGGAAATTATCACTCGCATTTGATGCTGTGGCACACTGGTGCCTACTATTTCGACTTCGGAGGGGTCGCATGCAGAATGGAGTTCGTACATTCGCCATTATCGACCGGTCGATCGCGGATAAAAAGCTCCGCCGTGGCATTCAACATGGAAGGCGCTGGCCATGCACAGGGATAAACAAAAGGCCATCTTCGGTCACAGTCTTCTTGAGGCTAGGTTCTGACGGGAGGACGAAATCTGTATGCCAAAAGCGCGACCACTCGGTTTTTCAGCTCCGAGAGCCTCAATCATCACCAGAACCTTCACGCCCAACCACATGACTAAAAGCAATAGATTCACTTCCGTGTTACATCTCGGAACTGCGACCCCGAGACTTCTACCATGTCCCTCTCAGTCAGTCAGTCACTATATAGCTCCTGATCATCAGTTTCTTGTTGGCATCAATCGTGACTATGTTCTTTGCGCTCCTTGTCCCGACTGTTTGGTAGCCATCGCGCAGTACTTGAAACTCAACTGTTTCCCCAGGTTCTTTGGCCGCTGGCTCCAAAGCCCGATACAACGCACACGAAAGGATAGTTTGGTGAGCTCAAAATTACCAGTGGTTATTTTCCAGATGATCCTTAACCTCACGGCATAATAGCAACAAAGTGACCACCCCGATGAAATAACCTGATCCTCTGTCATTCATACCAATCCTGTGCATCATGAACGACCAAAGCAACGGCTTTGGAGAACAACTCCCCAAGGAATCCAAATTGTGGAAAGCTCTCGACTCGAAGACTGAAGAGACAACCCAACACCAGGATATGCCGCCTGAAAGTGACGACGAAGACAGCAGCATAAGCGACAACGATAGTGACAGCTTGAGTACGGCCGCAAAAATAATTGAAATAGTTTCTAAACGAAAGAGTGACCGCGCGAAAGTTTCAAAGAAGTCGAAAAATTCTGAGAAACGGTTCTCGAGAAGGAATGGCGTCATATACATTTCTGACGACTTCTGGGCTGAGTATCGGGAATACGCCTACAATGCCCACATATACGTAGCGTCGACAACCGAGAAGTCGATCATCGGTAGTACTGCTTTCACTAATGCAGATGAGAATAGCACAAACAGAACTTCGACCCCTCCTAAAGGGGCCAGCATCTCCTCTCAGCGTATATCCCCAACCGGCGTTCTACCTCCTAGACTGGCTATCGTCAACGAGTTATTGCTAGAAGACCTTTCAGAAACCTGTATCAAGTCGAACCAACATATCAACCATGACCAAACGGCTCCATATCGATCCTTGATTCCTTGGGAAGGGTCATTCAGGAAAAGGCATCAATCATTAGAGGCGGAATTCGCCAACATTGCCCACGCCAATTCTACTCATCCTGCGGTACTACGAGATTCCGACTTCCTCCCCACGACCCTAGCGTACGCGGTTACCCCGCATCAAGACAAAACTCAAGCCATAGATGAAATCGACAACTCGAGGATCTTATTGGATGGCTACCGCGCACTTATCTATTTGCTGGACAATGAGCTGAACCAACTTGTGGTCAGCTACAGGAGCGCCAACCTTGGCACTGTGGACAAGCTTCCCTTTTCTCATTTATGGTACTTGTTCAACCCGGGCCAAGAAATCATCGTGAAGCACCCAAGGCCTCAGGTTTACCGTGTGTTACAAGTTACAGGCGGGAGGCAATCATTAGTTTCAAGGAAGAAAGCGAAGGGAACCACTTTGGAGAGCATATCCGATTTAGTCATAGACTGCTTCTTTCTCGACTACGATGGGGAACACTTTGGGCCTATGGCTTGCACGGTTGGTATCAAGCCATATGACGATGTCCGCAGGATTACTAATCTCTCGGCATACCCTCTCGACTATGATAACACTGAATATGATGACAAGCCACTGCGAACATACCTTGCTGATAGGGGGAAGAAATTTGCGGGATTCACAAAGCTGAGCCATCAGAAGTATAAGGGTTTCACCGTTAGAGAATTGGGACACTTCGACACGGTCGACGAGGTTAGTCAATATCAACGAAGTTTTCTTTTAATTTAAACTAACGATCACTCTCATCGATAGATCGATAGCGATGTAATCATAGATTTTGACCTGGCCTACCGCCTCAATACTTTTCTAAAACCCGTCTTTGGCGATGGTGTTATCGCGACCCCTACCAGAGAGGATGAAGAAGAAACGAACAGTCCTGGATTATACTACGACGACGACGAACTCGTGAGGTCGAAATGGGCCAAATGGCTACAGAGCACAGATCTCCTTCAGCATCGCACAGCAGAGGCCCTTTCGAGTGACCATTATATTTTGCTCCCAAATCGGGTATACGCATACGTGCTGCTAAGTCGCAGGTGGTGTAAGTAATCTGAGAGGAGATCAAATCACGTTCAAAAATAGTGTCGTTGACTAATAATAGGCCCCTTGAATATCGATAACATTAAGCCTGTCCCGAAGGTTCTTCCAGGTGAGAACGACGGTTTCAAACGGCTTGTTTTGCCCGATGGCCATAAGAATATCGTCAGGGCCTTGATTAATACGCACGCTCGCAAGGTTGACTCAGATAAGTCAAAACACGAATTCGACGTTGTCAAAGGAAAAGGAAGAGGGCTTATCATTCTTCTTCACGGAGCACCCGGCGTAGGGAAGACATCTACTGCGGAGTGCGTTGCCGCCAATGCGGGTAAACCTCTCTTCCCCATTACCTGCGGTGATATTGGCGGTGAGACTGCACAGGAGGTTGAGCGAAACCTGGAAAGTTACTTCAATCTAGCAAGGAAGTGGAACAGTGTACTCTTGCTAGACGAAGCCGATGTCTTTCTTGCTGCGCGTGAGCGCGGTAATATCAGACAGAACAGTCTCGTGTCTGGTAAGTAACTGCTGCCGCCACTTGACAGTAACCTTTTCACGAACCTAGAAAGTCTGATATAATTCGCCAGTATTTCTGAGAGTCCTAGAATACTATCCAGGCATCCTCATCCTTACTACAAATCGAGTAGGCTCATTCGACGAAGCGATCAAATCACGGGTTCATTGCGCGCTGTACTACCCAAAGCTCAACAAAAGCCAGAGCCTTCGTATTTGGAAAATGAACATCCAAGCCCTCGAAGAGCAAAATGAACAACTCGAACCGAATCTCCGGGTGCAATTTGACAAAGCTAAGATCAAAGCCTTCGCCGAAAACCACTGGGAAGAGGGAGATAAAGATACCCGATGGAACGGAAGACAGATTAAGAATGCATTTCAGACTGCTATTTCTCTGGCACAATGGGACAGCTTCCAAGCGACAGGGGACAGTGCGACTCAAGCCGGTCCAGTCCTGAAGGCGGAGCATTTCAACAAAGTAGCTATCGCGAGCAAGCATTTCGACAGATACCTCGTCAAGACACGGCGAGGCGACGAAGACATTGCCAGAGGCCTTTCTTTGCGCGACGACAGCCTGAGGCTTGACGATGAATCCGACTCCAGAACCGACCACACCGATAGCGAGGGTGACAGCCAGTCGGGGAGGAAGAGCAAGCGCTCAACGAAAAAGAACGGAAAGAAGCCCCGAGGGAAAGGAAGCCAGAGAGGGAGCAGGCCAACACGCCCAGCGACATCTTCGTCGGAAGGGCTCTCCGAATCACAACAATCTTCGAGTGAGCTGTGGTCCGAAGACGCTTCCTCTGGGGGGTCTAGCGCGTCCGATGAACGTGTTTCTCGGAAACATCGCGGCTCTTCGAAGAAGAAACGAGATAAAAGGAGATAGAAACGAGAGGGTCCTAAGGTTGTATTATTATATTTATTGTTTCTTATGACAGAATAGGAAGATATTGTGAATCATGTCTACACTTAGCTGTCACACGGTTAAAGGAGCCACATTGGTCACCGAGTCATCGAGTCGGCGAGGGCCAGCAGACCAATCAGAAGCTAGAGGCTTCTCACCTTTTCAGCTGCAATAGACCTTATAGATCTACGAAGCCTCCAAATCACCTTCAGACTGAGATATGCGGCCTCGTGTCGAAGGTTAGAGACTGTGAGGGAATAACTCAATATCTGTGTATAAATAGGATGCCTTCGGCCTCGATAGATACAGTCTATTTTTGAAGGTTACGGACCTTTGAGAGCCTAGATTATCATCTAATACAGCCGTTTTGAGCCAAGCCCTAGACAACCAGCCCCTTGTAACGGCGATAAATAATTAATATTTTGGTAACAGTAAAACTCAGATGTGACTTGTCTGTTTATTGTCTATGTCCGTATTATATCAGTTCGTCTACAATTACCACTTTACTTTCTTATAGCACATTCGAGCCTTATCTAGTCCAGACACCGCGTGTACTACACAAAATGACTAAAGGTCCCCGCATACGAAGGGCCTAAAACACAAATACCATCTAGCTGTATAAGTCTCGAGAAAAACTAATTCAGTTGCGCGACTAGGTGTATTCTTCCTATATAGTCATCAGTCAAATGGTGTAAATGCAGCTTGGATCTTTAAGTTAAACTGTCTTCTTAACACCGCCAACATAGTCTTATACTAGACTATTTTAAACGCCCGCCCTACAACACGCGTATCTTCCGAACGAAAGAGTACACGTGCAAATGACTGAATCAAACACCGAAAACCAAAATAGAAAGAATAAAGTAATAGCTATCATGTCCTCTTGAAAGCACTTTTTGAATTAGATGTGAGACGACGTAGGTAATTGAATTACATTACAATAAACTCTCAGAAAATTCCTAGCCAAGTAACGCTTATAAAGCGTACTATGACGAAGAAAAGCCTGGAGACCTCAGAGGGTTTAGAATCAAAACACGAACCATTGCGCTTTTGCCGTATAGAACCTAGACAAGATTGAACCGTAGTAATGAGATACGAGATTTTCATCAAGTCGTAACACCACTCGCTTGCGCTCCGGGAGCCATCGAGGTCGACGGGCCAGCATTCCCAAAATTGGACTGGGGGTTAAGCACTTGCTTAATACGCCTCGGCTCCTCTAGCAGCTCCCAGGCGCGTTCCTTCTTACTTTTACGTGCCTCGTCGGCTTCCATATCGTCCAAGTCACTGATGTCACTGGAGCTAAAGGAGCTGGCGCTCGGGCTGCGATTAAGAACCATTCTAATGTTCCGGCCCTCCTTCTTCTTCAGATTCCGCTGGTTTTCCTTGAGCTTCTGATGTTCTGGGTCATCGCACTCAGCCGTCACAATGTCCAACCCCGGAAAATTGCGTTTTAGAAAGTCACGCAGATCCGGTAGAACTGACTTATCTGGCCGATAAGTACCACTGTCGTTGTCGATGATGAGCTGATAATGGTGTGGTTTTGCGGGCGAGGTTTTATCTGGGGAGTTGGGTGGTTGACTCGTGTCGGTATGTCCAGAGGTTTTACGATGGTGCTTTAACCTTCTAATCATGAATTCTCCAGAGCAAGCGATGTATATCTGAGCATCACTATGCATAGTGTGTTTGCTTAGAAGATCGATGCCGAACTCTTTGCCAGTCTCAGTGAAGCGCATGAGACCATCGAGAGTGATGATGTAGGTAAAGATACGGGCACCTTCATCAAAATGCGCCATTTTCAGGAACTGAAGACTGGCTTCTTCTGAGCACGGCTTGAATGTGCCCCACACTGTCGATTTGTCAAAATTATATATCCGGCCATGTTGGTGATGCAGAGCCTTGTTCAGAATACGGCCGCGAAGACCAGCGCCTTGAAAAAGGAGGCCGATGATGGGCCTAAATTCAACATAGCGATGGTATAGTTTTGGTGGTACTGGACCGGCCAACTGTATCTCATTGGCCTGGAAGTCGTATTTCTGTGCCTTTCGCTTGTCATTTTTTTCATCTTTCTCAGCGCTTGACTGAGCGTTGTCGCCCTGTTCGTCGTCGGCCTCGTCCTTGTTGACCTTTACACCAGCTATACGCCCAATCATCGGCGAAAAATGCTGAAAGTAATACGTAGGGCCGACTGTATAGATCTGACCGTGTGGTGGGTCTGATTTCCCGAGCACTACAGCGCTGATATATAGTCTGGGCGTCATCGAGACACCACGATGGAGCGCTGTGGCCCCAGCCTTGAGTAAGTATGCTCGCTTGCTGCCCATTCGTTTTTTAACGTCAAAAACCTTTCCCGGCGGCGCAAAACCCTGCCAGGATTCGCTGATATTATACTCATAAATTGTGACATTTCCAAGGCGGTCATTGTGGTCACTGTGCCACTCAGGATTTAGCAATTGTTACTTTAAACGTAGTATATGCGTCTTGTAGATGCGTGGAAGGGGCTTTCAGATATGATACTATGTTGAATAGGAATTTTTGGACTCCCGTGATGGCTATATAGGAAAACGGTATTAGGAATCACTTACGGCCAGTCTTCATCATATAAGCGGCACTTGAGCCTAAAACCCGACGAAGGAATGTTTGCGACAATCCATTCTTCCTCCCAATGTGGCTCTAGAGATCTGCGAATGGTACGTGTGCGATAACAGAGATCGGGATCGTCCTTGTGACGCTTAGGCAACGCTGTCGAAAGTGTGGCAGTAAGGAAGGGATCGGAAGCACCGGTGCTGATATCGGCCACAGGTAGGTTTTCTGCGCGGTGGAAAGTGAACTTGACGGTGTATCCGGGCGGCGCATCGGGAATGGGTGTCGAATCGAAACCGCCCGGGGGGTTCGCTTTCGTCTTGAGCTTCTGCTTTTGGTGTTGGAATTTACCTATCACCGTCGGGCTACGCTCCAGAGGGCTCTTGACGTCATCATCACGATGTTCAGGGCCTCTGCCATCAATTGGCGGGGTGCTATGGTCAGGGCTCTGCTGCACATTGTCGGCGTTATTCGCCGCGTGAGCATCCGACGACATAGCGGTGGATCTAGGCGAAATCGCACGATCGAACACGACGGCGCAAGTGACGGGGCAGCGAACGATGGGCTTGGTATCGCCGGTTTCGGGCGGTTCGTCTCGGCCAAGACGGAGCGATGTGGTGTAGCTGAATTATGATGAAAGCCAAGCCGGCCCACCAACTTGCACACGCTCTGGGTCGCCGGTGCGTCGGACGGGCGTTGCGGCCGTTAGTTAGTCAATGTGCGAACGATTGGCGGGATAGTCAACCCCGAGCGGCACCACAAGCCGTTGCGCACCTCGCGATAGGACCCGGTCGTTAGTGAACACCGAACGAAGTGTTGTGATAAAGTTGGAAAATAGACCCTAAGCCAAGGAATCGGCCAAGACGGACGGGGCCGAACGAGCAAAACCAAGATCCCAAAATGGAACAAAAGGACGAAAAGCTAGCCTAATCAGTCGTCGCGAATTATCACAATCACATAATTGACAACTGGTTTTGATAGAGCGTGCTGTAAACGGGGGGTTGCGCAGGTCGACAATCATCCCATGATCCCATGTTCGAGGAGGAAAAGAAAGGTCGACGCAGAGGAGTGAAAACAGGCGGATGGCGCCAGATTTGTATGGCGTAAGCTGTACTGATGGCGCCTACCGCAGCTGTGCCGGACACCCGCCTCGTGCCGGAAGCCGTGATGTCTCTCCTCGCGCACATCGCCATGTGGCATTCTACGTATAGCACCAAGCGTTCAAATTGCCCGGGCCTAGACGCAGAAGTGAGGTAGCCAATTGGCCCACATCGTCGCTGCAAAGCACTAACAGGACGTGGTGCGCAGTTGGCGTGGTATTGTTATCGCTGCCATTTTCTGGCTGCTCGTGAGATATTTGACATCTTACGAGTCATAGTAGCAGTAGCACCGGGAAAGTCCTGAATTGATTGGCTGCAGCGTACCAACCACTGCACCTACCACCAGACATTCGTCGGTAAATGCTGACTGCCGAAGAGCTGGCCACCCCATAGGTACTAGATCACAGACTAGGCTAGATTAGCCAAAGCCATCAGCTATAAGCCACAAAATGCATACGTGGTTAGGTACCGTAGATACAGTGCACCTAGCACCGTCCTCTACCCCCAACCGGGCAGTTCTGCAGTTCACGTGAACTAGCACAATACAGTAGTTGCATTGGCTGGCGGCGTTGATTTCGTCCTGGTGATAGTCTTGTTAGTTGCTAGACTGTGTAACCACAACAATTGGTGTGATAATAGCGAATTCAACAGTGTGGAGAGTTTTATTACTTACTTCTTGTTAGTGTCCCCCTTCGTGGATTGCGACCAATATGGCGCCAACACCTATTCAATTTCTTGACGGCGGATTGGGAACATCTCTTGAGGACAAGTACGGCGTCCGGTTCACCGAGGCTACTCCACTGTGGTCATCTCACCTCCTTCTCTCAGACCAGGATACCCTTAAATCGTGCCAGCGCGATTTCGCTGAAGTGCCCGTCGACATTTTACTCACTGCCACCTATCAGGTCTCAGTCGAGGGGTTTGCGCGCACGCAAACGGACTCTTTCCCTGACGGTGTTCCCCGCGCAGAGATCCCGCCATTCCTCGACGCGGCCGTATCTATCGTGGAACAAGTCAAGCGACCGACGACGAAGATTGCCTTGAGCTTGGGGCCGTATGGCGCCGCCATGGTTCCTAGCCAGGAGTACTCCGGCGCGTACGACGATGAGCACGACTCTGTCGAGAAGTTGCTTCGTTGGCATGCGGACCGCATAAGCTTGTTTGCCAGCGTCCCACGGCTCGAGAATCGGGTTGATTTCGTTGCCTTTGAGACCGTTCCCCGGCTGGATGAAATACTGGCCATACGGAAGCTTACTACGCCACGGTCTTCACAGTCTCCGGATGTCGCCGTTGCCGGCCCACTTGGACGAATTCCGTATTGGATCTCTTGTGTGTTTCCAGGGACTGGCCAAGCCCTTCCAGATGGCACCAGCATGAGCCAAGTAATCCGTGCTCTACTAAGTATAGAACACTCTCATCATCCTCCGTGGGGCATTGGTATCAACTGCACCAAAATAGCAGAGCTTCCCCAGCTGGTCAGAGCTTATGAAACCAGTGTGAGGCGACTCGAGAAGGATGGCTGTCTTCAGTCCTGGCCAAGTCTACTTCTATACCCGGATGGAACAAATGGCGAGATATACGATACAATCACCAAGACATGGAGGATGCCTATAGGGCTGAGTGAGACTCTTGAAGGGGTAAGTAGCCAGCTGCGTCTGGATTGCGTCTGTTTCCGATCCTCCAGAGGCTGATGCTGGGACGTGGGCTTGTTTTAGTTACCTTGGGAGCAGCAACTTGAACGTGTTGTTACCGAGGCACGAAACCGCGGCTGCTGGCGTAGTATTGTGGTTGGTGGATGCTGCAAAGCTACTCACGTGGACATATCGAAGCTTCGTGCTCAAATTCTTCACTCTCCTGAGCCATAACTGCGCCACGCACCATTAAGGGATGGATGTGTGTAGTTACCTAGGTAGTTATACGGTTGCTGGTGAGTTACGTTACTGTTCAACGGTGGGTCCAGCACACCAAAAACCCCAACAACACACCAAAGTAGCCTATGTATGACCACCTATCTATGTTGAGCTTACTGGTTATCAGTGTTGTCATACATGATAAACGTGTTGTAGCGACGAGGGCGTTCCGGGGGAGCCGGCAATTGTGACGAACGCGGTAGTCGCGGTAAGCGGTCAGAACATCGATCATGCACTCCATCTATTAGCTATACGAAAATGTTCTTCGAGTTCTTTTCATTTCATCATCTCACAAGAGATATCATTGTTAATGCCTCCCCTGAACTCTTCGAATAGCACACATCGTTATTATGCGACGCGGAATTTGCCTTTCCTCACCCATTACTACAGCATGCTATAAGTAGCTAATAGCTTCAGGAGCCACTCTTGGCTCATTATAGCATTGATAAAGCATCTGGAGACTAGTTCAACAGATAAGCGAAAACAGTATAGACATTGGTATAGTCGGAGCTAACACCGAGGAACGACGGGATTATCGTCAGGAGACATCCATGACCGATCGTATGAGATTGCTGATATAGCTACTTATAGATGATGCGACAAATGACTAGAAGTCTGACTGTGCGCGACCAAACGAAGGTAAAATGGCATTTGCCGCGTCGGGTCTCTAGTGTGTTAGTATATAAAAAATAAAAAAAATTTGGTAGCGAAATGAGGCCTGCGAGGGACCCACTGCCACATGATTGTTCGGAGCCCGAAAAAAAATACACTACAACCCCGTGGGTTAGTACAGAGGCGCATAGAAGTAAGCAGCTTAATTCATTTTATTAGCCTTTTAACTCTAATTTCCCGGCCAGCTAGCGTAGAAGCTCAGCTGTGGCCTCTAGCTGCGCCTTACAGTCAGACAAGTGGAGCTGAGGGTTCATCGTGCTGGATTCGTCTGGGCGTCTCTTCCTGTCAGCATCAGGGGGGTTCCTTAAATCGGCAGTGCCACGATTGAATCCAGCAGGAACCTAAGTAGGTACGTAGTGGACTGCGTGGTAAGTATACCGCTCTCCTATAGCCATGGTACTCCGTGTATCGCAGCAGAAGCCGTATCTCGCTCGCTTGTTACGCCATATCTAGATACTGCGTAGCCGTTGAAGCCGCATCCGCACCCGCGTCTGAGGTAATGCGAACCCGCTCTGGATTACCAGTAAAGGGACGTCGTATACGAAGGATATGGAATGTCGATGACATACTTAGTGTACGCATGACGATATTGGACAGATTTTGTGTGGCAAATGGGGGTTTGGTGTCTTGTAGTGTACTGTTAGTACAGTAGTGTAGGTAAGGAGAGCGAGCACAGCTAAACAATGAGGCTGCCTTCAGATCTTGGCTTCACCGTAAGTATACCTACATACTAGAGTGCTAAGTATATCCTATGTTTAGACGATTCTATGCCATACTATACCGTACTATAGCTCGCTATCCTATGCTAAGCAGTGCCCAGTGTCGGCGGCGCCTCACTAGAGAGAGTAGCGTCAGTACCATGAGACCATCAGGAGGAGCGCCAAGCAGCCTACGATAATTGGCCAAATTGGAGGCGCCTGTCGTGCAAGCGGGATTGCTTGGTTGTGCAACTGTCGTGCCGTAGCATCCCGCGCGAACTCTGCCAACCCGGATTGATGATTCATAACAGCGCTCTTTATTCTGCATCGCAATCGATCATCATAACGACCTTCCGGTGTGTCTTTTGCCTGACATCGTGACAGAGCAGTGTGTTGTCTTACTACATCAGCTGTAGCTGGTCGGGCCATGCTAGGCTAAGCTCGCTAGCTCTCGACGCAGCCAAGGCAAGAAATTCAATAGTGAGGAGGAGTGAGTACGTACCTCTTAGTACTGAGGTAGTGTAGTGTTTGCCAGCCCAGCACAATAGGCGACATGGCCAATCACAGCAGCGCTAATCTCCACAGGTCTGGTCCCGTTTCCGCTGTGCCTGCCGCCTGCAGGTGGTACGTACTATCTAGGCGACACCGCACGAAATGAAATTGGACATCCAGCAGGACCAGTTGCCCATCTGGGCATCAACTCTAATTTCTCTGGCGGCTTCTGGCCGTGGTGCCCCCTGCCGCGCCCCTGTGCCTCCCCCTGCTCCTCTCCCTTCCTCTCCCTGCCAGCGGCCGCCGCATCAGGCAAGGTACAAGCTTATACTTACATCCCCCTCCAGAAAGACGCCAGAAAGCCACGCGAAGGCAGCTCTTCCGAGTCAGAACGGGTCCCGACCCATGCCGCTACACTAAGAATGGCATCCAACTCTGCACTACGGCCATAAGCAACCGACCGTGGTACCCCTGTCCCTCTCCATCGTGTTGTCATAAACGACAGCGTAGGAGGAACACGCCGTTAGCACGTACCGTACGCGGTATAGCCATGTACCACTGCCAGGGAGAGTAGATCCAGTGTGTTCGTGCTGACCTTGTTCAGGGCAAAAATAGCAGCACTACGTTGCCTCCACTTGGTCTCGCCTGCGTGCTGTGATCCAGCACAGAGATCGATACGAACAGACCCACGATCGTGTCAAGCCCAGCCTGGCGAGCCTGGCTGGCCCATCCACACATCCGGGTCTGGGGCCATGCAGTGAGGGCCATGCAGTGACCATGGCCAACCGCGGCCTCCCGTGGCCTGCGTGGCGTATGTGTTTATTAACCCGGACGCCGCCTGTCTTTGGACGCTTACGTTCTTCATCCCGCCAGTCCATCGCTCACCTCTCTCATCGCCTAACTTCAGTCATTCTTTGATTCATTCGTTTGAATTCGAGCAACAATGGTTCGCCTGATCAAGTACGCCGGAGCCGGCGCTCTCTTCGTCGCCGCTGTGAGCGCCACTTCATACCCGACCATCCCCGATGACGATGAGTGCCCGCCTGAGGAGACTCCTGACTACCCGGTGAGCGGTTATCCTACCGCCAGCTACAGCTCGTATCCTTCTGGATACCCTACCAACAGCTACCCGGTCCCAACCTCAACTGGCTACCCTGGAGACGACGATGAGTGCCCTCCTGAGGAAGATGATGATGACGAGTGCCCGCCTGAGGAGACCCCCTACCCTACTGGCTATCCTACTGCCAGCTACAGCTCGGGTCCTGGCACTTCTGCCTATCCCACCAACAGCTACCCCGTTCCCACCACCACTCCTTATCCCGGAGGTGATGACGACGAGTGCCCTCCCGAGGATGATGACGATGATGAGTGTCCCCCCGAGGAGACCCCTTACCCTACCGGCTATCCTACCGGTTACCCTACCGCTAGCTACAGCAGCTACCCTTCTGTGCACCCTACTGGTAGCTACCCCGTGGTAACTCCCACCACCACGCCTTACCCCACTGGCGATGATGATGAGTGCCCCCCTGAGGAGACCGATGACGATGAGTGCCCTCCCGAGACTGAGTACCCCGTTTCCACCCCCACTGGAGGCAACGGTGGCTATCCTACTGGCGGTAACGGCTACCCTACCGGCAGCGGCAGCTCCTCCGGCCCTTACCCTACCACCTCTAGCTCTGCTGGCCCTACCGGTGGTGAGGGTTACCCCACCGGCGGCAATGGCTATCCTACCGGTGGTCACAGCTCCGAGACTCCCTACCCCACTGGTAGCGAGACTCCTTACCCTACCGGCAGCGAGACTCCCTACCCCACTGGCGGTAACGGTTATCCTACTGGCAGCGGCAGCTCTTCCGCTCCTCATCCTACTGGTAGCGGCAGCTCTTCCGCTCCTCACCCTACTGGCGGCGAGGGTTACCCTACCGGAGGCAACGGTTACCCCACTGGCGGTCACAGCTCTGAGACTCCCTACCCGACTGGTAGTGAGACTCCCTACCCTACCGGTGGTCACAGCTACCCTACTGGTGGTCACGGTTCTGAGACTCCCTACCCTACCGGCGGTGAGACCCCTTACCCCTCTGGTAGCGAGACTCCTTACCCTACTGGTGGTGAGGGTTACCCGACCGGTGGCCACAGCTACCCTAATGGTGGCCACAGCTCTTCTGCTGTTCACCCTACTGGCAGCGAGGCTCCTTACCCTACCGGTGGTCAAGGCTCTGGATACCCCACTGGCGGTCACGGCACCGGGTACCCTACTGGTGGTAACACTGCCATCCCTACTCTCTCGACTTCTTACTCCTCTCCTCCTCAGTCTCACCCCGTCACCACTCCGGCTGCCAGCTACCCGGGTACCGCCTCGCCCTCTAGCCCGGCTGCCACCTCCACCATCGCTACCGCTGGTAGCTCCATGGTCCGTGTCGGTGCTACTGGCATCGTCGTCGCTGTCGCCGCGCTCTTCTTTGGTCTCTTCTAAACTGCATATGGATGGGTTGACTTCCGGATGGCGTCTGGGCATAGGGATAGAGCAAACATAGTCGTTTTTTAATGGTCATTTAGATTAAGTTTTTTCACATCGAAAACTGTACACACAAACGCTTTGTCCTGGACTATCTATCCGTGCGACAGACGCCTTCCGGTGCGCTTCCTTCTCTCATCCGCCACCTATGCTTAATGTTTTAGTCTTCTAATGTAAATAATTGGTTACCAGTCGCTCGCTACCCACTGTCGTGTTGTTCCTTTGTGATAGGGCATTTTAGAATTATAGATTGTTATATATTAATCTTGACTCTCGAAGTCTTGCTAGTCAATAGCATAGCTTTGAATATATACCACCTTCGCTTCTCCCCAACTAATATGGCTATCCAAGTTTTTCCAATATTTCGCCTTCTCCTTCCTGGTTCATTCGTAGCACTTGGCCACTGAACGAACATGTAAGTAGGTGAATGTGTATATTGAAAATGGTACCCTAGAGTCATTGTAATTCATCACTGTCTACCCCAAAAAGTTCTGAATGGTTTTTTATTTGGCCCTAGTATATTGGCTAATACTCCAACGGTCTACGCCCAAGACTGTAGTTAATAAATATTAAAAATAAAAATAAAAAATATTATGCGATACTTGAACCGTTTCTTTTTTTTTTTTTTTTTTTTTTTTTTTTTAAGTATACTTTTTTATCAATATTCTTTTTATTTTCCTTCGGTAAGGTAGTTCGTATACTCACTGGTCGTGACTTTCCTCGATTGATTCTGTGTTGGAGCTTCGAAGATCCTTGTTTGGTGATTGGTGTTTGCGCCGTGCATCGCCCAAAAGAGGAAACTGGTATTCCGTCTAGGCTATGCAACTGGATGGAATAGCATTCCATGCAATTAGGTCCCGGGGAGCCTGTCTGCCTTAATCAGATAAACAATACGGTTTGCCTATAGTTAAACAAAATATGGGTTATTTGATATCACCAGGTATATATGCAGCAGCCATAAATATTTCGGTTTTGAGTTATACGAAGTAGTACCGGTTACTCATTGTCAAATTCTGTTCCTGAAATTACCCAATGACACCTTCCCTCGATTCCTGCCTGCTCGAGAAAGGATCTACAAGGCTCCTTGCAACTCCAGGTTCCAATTCCACCGACGATCTTCATCACTAATCTCACTAGCCAAGGCCGTTTAAAGTGAGATCGTTCCCCATCCCAGCCTCGATGCCAATGCTCTAACAGCCCGACGAGAAACCTAACGAAAGCTTACATCAACATCCCCACTGGTAGTTAACGATAATGGCCGTTCTCACGAGACGATACCTGCGCCAAAAAAAAAAAAAAAAAAAAGAACTGCTGATGGTGTTAGGGGAATCAAGCTCGTGTGCAGGGCAAGTCATGCGACAACAATCACGCGGCATCTACTGTGTTGTGTTGGGTGATGTCGGATGGTGCAATCAGGTCCCTCGCTTAGGTAAGTTCCGAAGAACCCGGAGCCATCGCCGACATCGCGGCTGACTAACTGAAAAATTATGGAGGCAGTCGGTTTTCTTTCACTTATAATCTATCCTAACTGAGATGGGGCCCCCAAGCGCCTTGTCTTGTCGGGGGACCGGGCAGGAAATGGTATCCAATGCTCTACTAAGAAGAGACGCTCGGAGTGTCCCAAACTCCGAAGCGGCGAGTCGCGTTGACGGATTCGGGAATTTGCTACCCGGTTTGTAAGCAGGCGGCACACAAAGACAGAACCCGTGATTGTTATGATTCATCAGGCGATCATGGGGATGTCTCCTAGCCTTTTACCCGTAGCAGACTAAACAGCCCCAGAAAACCCTATCGGACCATTCGGGAACGACGTCGGCGAACCCGACGAGCCAACTGGTCGGTCGTTGGGAAACGTGCATGCAGTAAACTCTATTTTGATAAACAATGAAGGCGTTCGGCGTGTCTATGTGTCTCAAACTATCTCATGTTTCTTTCCCTTGCGCCCACTCGAAAACGAATCTCTCCGGCCACCAAACAACAGCAAGTGAAGTACTAAATAGGCATTCGTGGCCACCTCAATCTGGGTCACGCCGATTTACGAGTTTCGCCGGATGGGCGGGTTTCACGAGCTCATTTCATGACACTGCAGATATTCACTGATGGCGACAATAACGACGATTCCCGGCGCACCCGCACATAAACAGACCAGACCTGACCCTACGAAAGCATTCGCTCTGGGCGGCCGGAATGGCAGCAGCGACAGCTCACGGACGAGCGACACCAGCTCAGAAAAGGTGAAAGTCAAAGGCCAACGGCTCCGGAAGTTCCCGGCCCAAAAGGGATATGGGAGTGACTACGTAGTTGACCGTTCGGTGTCGCCCAATCGGCTCAAGACGTTTCTGAAAGCGTTCAAGCAGATTCGTGACCTCAGTCCTCAGCAAGTAGATGACTTCATGGCGTCGTATGAGATTTACAACCTAGACTGGGCAGACGAAGACGCCATGGTTGCAGCGTTTGGCCCCGAGTACCCGCAGCGAGTCGGCCAATGTCTTATGGCGTACTACTCGGTCATCAACCACCTTTGCAGCCTCGGCGACGTGGAAAAGATGTACATACCGCCGCTGATGAATAAGAAAGCGTCCGTACGGGATAACCAGCTGCTTTGCGAGGAATCGATCGCCAGGGAGATCGGATTGAGACCGGGAATGAGAGTCCTGGATCTGGGATGTGGCCGTGGTCGAGTTGCTGCGCATATGGCGAGCTTCAGCGGAGCCAGAGTCACTGGGATAAATAGTGAGCAGTATCTACATTTGCTATTCGCTTGTCTCAGCCTATTTCACGGGGAGCATACTTTACATCCTGGGAGTGTCAGATACTACTAAATCATCCAAACCCCCCTATCTCGAAAGCAGGATTGCTAACTCTCGACATCAAAGTCGACGCGAATCAAGTAGCGCAAGCCAGAGAATTCAACGAGCAGTTGAACTTCGACAACGAGTTCATAGTCCACGACCAAAACGACCTGCCCCTACCCTTCGCCGACGAATCCTTCGATGCCTTTTACGAGATCCAAGCCCTCAGCCTCTGCAAGGATCCAACCGCCCTTTTCAAAGAGATATATCGGGTCCTGAAGCCCGGGTCCAAGTTCCTGCTGATAGACTGGGTCAGCCTACCAGCCTACGACCCCGCGAACCCCTTACACGCGTCGCTCATGCGGCGCGTGAAGCCGCTAATCGGCGCCGTCGGGACGCCGACGCCGACGAGCTTCGAGCAGGCGCTCCGCGGCGCCGGGTTCGCTGTCACGCGCTCGGACAACCCGAGCATCGACGGGCTGCAGGCGGGGCTGATCGACAAGGTCGACGTGTACTTCCGCGCGGTCCGGCGGCTGATCAACTGTCTCGCGAGGCTGCACGCGCTGCCGCGGCACTTCAAGACGCTGTTCGATCGGCTGTGTCTGGACGGGCAGGCGTTTGTGGAGATGGATTCCATGCGCCTCATCACGACTACCTATCGGATCGTTGCCGAGAAGCCCCTGAAGTCGTGATCTTGGCGCTTTTCTGCACCGCCACGTCGAGACGCGCTGTGTCGCGGCGCGTGCTTGGCTGTCTCTGTATTTTAAGTATTCCATCTTATACCTTTGTCATTCATAGAAGGACGATTCGGTGTTGCATACGTCACTCATAATTTGAGTACAGAATATATTTGCGGCTAGAGAAGACACTATATAATAGGATATAGTTAAACAAGACTCCAAGTAATTGATACCTCATTGAAACTACGCCCTCGCATGTCTAAAACTCGGCGCGTTGCACTCGAAAATAGTTCCTTGTCCTGCACTTGATTCCTGCCTCACCTGTGAGTGTTACTAGGTATAGGGTGTAATCTTATTGTACCCTTATACTTTCCCTCACTAGCTAACATCACTAGTAAATGCAGCAGATCCAAAAAATCAAATCCAAAGAGCGGAAACTTTGGCTGTATGTCTATGTTTCGGCGATTGTCTTTTTTTAAGAGAATTGTTATCCGCTTCCGGTGTCTTGTCTTTGTTGCGTGAAGCTAGCTCACGAAGTCAATGACAAGGGTAATAGTGCCTAATCGGACTGAGAACGTTTGCACCAGTGGAATGTAAAAAACTAGGTCTCAGCCTGGTCTCGCGAAACGAGACCATTTGCAGACTGTCATGCAGACTGTCATCGCTAACGATATTGAGTATATCGCAAACTGATGAGAGAATGCGCGTCGCCGAAGATGTCTACAAGTCAGCATTCATTCGTTCTGTCATGACACCTCCGACGTTACACACGATATCGATTGTCGCGACGAATTCGCCGCCAATAGCAAACGTGTAGACGGGACTATGTAGTAATGCTGGTAATTGAGGATCACTTCAAACAAACATGGCTACGAGAGGGACAGGAACGGCAACCATGTCCGGTATGTCAATGGACATATTGTTAGGCGTTGGTTTTGACAGTGACGACGAAGAAGATGGAGGAACTCCCCTCAACCAATTAGACCCAGCAAACCAGCCTCTTGTAAATGCCAATAATCGCGCCCGGGGTCGCAATGGCAACCAGCCGAACAGGTCTGGTAGGCGGACGCGGAGAAGGCGAAATAGTCTTCGCTCCATACCGGGGAATAAGCTCAATGCGAGCCGTATTCTAGACTGGCTCCTCGGTCGCCATGTTCATTTAACCTCCGAGGGCGTAGCGAGCGATCCAGATCATCGAGAATGGGAAACTGGATTTTGCATAGATGACGACTTTCTCGATATCGGCGATGTCAAAGATATATGCCCGGCATGCACAACACCATATTGCCAGGCCATCGACTCGATACCTTTCGAAAGCGGCCTGAAGCTCACATACAACGACATAATGTCACACAAGTGGCTCATCGGGAACAAATACGTTCTCCACGAGGCCATCGACGGCCACCCCGAAGATGATTACGTGCCACTTGTCGAAGCCGCTAGGGCGCTCAAGACATTGGCACCGAAAGTGCCGATGCCGAAAGTCCGGGCAGGATGGAAAGAGAACGGGAAAGTAATCACTATATCCGATACGGTTCCGGGCGATCGACTATACGACATATGGTGGGACTTATCACGCGAAGAGCGGGAGAACATCGCCGAACAAGTCGCCGAACACATCGACGGCTGGCGGGAATGCGACCTAGGCCGGATCTCGAACCTCGTCGGGGACGCCGTGCACCACCACGACAACCTCTTCGGGACCACAGAAGCCGGCTTCGGGCCCTTCGGCTCGGACCTCGAATTCTGGCTAGCCATCGAGCAGCGTCTCCGAAAAAAGTGCGTAGACGAGGACACGATCCAGCTGCTCAAAGACCGGATGCCGCCCTCGTCGCCTTGCGTGTTCACGCACGGCGACGTCTCCAGCACAAACATCATCGTGCACCACGGGACCGTGACGGGGATCCTAGGCTTCGAGAACGCCGCCTCGCTGCCCGCGTGGGCCGAGAACGTCGCCATGCACTTCTGCTACTGCACCGAGGACGAGCAGTGGAAGGCACTGCTGAGCAAGCACATCCGGAGCTACCGGGAGGCGCTGGACTGGTGGTCGCTGTGGACGGCGGTGGAGGACAGCAGCAACAGTAGCGGCGGCGAGGAGGGTGCATCGCGAGCGCGCGTGGAGGGCCTCAAGGCCCGCTGCCGCCGCTGGGACCTGACGGAGATCACGGGCCAGCCGTACTGGTCGATCTGGCTGGGGCACGAGGACGGCGCGGTGCGGCGGCGCCTAAACATCCAGCGCGGCGAGAACGAGCCCGAGATGCGCGTCGGCGACCTCGTGCGGCAGAGCATGCTGCCGGACCTGCTGCGCGGGCGCTACGACCAGGCGCTGAGCGACAGCTCGTGGGGGCCCAGCTCGGACGACTACGACGACGACGAGGCGGGCGAGGGTGAGGGCGAGGACGGGGCCCTGGTGCAGAGCCCCGTCCGGAAACGCGATCGCGGCCTCGTCGAGTACCATAGCGCCCAGCAGCAGCACCACAGCCTCGTCACGTCGGCGAGCGGGGCGTCGCGGACGGGCGATGTAGCCGGGGGCGTGCGAAGCAGCGCGCAGACCGGGACTGGGGACTTCTCGGACGCGGAGTCGGAGTCGGGTGTCAGGTTCAGCCTCCCGCTGCGGCCGGCGAGCCGCGACAAAGACAAGGCAGGACCGTCCGAGAGCGTCGCTAAGTCGAAAACGAAGGGTCTGCGGCCGCTGAGCCTGGTGACTTTCGCGCTGTCCGAGGGCGCGCGCGGCGGGCTCCGCAGCGACGGGGATGGGTATGCGGAGATGACGGCCGGCACGCCGCAGCAGAGCGAGGCCGGGCCGCCGTCGTCGGCGCGGACCTCCATGTTCGGGAACAAGGTCGCGCCCGGGTCGCTTTATGCCGCGCTCAGCGCAGCGTCGGTGGAGGCTAGGTCGGAGGAGCGGACGCGGCGCGAGAACGGGCAGTCTGATGGCTCGCGGCCGCAGAGCATGATGCAGCCATATTCCCCTTCGTTGTTGCGTCACGAGGGGGTTCAAGGACATGGGAAGGGGAAGGATGGTGAGGAGAAACACGGGTATGATAGATATGGGGCATAGTTGGTTGTTGTTTGAGTGCGTTTATTCCATAGACTCTAATCGGGGAAGGATTAGCTACTTAGTACCTTAGGTAGCGAAATATCTATGTATTTGGTCTCTTTAAAGACGCTCATAAGCGATGTTGGGTTTGTAGCAATGTGCCAATAGACGAGAGACGCGCGGATCTCGCCCACAATATAATCGAATTATTTTTAGATTCCTCTGCCAAGTGTTTTAAAGCCCACGAAGCCATGCACCGCCGTATCCGTCTGTCCCTCTATAAACAAAGGAAGCCTCATTCCCGAGAATTTCCCAAAATGCGACTATTACGCGGCATCAAGGACGAAATTAGATGCGCCTAAGTACACCGTCTCATCTTCATCGGCGATGCGTTCCTGTGGGAAATCGCTCGCAGCCCACTCATGATAGCCGGCCTGCGCGATCCCCGAAACCGGTGTATGGACGACGACGATCCGATAACGACCTTCACTCCCGGGGCGGGAAGGATCCTGGCGGAACCGCCATCTGACAGCCGGGTCGTCGCAAAGACTCTGTGTGACCGCAGGAAGTCTCGACCCCGCTGTCTCGTCAGAGTACTTGCAGTGCGTATTGACCACCCCAGGTATCTCAAAGTCATAAGAAATCCTTTGATATCCGTTAGTACCAGCTTGAAGTGGGATACTTCGGCATCGAAAACTCAGTATGAATCACTTACGTCGCACCGTCGCCGTCTAGATTCGTGCCGGCGCAGAAGCCACTGACCTTGCCTTGCGTGGTCTGCCTCTGACTGATGGGCGTGGCCGTGGCGCCGAGGAGCAGAGAGGTAAAGAGCACAATGTATTTCATTTTCTTCTTGTTGATCTGTGTGAATCCAAGGACTAATACAACTTGATTTGAGAACTGAGTAAATGACCACCGATTGAGAGATTGTTCAGACTGGGCCTTATATACACAATCTTCTTTTTCGGTGTCTCACCCCATCGTGATCGTGATCGTAACGTTGCGCCACCAACACCAACGATTTCTCGTAAAGTATTGCATAATCAAAGGGTTGGGAGTAACGGCGCCGCCACTGCCGAGGAAACCTACTCAGCTTATACGAGGTAGCTTCGGAGCTGGATGCGACGGCCAGCGGTTTGGCTCTTATAAAACTTCGCGCACGTATTGGCTGCGGTGATGCCGGGGACGGGATACACACCACGTGATTGAGGCCTAAACAGCGCTGACGAGGATTGGCTGTGTCTCTGGTCTGATCATCCGCCCAGCATGAATTTTGCTCGCGAGGGTGCGTGGGCATGTCATAGGTGACTGGGCGACGGCGCAGTTCTTATGTCAGAACGTTACTAGTCGTATTATGACTTGCGAGTGATGCTTGTCGAGGCCCTCGTATTGAGGTCGTACGTCAGACCAGGCAGCGTGACAGCTGAAGGACCCCTATTGCAACATTAATTAATTATGTAATGGATACATCCAAGAAGCTGCAGCGATGACGGCTCTACAGTATGAACAAACCATACGCCTGCTTGAAGTGGCGAGCACCCTATAGGTCGGGCTGAGATGGTGCAAGAAACATGCGGTGAAGGCCTCATGAAGTCCAGTAGCATTGACATTGAGAAAATGCTTTATTATGTGTGTCACGGGGTGCGTAGCAAATGACCAATAGGAAGGGCACAAATTGCACTCGCCGACACCGAATAGGGGATCCCGCTGGCAACTCATTCAGTCATCACAACAGAGATGATCGTTCTGAGGACATGAAAATACTAGGCGGGTTATCGGATTCTAGCACAGGAAAGCACAGGAAAGCAGGAAAGGGTGCTTCGGATCTCAGTCTGCAAATGTGAGAGTTATTCAGGAAGGTATCTAGGTACATTGGGCGGGTACGTAGGTAGGAGAGGGATGTCAGGAAGGCGTGGTCTATTAAACATTTAAACATACTCGTACCTACCCAAGCAAGTACCAAGGTACTACCTGCCACTTCGTCGCGTCCAACGACTTCTGCGCCTGCGCGTGCACAACTGATTTGTGACATTCCTTTACCTTCATATTTGCCCAGAAACCTTGGGTAATTATCTAGATGTAGGGATCTCTCACGACGCACGCGCACGATTCAACATCATGGTCCTGAGCATGACACTAAAAGGCTCCGGTTCCCACGAACTGTATCAATCGGCTGGAAAGCCGAGGCGGAAGGGGTCCGACATAGGTGCACTCCGTCCGCGCAGACACATGGGAAAGTCTGCGAACAACCAACATCACTCACATCTTTAATGACGAGGAGTTCATTGCCAAATGAACTCGTTTGTCGTCTTCACTAACATTGAGCGTACCCGATCGCCTCAAGCCAAGCCCCAGCTCAATCTCAAACTTTTCAGCGGGCATCAATTCGAGAACATCACCTTGACAGCTAATGACGGCCAACGATGGCCAATGATGGCATGCAGAATATGGCTATAAAACGAAACCCATACCAGCGCCTACTGTGGGATTATGGTTGAGGAGTCGAGACAAGATAATCAAGAGAGCAACGCACAAGGCAGCTCTCGAGCCCCGACAACAGCAAATGGCGGCGACTAAGGCAGGCGTCCTCATTCCCCTATCAGTTTGTCTCAGTCGATACCGTTTCCTTCCGCTATTTTCAAATTGACTGCCGAGCTCGGCCGAAGCTTACTTCGCAATCGACAAGACATACATGGCTCCGGACCCCTGCGACCTGCAGATCCGAGCGCCTTTCTCCCTTCTAACTCGTGAATCAGATCCCCGACAAACCCAAACTGACCCAATCCAGCGTTCTTCCCCGCAGCAAATGCCGCGCCTCAGCTGGTTAGGATGTTATGATTGGCTGTATTCTCAATTCCTGGAAGTTTGCTCTGACAAAACTGGATATGTTACAGGGATCTTGATATGCCACGAGACACACAGTACCACACAATTGCACAGCGGCGGTGAATCGAGTGGTGGGCTAGGCCATTCATCCAGCTATGCGAATATGTTACCTGGCCTCGGCATGCTATATCGGTAGGCATTGTGCGATGGGTCGTAGCGATAAATCTTAGGAATGGGTTTCCCGCCTTTTTCTCTCGAAAGGTGAGCAGAAGACAGAAGAACTCTTCAGCGCCTAACTTTCCTTGAAGCCTCAACTCAAGCGCATCGCCTTTCACAATGGCGGATTCGGGCCCGACCGCGGATGTCGAGAAGCAGAACCGACCCCTCAGCGAAGAACACGAGGGGCAAAATGCCAAAGGAACAACTGCTTCCAGTGTACTCGCCTCGCCCGCGGCGGAGAGGGCTCTCCTGCGGCGGCAGGACAAACGCATCATCCCGCTGAGCGCGTCTATTTACTTTCTGGCCTACCTCGACCGATCGAACATCGGCAATGCGAAAGTCCTTAATTCGTCTACCAAGAACGACATGCAGACAGAGACGCACACCACTAATCACGAGTTCACTATCGCGCTGATGATCTTCCTGGTCGGTTACTTTCTGTTCGAGGTGCCCTCGAACATCCTACTCAAGAAATTCCGACCATCTAGATGGCTGGCTTTCTTGATGTGCTCTTGGGGTCTTATCACCATTGGTATCGGCGGCGTCAGTAGCTTCGCGCAGATCACAGGCGTGCGTTTTCTTCTAGGCGTGTTCGAGGCGTAAGGATTTTTCTTGGCTGCTCACTTTTGCCGGGAGAGCGAAATGCTAACTTAACTGCTGCAGTGGGCTCTTCCCTGGTCTTGTCTACTATTTGACGTTCTGGGTAAGGAATTCTACTTGCAGCGATGTGCGGGGATTACCGTCACGAACAATCAAACATTTGGCAAAAGCTGTCATAGCTTTTAATCCGTTTACGCGCTCATACTAACCATTCCACTCGTCATAGTATAAGACAGACGAACGTAGTGTGCGAGTCGCCTTCATCCTGGCCAGCGCTACCCTCGCAGGCGCCTTTGGCGGAGCTATAGCTTACGGTGTCGGCCACATCAATCAGGTCAGGGGGTTGTCCGGGTGGCGATGGCTATTCATTCTCGAAGGCATCCCATCCGTTCTGTCATCGATTTTCGTCTGGTTCATCCTTCCGGATTATCCAGAGACTTCTAAATGGCTATCGGAGGACGAGAAAGAGCTCGCAGCACAGCGTCTAGCCGTCGACGGCTCCAAGGGATCGGCTTCCAGCCTCACGTGGGAAGACGCCAAGGAGACCCTGTTGGACTGGAGGCTGTATGGGCATTACGCCATTTACTTTGCCGTTTCGCTCCCCTTCAGCTCGCTATCCCTCTTCACGCCCTCGATCGTCGCGGGACTGGGATACCAGGATCTCCACGCGCAGTTACTGACAGTCCCTCCTTGGGCTATCGCCTATGGTATGCTTCACAGACATGCGATATAACCCTGGCGCTAACGAAAGTAGTGGTATCAATCCTGACTGCATGGTCCGGAGATCATTTCAACGCCCGCGGGCTCCATTGCGCAGCGGCCGCGGCGGTTGGTGGCGCGGGTTTTCTGGCGTCTGCTCTTTTACCGCCGACCGCCTACGCAAGCCGGTACGGCACACTAATCGTCGGCACCTCAGGCGCATTCGCATGTATACCGCCTATGCTGGGGTGGCTCACCTCCAACATGTGGAGCACGGCATCGATTGGCCTGGCTGTTGCTCTCAACGTTAGCATCGGTGCGGGGTTGGGACAGATGCCTGGTGTCTGGATCTACAAAGCTGAAGAAGCCGAGCACGGGTATCCTACAGGTCATGGAGTGAATGCTGCCATGTTGTTCTTCGTTACTATCGGTGCCCTATGTCTGAGGGTTTTCTACGGGTTGAAAAACAAACAGATCCTAAGATCTGTCCCAGAGGGCACAGCACCTAGACTCTACGCACTTTAAGGGTCTAGTCGCCGTTTCCATTTGTCGGGGTAACGATATGTAGTAGGCTAAAACCTATTTTCATTCGGTACATTGATAGGTAGAGCGGGTCTTTCAGGTACATCCTTTTATGATCCGGATGTATCGTATCGTGAACCCAGATCGAGTCCATGCCTACAAAGGGGGGATTTGATCGTAGCTTGCTCGAATCCGTTAGATCGTGAATATCTCGAGCCGAAAGCCTCATCGTTAGACGCGTAGAAAAAGAAAAAGAGGATCGTAGCCAACCATAGAATAGCACAATGAGCGGGTCCGGCAACCAGGTTGCCGACCCAGGATAGCCACTCTATTTCAGCCTTCTTTGCGATTTACGAGATCTGATGAGATGTAAAGGGTCTTCCGATCTTGGTAAACCCTGCGATGCAACGCCGTGAGGTCCCGATATACTCGGTACCAAACGTGACTTTATAGGGCCTATCGATGCGCCATAGCAATATAACTGCCCAAATCCGGAGCCGTATATGGAGTGTGCGATTTTACATTTACCCATCAAATGAGCGTCGCGGATGATCTCACCTGATCAAACGCAGGGATAGAAGCCGCGAGCTTGAGACCTACTATAGAAGTTGGGGTAACATAAAGATGATAGGTCCCGGCCTTGGGGATGGGCAGCTCCGCACACCACACACACAGCGCGAGGACCATGGGCTGTAGCGATGCATCTTTACAACTTGGGACGGTTAATGACGATCGGGCTCGCCACGCTGGTGGTCACGGTTGCGTCATATGAACGTGAGCGAAGACAGAGCACCAGTTGTGATGCGTTGGTACTTGCTCAGTTTCTGCCGGTTCACGCGAGGATCGAGCGGGTGCAGGTCAGTATTATGGGGTCTTCTGTTTTTCCTGATGGGTCGCGAAGCAGAAGTTACCCAACGAGGGAGCCATCTGCTCTCGTTACTATCACGGGCCCTCGAGACCTCTGATACTATTTGCGTGACTGGCCATTACTAACACTAGGTTCGCAATAGGCTGTGGAGGCCGGCAGTACATATGGCGATGGAGCGAAGGATATTGCCTACCCGACGCAGCCCACGAATCTGCCCGCGCTATGTGCGGTGACAGTCGCAGTGACGAGTTCCGCGACGTCGTCATTCCGCTTCGGTCTGTTTCTCCCGGTGGAATGGAACAACAGATTCCTTGCGGTCGGTAACGGCGGCTTCGCCGGTGGCATCAACTGGATTGACATGGGAGCCGGGGTTCGGTATGGCTCCGCGGTCGTCTCGACGGACACGGGGCATAGCTCCCTCACGACGAACACAAGCTGGGCGCTCGATGATCCTGAAGCGAAAACCGATTGGGGGTGGCGCGCGATTCACGGGTCGGTGATGTTAGGAAAGCTACTGACGCAGGCATATTATGGGCGGCCGATATCATACTCCTACTACACCGGGTGCTCGACGGGCGGGCGCCAGGGGCTCAGAGAGATGCAAATGTTCCCCGGCAGCTTCGATGGGGTCGTGGTGGGTGCCCCGGCCTGGTACACGAGCCACTTGAACACTTGGGTGACCAAAGTCGCAAGCTACAACTGGCCAGCCGAAGACGCAAAACACATCGACTGGCGCCTTCTCGTAGCGATTGCGCCGGAGGTTATCAAGCAGTGTGACGACATTGATGGCGTTACGGACGGCATAATTAGCCTCCCGGGGCTTTGTAAAGTAGACCTCGACGCGCTGTCATGCGAAAGACCGGGCGCAAATCAATCTGCTTGCCTCACGGCTGCGCAGGCGCAGACCCTGCAAAACGTGTACGGCGACTGGACAACGTCAACAGGCGAATTGCTATACAAGGGTCTGTTACCGGGTTCCGAGAGGCAGATGTACGCGGTGCTGAACTATTCGGAGGCGAGTCCGTACGGCATCGGTTATACGCGAAACTTCCTGCTTAATAACGCGTCTTTCGCTTTGGCCGACTTCAACGATTCCCTGGTGCCGCTGGCGGAACGACTGGACCCCGGGGGCGCCACGGCGGACGACTATAACCTTACGGCTTTCCGTGATCGTGGTGGTAAGATGATCATGTACCATGGAATGGCTGATGGGTTGGTGCCTACACAAGGTTCGGATCTATATTACCACCGCGTCACGGAAACGATGGGTGGGGGGGTTGCAGCGACTCAAGAGTTCTTCAAATACTTCATGGTTCCGGGGATGCAGCATTGTTGGACAACGGTCGTTGGTATGTGATTCCCGAAGACACTCACTCACCCATCCCCATCTGCTTTGTTCTGGAGGGGAATGGCCTCTTTGGTTGTTTTTCTGCCGTTGTTAGTTCTCAGGTCTCTGTATTTCCCAATATAGATAGGCTCTGCCAAGATGGCTGATTGCTGACAACCCATTTTCCAAAAAAAGATGCGCCTTGGGCTTTCGGCGCACCTTCACAGGCGGCGGCCCTTGGCAACGACACGTGGTCGGTCCCTGGATTTCAAGACGCCCAACACGACATCTTGCTCGCGCTCATAGACTGGGTGGAGAAGAATGCCACTGTTGATCACATCGTAGCCACGACCTGGAATAAGCCCACAAACATATCTACAGGGGTTCTCAAGCAGCGGCCAATATGTCCCTACCCTCAGATGGCGCGGTGGGATGGAGATGGTGACATTAACGATGCGAAAAGCTGGAGCTGTGGGTGAGTTCATTCCCCTCCCCAAGACTAAGACGAAGTACCGAATGGCATGGTCAAGGGCTGACGCTATAGCGAAGTGGCGATGTCCACACACGCCCTGTTCCGATACCGTCTCCAACTAGTGAAGCGAGATGTTTGTCGCTGAGATCAAGCGCAGCCCTACTGTCTGTGTTGGCTGTGTTTTTCTTGTGGGATGTAGGTAGCTTTGTGTAGAATTGTGCTTTTGAGAAATGTACTTTGGTCTGTCTACGGGTGTTGGGCGGTGGCTGGGGCATTTACCTAGTGAGATGTGTTGGTACCCGGTATTAGCGATGCACCGGTAAGTACATAGACAGGACGCACGTGTCTAGGTACCTAGGTAGGTAGGCACCAAGGTTCCATCAGCTTGGGACCACCTGCACTCACCACCAGTGGTCGCATCTTCGAGGCCGCCTAATGGTTAGCCTACCTCAGCTATTGAGTCAGTACGTAAATGCGTGTGACCACTAAACACCTGAGCATCCATCTCACAACCTTCTTTAAGACCAAGACATTATACGCTCATTATTTCTAGATTTGTGTAAATCTTTCTAATCTTTTCTGCACGGACTCATTCATTTCTCACTTTTGCCTAGTCGTCCTCAAGCGCGTTGATTACCGATCTCACGGTCAAGGTTAGATACCTAGTTAAGCCGGGTGCCTCGGTAAGATCTTGCGCGGTTGTCATCACGGTTATCATCACTGTACATACCGCCGCCAGCGTAGTGTAGGACGAGACGCTATGGACACAGTGGCCAAATGCCTTGGCTCACCGAGCGAGTCGACAACCACAGCGGTTGTTGTCACGACTGTAGTCACCACCCTCACTTTGGCCTCACTCGCGCGCTTTGCGCTTTGGCCGCGGAAGCCACAGATCATCCCAGGTGCTCTCACCACGAGCGTGCCGAAGCTATCCAAGGAAGAGCTGGCCAAGGCTACCTATCGGACGGACCACTTTCCTGGGGCGAGAGACGTCGTCACTCCGGTATGTTTCTCCCCCATCTTCGCGTGCGCTGTTGTTGATGTCGGCTATATGTAGTATGGTAATATAAGAGTCTACGAATTCGGCCCGGAAGACGGGCAGAAAGTCCTGCTCATCCATGGTATCAGCACTTCATGTATGACACTGTCAGATATCGCAAATCCCCTCGTAGAGAAGGGGTGCCGGGTATTGTTGTTCGACCTATTCGGACGTGGCTATAGCGACGCGCCCGGCGACCTCCCATACGACACACGGCTATTCGTGTCTCAGATCCTTCTCGTGCTTGCATCGTCGCCGCTAGCATGGACAGGCAACGATGCATTCCGCCTTATCGGCTACTCGCTTGGCGGCGGTATCGCGGTCAACTTCGCCGTCACGTTTCCGGACATGGTCGAGTCTCTCGTCCTGCTTTCGCCCGCGGGACTCATCCGCCCTGAGAACATCGGTCGCTTGAGCCGGTTGATATTCACGTCCGGGCTCGTGCCGGAGCGACTTCTAGCATGGATGACTAACAGCCGCCTCCGATCGCCTATTGATAACGCCGTTTCGAAGAGACGACCCACGGCGGGCGGGGTGCTGCCGCCTATCGAGGAGAAGGAGGACTTCGTCGACCTCGCGGTGCAGGAGACTGTGGATCCGCCTACGCAAGAGAGCCCAACGCCTTTCGAGCTCGATGTCATTAGCTTCTTGCACTGGTCCCTCGACTACAACGAAGGGTTCGTCCCCTCGATGATGTCGACGATCAGGTACGCTCCCCTGATGGAGCAGCACGAATACTGGCGATTGCTGGCAAAGCGAAAGCCCGGCACTACGGCCGTACTGATAGGGCACGACGATAACCTAGTACAGCGCGAGGATTACGAGGAAGATGCATTGCCGTTAATAGGAGGCCAGGACAATGTGTTTTGGCGTATCGTCCCGGGCGCGCATAACTTCCCATTCACGCATCCTCGCAGTGCGTTGAAAGAAATCTATAAGTTCTGGAAGATGGAATAACGGCGAATTGACGTAGGCCAAGTTCCTAGATGTCGCGCTACACAGCGCTTAGATGATGAATTTGCACAGACACGGCTTATAAGATAGGGAGCGGTCATGTTTCATTAGAACACCGAAGCTTAAGAGAAGATTAATATTTGACGGCAGCTACGCTACTGAACCCCCAGAAGGGAATCGTATTCCCCATTCCGCCTATATCTCAAGTTACACCGCCCATAGCCACTAATTCAATACAAATATCACATTGGTTGTCTATATTTCTAGCTAAACCATACTTGTTGATCAAATCACTACCGTTGCTAGGCGTGAGTTCGAACATAGACTAAGTCAAGGTTTGTTTTGTTGTTCACCTAGGCCCCCAGGGTTTCCATCAGAGTGTCCCGCTTCTACTGCTAAACAGCCCGACTTCGACACAGCTTCCAATTCCGATTTGTTCCTGACATACGCGCCCCTATTTCTTTCCGTGCCAACAGTTCCCTCGAGTTCCGGCTTCAATACGTAGATACCATCGCCATGAGATTCCCCAACGCCGCCCTCGAGCTCGGCCCTCGTCATCGTAGCGTCAAGCTCCGGTTTGGTAGTGTAAACGTAGGCCTTGCTTCCCTCCAGCTCTGGCTTGCCCGTGTGCTCGTCGGGTTGCGTCTTGACTTCTTCCTCGACCTGTATTATGTCCATCGCTCTCGCCTTACTACGCCTGCGTATGTAATAAATCGCCAACGAGAGAAAAAGCGTGCCTCCAAGGATGCTGCCTAGGTAAGCGCCAATCATCACTCCGTCGGGCCGCGAGCCCCCGCTCGTTGGCACGTCCCCCGGCTTGCGAGAATATGCCGACGATGGGAGGAGTGTCGTCGCCACGACACTTCGGCCAGTTAAAAGGATCGGTCGGGCTGACACGATGATCGCAGTATTTCTCGCACCGGCTAAGCTTGAAACAGTCGTTGTAGTTTCACCGACGCAATTGTTGATGTCGGTTAATAGAAGTGACCCCTGTGATAAAGTCGTGACACACAAACTGGCCTCCGAGGCCCAAGTTAACCCTCTACAGCGGATGCTGTTAGCAATGCATAATGTAGAAATATGGTTTCACTTACATCGGACAACACCAAACAGCGTCTGGAAGGGGGACACTAGCTACTGTACTCATCCCTAGGGGACAGAAATATCCCGGGGAGTAGGTTTGGATAGGAAAAATAGAACCATCAACAGTGCCGGTACTAGGGTAGCATGATAGAGAGGTTCTGACGGCCTCTAACATTTGGGATGACTCGAAACAGCCTGCATCCGGATAGATCATGGCCCAGCAGCGAAAAGAGCCTCTATCACAACTGTTGAGAAACAAACTTGCACAAGACGGGTCTGGGGTGAATAGAGTTGTCAGAGGTGGGTATCTATTAGAACTCCACGTCGGCGTCGTATCCAGGGTAGAAGAAACAGTAGATGTTCCCGTTCCCGTTCCCGTTCGGATTTCGGTTCTCCTCGGGAAACGCGCTGGTGTTAAAAAGAAATTGTCTATATCATTGCTGTTTTTTCGGCGACCTAAAGTACCACTGGCTGAGGTTGGCTCAGGTGGTGGTATGGTAGCGGCCACCATACCGACAATAGGACCTCCTGCCACGCGGAATCAAGCATGTAAAGTTGTCTGTTGTTGGTGAGGTAATTAAATGCGTAAATTGTAATGGCGATAACGTCGTACTTCTCATCATCCACCGTCATGCCTTATATCGAGTCGGCAGACAGGGCTTAGCCTAGCGCCCCCTTGAAGGAATTGAGGTAGGATATCTCTTCTGTAGTGTCACATCGGTTTCAAAGGACGAAGGCGAGCGTCAATAATGCAACCCCAACCCCCTAGGGCGTCTACATCCGGGTTCTGAGATCAGATCGTTTCAATTCTAAATAATGGACTATCCTATCACATCGCAAAATGTCAGAGAGGGGGTAACATTTTGAGATGGCGTGAATGAGGCGTAGGGACACGTGTACCTAGGTACATATTCCTCCTCTCCGTGCATCCCTAGGAAAGTTTCAGCACTGCCTCAATCTCCGTTGGCGGTGCCTACACATCGAGAGACATATTATTGAAAAGCTTGAGGGCCGAAGACCTTGCAACTTAATACGGCGCGCCGCCACGGTGGCCAGATGGCCTCAGACAATGTCAAACCGCTTTCGCGACATAATCTCCAAACTTTGCGCGCAACACAAAATTTCAACATTGCTTTCCATTTAATATGTTGTTGGCGTTTTCAGTTATAAAATGGTGTTTTGCTCTAAGATAACTTGAGCTGGTTTTGCGCCCCTTACTACGGGGCTCCCAGCCATCCGGCTCCCCAAAGTAGCCTACATAAAATTAGGATCGCTCTTGAGAACTGCATATGATATACGAAGTACTCAAGCATCTTGTTATACATAGCTGTGCGATGCGATGCGACAGATCGTGTAAGATCATAGATGTCGTTATTCATACAAACAAAATACAGCTCCGATGACGGGTCGTTACCTATAACGAACAACAAGCAAAAACGCCGAATTCGAATCCCTATCCCTTGACCATATCCCCGTTCATTCCCACCCCGTCAATACAGAATAATACACTCGGCCGACGAAGGAAGGCCATCTCGCGCCCGCGGCTCAAGCATCCATAGCGTCGCGGCCGTTGAGAAGAATAATGCAAGTCGACAGCGCGACGACATCATCAAGCTCATTGCCATTAAGCACAAGCACAGCATCCTTATCAAAGCCAAAGCCCGCGACGCGCGCGATCTCCACACGGGTCTGGTTAAGGCACTTGTAGAGGATGCCGACGCGGCCGCGCGTCATGTCCCAGAAGTACGGGACGGAGTGTCGGACAAAGGCCTCGTGCTTGGCCTCGTCGTTGCCCTTGTCGCCGACGGGCCACATCTCGACGTGGTGGCGGCAGTGGCGGCTCCCGGGGGGAAACTTGACGACGGACGAGTCGAAGGACACGAAGGTGATGTTGAGGTCGCATAGCTTGCCGCCCTGCGCGTCCGTCATCGTCTTGATCGTCCGCATCATGTTCCCGCAGCTCGAGATTGCGTACGTCGCCCCGCTGCCGCTCTCGTTCAGCTTCTGCGCCGCGCCGCTCACCTCGTCTAGGAACGCGTGGCTGAAGTCGTTCCACGGCTGCCGTAGACGCCCCGTTAGGTCGAAGATCTGTGCGTCTGTCTTGAAGTGGATTGCGCTTTTGAGGTAGAACACTTGTGTTGGGTTTAGGGTCACGTCTGTGTTGATGGGGAAGTCGTCTGGGTGGAAGGGGTAAGGCATGGTGATGAGGATGATGCTTGGTGCTGCTTCTGCTATAGGATGATGTATGTTTCGTCTTCAACTTTGGTGGTTTTGTTTCTTTTTTTACAACAATAACTGCGCACTTGCTACGCAGATTAACCAATTAGTATTATTTTCAGATTAGTTTTAAAATCTACATTTTTTTTTTCTTGTGAGACTGCCTGGCTATATACCGACCCGCTCCCATACGATACGCGGGCTCGTGTGCGGCGCTGCGATTGACGTCAGTTGTGGTGCCAGAAACCTGATTTCGGCCCGCATTCTGGGCTTGCGGGCTTCGGTGATCGCCCACCTGGCGTCACCACGCTTATGAAGTAAGACAAGTTACCAGGCAAGGAGAAAATGTGCACGAAATCTTATGTCGCATGAATCATTTGCGACGATGAGAATGGCTTGCATTTTGTTCACGATGTCGTGTCACATGCTGCGAATGTAGATGAGATCAATTGTGGTCGAGTATACTGCTTCTGCACGTACTGTATGAGGAGTAGCTTGATAGCGTCGCTCTCGTTGGGACCTTATTGATGGCTTTCGACTTACCTTGAAATGCGAATGGAATCTGGAGAGAGTATCAATCAATTCATGAATGAAAACTTAGGGTTGGACGGTTATCTCCCCATAGCCACGATGCGGTAATCGTTTGAAATTGGACAAAACCTTTTATTACGTGCGAATTGATAATAAATTGGACACTTGGCGGTTGGCATTGTGTCTGCTGTGGCACGAAGACTGTGATTTGTGAATTGTGAATTGTGGCTGAAATAGTTCGTCCGGCTTCAGCTGGTTTCCATAGTGATTCGTGACGATGTTCAACAGTCCAGCGGCTAGCGGCGCATTCCAGCACTCAGCGAACCCCGCTTCACCGGATTTGTTGGTGCTGGATAGGTTAGAGAGCAGATAGGGTCAGGTGGGTATCTATCTACGGTATACAAAGCTTGGGAATTCCAGATGAGTAAGTAAGTAAAGATAAGAAACTTCGAATCTACGAGGCGTAGATAGCTCAAACTCCCATTCTCAATCAAAACTTACCCGCGGTAGATAGAATCTTACAGTAGAGAGCACTATCTAGTTCCAGGCAAAGATTGAGAATGCAGCCCGCAACACCCCCGATCCAGTCCAGCGCCGACGCAGCCGCGGTCGAGTCGACCTGCAAGGAGCACAGCCTCAGCGAGGCCGAGTTCAGGGAGCTCCATGCGCGCTGCGTGGGCGCCAAAGCGACCGCGTACTGCCCGTACAGCCAGTTCCGGGTCGGGGCGTCGCTGCTCTCCGTCGACGGCGTCTTCTTCAACGGCGCGAACGTGGAGAACGCCTCGTACCCCGTCACGACCTGCGCCGAGCGCGTGGCCTTCGGCAAGGCGGTCACCGAGGGCCACCGGAAGATCAAGGCCGTTGCCGTCGCTACCGACATCTCGCCCCCGGCCAGCCCCTGCGGCATGTGTCGTCAGTTGTAAGTGCTTCGGGTATCTGTCCATCCATCCATCCATCCATCCATCTATCTATCTGTCTGTCTGTCTATACGCCCCGGGTGGCTGGCAGGGTTCACCCCCCCTCACCGTCTCCAAGCGCTAGATATGTAACTAATCTATCATCATCGCCCGCAATAGCATTAGAGAGTTCTGCGACTTCAAGGTCCCTATTCTCATGTTTGACAAGGATGGCAACTACATCGTTATGCGCCTCGAAGAGGTAAGTCTATCGACTCTGTTACAGTACGAATGGGTCTTGCTCCAATACTGACCGAATCAATAATCAGTTATTGCCCCTGTCTTTTGGTCCTGAGGCTCTTCCCCCGCCTGGGTCTTTGAGGTGATGCTGATAAGGTGCTCGCTCGCTCAGCTGCTAGCTAGTTACGTCTTGTGAAGTGGTAGCGAGGTACATAATACAAATCAAACAGTCGCATTATCTCCACGTATTTTGCAGGCATCTTCCATACCCAACTTCTGTGGTGTCACCCTCCATGTGTAGACAAGGGCTAGAAGACCACGCCGATTAACATGTCGTATCTCGTCCGATGACCGGCCCACGGTATTTGGGTTCGCCTATGAACGTAAAATGAAAACGTATCTCAAATATAATCGGTGCTCCATCGAATTTACGTGTCATATCCTCTCGCTCGCTCGTGTTCCCTTTCACTAATGTCGCGTCTCTGATACACCGGAGATGGATTACTGGCGGGCCAACTTTCCATCGATCACGATGTTACACTACGCCGAGATGCGGGGAATACCAGGGATTTGGTCCTTGACTGGAAAGCTCCGTTTCTTGGCGAGTCGCAACGGTGGGTACGCAAGACCACAAGCTTTGGCAAGGTGGACAGACAATGTAAGGCGGTCCATCTCATTGCCGGCCGCCACCGTCTAAAAGAGTAAATCCTCCCGTGTTGCTACGTTCATGCAGGAGAAGCAACTGCCATCCCCAAGCTAGCGGTTAGTTGCCCTTCAGCGAGTGGAACGGTATGAGTGATTCCCCAAAAAATCTCCTCCTGGAGTGCATCTACTTGCAAGACTAGTCAGACATCAGAAGCTTTCTGTCTCTCCGTTTAGGCGTCTAGGTCATACACTTCCTTCGGGGCGATTATGGCAACACTTCGTGTTATGGTCAGCCATCTGACCTGATCTATACATAAGAGACATTATGAGTCAAGGATCCCCGTTCGGCACTTCGGGCCTTGCTACAGGGGCTAGACGTTATGCGCACCAATCAACATGACGCGTTGAAGGATTTTAATGACAATAAGGTAGGCTTTTAAGGATTCTCACCAATCGACTAGTCTCCGCATTCCTCTAGTCTCAACCCCAGAGCCCCAGAAACAATTCGCACCACCAACGACCTACACTAAGATCACCCTCCCCTTCCTCCCCAAAACGGATAGCTGCGGTCACTACCTGGTACGGCACGGGGTGTTTCATTCGTCAACGGAATCTGCCCTCAAGGGCGTTGACCTGGCTGACCTGGTCGTTCAGAGTTTCCGCACCTATGGTAGCTCGTCTAGGCTCTATATTGTACGATGGCCACTTAGAAACGACCCCATGCAGGAGTCCTTTCACGAGCACATTGTGCCGAACCCTGGCTCAGGATGTAACCGAGAGCATCATATCACCTGGTGGAGGTGGAGAATCTTTCCCGAGAAGCTGGTTAGGTCTCGACGAGGTGGTTGGTTCCACCCAACGCATGTAACCATATAACTCGATATATGAGAGCATACCTCCGCGCGTGGGTGTCTTAGGTTGCAGATCTGGGTGTGCTTCTCCTCAGTTCCTGCTTCGCCGTTCACCATTTCTCCGCATTAGATGCTCTCGGTGGTCGTCAAGAACCCAGGAGTCTTCAACCGCGTTCAAGATGTTTAAATTTCCAAAGATCAGTACGTCTATCCTGCTTAATTCACGACTAGCCGAAATGCTGATGCCGCCGTAGCGAATACCTACTTCGTGGCGCTTATCGCCACGGTAGGAGGTATGCTGTTTGGTTTCGACATCTCGTCTATCGCCGCCATCGTCGTCACCGATCAATATATCGATTACTTCAACAACCCGTCGGGAATCATACAAGGTGCTATCGGGTCTGCTTTGGCTGCTGGCTCCGTAATCGGGAGTTTGATGGCCGGTCCGATCTCCGATAAGTTTGGCCGTCGAGATAGGTGGGTAGAGACACTACAACGTGCTCATTGGGAAGACTAATGAACAAGTAGTATCATGTTCGCATGCTTCTGGTGGCTCATCGGAACCGCAGTTCAAGTCGCTACAAATGGCGTTGGCTCACTCATTGCTGGTCGAGTCCTAAACGGCGTTTGCGTCGGCATTACTTCATCGCAAGTCCCTGTTTACCTTGCTGAGATTGCGAAACGTGTAAGTAGGAAATCTGCACCGGAGATTGGCGTTAATCTCACAGACTTAGGAATCCCGAGGACGTATCATCATCATTCAGCAACTCGCCATCGAATGGGGTATCTTCATCATGTACTTCGCTAGTTACGGCGCCGGCTTCATTCCAGGCCCCGCCTCGTTCCGAACCGCTTGGGCCTTCCAGTTCATCCCCGTCATCGTTCTCATGGTCGGCCTGCCTTTCCTCCCCCGATCCCCTCGATGGCTGGCGAAAGTTGGTCGCGAAGAGGAAGCAATCCAGACCCTTGCCGACATTCAGGCTGGCGGTAACAGAGATGACGCGCTGGTCATTGCCGAGTGGGAAGAGATTTACACCGTCCTGGTGGCAGAACGTGAAAGCGTTCAAGGATGGAGAAAGTTCGTCTCGAACGGCATGTGGAAGAGAACACTGGCTGGCATGAGTGTTCAGGCTTGGCAGGTGAGCTTGCCCGTGGCATAATCGGTCTGCGTCCATCACCAACGGCTAACACGCTCGCAGCAACTGAGTGGCGCCAACGTAATTGTCTACTACCTCACATACGTCTTCTTGATCGCTGGTCTTGAGGGTAACATCAACCTGATCGCCTCTGGTGTTCAATATGCCCTTTTCATTGTGTAAGTTTTCTGAAGCGCCCTCTTGGTGTTTGATAGCAGAGCTAATTCGCCTAAGCTTCACGTCAGTCATGTTCTTTTTTATCGACCGCACCGGCCGCCGCACCCTTCTCATTGCCGGTGCCCTGGGAATGGGTATCTGCCACTTCGTCATTGGCGGTGTCCTCGGTGGGTTTTCTGAACCAGTACCTGGTGGCGTGCAGGGCAATGCGAATGTCACGTTCAAGGTTACCGGCCCGGCATCACACACTGTCATTGCCTTTAGCTACCTTCTGATTATCATCTATGCCTTGACGCTGGCCCCTGTCGCTTGGATCTATGCTGCCGAGGTTTGGTCGCTCGGAACGCGCGCTACTGGCATGTCTCTGGCAGCCGTGGCCAATTGGCTGTTCAACTTTGCCCTCGGCCTATTCACGCCACCAGCGTTCCAGAATATCCAGTATAAGATCTTCATCATCTTTGGCGTTCTATGTTTCGTCTCCGCTATCCAGACGTTCCTGACCTATCCCGAGACATGCGGAAAGACAATCGAGGAAATCGAGCCACTCTTTGCTAAAGATGGGCCTCCGGCCTGGAAGACCAAGAAGGGCGGCTCACGTCTGGAGGCTGAAGTTCAGGCGGTGCTTGAGCGCAAGCGTGGTGGTGAGGAGGTCCGTGCTGAGGTTCACAGAGAATCGGAGAAGCTTGGTGCGGCAGACCTAACTAAGGAGGAGGCCGTCTAAATTATTAGATGTGTCGTGGAGGACACAACCAACTCACCTCGGGGCCTCGTGCACGGGCAGAATCTATCTTCTGATACCCAACCTATAGCATGCTACCTAGTGTCTTAAATTATAGCAGACAATAGACCAAGTCAATCTATTCCTGAAACCCACTGAACCTTTCTTAAAGCAGACAAGTAATGAAGCATCGTGAACTTCCCCCAAGAGAATGACTACAGTAGGGGGCAAGAGTGAGGTGCGGAGTTGCTAGAAGTCGAAGCTCCTGATTGTACCATCAGGCGCTAATATTTAGTGTCTGCAGCTAGGTAGGTATTTGCATAGTGCACCTCTGCCCTCTAAGTAACACCTACTGTGCCTTGTGAGCTTGGTCCGAGGGGGGGATCCTATTGGACAGGGCCTATCGCAGGCCTACGGTACGGTGCACATGATACCAAATCGTCCTTATCTATCACCTGGCCGAGCCTAGTCTAGACAATACCTAAGATACATCATTCTTTGGATGCCGTCTAGACTAGACTCTACCCTTTTCTTTTTCGCTTCGGATAGAGTACAGTAGACATGCGCTTGCACAGACCGCAAACATACGCTGGTTTCTTTTAAGCGTACCTCAAGAGTACCACTGGGTATACCCTCTGGCTCTCCTGCTCCTCTTTCCCCTCTCTCGTTCTTTGCTGTTCTTTGCTATGCACCCGAGCGCAACAACTATGCGATACCCCTAAAGGGAAATCAGCGCGCATTCGGCATCACCCTGGTGTTCTGTATCGGCGCCTCCAACCGAACTCCCCTTACCCTCGAGCCGCAATTCAGCCACCACATCAAGTCCCAACAACCCTCCAACCCTCCAACCCCAGACACTACCTAGGTACTACCCTCATGGACCAAGCAGACATACCCGCGCTTCTGTCGCGGTTAGCCAGCGACGAAGATGCTTCTCGAAAGATGGCAGTTTTTAAACTGCAATCCTCCATCAACGACCCCTCCTTTGCCGACGTCTTCATCTCCTCGGGCGGTCTGGTTCTGCTGCGACGCCTGATAATGAATTCCGGCGGTAACACTCTCGCGTATGCGCTGCAAAGTCTAAGTCGGCTGCTGGAGGTGGACATGGGATGGGATATCTTCGACAGCCCCACGTCGGGCGATCTCGTCGATCGCGTGGTTGAGCTCATTGTCTCGAACCCCCTTGTCAATATCCTGCGAGGCGCCATGTCGATCCTCGTTGCGCTCGTCAGCCACTCGTCTTCGGAGGCCACTACGACACCAGGCACCTTTGGCTTTCGCGCCCTGAAACCAGCCATCGCCGTCTACCCCCAATTCTTCGATCTCGTCGTCCAAAAGCTCCATTCTGCCGATCACGCCTTGTGTGCGACAACCCTGTCACTCATCAACGCCCTCATAAGAGACGCCGTTTCGAACGAAGAGACCAATTATAGCAATACGGCGTCGAGCGGCGCTGGGGAGGAATGGCCCAAGTTCATCAAGCGACTCCAAGATCTGGGTCTGATCAAGGCCGTGTATATCCATATGCAAAGTGCCGCTCTTCAAGACCTAGCGCACCCGCTCCTAGAGTTCCAGTGCCTTACTAAAGTGCTGCTCAAGAAGTGGAGAAGTGTCAGGGTTGATCTCGAGAGGCCAGAGCACCGGCGCGCCTTGAAGAGCGTCCACCTGGCAAGTGCGCCGAGCAAGGATTACTTGGGCGATGGAAAAACCGACGAGCCACAAGATACCGGCAAGAAAGGTAGTCGAAAGCACCATCCAGAGAAGTGGAGGAGGCTAGGCTTTGAGACTGAGAGCCCGGCGGCCGAATTTCAGAGTGCTGGCTTCCTCGGCATGATGGACCTCACAGATTACGTGCGGAAAAATGAAGACGCCTTCCAAAAGCTGCTGCTCGAGCAATCTACGCGGCCATTGCATGAGCGATGCCCCGTCGCTCGCGCCAGTATGGCCGTTACTCTGACCTTATATGAGCACTTTGACTGCGGAAACTCAGATAGTGAAGATGCGAAGGGACTGTTCCAAGTGGTAGATGCGGAACAGCAAGACAAAATGTTTCATCCATTGCTACTTCAATGGTCCCGACTTCATACCGCCGGTCTTCAAGCTTTCTTTAGGTTGTGGAAGAATACCGGCGCGGAACAACATGATTTTGAGAAAGTTGTGGAGCTCATCCGTATCTTGGTAGACCGGGTTATAGGCCAGGCTGGCCGACTTAAAGATGTCGTTGAAATCGAGGAAGAGCTTCAGGAATATGACGTGGCGCGTCTCCGCGAATTGCAAATGAACTTGTTGACCCTATCTTTTGAGGACCAATGGGGAGACCTTTTCTATACAGTACGTCAAAGCCTAAAGCAAGAGGCCCTCACTTTTGTCAAAGAGCAACGGGTTCGATGCCTCCTACAGGGATCATGGTTCTCCAAGCCCGCGCCACGCAAAGAGAGCAGGGGCGAGGACACGCAGAACCGCCGTGCTACACATGGTACCCTCTGGAGGTACGCAAAGTTGTCACACAACAGGCGGTACTTACACTGGGCCGATTTCGCTCTTCGGACCGGTCAGGAGCCTGCGCTTGATGTTCTCACCGAGAAGGTGGATTTGAGAACAATAAGCTCGGTCATGTCCAATGTTACCGAGCGGAAAAGCAATTTATCGTCAACAGAGTTGTCTACTTCAAAACACTCGACTAAAATTACCATATACGGCTTCCTAAACCCAGAAGAGGCCCGGAAAGGAGCGGAGGGCAAGGAAGAGCCCGTGCTGACTTTGTATCCCCTTAGTGATAGCCTCGCATCTGAGTGGCTCGACGGGTTGCTCATGTTGCTCGAGCAGGCGCCGATCACGGCGGAGACAAACAAGCTGCTCGACCTCGTCGCAGACTACGGCGTCAAAATCAGACTACTTAAGGTGCGCATGGAGGCCACCTATTCACCTCCCCCAGCCGGAGCCGGCGTGGTGCCAAGCCGAGACGGCCTAGATGATGACTATTACTACGACATCTGAGCAGTGTCTCCCTGATTACACACATTAATTTTGCATCTGTTTTGCGGGCAAGGCGTGAGAAGAGGGGAAAGGTGTGGCGTTCTGTTTGTTTTAGAAGACATGTCCTTGCTTCAAAATTATATACCCCCGACTCGATGTTGAACGCTAACATTTGTACACTGAGTTACATATACCATACCTTGATATAATCGAGGAAATGATTTGATTCGCTGCGAAACTAGATAGATACTCGTCGAGTGGGTTCACACCGAAATGAGAAGACAGCCGTATCAGCTCATATCTGACAAGATGCATTATGGCCATACAATCCTAGAGGCATCTGTTAGGGCAGACGCGGCACGAATGGTCGTTTCATCTGTTACCTAACAAGTCAGCTGAACATAAATTATCTGGATACAAGCAAGCCAACAAACAGGGGAATGTTGACCAATGAGATATTGTGAGCCGTGGAGACTTAAACCTGCAAGGGGTGTTACCATAGCGTCTCCGCCACCACCAGTTGCACGACCCATCCATTCGGCCAAGGCACTTTTCTCAATACACTAGTTCCCAACCACCCCGGGGAAATAGGCTCATAAACCGTAGGATCTTGATACGCATGCCCACCTTACCTATTAGGCTTGAAATTCGCGTTGCTAGTGCGACGAAATGCAGCTTATTATTACCGAGTCTTTTAATCTACAAGCTTCTTTCTTTCATCTAAACGTTTTTTTGTCTCGCGTCAAGCCCTTTTAGTAGGCCCTATGTGAAAAAGCAATCAAGCTATGTCGGTGTCGCCTCCGTCAACACCGAACTCGCCTTCAGTTCCCGGCCACGGTGTATTTCGAAACGGCCAGTGGCTCTGTACGTCCTTGTTTCTCATCTTTTCTTTCTTTCTTTTGTTGAGCCTAGACAGTATTTTAATCGCATCGGCGAACTGAGCTAATCTTGCCCATCCAGGCAATTGTGACCCACGACTTGATGCCGAAGTGAGGACCGTGAGGAGGAATACGCAGAACTACGGCAAGAGGTTCTATGTGTGCTCTAAGAAACCCGGGCAAGGCAACCGGTGTAACATGTTCCTGTTCGTGGACGAAGCAAAGCAACGCGAGAGGGAGCATCTCATGAGCAACGGCCGCAGTGAGAAGAGACAGACTACTATTCTTGAGAGCATAACGCCAAGCAAAGGCAAACAAAAGGCGGGGCCGACGACAGTTGTGGTAATCGACGATAGTCCACAGGCCGTGGCTAACGAAGCATCTACCTCGAAGTCGGCAACAGCCTCGAAGTCTAAAATGGCCGTACCACCGAGAAGTCCTAAGAGGTCGTCGGCGACGGCCGAGACGTCGACCTTGAGGAGCGGCATCGAAGATACGTACTACCAAGCAGGCGACTTTTACGACACGACGTCCGACGAAGACGAAGAGGAGGAAGAAATCAGAAACCACATAATGTCGCGCATCGGGACTAAAACCAACATACCCCCCCGCGCGACACCCACCACTCAACCCGCCCGCGAGAAGAGGAAGTACCCGTTCGAAGACGACCTCCTCGAGGACCTGTCCTCGGGCGGCGAGGAGGAGCTCATCGCGCTCTCCGTCAAGACCACGAGCACGCTAGGCAAGCACCGCGACGCATTCGTGACGCCGAGCACGCTGCGCACGACGGACGTCGAGCACGGGCTGCCGACGCCATCGCTGACGAAAGGCAAGTCTACGAAGAAGGTGCTGTTCGCGGACGCAGAAGCCAGCAGAAACAGCGCGCCGAATCCCAAGCGCCAGCGCCTCGACGACGGCACCCGCCTCTTCGGCACGGACGCGACCATCCAGTCCGCGTCCGCGTCCCCGCGGCCGTCGTCATCGTCCCCCGCCCCGACGACGGGCAGCGACGTGACGGGCGAGGTGATGGAGCTGCTTAGAGACGAGAACGTAACCCCGGCGACCCGCGACGCTATCCGCAGGGCCCTGGACAAGTACGTGGGGCTGGCGAAGGGGTGGGAGCGTGGGCGCGACGCGTCCCGTAAGGTGGCTAAGGAGGCCGAGGACCGGGTTGCGAGGCTGCAGGCTCGCGTCGATGATCTGGAGCGCTCGAGACAGGAGTTGCGGAGCCAGCTCATGGATATGTGGAATAGCGTTTGATGCCGGCTTCAGTGGCTGCTATCTGAGAGATGAGCGTTGCTGTATTCGCCTCGGCCCCTTTCGTGTGTTCTAACCCGGCTTATGTCTTTTGGCAAAGAACGCATCCCGCATCGATGGGATAGATTAGACTGGAGAGCTGGCTCTAGTGAGGCTGGCGGATGCTGATGAGACATGAATGGCTGCATGTTTGGCAGTGGGAATGACACGTACGTAGGAATAGATACCCCTTGCATCTTTGCAGTTGTGCTCTGTGATACCTTCTGCTTGTTCCGTAACCTGACCGGTCACCTTCGAAACGTCTCACAATGATGCTTTCCCCGAATGGAGATCAAGACAAAGAGTGATAGCAAACCCGAGATATCCCCTTTTTTTTGATAAGCGACGACAGAAAGTGTAATTAAATACGCCAATATCTCTGGAAATTTCACAAATACAATGAGAAGATAATCATTCCGCTCGATCGATATGTGCAGATCAAAAGCGATGAAGAGTTCTCACACAAACGGGTAAAGTCGATTGGAGACAGCAGGGAAAGTTCCCCACCAAGCATACAAGAATTGGCAAGGCGGACCGCTTTACACGGTTATAAATATAAAGCCAGATTCACGAGATGGGAGCAGGATCTTGAGTAAGACATGTGAGTTAAGCTGTGAAAGAGGATATGTTAAATGTAAGACATTCGTTAAAGAGCAACTCAAGAAATTTTAAGCAGATGGATGATGGATCACTGTGAAAAATCTTGAATATCTTAAGTATCTTGTATCTATTGTTTGTTATTTGTAGATAATCATCATGGCTCTAAATGCAGCCCAGTCCGCTCTTAGCAACGCATATTGTGAAAACGACCTAGCGTTTATTGACAAAGGTCCTGGATTCGCTCCTGAAGCTTCTAAATGACAGCCGCTACTAGAATGCAACTGCCGGTTGAAACGCCTTGTTCTTCACCGCTTTTCTCCCAAACTAGGTTCTAGTGAGTCTCAGCTTCCTCCAGAAAAATCCAAAGACAAAGGTATGTCCAAACAACTGGGAAAGGATGAGAATAAGAACAAGGCCGGGTAGCATTGTCACGTATCCTCAACTGCTCACACCATGCACAGCAGAGTCAAGAATCAAAGCCTACCAACGTGAATTTTTATTGGGCTGTAGCAGTGTTGAGGGTCCCAACAATCATTATCAAGGGATTCGAAAACTTCAACCTAAGCAACTCCAGACAATAGATATTATCCAAGGTAGCGGCACACAAAGAATAGCTTCAACACCGACCTTAGAGGCAGCCGTCTTAACAACAGACAAGGCAGAGACAGCCCCCAACACAACCCCAGTCATCCCATTTGTCAGTCCATGAATACAAGAAGATCAGTGCCCTTTCAACTCAACCAGCCATGGCAAAGCACTGGGTGCCATACATTAATGGCACAAATGACTCCTCGGATAGGAATGACACCGACTGTGATACCAACATGTCGGACGATAAAAGCAGCGAGAGCCCAGCGACAGATGCCGCCAGCGGTCACGAAAGTCCAAGAAACTGCACAGTCGGCGGGCAGCCGGACACTACGGAGAACAGGTCCGAACCCCACAGCCACACGGGCACGGCAGACCGCACAACGGCCGAAGCGCGCCGACAGCAACTAGTCCCCACAATGCCTCTAGTGTCCCTACTGCCGGTCCGCGCGGCGGCCCAGCTCCGTACACCACCAGCTACACTGGGGCCGAGGGAACTAAGCGAGACGGGCGGCTCGTCTGGGTACGACGGGGGCAGCGAGGGGCAGTCCTTGGCGAGGAAGCGGAAGAAGCGATCGCCGATGAAGACGGAGAAGAAGAGAAGGAAGAGGAGGAGGATCGATGGGTGCGATCCCAAGAAAGCCGAGAACATCCCGAGTGACTCGAGTCGCCGCAGCAGCAGCGACGGCTTCGTGGTGATAGCCCCCGAGACTCTTGCGGATAGGGGCCTGCGCTATTGAACTTCGACGTTGGACGGTGACGATGGGGCCGGTGGTACTTGTGCGGTTTGTTGGGGATACAGCGTTGTTTTGCCTCCTGTGGGAGTGAGGGCCGGGGTCATGGTGATGTCGATTTTTGTGTTGCGTGTTTGCGATGGAGCATACAGGGGTAACAAGCGGTTGAATATCCGGAGTTGGAGAGCTATGATACAGCGTATATTTGCGGATAAATCATTGATGGTATATGGGTAGTATCGATCGAATAGCGGTTTTCGCCTGTTAAAGAAATACACATATCCCCCTAAGATCTTTTGGAACAGTCTCTCACACATGACGAGGCTCCCTAGAGGAGAAACGTGATGATAAGCGGTAACATCTTCAGTTTGTTCTAGCCACTATACAGTCTATCTTTATCTTCTTGTTTAGTTCAAAATAACGACGAAATAGAAACGGGATTTCTTAGGGCACTAATGCGACTGAAAGGGGAGGTAATATTACATACGATGTTAAAGAGTTGGTTTTAGTGCTACTTCAGTTGTTGCTAGGTTTCTTCCGCAATATACTCAACGCTAGTCTAGACTGCGAGACTTCTGACTTGAAGTGGACATGAGTAGCATGTTTGCTCACTCATGGTATGAAAAATTCTTTCTGCCAATGACGACGGTAATTCAGGATATGCCTGTACCACCAATCTTCGTATTTTAAGCCTCCTCGCTTAACGACGCTTGCCTCCAATGTCCTACGAATTTACTCTCGTCCTCGGTTCCGTCAATGTACGGGGGTCTTACATACTGGTCGTCTCAGTCAGTTTTCCAAGCAAGTCATACTTATATAGGTACTGCTGCAACGGCATGTACATCCAGCCCACATCTTCCTCCGTGTACTCTGTGGCACCATCATGGAATGGGGCGTGAACTGTGTAGTTTCTCTCCTTTATGGGGAATGGGGACTTCTAGTTCTTGTGTAGAAGCTTCATGACTGGCGAGTTAACACCGGGGTGATCCACGGACTTGAGGCAGAGATCATCCGCAAAGAGACAATATTTGTATCTGGGTGTGGATGTTGCGTACACCCAGTCCACATAGTCCCGCGGGTTAGTAACATCTGGGCGGAGACGGTCCTCGAGGTTCTTTGGGATCCAGGACTGGAAATGATCTCGAACTTGGTGGGGCGTAGCTCCGCTAATGACGGCTGTTAGTAATGGTAGACTTGACGTAGATGCGCTACGAAACGTACTAGAGTGTCTTATCGTTGATGACGTGAAGATCATGGAATTCCAACACGTCTTCGCGAATGTAAAATCTGAAATCTTCCAGGACCTTGCTGCGCAAGGCCTGCAGCAGGCGAACCCAAGCTGTCTGATTACCTTGGGAGCGCCGATATATCTAGACTTTGTGCGTCAACGTCACGCACCTTCGCGCAGCACCCAAAGAGGAGAGAGTAAGGAGTACGCCTTATCACGAAACCCCATATCGAATCGTGAGACTTTGTGCACATCATATTTGACTTGATATGGCCAAAGGCGATGTCAGGGCTCGATATGTAATTGAGGAAGGTTTTAACCGCAGAGACCTGAGGAGGTCCTGCCAAGTTACTGCTCATAATGGATTGAGGACGAGAAACCCAGTTAGCTTCATCCGGCCCTGTTGCTGTATAGCGCGCGGAGTATGTTGTGGCACCGGTTTTGGTCAAGGTTAGACATGGTGACTTTGAATGGTTTCGGGTGGTGTGGGTAACCTGTCGGAAGGCTCTACCTCTAGCTGCAACGCGTTGCACCATGGGGGGATTGAGAGTGTTGAGGGGCGTATGGGGAGAAAAGGGGTATAAACGAAGGAGAACACGATGTGTTATGGGTGTGGATTGATTGAAGAGAGTGGCCTTCGAAAATCGTAGATGAGGATACCTAGGTATAGAAGGGGTAGTTCATTAGCACTAAAGGGTACTGGATATATCCCCTATTAATACTAGTTAGGGAGCATGTGCGCACCGGGTACCTATACCGCTATTATGCTTTGAAACTTCAATTCCCTAAGTATTATATTGTATAGTTAAAACCCAAAAAATACGCGTTAATTAATAACTTTTAAAATGTAAAAACATGTCTTCAAAGCTATTGATATCGCAGATGATTGCACAAAAGTGGCTTAAACTTTTAAATTTCTCAACTAATGTTGCCCAGTTAACAGTGAACGGAACATTTAATTCTAAAATAAAGATACGCCGTAAGAGCTATAAGTTGTCTATTGCGTGTACAGATCGCATATCCAATCGTCCTCGAGGTTGCCGAAGCCGACGTTAGAGCCAATGGTGGGTGCAAAATTCTGCGTCTGGCTACTCATGAGGTTGTCGAAGTTGGTGGTGGAGCTGACGGAGGAGCTAACGGAGGGTGCAAACTTCCGTGTCTTGCTATCCTTGAAGTCGTCGAAGCTGACGGTCGAGCTGGCGGCGGATGTAAGCTTCCATGGCATGCTATCCTCGGTGTCGTATGGTGGAGGAAAATAAGGATAAGGTTTGCTGGGTAGTCTACAACGCAACAGCTCTCCTGGGAGCGGAGTGTAAACTGGATATTGATATCCACTTGGAGGTTTCGTCCATTTTATATCGGCGGATAATGGGTCAAGGGTTACAGACGGCATGGCTAGAGGCAATGGAAATTTGGGCGGGAGACGTATAGAGGACAATTGTGGGAGAGATGACTTGATATCATAGAAAAGCTGCTTGACTGTAATCATATGCGCAATTGGCTCTTGTCTGTAGCTCGCAATGATGATTCCGCGAAGAGAGTAACGAGAAACAACCCAGGATCCGGATGTTCCAGGAGCTAGTCGATCGTCAGTACACCCCCTAGGCGAAAAATAACCACTAAAATTGGGAAAGGTAGCAAGACGTACCTAAAGGGCTGTCGAGTAATACTCTCTTTGTGTTGAAATCCACCCCACCCAAATATATCGTGCTGGTGCTAGGCAAGATTCTTCCCCTGACGAAGGTATTATAGCCTAAAAGAATCAATATCTCCTCAGAATCTGATGAGGACAATGTGCGTTTATTGGTCACAGAGTATTCCATTGAATCGTGATAATAGGAATTCTTGATAGCTTTGGATGCATTCAGCTCCAGTTCGAAAAGAGTAAAGTCGCGAGCCTGTGCGTCGGCACCAAGGGCCCAACTTTGGTCTCGGCCTGGTAGGACGGCCTGAATGAAGTGGAATATCAGAGCTTTGGGGACGACGTTCCATTGAGTGATATGGCTCGCGATAGAAGTTTCCAAAGATTCTGGTAGGCCGTTGGAGCAGCATTCTAAAATGACTGACTTGCTGCTTTCTTCGGGATCGGTTCCCGTGGTGTTGTCACTCTCAGCCTCGCTCTCCGTGTCTGAATCGGGAATGGTATCGAACAAGTCAATGTATTCATCGCCTGTGGGGCAGAGCCCAGCAGAAATGAGCATATCAAGAATTCCGTGGGCGGTAGTGATTGCAACGGTCTTTTTATCCAGGCGGACAAGCCCCCCAGCCGAGAAACACACTGATCGATGATGCTCTCGTCCTTCGTAAGGGTCGCGCAAACAAATAACCCAACAGCCGAATTGTCCCTTCCAGCTCCTTCAATGTGTAAGTGGAGTTTATATGAGTCCTTAAAGTGAAAGCCTTGGCTAAGGTCAAGGTTCATAACATGCTCCCTTCGCTTATTGAAGTTAAGGCCTTTCACAACTTCAATCAACTCGTCTGAAATCCAACTCAACTGGCATTGAGAAAACGCGTTTTGGACTAGCGTCTTGTAAAACCCACTCGCGCAAATAACCCATATTGTTGAAGCGAGCTGTATGTCCTGGGCATTCTCACCCAGTCTCCCTGAGAGACGCAATTCGATAGTGAAAGCTTGTTCCGTTAAGGTGATATGATGCTTCTTCATCGCGCGTTTATTTTTCTTCTCCTGACACGCTGTCTTGATATAGTTGTTGAGATCGGTACGTAACCGTCCGAAAACGAAACTACGATTGCGATGTGGCAGTTCTTCTGGCCATATTGTTGAGGAATAATACAGTCCGGTTTCATCCTCACATTTCCTCAGGCCATACTTTGTCGACTCACTAGACCCTATCCTAATCCGCGAAGGGAGGGTTTGAAGACCTAATAATGTATCAGGATTCGAGCCCAATGTTTCTGTTGGATGGGGATCTGGTGGGGTCTGGATCTCTTTTGGAGACAGATCACATGTGATTAGTTCATTTCCTTGCTTTATGTCAGCAGACGCCTGATAGTGTTTTGTGGCGGCGCCTAGGATCTGGCGGCTATCGCTCAATTCGTAGTTGCTAGGGGCTGGTTGCTTGTGTTGAAGGCCATCCTTGAAACAGATCCTGGCATCCAAATCCTCGGTGTTTGGCGATTCCTTAGTTCGAAGATTGCTTATATGACTGCTACTTCTTGAAGTGCTGCTATCGACTAGATCCGTATGTTTTGGCACGGCTAAAGGAAGAACTCGGTTTGCTATTGGTTTTAACACGGCAGTTATCGTCTTTGTGCCAGACCAGTCCGAGGACTCCACGGCAACGGTAGAATTGCGTCTGGAAACGAATCTTCTGTGTTCCACCGAGGGCTCATGTTGCTGATGTGGTGTGCCAGCATGGGAGTGGGTATGATGTATGTTGCTCACAGGGGAGTTTGGGGGCATTGGTAGGCTACTCTTCCGTTTTGCTGGTGTCGGCAATATGATCCCCTTGTTGATGCACAGCGAAGACTCAGGAAGAGCGTCCATTGAGATAGATTTTCTTACAATCGTGGTGAAATCGATTCCAGGAGTTTAAATTGTTCGGCTTTCAAGTGGAATTGGGAGAAAGGTGCTTGCCGCCGACGTGCCTGAGACGAGTAGGGTTAGGTGGAAGCCCCGTGCAGGGGGTTCGCGCTCAGCCCCAAGCAGTGTACGTATATTCTTATGAGCTGGCGGTCAATCATGATGCTATAAGTATAGACTGTGGTATAGCCTTGGACTTGGGGTCTGGGGCTTGAGGGAAACAAACCTGCAACCCTGTCAATCCCATGTAGGGAGCAGTATTTTACTCAGAGTCAATGTTGTATCGGAAAAAATGAGCATAGTTGTTGATTCTGAAGTGCACTTGGACGAGGTCTCCGCCGGCATTCTTTACGAACTCTGGCCGCCTTTGCGAGGCCGGCGCCTGCGACGGGATTATTACGGCAACCTACTTACTCAGCTGAGGCGGGAGTTCACCATCCTAATTCGCTTGTCGCGGCCGACCGAGAATTCTGACGTACAGCATGTCTCCGGGCACCTAGCGCTCTTAAAACAAAATATAGACAAGCCTTTGAGCTCGATTTTCGATATTCTCAAGACAGCGCTCGGCGGAATTCATGACTCTGAGATTAGTCGCCTTACTGAGTTCTTGATCAGAGCATGGCTCACGGTAGAGCTCGACATACCAGACTTCGCGGGTCGGCAAGGGGAGAAAACGTTAGTACGGGCAAACGAAAACGCATCGCTCCGGCAGATTATTGAAGACCGCTTCCAAAGCCTCATTCCAGACGAGAAGAGGCTTACGTCCATGTCCAAAGGCACTCTGGGTGGCCTCACAATGCGATACCTAATCGATAAATACGGATGGACCATTAGCTGGACGAGCAATCTGATGGAGCATTTGACGGTGAATTCCAGGGCAAAATGCGTCACAATATACGAGCATAAGATTCGCCTGCTGCATCATTTTGAGTTTGGGCACTTGTGTCCCATCCCACAAGAAGCCATACAAGAGGCCCTCGACACTTTGAATATACTCTTCCCACCCGAGGATGCGTCCACTCAGCGGTATTTAGAAGGCGAAGGGCGGCCCTTTCATCTGCTGGGATCCTGCAATCGCGAGGATTATCGAGACCTCGCGCACTACCGTTACTGGCACGAGGGCCTTACCCGGCTGCGAAGCGTCATGGATGAGGAACCCCCTGGGCTGAGGCAGTTTGTGTTGGATAGGGACCGTCGCAATATCAGAGATGTCACGACGTTCTGGCTGGCTGTTGTCGTTGTTGTCTTCCTCACTTTCGGGTTCGGCATCATCTCGTCTGTGTTCGCGGCGAAGGCATATCAGGTGGCGCATATGCAGTATAATCTCGAGCTCGCTCAAGCTTGCGCGGCCCCGGGGGCGAAAGTATCGCTAGCACAATACTGCGTATGAGACGAATGCTTTGTTCCAAGTGGATTATTGGTATTGTAAGCTGTGCTGACGCGTCAATCGACATGACCTGTTTTGACGAGATAGCGTAGAAATGATTGTCATTCCATTGGTTTCCAGAAGTAGGATTTTCTCTGGTTCTGCTGTTGGAGGTGAGGACGATGTTATTGGTTATTGATGGGACGGGGAAATGCGTTATCAAGGGCTGGAGGAAGTGACTGTTTACAGGAAGGTGCTCGCCGCCTAAAGTACAGACCAATAAAGTAAGTACCTGGGTACCATTATGAAGTGTGCCGAGTTTTTGCAAATTAAGGTGAATTTCGTATTCTGTACTAGATGTAGATGATTTTGAGGAAAAAACTCCCGCACGTAGGGAGAGGAGTGGTCCAAAACAACATCAAGATATAAAACAATCCTCTCAAGACTCCAACAGATAATAACCTTGCAACAAAGTCCCCCGTAACACCGAACTTCACTTCACTAAATCGATTTCTCCCCCAAGCCGTGAGCGAGAGATGTAGAGCAGATAATCTCAACATGGCAGCATGGGTTATACCTTACTCAAAAATATGCCCGACACCTTATACCTCGATAATAAACGTGTCGGCAACACGGTGCGCACCGTCACCCCAGACGCCCAGCACGGCTATCATGAAGCCGAGGCCGGCCACCGCAGTGCGGACCAGTTGGTTCCGGACGAAGAACTCGACCTCACTGCGGACCTCCTCCCCATTGATCTCTTCTTCCACGAGCTCCTCGCCACTCGTGTTCTCTTCGGCGTGCGAATCATCGAGGACATCGTAGCTGGCTACCATACGCTTCGCGGCAGCCTTCTCTCGGCGAGCCTGGGAAAGGGCGGCTCGTCGTTGGGCGGCGACGGTTCTTGAGGATGAATCGCCGAAGATCGACGGAGTGACGTAATCGGTCAGGTGGGTACCGAAGCAGAGGATGGATGTGTAAAGCAGATAGGGGTGTTTGTATCCCCTGGGTGAGAGCACAAAGGCCAGGAGGAAGGCAGAGCCTGAGATGCCAGATAGCGTGACGAGGTGGGTGTTCGCTGTCGATGCTAACGATCGGAAGGCTTTGGCTGCTGTGGAGGCGGAGGAGAGCTCGAGTAGAGCTGGGATCGTGAGGGTAGAGAGAGTGTACGAAGTTCCCTAATTCCATCGGTTAGATCAGGCGGAGTCAATGGCCCATACTGACGTTGAAGCGACTTCGCGTGCTGGCCAGAGCGGCTCAGCGCAGGCGTGAAGCTCAAGCGCGGGGTTGCTGGAACCTGACGAGGGGCATCGTCATGGAGAGGTGAGCGACTTACAGTCAGGAGACCGAGGGAGACGCTCCCTACGAACTTGAGGACGGACACCTTCTTTGATGCCATGGCGCCTAGCAGGCTAACGGGAAAGTTGCGGGTGTGTGTCAGCGTTGAGATGGCTGGATGCACAGAGATGGAAGTAACATGAAAAGGATGTTGAAGGTGGTGGGTGTGTCAATGGTCAATGACAAGTATGATGACAGCGCCAGAGCGCCATGTCTCCCTCAGTGGGCTGTTATGATGCTCTCTAGCGGCACACAGTGTGCCTGATTTAGCGATTGATGGCTTGCTAGTGGGGCTAAATAGTAGCGGAGCGCCACAGAAACGGTTTAGCATGGTCATAGCACTTGCGGGGTGCATGATTGGTTGAGGCGGATGTATTTTAGTACCCTCATATTCGACGTTGTACCTCGGGCACTTACTTTAGTGTACAGGTACCTACACCCAAATCAGAGAGCCGAGAAGGTGGATTGGCCGAGGTATATGTATATAAGTATATCTAATCACATTCGCTTCCGGCCGAGCTCTCACTGGACGCGGTCTCCTAACCAACGTTGAAAGTTCTGAGACGAAGTTGATAGCCGTTCCGACGCCTCCGATGCGAACTGTCTCGTCTTTGTATATACTTCTTGTTTGATCTTTTGCTTCAATTCTAGCTTTGTGTTTCAAGATATTGCCCGGCCGGCGCCTTTTAAAAGATACCCGAAGACCGTGCCTCATTTGTCTTTACGCGAGCTGCACACAACGGGACAGTCATTTATCAAAGCAAACAGGCCAACATGCCCATCCCTAGAGCCGACTACCTGAGTAACGTCTGGAAAGATGATATATTCGGTAAGTCAATTGCTCCCTACTGAACAAAGCCCCAAAACGCATCTCACCACTAATAATGAGCAGATGGCCGAGTTGTGTTCGTGACAGGCGGTGCTGGCACCATTTGTAGTGCGCAGACGAGAGCAATGGTTTACCTCGGCGCCAACGCTTGTATTATCGGTCGTAATGTACAGAAGACCGAATCTGTTGCCGCCGACATAGCTACGGCGCGGAAAGGTGCTAAAGTTCTGGGGATCGGTGGCTGCGACGTTCGAGATGTATGTGTTACCGCTCATCACAGCGTTTAGAGACGACTATGTACTGACTTTTTTTCTGCGTAGCCTGAGAACTTAAAGAAAGCTGCTGAACGATGTGTTAAAGAGTTGGGCGCGATTGACTTCGTCATGTATGTGTATTTTGTATCTACTTGGCAACTGTACCGATGCACCGCCTCGATAAGCTAATACCATCTCAGCGCTGGCGCAGCAGGCAATTTCGTTGCTCCTATTACAGGTCTCAGCTCCAACGGCTTCAAGTCGGTCATGGAAATCGACGTCCTTGGCACATACAACACAGTCAAGGCGACGATACCACATCTCATTGAGTCAGCCAAACGAAACCCTAACCCAAGTCCCAACGGCCTCACGGGCGGCCGCATCATTTATGTTTCTGCGACATTCCACTACGCCGGAATGCCTCTGCAGGCCCATGTTGCGGCAGCTAAAGCTTCTGTGGACTCTATTAGCACCTCCGTGGCGCTGGAGTTTGGCCCCTTCGGTGTGACCTCCAATGTGATTGCCCCGGGTGCCATTCAAGGAACCGAGGGCATGGAGCGCCTAGCCAGCAACAAGATGGACACCAAGGAGTTCGGTAGGCGCATTCCGTCTGGTCGAATGGGTACAATTCGCGATATAGCGGACGCCACCGTGTACCTCTTCAGCGATGCGGGCAACTACGTCAACGGCGAGGTCCTCGTCGTGGACGGGGCCGATTGGAGGAATAAGGGGGTGGGTGTAGGGCGGGACGCTGATATGCAATACCCCGACTTCTTGCTGAAGGGCATATTCTCGAAGGACCTGAAAAGTGGCCGGAAGGAAAAGCCTAAGCTATGAAGCAGTGGCGGGCTATATCCTACTGGCGATCGGCTACAATGGAATGATACTTCTTAAGGAATAACCGCGGCCTGTTTTTATGTATTCTAAGCAATTCTTCGTCTCGGGGTATCTCAGCGAAAGGCAAGTTCATTTCGTCCTCCATTATTTGTGATCATCCTCATCTGGAAAACGTGGCCGTAAAGATCAACTTCCGGTCACTCTCTGCAAGTGCCTCAATGATACGGGGGTGCAGATGTCGCTGAGAAGGGCTTCTGTGTATTGTTCTGGACGTCAAATGCAGCCGGCGCAGACGTTTCTGGATGTTGTGAGTATGAATACGGATACCCCGCCGGCATTGGCGTCACCGGGTACGGCAAATTAAGACCGCCGGGGTTCATCATCGGGGGAGCCGACGTCTGCGCAGTGTTAAACACGACCGGAGGGTTCGCCATCGGCATTGGTGGCGGCGGCGGCAGCGGCGCATAGTAGCCGTCCACGGGTACCGCAGGAGGCAGAGATACATCGTCGAGCATTTCGTATCCCGTGCCACTCTTTCCCGGCTTCAACTTCCGCGGCCAGCGAAATCCCCATTTATGCAGGCCGAACCAGACGGCGAAGACGAAAAGTGTGCTTGGTCCCGTAAACACCCAGTACCACCAAAAGTCTGGCTGAATCACGTTTGGCTGGCCCCATTGTAGCGATGGGACGGCCCATAATGCTGCGAAGTAGGTTCCTGGGAGGAATAGCATCGTCTGTGGGAGTATGCGTTAGCCTGCATTGCTCATGTGCTTCATTTCTTATTTTTGGCCGGAAATGGTACGCAAGGGAGGCCAGTTGAACACATACCATGATCGCAATTGTTTTCATTGACGAACTGTCCTTTTTCGCAGCCTCGGCTAGTTCTTTACTCGCTTTCGCGAGACCGATGTTTATTCGCGCGTCCTCATGTGTCATGAGCGCATACACGACTGTGTTCTGGCTCCTAACCCGTTCTTGCAGGTAGTATACGTACGCGCTCGAGTCATTGAGGCTCCTCTGAAGAGAGGGTATAGTCGAGCTAAACTCGTCAAGCTCCTGTTGGCACTTCAGAGTGTAGGGCTCGACAGCGTAATCCGTAAGCTTGGCTGCCCTGCTGGAAATATGCGAGGAGATAGCTGTTCCAATCGTGACGTGTCGCAGCTGGTTCGCCAAGTTCACCTGCACATATCCGATGTTCTTCGAAGCTTGCGTGAGGCTGTCGATCGGAATATCATTATTAGACGTCTTCCGTCCGTATGGGCCGTAGCCTGTTAGCTCCTCGAGCTGTCGTATACTCGTGAGTAGGTAATATGTGCTCGAGTCCATCCAATTACTTAGATGCACTAACGAAACCCAAGCTAATAGGAACGGCGAATGGAGTCTGTCCACCTCTAGTTGGAGCAGTCGCCGGAGCGAACCAAGTTCTTGTGTGCTGATGAAATCCCTAGAGAGGAGAATCGCCCTCGTCTTGCGCGTCGTCCTATCGAACGACCACACGAGGATATACAGTGCAGTACCTATGTAATACGATACCCGCGTGCCTTCCCAGTCATAATGTAGGCCGTACCGATTCGTTTTGACGTGTTGAAGGAACCGTGAATCGATACCGAATTGGCGGAAGATGCTCATGAACACATCCTTCCTCATCAAAATATTCTCGTCGCGGTCGCGGCCCATCGAGACTAGCGTCAGGCTTGCCGTCACATCGTTGTTAGATGATGCTCGCTCTTCGAGTCCCGCGAGCTTGCCGACCAGCTCTGTCTCATGCGCTCCCAACTGGTTGAATTCAGACGGCCGCGTTGAGGCAAATGCTCGCGCATGCACGTAGGTTGCCCAAGTCTGTCCATATGATGGCGGTGGTTTGAACCGCTCATCTGGTATGTCGGCCAGTTTCCGGAGAGTCTCCATCTTTCCTCCCTTTGTTCGTAGGCGGGTGAAAGTACGAAATAGCTTCGTAACGGCGATTTGAATTGTATTCGACCTCAATATCTTGATCGCGCTACTCAACTTTTAAAAGGCGAGATATATTTTATTTAGATTTTCTTAAATAGACCACCTAAGTCTAAGCTACTATATACATCCCATTTTCTGGGCTCTTCCCCTGGGTGAGCTATCTACTTATCTAAGTAGTTGTGGCGAGGTATGAAGCTAAACTCAGCCGTAGCGGAGCTAGTCCGCCACCCTGCTTCACAGGTTGTTCTAGACCACGACGACTAAGTTGTGAGGCTGATATATAGTCCCAGTACCTCGGGAATATTTATAGCTAGTCTCAAAGCATATCTAGTAATGAAGTAAATATCGACTAAACCGGGTTAGTCAGAGGCCTCGTGATCTAGATTCGTGATGGTGCTTATTCCTGTGATGCGAAGCGGGGCGATCCTCCAAGGAACCCCTCTTAATGCTCTCCTCTCGCTTCGAGGTGTTTACGCGCAACGTCAGTTGCTTCTTGCACTCAAGCAGAGAACCGTAGCTTCATTGAGGCCTGGACCGCTACCAGCATAAGTTGCCTCTCATTAAACTAAGGTTCTAGCTGGGAGCACACGCAGATGAAGATCACTTATGTCAGTTATGGTGAGCCGTTGATGCTAGCAATGGGCAAGACTGGTAGGGCATCCACGACAGCCATGGTGAAGACAGTCGCAAAAAAATTTCAGTCAAGTCCAAGGCAGACTAGCAGGCGATAACGAAAGCCAGTGATATGCGAGCGCTTCTCGCCCATCCGCGTCGGGGGCTGTGTGGGATGTCTGCCTATATAGTCCTCGCACATCATATGAAGATGTTGTTGAGGCTGAGAAAACCGGTAGTTGTATTAGCATCGCCACCAGCTTCCTCTGTCGGATCTCCCCATGAGCTAATGACTTCCATCTCAACTTAGCCTAGCGACTAGTAGGCCCCATGAGTGAAGATTAGACTAGCCTATATGTCAGATTTTAAGGATCAAAAAAGTCCAGCCCCGTCAAGATAGTCTTGGCACGAATGAGGAGCGCATAGTTCCTGTTTCCTTCTTCAATTCGCTCGATTGGTCGTCGTGCCGGACCACAGCGCACCCTTCCTTGGGAGCGACCCCGAGTTCCGGCTTCCCGTTGCCTACCGCCGTCTAGGCCACCCTACAAGGTACATAAATAGAAAATTTATAGGTCTCGTGTTTGTATTTGGAAAGAACTCGTGCACTAAACGTAGGTTTATTATTTTCGCTTTTTATTAAAGATTCGAAGCAAGTGACAGCATTACGTGCGCTGCTCAGGACCTCTCGTCACTGGTTCCGTTGGTGCGCATATAAGGCCACCCATTGCCCCAACTCGCCGGGAAACTACCCTGTTCGATGTCGGGCCACCAAATGACATCTCACCAGTTTTTCCAAAAGTAATAAATATTGGAATTTCTGGGTTATTTTGTTGTTCCCACTTATGAGCCCCCAGCAGCCTTACTTCCGCAATTAAAAACAACCCGCGTTCTCCGGGCTTTGCCTTCCGGCCCATCTTTGAAACCGAGCGCAACGGAAACTTGCGTCAACTTGGGGACTAATGATGGCCGCTCGAATGGGATTTGCTGGCAACGAAGGTAAATGTCGTGATTACCTGTGGCTTTCAAGGGACGACGAGACTCTCCTGTATGTATTGTCGCTGTTCTCTGACTTGCTCAAAGGAACACGTAATCTGGAGAATGATTTTCGTTCCGACCCAGGGAGATGGCTATCAGTCCACCGGGGAAGACGGCTATCAGTGCATTCGAGCGCGGCGATATACTGTTTTCGGCAGACGCTGACTAGTGATGGAAGCTGGATGGATAATCCGAGAATTTTCAGTGTGTAAACAGAGCCATTGGCGGGCCGTAACGAAGCCTTGATCTTGACAACGTATTTATCGGTGAAAGTGTTTGGCCACGGGGCCATAAGGCTAATATTCATTGGATCTTTCTCAATAACCAAGGGTTCGAAAGACCATCGAAAGACTAATTGGTCAACAGACACTTTCATGATCTCTTCTTGTGGCCTCCGGAGCGCTGCTCTGCCCTCTCCATATAGGAGCGGCATGTTAATTTTGAAAAGTCCAAGAAGGCAGTATTATGGAGGGCCATTACCACATAGTCTGCCAAATGATTCTCACCCCGCTTTTACGTCTTGGCTAGTAGATCTCGTATTGTACGAATGAAGCTTGATTATATTAAATCTATTGTTCCATATACTGCCGAATCTTAGTTTCTTGCTCTAGCTATCGTACGAAATAGAAATAAAACTTACCGAGCTATAGCTCAATCGGATTCTCGGCCGAGCCGAGAAGCGCCCGAGGGCGAGGCGGTGGCGGAGGAGGAGGAGGACCCGGACGACGACCAGCAGCGGTAGTCTGATGTAGCGAACACCGAGCAGCATGATCCTGAAATTTGCACGACGCGCACGCACCACCGAAGTGGCCTGGCAGGTGTATGCAAAAAGGGAAGGGCCGCCCGATTCCTCCTACACTTCGTTTTGCCCGTGTTGAACAGGCTGTACAGGGTCGTACAGGGTTAACGCCTCTGCTCGCAATGAGCAGCGCGTTGATATATGACGGCCGGCGCATTTGCATTTGCTCGGCCGTAAAGCTTCCTAGTACGAGGAACACATCGTGGCCAGGCAAAGCCAACACACCACGCTGAAGCGCACTGGAGCAGTACGGCCCTAATTCATTCTCGCCCAGGCGAACCCGAGCAATCCTGTCTTGGGACCCCCTGGCACCGCCGTGCTGGAAGTCGGCCAAGGTCTCAGGAGGGTTCTGGGACCGACCCTAGACCTAGTTAGATAGTTTTACGACTGAGAAGTAAATACAACAAAGTAAGGCGAGATATAACATGAGTTGCACGACTAAAAGCAAGGTGAGGTGAAGAAAGGGGTATCACGTATACCAGTTGCTGTTGGGCCGACCCCCGGCCGATCTCTTCGACATTAGATTCGTTGCTATCTACATGTCAGTGCTAATCATGCAACATTAAAGCTAATACGCACGACATGGTAATGGTGGTAGTAGTAGTATTGCTGTTGTTCTTGTTGCTGGTGCTAGTGCTGGTAGCAGGGGCGGCGGTGGCGGTGGTGAGGCTATCGAACGAGAGAGAAGAAAGAAAAAGAGAGAAAAGAGGAGGAAATTGCTATATAGACGGGTAAGAGATTGCGCGTGCCTGCGTGCCTGCCAAATCTAATTGCGTACTTTCTGTTTCACACGATGGCTATCTAAAGAAGGTACGCTCTTTCCTAGATATTAAATATACCGTCCGAACATCCAGTGTAAATTAAATATACACTGTAACTGATACTGTGTATTGAATTAAGAAAGCAGCTAATGAAACGACAAAGTAAAATTTTATTCCTCTTCTGATTCTGGTTTCTCTTTTCCTGTGTTGTACAACGGGTGCCTCAGTCGATGTGATGTTGTCAAGGTGCACGAAACACCATTTAGCCTTCGCGTATCAGGCGAATATTGAATTGATGGCTTTGGAAGGTTCGGCACTACTTGTTTTATCAATACAATTTGTATCAATCCAGACATAGTCAAGGTCGAATAATTCCGCAAACTGGGCTGCTTTGATAATTTTACGAAAACCGGCTTTATAGGAAATAGACACCTGATCTTTCCACTCTTGAAACGATACTTTTTTGTCCCCTAGGTATGGGAAATAATGGCATAAGCCGGGGACCTCTCTCCCAAAATTCCTCAAGGTCGAAGGTATAAACGTTGATCAAACCCATCATGCAAGCGTTAGTCAATCAAGCAAATTAAATAAGGCGTTCGGGGGCTCCGAGGACCGTAACCCTCACCCAAAGGGCCAAATAAAATTAACAATGCGAGATTGTGTCTTTATCTGAGCTCGATATACCGCCAGCGACAATATAGATGCGGAATCAGAAATATGGCGGTTGGGTTTCCTCTGTTGGAAGCCAAATAATTCGGAGATTAGGAGGCTAAGTGAGCTTGTGGTCACATATGCAACGCGCCAGCCCGTGACGCGCAAATTGCATGAAAAAAGAGTAGAGGGGTCACGGAACTAAACCCAAGAGGATTAGGCAAAGGAGCACAGACCAAAGAACCGAATATATATAGAGCCAACGCAAACTCTGATAGTATAGCTAGAACTTCCCTCCTTGTGCAATAACAATAGTCATTACTGGACCTGCCAGCAGTGTGAACTGTGACAAGAGGCTTAGAAGCGCGTAATATCCTGCGGATGGAATAGATAGTGTAACGACGATATCACCCGCAGACCCTTGTAATACCACCTCGTCGTTAGAATAAGCGGGTATGGAGAAATCAACCACGCAGGTTGTATTGTGTGTGTAGGAGTATGTCAAGATCGTGTCATAGGATGGGTTAGAGTATACACCGCGTCTATATCCCGGACGTCCACCATAGGGGCACGATTTGTATGCAACGGCTATTATCCCGATCTCCGGCTGCTATACTCAAGCATAGTGCTACTGGACTGTAACTACATGGATTGACGTGATTATTCGGCTGGTTATTTTATACTGTATTGGCTTGTTGCGATATGTCTGCTATTAGCTGGTTGGGATACCGGTACCCACGGCGTCGTCTTATTCGGGAGGCGTGACATGCATACTATAGGGGTGCAATACGCACGATTGCGGAGGCGTAATGTAGAGACGATAGGGGTACCTACAATTACAGAATAGAGTCGAACTACGACTATTCTTGATTGCCGCATTCATTTGTAGTACATATAACGGAGACAACGTATACTATAAAAGGTAGCAAATGTAGGTGGGTTAAAAAAGGCATTTATTAATGCTTAATACTACTCGTCACATCAAGGTACGTAGCCATAGGGGACCAGGCCATTACACCATACTTATAAAGCGTTAAAAAATACATCAGAAGCCTCATAAAACATCCCAGCCAATCGTGCGAGCGAGGGAAATGCCCGTATACCAAAGAGACGTTAGAAGTTAACCACCCGCTGTCTGACATGGCTTCTCAAACATGCTCAGAACGGGGCTGGGCTGGATGCCCGCGACGATGTGTTAGACTGTGTTCGTCTAGCAGGGCTTAAATCAGCTATATGGCATAAAACCGAATTGACCCAAGAATCACTCAGAGTATACTTAGACCTCAGTGAGAAGCCCCGTTGCTAGTACCCAGTGGCCTGTTGGCAATTGAAAATCGAAACTTGTCCACGCGGTCCATCCTATCTAACACCTTGGTCGGCATTCGGATTACTGTTTCCCTATGAAATGATTGCGTGTTATAGTCATAGGAGCAGAGGAGAACCCTTCTCATCCCTCCCTCTTGACCGCAAACCAATGCGGCCGTCGGCGGATGGTCAGCCCAGACGAGCGAGGCAGTCATAGAGTACGTGTCAACAATGGTGAAGAGTCGGGCACGGGATTTACTCATAGGGTCGGCATTCTCCAGCTCCGTATCGTGAGGTTCGAGTGCCTCTACCTCGCCTTCAGTCCACATGGTGTCATCCGTGGTTGGCCTGGGGCGGTGAAGGGACTGAGTACTGCCCCAGGCACTCCATTGCAGCCGTCCCTGAACGAAACCGAAGAGCTGAATCTCGAGCCATTCAAGGTCGGCATGGCCCTCAAGTCCGATTAGTAGCGCCTGTGTAGACCAGAACTTGCCGCTGTACAACGACAGCATGGCGTACGGGAGGATGGCAACAGTAGAGAAGGCAACTATAAAGAAGATGATACCGAGAGGAAGAATAGGGTTATTTCTCAACGACGGCTGACTCACGGACGCGAGTAGGGTGATGGATATGATCAGCCAGACCGGGGCGAGACGTGCGATCAATTCGCCGATGGTGCGCCATATGGTCTTGCGCTTCAAGAAGCCCACCTTCGTCAGCCGGCTCCAGTCGATTGTGGCACCGAAGCCACCGTCCAGGACGACGGTCTGGTCGGAGGCGATGGCGGACACTTGTACGGTGGGTTCGATATCCCACAGTTTGGCGCCCCAGAAGTCTTCAAGCTTATGCCAAGGTTCTCCGCGGCGTCGTGGGAGGGTGCAGATCAGCCGTTCGAGGAGGGAGTTCGAGTCGTTTAGCAGTGACAGCTTCGCAAAAGCCTCAAAGAGGCTGTCGTTCTCGTTTGGCATGGGGCGCCTCCGCACCATGGTCATCAGGGCATAGACCTGGTCTGCTGGCATGAAAGGGTTTGTATCACGGTTGACGAGGCACTCCAGCCCAATGGTGAGAAGTTCGGTAAGTGTCAGCTGCTGACTGGCTTCGAAGTGGTCTACTAACTGCCGGACCAAGGTCGCGTCCCGGCCCCGGTATGCCCTAGCAGCCATGCTCCTCTTGGGGATGGTGTCGCAGAACTGCACACCGCCTCTGGCGAGATATATCTTCAAGTCGTGCCTCGTAGGGGCCAAAAGCATTTCCGGTAACGTCCATAGCCGGGACGACCAGTTTTGTAGCAAATCGTCTACCGCCTGGGCGGGCTGAGCCAATGCCCGGCTCCTCACAGTGTCCTGAAGGGCTATTACCATGCTCTTTGCTCCTCGTGCAACATCGCAGATCCTATGAGAGTCCATCTTCCTGGCCACGGCGTCGTCCATGCAGTAAACGTCGATCCAGAAAGCCTTGACACCAGCATCGCGGGCAGCCTGGATGCCAACCTCTAGGAGCCGCTGGCGGTCGATCTCGCCCTGGGCATACATAAAATCCCGAAGTTCACGCTCATCTTCTGATTCCGGGGCGTTCCATTCGCCCATGTCATCACGTGTGTAGGTGTGGAACTGAGCTCGAGTGTAAGACACGAAGACGTATTCACCGTTCTCGTTAGCCGGGTTATCGTGGTCCCACTCGATCGAATCTACGACCTCAACGTTGGTAGGGGCTGGTTGAGATACGTCAGCGTTTTCGCGTATCACGCAAAGCTTTCGAGGACGAAGATGTCGCCTCAGTACCAACACCCCGTCCATAATGCCGTCATCTTGTAGATTTAGCTCTCTGGGGACATGGCCGCCAAGTGCTATGGTGCCATCACTCTGCTCATGGGGAGGAGTTGCGTTGTAGGTTTTCTTAATAGACATAGAATATCAGTTATGACGGTCTAGGAGAGTTGATATGGGCTAAGAGATATGGTCGGATTAATGTGATTTGAGATACTTACCTCAGACCCAGCCGCCTCTCTTTTGTTCCTTGGTGTCTTAGGATACGAGAAATACTTATACCGGACAGGAGGATATCGTCCACCTGGGTAAGTATTCCCTTCAACTGGTCCAACCAATGCCTTTATCCAAAGGTGTGAGGTTAGTACGTATCGCTGGACAGTCCACCACGAATATTGAATTTGGTCAACCTCACTGTTAAGGTGAGAAGCAAGCATGCAATAGGGTATTTCCAGTATAAATCTGTTTAGACAGTCAGCGGCCTATTTCTTGGGCTTTATGGATCTATGAAGCACCCACCGGAGGACTTATACGGTTCCTTTGACGGGTAGAGGGCGCCTTCTAAAACGCTTCTTTCTCTGAGCATGTCGTTGAAAGTCCATGTGAGAATGCTCCTCGGCGTCTCTTTGAATGCTTTCCAGCCCTCAACAAGAGGATGAAGCTTCAGTGGGTCGTCCCAAGTGATGGCGAGATTTGGGTCCCGACGATAGTCTCGCGCGCACTGAACCCTCAACAACACCAGTTTGCCATCGTCGGGATTAAGATAATGGTCCTTATCCTTGTCCCCTTCTTTGACTTGGACATAGCGATTGAGACTGTCTTTGTGATCTTGTCTACCGGCGACGACCCGGTGTCGGTGTCGACGCCAGACCACACATCTTCCGATTCCTGCATCATCTCCTTCCTCTAGACTCTGTAGGTCCATCGCCTTTTCTGAATGAATACTTCCGTCTAGGAGGCTTAGAGTTCTCTGCGCCTAGTAATATATACCGTTGATGGTTGAAGGAAGCTCAAAAGATGGGCCACAGAAGAGACGGAAGAAGAAGCTGGCCCTGTTCTAATGAGAAATAGGAGAACGGGTGTGGGCTTTTCATAGCAGACGGAAGCCATTATGTAGACGCACACCCTGATCCCCAAACCCATGTTGAGAGAGCAATACACTTACGTACCTAGTGAGTAGAGGTCAGCAGGTCATAAAATCGTGGCGCATCACCTAGAATACCTGGTGGCGTTTGTCTTTCTTACCATGACTCCCGAGCCCGTATGCGGCTCTGGGGCGCTGTATACTGATTTCGCTCACCGAGTTCCGCAGTGTTGCACTGCAGATAAGGATTGCTTTGTAGCCGCCAACTCCCTTAATTAAGGGGCGGAAATCAAGTAGTGCCAAGGGAGAAAAGCCACAGTTCTAGGGTTGTCCGTGAGATGCCGGCGGCTTGCATTCCTTCGCCAAGCTCCCTTTTCCCACCTGCTTTTGAGCCTCCCATCTTGGGGCGCGAAAACAAAGAACGCAACCGTTACCCACCCCAAGCTTCGCTTCGCGTCCCACCACTCTTACTGTCGCTTCTATTGTAAATTCGTAACGTTGAGGGAGGGTGTCTACTTAATCGATGCGGCAACTCGTCTATGACCTTATATGGATACCGAAACCAATAGCGGACAGATATAACTGTTGTTACATTACAGATAATCCCCTCTATCCCGGGAGTATATCGGATGAGGCAACGGAACGCCTCATAATGCAATGCTACCAATTTTGTCACTGCTTTTTAACCCCTTTAATTGAGTAGTCGTCAGGGACTCGGGGCTACGTAGGCCGGCTTAGCGGGCCGGCGAATCGGATCTGGAAGTCGCGGTCCACTAGAGAGGCTCTGTAAAGAAGCAGGAATTCTCTGGAAGTTTGTAGGGGTACGGGCGCGCGATATGGCTCCGAGAGGACTGAAATAGAGGTAGAAATGTAAGATTCTCTTGTGTATGTATCTGGCTAAGTAAGAAGCTAAATATAACTTCAAGGTACAGAGCCCTACCACAGCTTTAGTCACGTGACTTACCATGGTCAAATCCATAAGTCGCAGATGGGCATTGACACCTGAATTTTTCGTAAAATATATATATATATATATTTCAGACATGTAATAGTTTCCTTTTCCCGCTGCTGTATTCATTGCTTTTGGCAAAGCATCATATAGAATACGACCAAACAATAACCAAGCCTTCACTTTAAGCCAACTTGTAGGATTGTCATTATATTGAAAAAAGCAATTATAAACTGCGTTTTAATAACCATGAATTAATATTATGATAATCGTGTAATTCTAATTATCGTTACATGCGATACTTAAAACTTCCAAGCCATAGGACTATTTATGACAGGGGCACCGCCATTCTTGGTAGATCTTCGAATAAAATCTTACTAGAAAACCCAGACTTCCGTATGTTTCTATATATATATGTACTTGGATGAGGGCGTATTTTACTCTACTGTATGAGACATCTATCTATTCTCCTCTCCAAGCTGGTTCTTCGGTGAATCGCACTTGTAATCAGTATGAATCACAGCTGGGAAGAACACAAAGAACACTGCAGCATTAAACTGTCACATCGCCGAAATTAAGTCGCAATCGAGTCGGGCGGCTTTATCATCTACACTACCAATATAACGGTGCTTACCGCTGCCCCGCATCCTACCTCGCACATTGTAAAACAAGGCACACATGCACTGACGCCCCCGTAAGCATGTGTGTATCACTGCATCCGTTTCGCGCGCGCGCATCTCATTTAGCATGCACAATCGTTACATCATTTTTCAGCGCGATAAAGGAACAACGGGGGTTTGTTCAGGATCGCCCATGGGCGCATAATCAACCCCCCCACCTTCTCATTCCAGTTGTTTTAATTTGCCGCAGGCTTTAGATAGTACTGTCGCAGCGGCAGCCCTATTGTTCGCTGTGCTGAATTGAACCAAGTGGAGTCACCGGGAATTTCACGATGTAGGCTAATCCGTACTCATCCAAAAAAATTGACCTGTCACCTAGAATAAGAAGAGGATTTCTCAGTTAAAGCAAATGAGGCTGTATTAACTTGATTGAGAGTGAGCCCCATCGAATCTCCAAATGAATTGCCCCCGCGCCTCTAGTCATCTGGCCCCCAAAGGAACGCTTCGCCATTCATCCATAAGCTGGGGGATCGGGCAGCGTCCATGTCGAGTGACGCTTCTGCACGTGACTCTCATCCCGTATAGAGCTACCTAGGTAGGCTTACTGTCGCCTTTACTATTAAGGGTCATATGACCTCGCAATCTGACTATAAAGGTGTATACTCGGTAGCTATCCTAAGTAGCCATAAATCACCTATAATACAACAATTCCGCTCACTCAGGACTCGTTGTCAGCTTTCTTCAGGTCGTACCCTACAGGTAGTTATGATCTCGAGGGTAGTTTAGAGGCCTTCACGCAACAGCCAGTATTCGGGACCTCCATGTACAGGGTTCCCGATACTCTCAAAGATGAAAGCATTCTGGGCTTCCGTGTGCCTACGTTGGGGCGGTACATGCGTTTTCTCCGGGCGCAGAGTGAGACCTAACGACTTGTACAGGCTACGCTATTCACAGCCTCCAACTCTCAATATACAGCGATCACTTATCTCACTTTATTGACCTCCAATTATGACACAGCGCGTAGTCCTGTGATTAGCGGTGTCTGCTGCTGGCTCCGGCATGACCTGAGAGAGCCTCGTTTTGAGGCTATGCACAGCGGCTAAGTAGACGTGGCAATACTGTACCCCTATATCGGTACATAGGGGCTGTATGGCGAGGTAGGCTGGAATGTATGCTTCAGCTGTGATGCGACGTCTGGGGTCGTTGCCGACGGCAAGAAAGAGAACGGCGCCTGGGAGAACTTCAATGGTGGCGGGATAGGACCCCAGGGCGACGTTCATAACCATTTCTCTTTAGGACATCCCCGCTTCATTTAGTTTTCGTTGCATCCTTGTCCCATTGATTAAGCTTGCGCCTACTTGCACAGATAGTTTTAGAGCCTTGCGTGCACGCCTTCAGGGGGGTTACGAATTACACGATCGCGTATCCAACTTGCGCATGCGTTGTCTTGAATTACATTGTGGTCAATTGATTCTCCAGTGGTGTCTATGAATGCAGCCACTACAGGAAATGCACGAGCCAGTTCTACCTCTCTGAATGAGTGACTTGCGGCTGTAAGGACCTACTGTCAATCTTATGGATCAGCGTGGCTTTCAAAGAGGGCCTCCACTACCACTATCTCTTTCGCTCACCGGTGTAATATACTAGGATTGGCTGGTTACGATCACGTCGAGTAGCTAATCATCAGATTTATTCTTCTCCATCTTGTCGCTGAAGTTGATGACCGTATTAAACAGTGAGTTATTCAGGGTCCCATAGATACTGTTGGCAAACCTGCCACTCCTAGGTCAGCCTAACATGTCGGAGTTACCACGACTCATCCTGTGAAGGCCAACGCGCCCAACGCCGGAGCCCCGATGCGCCTATATCTGCCTCCCTCCCCACCAAAGTTCCCCGCAGCACCAGGGTCGGATAGCACAATGCTCGAATATTTCAGGTTTCCCCCTTCCCCTGTCACCTTCTCGGTTCTTACCGTTCCCGCTTCGTCTGCCTGTCCGCCTCGGCGGCCCACCTATGCCGCGAGCCCTAGCAAAGGTCGGGTCGCCTTAGCTGAAGCGAATTCCAAGATCCATTGCAAGACAGAGCCCGCCAATAAAAACATTGCGCTTATTATTAAGGTTTTGATTGCTATGGACCACTGTCTTGGCATGGCTTGGCTTTGTACCTGAGCCGATATGCTCTGCAAGGTCTAAATTGCATCCATTGCATTTGATCAAGCGTGTTATACGTTCGGGGGTTTGTTAGCCAATATTCAATTATATCGACGGAATCATTTCGAGCTAAGGCGTCTTGCAACATAAACCAGCATTTCGAGGGAGCCCAAGTCATCGATGTAACGATGCAAATATAGGGGATAGGATCTAGAATAGAGAGACAGGACGGTTGGTGGCAGGGATTCAACAATCTCTTGATTGTCGTTTCCTGGGTTGTTCTACAGGGTACAGGGACCCACCGCACAACTTCCCTCCTACACCACACAAATCATTAGGCACATTCAGCGCAAATTCGCTCAAAATTTATATATCGGAACATACTAATTACCTAACGTTATATTTAGTATAACCTTATAATAGCACTATATATTAAATTTAATAATATTTTAAAAAACTACTAAAATATTTTTATAATATAACTTTTAATATTTTTTTTAACTAGAACTTTTAATTAAAATAACGTAGTAGTAATATTAAATATATTATTAATTTAATTTTATATTAAAAATAACTTATTATTGTTTAAAAAAAAATTAAAAGCTAATATTATAAATAATTTTATATTATTAAAAAAAATTTTATAATAAAAACTTTATTTATATATTATATATTTTAAATATAAAAAATATAAAAAAAAATACTAAGCTTAAATAAAATTTAATTTTATAGCAAATTTATTTTGCTTTAAAAAAAAAGTTTAAATATAAAATTTAAAAACTTTTATAAGTTATTTTTTATTATATAATTAATAATAAGCTAATTTTTAAATATTAATTAAAAATAAATTATAGCTATTTATAAAAGTAAATTTAAACTAATAAATTTAATTAAATTATATATAAAAGCTAACTATATATTAAATTTAATAACTATATATTATATTAGTTAAGCAAATAATATTATAATATATATTATTTTATTAAAACTAAAAGCTTATAACTTTAATTTAATAATTTAAACTTATTATTTTTTAATATTTATAATAATTTATTTTTAATTATTTAAAAGTTAATTTTATATAGCTTTAGTAATAAATAACTTTATATAAATAATATATAAATTTAGCTTAACTTATAATATTAATGATACGATCGCACACGGGGGCGCAAGCCTCGCGTGTGTGGCGTTGACGTGGGCACGCGCCACGGGCGCGTTTGCCCCACGACCGTGGGACCCGCAGGGTCCGTGCCTTCCTAAGGCACGGGCGCGCTCCCACACAAAAGGAAGGATCTCCGATCCTTCCCTTTCGCTCTTCTTTTTACCTTTACCTTATTAATCAATTATTTTCACATACCCCTTATAAACCACTATTAATTAAACTAGTAATAATATTTATAACAACTAAAATAAAATATTATTTAATAATATTTTATATAATAAACTTATAATTTAAATAAAACTATAAATAAAAATATAGCTATTTTTTTTTAATAATATTAAAGCTATTAACTTAAGTAAGCTATAAATTAAACTTATATATAAATATTTTTTATATAATAAAGTTATAAATAAAAAACTAAGTTTATAATAAATAAAACAATTTTAAATATAATAAAAATTTAAGTTTATTTTTATATTACTATAAATATATATATAAAAAATATAATAATTATTATAAAAAGTTAGCTTATTAAATTAAAAAAAAATAAAAAGCTTTAGTTATAATTTATTTAAATTATAGCTATATAAAAATTATATTTAAATAGCTATAAAAACTACTAATAAATATTTAACTATAAATTTTACTAATAATTAAAATTATTTAAGCTTTATTACAATTTTTTAAAAGCTATATATTAATATAACTTTAACTTTTTAAACATTTAATAAAAATAAGCTTATATTAATAATATTATTATTATTATTATTTTGTGTTACGGGCAGGTTTGCACGTACCACCTTACCACTAAACTAAAAAACTAAAGGACTGCAAATGTTACAGTCCTATTGCAAATAGCTTGTTATATGCCTAACATTTTGTTTTAAATTTTAATAAAAAATATTTTTAAACTATTTAAATAGCTTAAGCAATATAATATATAATATTTTTACTTTTAAAGCTTTATTAAACTATATTAACTTTTTAATACTAAAAAAAGCAAGCAATTTATAGTTAGCTAATAAAAACTATATAGTTATTAAATTATAAATAGTTATAAATTTAGCTTAAAATAAAATTATAAAACTTTTAAGCTTAAAAAGTTTGCTTTATTTTTTTTTAAGCTTAGTTTTTAAATTAAATAATAATTAGTATTAAATTTATTATTTTTTATTTTTAAAAGTAAACTTAATTAATAACTAAATTTTATTTAAAGTTATAATTTTTAAATATTTATTAATTTAATAAATATTTAAACTAGTTTATATTATAAGCTAAAAATTATATTTTATAAAAAAAAACTTTAAAATATATTTTATTTAGTATTAATAGTAATATTATATTATTAGCTTTTTAGTTTTAAATAAAAAAGCTGTTTTTTTTATAAAAACTATTTATTATTTAGCTTATATATAGCTTTTTTTTATTTAATATTTTTATAAAAAGTTTTTATTAAATATTTAAAGCTTTATTTTTTAGTATAAAAGTTATATATTATTTAAATAACTTTATATTTATTATATTTTTAACTTAAATTAAAAATATTTTTTTAATATATAAAAAATATAACTAGCTATTTAAAATATTAAATTTAATTTTAAATAATAATAAAAATAATAAAAATATAACTTTAAAAATTTTAAAAGTTAAAATTAATATAGTTTTAATATAAATATAGCTATTAAAAAAAAGCTAGCAAAAATAATATACTTTATAATAAAAATATTATAAAAACTATATTTATTTTGCTATAATATTAAAAAATTAGCAAGTTATTTAAACTTTTATTTAATAATAATTTTATTTAGTAAATTTTTTTTTATAGCTTTTAAACTATATTATTTAAATTTAGCTTATAATTATTTTAATTGTTTATTAAGCTTACTAAATTAAACTTTAAATAATAATATAACTTTTTTTATAACTTTAATAAAATTTATTTTTTAATAAATATAAACTGCTTATTATTTTATTTATTTATAAACGTTTTAAATATAAATATATAAAGCTTTTATTATAAAGCAAATTTTATAAAAAAATATTAATATAATTGCTTTTTAATTTTTAAAACTTAAACTTTTAGTTATTTATATTTTTTTTATAAAATAAGCTTTAATATAAATATATTTAAAATTATAACAATTATAAAAATGTTTTAATGTTAAAAAAACAATTAAATATTTAAAATTATAGTTATATATATAAATAATACTATAATATAAGCTAGTTTTAAAAATATTTTTATAAAAAATTTACTATTATTAAAAACATTTTAAATTATTTTTATATTAGTAATAAAAAATAATATTTATTTTTAAATTTATTAAATAATATTATAAAGTAATAATTTAGCTAATATATTATTTTATTTTAATTTTATAATAATTATTAATTTATATTTATATTAATAGTTTTTATTAAAAATAAACTAACTTTATATTTTTTAGTATATATATTAAACTTTAATTTTTATTATAATAATAATTATATTTATTTATTATATATAAGTTTAATAAATTTAATTTAAAAAAGCTATAATATAATAATAAACTTATATAAAAACTAATATAAATTATATAATTAAAAGCTATAGCTAATAAAAAAAAAAACTTATTATTATATATATATAATAAAGCTTTTAGCTTATTTTAACAATTAGTTTAAAGTTTAATATTATATTTATATATATTTATATTATATTTAGTTTATATTAATTTTTTTTAAATATATTAATATTTAAAAGCTTATATATTTATTATTTAATTTAAAAAGCAATATATTTATTTTTATATAAAAAAAGCTTATTAATTAAAGCATTAATTTTAAAATATATTTTAATTAAATTAATATTAAAAAAAGCTTTTATAAATAAAAACTTATATAATGCTTTAATAATAAATGCTATTTTTTTAATAGTATAATATAAATTTTTCTGCTTAAAAAAATTATATATAGCAATTTTAATTTAAATAACTTTTAAAAATAAAAAGTATTAAGCTTAATAAAATTTTTAATATAGCTTTTAGCTTTTAATAATTATTTTTAAAAATTTTTTTATAAAATAAAAATAAATAAAAATTAGCTTAAAATTAATATAATTATTAATTTAATTAATAGCTTAATATATTTAATATATTATATAAATAAACTATTAAACTAAAAATTATTACTAATTTATATTTATAATAATTTATTATTATTTTAGTTTATATAAAACATTTTTAAAATTAAAAATAAAATAAATATTAAATAATTGCTTTTTTTATTTAAAAGTTAATTATAAAATATATTTAAGTTATAGCTTTTATTAAAATATAGCTTAATATATTTATAATATAAATATAAATAAAAAAAATATTAAACTTTTTAGCTATTAATTATTAAATATAATGAAATAATATTATAAAATATTAGCAAATAGAAAATTAAAAGCTTATAAAAAATTTATATTTAAATTAAATTTAATTAGTTAAAAGCTTATAATTATATTACTATAAAAATAAATTTAAACTAAACTTATATATTTAAGCTTTAATATATATTATTAAATTTATATTTAATTTAATATTTATAAATATTATATTAATTAAATAAATGCTTAATATAAAAAAGCTAGCTAAATAAATTACTATTAAATTTAAAACTTTTTTAAATTATTTTTATACTAAAATAATAAAGCAATATAATAAAATATTTTATTTTTATTTAATAGTTTAAAACTTAAAAGCTATTTATATTTATATTTATTTTATAATTAATTTATTTATTTATTATTTTTTTTAGCTATATTATTAGTTTTATTAAATAGCTATATATTATAAGTTTATTTTTATATTTTATTAATAATTTTATAAAAAAATACTATTAAATTATTAATAAATTTAAAATAAATTTAATAATATATTTATTATTAATAATATAAAAAATATTAAAAATAATATTATTAATATAATTAAAATAAATAGTAATATATATAATAATAACTAAGTTTTAATAATTTTTAATTTTAAAGTTATTATAATTAATTTAAATAAAATTAAAGTTAAATTTATATTAAAATAGCTTTATAAATATATATTAAAATATAATTATTAAGCTAGTTATTTTTATAAATATTAATATAATATAAATATTTTTAAATATTTTTTATAATATAATTTAAATAATAAATATTAAAATTTTAAATATAAATTTACTTTAAATTTAATATAAATTTAATAATATATTTATTTTAATAATTTAATAAATATAATAAATATAATAATTATAATATTTATAATATTTAATTAAATTTTAGTTTATAAATATATTAATATTAAATTTAAAATAAATTTAATAGTATATTTATTAAACTTATAAAAAAAATTAAACATTAAACTAAAAAATATTTTTTTTTAAATATAATATATTTTATTATATTATTATTATAGTTATAACTATTATATAAAATACTAAAAATTAATTAAAAAAATAATAAAAAAATAAAAAAAAAATATTTAGTTTATTAATATATTAAATTTAATATAAATTTAATATAAATTTATTAGTTATTTTAAAATATTTATTAATAAATACTTTAAAAAAAAAGCTAAAATAGCTTTTAATAAAAGAAAATTTTTTTTATATATAATAATATTTTATATATAAAAGCTATTTTAAACGCTATTTATAAAACTTTTTTTTATTTTACTATTAAAAATATATATTATTATTATATATTTTATTATTTATATTTAATTATTAAATATTATTTAAAATATAAATTTAAATAAATAAACTAGTATTAAAAATATATATAATATAAATTTATATTAATATATTAAAATATAACTATTTTATATTATAAATTAACTTTATAATAAGCTAGCTTTATAAATTTATATTTTTTTTAATATATATATTATATTAATTTATTAAATATATTTATATATATTATAAATAAATTATTTTATAAAATATAAAAATTTATTATATAACTTTTTTTTTATATTATATAAATTATTAAATATATTTAATATAAATTTATTTAAAATTTATTTTATTTATTATTTTTTAGCTAAAAATATATTATTAGTTTTAAAGTTTTATTATTTTTATTTTTTATTTTAATTATTATTTTATTTTATTTTAGTTAAAACAAATAAGCTAGCTTTAAAAATATATATAATATAAATTTGCACTAGTATATTAAAATATAGCTATTTTATACTACAAATTAGCCTTGCAACAAGCTAGCCCTATAGGCTTACGCTCCCCCCAATATACGTACTATACCAACTCGCTAAGTGTGCCTATGTGTGCTGTAGATGCATTTTATTTTGCCGAGCCCCTTTAATATACAACCCAGCACGAAGCATAGCCCCCGACAGCAAAAGGAACCTTCAACAGCTAATACCTCCTCCTATGAGTTGCCCGCCCGTCAATACTGATCAACTCCCTTCACAACGCCTACGCAGCGGCGACCGGGGCGGGGCAGGAACCGAAGCTGCGTTATAAGGGTTATCAGTCGGGGGTGAGTAAGTAAGTAGTCTCTGTAGGACTTGAGCACTTGTGACGCATACGCCCTACTAAATCTTTAATTTTGTTTTCTAACGATTTGAATGGAAATCGCAACGTTCTATTCTGTTTCTACACATCTCACTTCAATTATTGAGCAGCAACCTTGGGAAGTAGTCGCGTGTCCAGTCACACAAGGTGCGTGGATGCGTGGTTGTATACACGGAGACATGTTTGTATGTACATGTTTTATTTCTTTTGTCTTCTCTCCCTAAGCCCCCATTACATCAGCAGGACTACTCATCGTTATATCCTACTTTACTGTTCCCTAGATCTAACATACATCTACCTGTCTAGTATGTCAGTACGCTACCCTCTATAGGCCAATTCTACAATAACCCATCTCATAGGAGGATAGTCGTTTCACTCCTACTTCTCATTCGGCAACAGCTCCTCCGCCGACGCTTCAGCCTCCGCTCTCACCCGAGCGCGTTCCTCTTCCCGCTTCTTCAGCAGGAACTCCCGCCCAGACTCCATGTATATAAATAGACTCTCTTGGGCATCCTCGTCACTCCAGCCTTTGTACAACCGGTACTTCAGTCTGTCAAAGGCCGGATAAGGGCACAGGGCGAAGCCCGTGGGCGTCATGACGCGGTTGATCTCCTGGTCGCCGGCCCACATCTTCTTGCCCGAGAACCCGCTACCGCCACCTGATTCGGCCCGCTCAACGACCGTCTTGTTCATCTCCTGGATGATGGCCCAGCTCCCGGGCAGGCCGAGGGCGTTGTCGCGCACGAACGAGGCGACGTCCGGAGAGTTGAGGTCCTCGGCCAGCCACTGCAGCTGTCGAGCCTCGTCCAGCATTCTCACCAACGCGTCGTAGATAAAATCGGAGCCCCCGCCATAGAAGGCGTTGGTGGACGCGAGGATGCGGTCCCAGAGCACCCGGCACGTCTTGGCGAAGGACATGCAGTCAAACAGCAGGCTGCCCATCTCCGACTTGACCACGAAGCTTAGCCGGACCAGCAGGCTTCGCATGAGCGCGCTCGGGTTGTCTGAATTCTTGGGTATGCCAAAGTGCTTGAGCACCTCGGCGTCGACGTCCTGCTGCCGCGCCTTCTCGGCCAGCGTCTTGGGGTCCGACAGCGCGTTTACGAGCTCCAAGATCCGGTCATCGCTGATATGCGCGCCACCCGCCATCCACTCACGGAAGATCTTGTCGAGCAGGCATGGGTTGGTGACAGGTCGGCCATTATCCCACTTGATGTCTGTGTTCCTCAGGTGCGCCAGAGAGCCGCGCGGAACCCCCGACACGCCCTGGGCCTTGACCTTCTGTCTGTTGCGGGCAAAGTTGGACGGCGCCAGGCCCAGAGAGAGGAGCGCTTTCCTCATGGCCTCCTCCATTGACTTGGGCAGGCCGCCGGAGAAGAGCGCGTCGATATCCTGATAGTGCAGGAAATATTCCATGTCGGGCCACACCGGGTCGTTCGGGTACAGCGAGCGGCAGGCGGCGTAGAGGTGGATCATGGCGACGATGCCGCGCCAGGTGTGTTCGATCTTGTGTCCGAAATTGTGCGTTTGGAGGTATATGCCGTACTGCAGCATGCCGCATTTGATGGGGTTGTTGCGCAGGTAGAAATCCGGCTCTTTCATGAAGCCGGGCAGGTCGTAGTCGGGGGGTATGTCGTCGACGCTATTGATGGGCAGGTTCTTTCCTTTGTAGCGAATTACCCGCAGGCAGCCAACGATACCAGCTTTACGAAAGTTGTCCTCGAGCACGTCGAGCTCGTACGTCCTTATTATGTCTCCCATCCATTGGATATCTTTGGGCTCCATGGCGTAATCTTTCGCCTTTAGGTCTAGGCTTTTAAACGTTTTTGAGATTTTTTGGGTGTGCCATTTGAGGTTTTGGAGAGCCGAGTCTTCGATCGGGTGCATCGCGTCTTGCACGTCGAGCAGCACCTGGAGTGCGAAAAGCGTCCAGATGGGGATCGTCTTGGTCTTGAATATGTGGCCAATGGCCAAAGTGACTTCGTCGCTGGCGAAGGCTGAGGACATGGTGCCCGCGACGATTTGAAAGCAGGGCAGCAGGTTGCACATACGCCTGAATGCTTCGGGCGCGTCCGGATCGTCGTTTAGCCCCGTGACCTGCAGACCGTTGCCGCCGTAGTGCTTCGCATTCCACAGCGCGGTCTGCAGGGCTTGGTGGATGTCCCAGAAGAGCAAATCGGCGTGCTCGCACGGGAAGAAATAGCACTCGTTGGACGGTTTGACGAACTCCTTAATGCTCTTGTTGCCGAAGCCCTTGTGCGTAGCGTGCATCATGATGGCCGGGAAGTTGTGGACGGGAAAGGGATACTTCTTGGGCCTCTCGATCAACAGGTCCAGCTGTTGCTCGGCTCGACGGACCAGCTGGATGGCTGTGTTAGTGACCAGCGCCGTGAGAATAAGCTCGTTGCCTCCCGTCTCGCGGTAGGACGACCAATACCCATAGCGGAGGGAGTCACGTAGGTCATGCAGGTCGAGCATGAAGGAATGGATGGCGAGGAAGAAGTCGTCTTCGATGTCCTCCTCACTCTTGACGATGGCCACAGGCACAACGTTCTCAAGAATGTAGTCGCTCTCGTCCGGCTGGGCGGCAGTCTCTGCGACAGTGTCCTGCTCGGAAGAAGTCTCAACGTGTAGCCCAGAAAAGCGATTGGCTAGATGCACTGACGGCTCATCGGGTTGGCCCGGTTGAGGGCGATGGCGGCTCGCCTTGGAGGTGCGTGCTTGTTCAAACGGCCGCAGGATCTCCCAGGTGTTGCTCAAAACATTGGTGAAGTGGGAGTGGCGTTGGTTACTCTTGTGTTCGTCCTGGGCATGCTGACCGTACCAGTCGCTGAAGAGCTGTCGAGCCTCGATGGCCCGGCTAAAGAGGTTGTCGAGTGCCGTCGGGATCTTGACAGCGGGTTTGAATTCGGCGATGGCGCCGGCCATGAGTGTAAAATCTGACACGTTGATGGTGTACTGCGGTTTACGATTTGCGGGTTGACCGGAATTCGCCTTGGCTGCATCGCGGGCCTGCTTGCGGGCCTTGCCCTTCAACCTCCCCGTCGAGGGCAATACATCGGCGACGCGGTAACCGCAACGCGCGGCGTTCTGCGCAAGCCATCCTGCAATCGACTCGGTGTCCTCCTTATACTGCTTGTACGTGGTAAGCTTATTAGCTAAGCCCTCCATGATTTGATGATAAGACCTGGATGCATCGATGCAGGATACCTGGCTGTAGCTACATACCCAGAGGTCGGTAGCCTGTAGATAGCCTGTAGATAGCCTGTTACCTGGCAAATCATGGATGTTATTGAGTCGGGATGGTTTTGTTATGTGTATGTGGGTCATGGAGGGTCAAAAGTTAGGTACGCGAAAGGAGGTATGTACACAGTGGGTGCGGGAGCACTTCGTACGGGGTATTTAAGTCATGGCCACACTGTATCGGAACCTCACATCAACATCAGCGCTATATGGTTTTCTCTGTATAGCCTATCTGTATGTAGTGTGTAGTTTAGAAGTTTATTATTAGTAGTATCTATAAGGTATTCCAATTTCAGATACCAAAACCTCCAGTCCTAGAGGCTTTCATACTAACACTTCAACATTTGTATGCAACATGTCCAGCCTGATTGACTGTGAACCCAATCCATACATCACAAATGACGAACCCCGTCTCAGGTGAGTAGGATTTGGTCCAAACCTCTGCCGTACTGGTGATTGCTTCGAGTTTTTTGCTCGATAAGTATCCGTCAGGAATGCATCGTAGTGATCAGAATCAGCCTACTTGGTAGAACTACCTGCTTCTTCGCGTTTGATCCTAGCAAAGTTGTATTTCTTTTACCACAATAGATTACACGTCATGGTGCATGAACCAGACCACCCTTCGACATTTCAAGTTGCCCAGCCCCCAAACCCCCCAACCCCCCGAGGTTGTCGCTATGCTATCCTATACTGTATGGTATCGGCAGGCTTAGCGAGGAAAGGTTCTATCATAATACATACCAGAAATGCAGAGGCTGTGCTACGCCCGAGGCACCGCCGAACGCAGGCCGCAGGCAATCGTTCAGTCCCGATGCCACGACACTACATCTGGATTCATGTCCTCTGGCAGATTTCGAGGCTTCTTATAACTCTGAATACCGTTGCCAGATAATAAACGCTAAATTCAAAACCATAAACCTCAGCTTGCAAATTGCTCTATCTTTTCGCAGCATCTCTCGAGATACAAAAAACGAAACCAGGTACCACGCCGAGCTAGATTGTTCCAGTCGGCGATTCCCAAAACGGTTTTTTTTTTAAGATTGGGTCGCTACATCTGCTTCAATATGGTTCGCATCCAACTCCGGTATTCATCATTCAAAACACACGACCGTTATTCTTCCAGGTTTGGGCTCTAGCAAATCAAATCTCATCCTGCACAGTGAGTCGTAATATTGCATACAAATGTTGAAGTGTTGGTATGGAAGCCTTCAAGACTGGAGGTTGTGGCATCCGAAACTGGAGTCCTCCATACTACGTTTGTCCCACGGGGCGGAAATGTTCACTTAAAGCTTACCCCACAACATTTGGACGAAATTATTAATTAAGGCTATTTTGTGTTGACGACGAGGAACAAAGGCACACGTCCCAAGCAACGCCACTGCAACCTTCATTCATACACGGAAGCAAGACGCATGTCGGTCAGAATGTTATACAGTACTTCGAAACATACCGTACCGAGAATATCCCTGTTGTGAAAGATGCCTGGGAAGCTGTAGCACGGGCTGAACCAATTTTTCGGACAAGACTCCAATCGGTCAGCAGTACGTATTACATGGTTGAAGGCACAGAGTCATTGTTTCTCTGGAGTGAGATGACGGCGGAAAGCCACGAAGCCGAAAATGCAGCACTGTCTCGAAACACCCCAGAGACCGACTTCACCGGCATCACCTTCCATGTGGTACATTGGAAGGTGAACGGCCAGAGTCGCCAAAGAACGGTCGTCTGGACCATCCACCATGCTTTGATTGACGGGTTTTCAAGCGTCATACTCCTCAATAAGCAACGAGGAGCCCTCTCCGGGCGCCCATGCCAGCCGGGACCTTCATTCAGCGCGTTCATGGGACAAGTCGAACTCTTTCGTGAAAGCCAAGAGCGAGAGGGGTTGGTGTTCTGGGACAAGCAGGTGAAACTCATCGGCCAGTCGGTCCAGAACCTATTGTTTCCGAGCTCAACAAGCTCAAAGGTGATTGCTTCGACTTATAACAGCCATACACTGGAGCTGAGAGCCGACATTGAGGGGATCATGCAGTGCGTCCGGGATTGTGAGGTAACAATGGCCTCCATGTTCTACGCTGCATGGGCCCTCACGATGAGTCAGTTCGTCGGCTCAAGCAGTGTCTGCTTCGGTGTTGTCTTGTCAGGCCGTACTGTCCCTGTCGCAGGAGTGAAGAGGGTAGTTGGACCCATGATCAATACCATGCCGTTCCAGGTTTCATTAGACTGGGCTATGTCAATCTATGTCAATCGGAGACTATCTAAAATCGGTATTCAAGCATTCGTTGGATCTGGATCAGTATCAGTGGAATGCGCCAACTCATTTACTTACCTCGCTACCATCTTGCCTGCTGAATATTCACATCGAAGACGAATTACTGGAGCAAAATCCCCTCGGACTGCTAGAAGAGCCACGGGGCGTAATGGAGTCGAGCCTGAATCTGGCCATTGAAGTCCGCCTCGGAGGCAAGATCAAATTGGTGTTCAAAGAGGAAATCATACACCTAGTCAACGTCAAGCAACTGAGTAACATTTTCTCCAAAGCTATCAAGTTGCTCGCGGATCCAAAACCGACGCTCGGAGAAGGCCGGCAGCGTCTAATGACACCGGATACCCAGGCTGCCCTATCGAATAGTAACGTGTTTTCGGCGTGGACACGCGCAAAAACTTGGAACGGCAACCTTGTCGATACGTTTGATCACGCCGTGGTCACGGGGCCTGATCGCGTTGCCATCAAGAGAGGATCGGAGAGGCTCACCTACTCGCTACATATCGCTCGGCGACGTGGTGTGCGTCCATGCGGACAGGAGCGTCAATTGGATCATCGCCATCTATGCTACCCTCAAAGCTGAGGGTGTATACTGCCCGCTAGACCAGTCTCTGCCAGACCACGTTCAAAATCAAATCTTTGAGCAATCTGGCAGTCGCCTTTTCCTAGCGGGGGGCGCTAACGAGTTGAAGTATAAACCTCAGTCGTACAGTAATCTGTTCTCTGTAGAAGAGCTACTCTTGAAGGGCACGAAGGGGGAGCGAGGGAAAACAACGTTCAAACTCCCCATCGTTGATTCCAAGAGCAGTGCCTACCTCTGCTGCACGTTAGGATCAACTGGCAAGCCTAAAGGCGTCCTGTGTACCCATAAGGCTCTGGTGGCTTATCAAGACAGCTTCGGGAACCTGGGCATGATAGGCGTCGGAGCGCAGCCTCTGTTGATCTGGACGTAAGGTGCAAAGTTCAAACTCATGGCCGAGTTCATCAAGGCAAACGATGACTGTCTGTTATTAAGACTTGAGTGGGCTAATGAGTGCTTTGACGAGCAGAGCATCGGAGTTCTGGCGGACCTGATCAAGATCTCCTTGGAAACGATCCTCGAGGGCGAGTCATACCAACCAGTAGCGGAGCGTCTTTCATGGACACGGGACGAGGGGGCGCGTGAAGGACTGCCAGGCGACCAGGACGCGCTATTCGGGGCCAACTTACGATGCATATAGCCGGGCTCGCCCTCAACCTTGCTGCCCGATGCGATCATAAGTTATACGGACGGGCCCATATGTGATGCCACACACCATTTCGTACTTAAGCAGTCTCTTATGAGACGCGGATGCCCGGGCACAACAAATGCATTGTTATCTGCCAGCACCACCTCCTCCAGACCTCTTCATCCTCACCTCCCTCAGCTGGAATGCCCACACCCCCAGGCTTATAGTGAACAATCGGGATCATCCTCTTCGTCCACGGCGCAAGCATGACGTCTACAAGACTAAACCCGTTCCCCAGGAACCACGGCCCAGCATCATCATCATCCATCTCCTTCACAAAGGCCTTGATGTGCCCCAGGAAATTCTCTCGCGCTTCGTCGATCGTGTATTCCTTTTAGGGGGTGTGCTGCAGGAACTTGTAGAACGCCGGCACGATCTTGCTCCCGATGTGCTCGATCCAGAGCCTGCAGCGCGCGCGCTCGTAGACGTCTTCTTCGAACCCGGGCGGTAAGAGTGTTTCCGAACCATTCTTGCTGTACGCCTCGTCCAAGTATTCGCAGATCATCGTGCTCTCGTACAAGGGCTTGATGGCCTTGGAACGTCCTCCCCCATTGTTGCCGTCTTTGCTGTTTGTGATTGTCGGCACTGCCAGCGTCGGAACTAGACCCCGCGGGTTCAGAGAGAGGAACTCGGGCGCCTGTGGGGTGCGTGGGGAGCGATGCGTCTACTGTTGCCATCCTTCGCGAGATGATGACGGTGTCGGTTTTGTGTGGATTGTAGTATGGCACCCGCTTTGCGTTTACTCCTGCTGTCGCTCGTATGTGATTGCTTTGGCTGAGTTTAGTGATTGATACATGTGAGTATCGCCTGAGGATGTTCATGATGGAGGGATGGTGACATCATCAGCGTTGATTGACTGATTGCCGTAGTAAAAGCTCAGGCGACCAACCCCGCCATTGCAGCAAGCGTTTGCACGTAGAAGTGCATCATCACTTTGTGATGCTACTTCATTAATGCACTCATAATCACTTTCTTTCTGCCGTAAAAGTCCCGTTTTTTCGAAGTCTAGAGCCACCTTTAGCAATGTCCGTATACACATATTGATAAGTACAAGTAGCTAAAGCGAATTGACCAGCTTGAATCAGCAATCAATAACGAGCTCATGGTAGGACTCATCAATTCAAAGCGAAAGTCAATATTTCTCGAAAATAACGTCGCACCGGGGTCACATATCCTAGCCTACACATGAATGATCTTTTCCTCTCGTTTAGACTCTTTGCATCCCTGTTCTTATCCTTTATTCTTTCCTCTTTTGCGCCCCAACAAGATGGGTTTGAATTAACACCAGCGACATAATGGCTATTGCCGTAGTCCAGGAATGCTTTGAGACCAAGCCAGTTGTACCTTGGCTACGTCCCTTTCTAATCCCTCCTGCTAGTGATGCCATGTACTCTTGCGATGCCCAATTTGACGATTTATTCGGCTTTGATCTCTCATTGGTAGCTGTTCTGACAGTTGCTTGACCCAAGTTGGAGAGGCAAATATGGCGGGGTACGGTTAACGGGTCTGTTGGTCTCTGATGGAATTGTTGCATGGTTGCGGTTCCCTCAATGATTTATGGAGGCATACCCCACTCTTGGGATCCATCGCGAACACTAATGTTGTAAGAAGGTAGTAACGTGGTCGGGACTTGAGACGCGCTTTATATGGGTGAGAGATCGAACTCTTTTCGGAAAGCTTATGTTAGTCAAACTGGAAAATCGATGGAACCGACCGTCAAACGCAGTAAAGTTGGCCTATGGTTATTAAGGCTGCCACGTATAATGTAACACCCTTCTACACATCGTGTCCGCAGATGATTAGGCAGCATTGGTCTACAAATCTTCGGCGCCCTCTGCTCTGTACCTATGGATTGGCGGCATCGCAATGCGAACGATACTCCCTCTCATCCGAAAATTCAAAAATGAGACATGGCTACGTCGAGGGCTTCTGTCTTATGTCTACCTGAAGGGCTCCTTATATTGGAAGCACAATGTGGTATCGTTCAAGTATCATCAAAAGATTATTCAGTCCGATCATAAAGCCCTCAATACAACGTTTCTGTCGAGATGCCAGGCAAACTCTCCGAAGGAATCGATTATGCCGAATTGGACAAGGAAAGAAGAGAAATCAGGCTATTGAGGATCCTTCCGTGCCCCGGGCCACAATACGCACGGCTTCCATGCTGCCAGACACTACAGATGAGCCTGGAGCGCGCTCCTCGATATCTGGCGCTGTCGTATGCTTGGGGGTGCGCCGAGCGGAATCGGGTGATCATCGTGAACAACCTCAAACTCCGCATTCCCAAGAATCTCTACGAAGCCTTGTTCGCATTACGACCCTCGCTGTCCCCTTTTCTCCTCTGGGTCGATTATATATGCATCAACCAGGAAGACGAGGCGGAAAAGGCCTGGCAGGTGAGCATGATGCGCGATATATACGCGCGGGCTGACCGTGTCCTCGCTTGGATGGGCCCCGGCGACCCAGAAAGCGAGAACGTGGTCCGATACCTTAATAAGATAGGAAAAGAGGCCGACTCGTGCGGGTTCCAACTCGTTCTGAACATCGGAGACAACATCATCTGGGAGCACTTGGCTAAGCTTTATGCGTCGCGCTTAGGCGACTCTTCGCTCGGCTTAATCGCGACAAGATTAAAAACGACGTTATTCGCCGCCGCTTTTGATTGTCATCTGTTCTCCAGAACGCACAGCGGTGTGCCGCAGCTTGAAACACTTGTACTAATGGAACAAATGCTACGACTGGAGAGATTGATGCGGCTGATCGACCTCTTTCACAAAATTAACGGGTGGAGTTGCAATGGGACGCCGTTTCCGCTTCGGGACATGAAAAGCGCTCTCCGGCGGCCATGGTTCGGGAGAATCTGGGTGCTCCAAGAGATCGCTGTTTCTAAGAGGGCGACTTTCATCTACGGGACTGAGCGAATCGATCTGACAAGGTTTCGCGCTGCCATGAACGCGCTGCACTGCTTCCATGAAGCCGTGTGCGGCAGGTATAAAGCCGATGATGGGGGGTGGCTGACGCCCTACCACTTTCAACTGATTCACGGAGATTTCTTCTATCAAGCCTCGACATTGGTCAACGCGCCCACGATCACGCGGATGCCTGTGTTTCCCTTGATTGCCCTGCTGAGGCTGACCTGCATAGGCAGCCCCAACCTCAGGAAACATGGTCCTCACCACCTGCACTGCAGCGATCCTCGTGATAAGATATTCGCTTTGTTGGGCCTAGCGACAGACCGAGAGGATTTGGAACGAAGAGGCGTCACTCCGGATTATAGAAAGTCATGTCGGGAGGTCTACACTCATGTCACGGCGGTTATGCTCCAACAAGGGCACCTGTCTCTTCTCTCCTACATCCAACCGCGTCATAAGTCGGACTTTGGCGATTTACCATCGTGGGTCCCAGATTGGTACCAGCCGATTACCGAGGCATTCCAAATCCCGGCCAATGACCACATGACATTGCAGCCTACATTCAGTTCATCTGGTATGCATACCGCTGGACCGGAGGTGGAGGTCAATCGAAACACGTCCGGTAAAGATATCATTTCACTCAAGGGCTACGTATACTGTGATGTGCGCGACATTGCATCCTTTCCCAAGAGAGTATCTACTTGGGTCATCTCCGAGGAACAAGGGGTCTCGTGGGTGGAGCAGTGGTTCCTCGAAACCCTGCGGCTGACGTACCACGACAAGACGGCATTTAGTTCTTTCACAGAGCGTGTCCAAGCCGTAGCCCGCGCCTCGGTCGCCGGAGTGAGGCAGGACGCGAGGCGCAACTGCGTCAGAACCGATGAGCGCCTTTATGCGGAGGCTGAACGTCTTCTGCGACTCAGCATGCACCGGATCAGAGACGAGGGGATAAGACACGAAGCGCGAGATTTCCTCAGAGGTACGAGACTGGGAAGAAGCGCATTTAGGTCTGATGAAATACCATGGACGGGCTTGGTAGCGGATATTACTGGGAGATCGCTCAAGCGGGTGCCGTTCGTGACGACGACGGGGAGGCCGGGCCTCGGCTACGACAACATCCGACCAGGCGACGTCGTGGCCATACTCAAAGGCGCGCAGGTGCCGTATATACTTCGAACGCTGCGGAATGGTAGATTTGAATTTGTGAGCGAGGCGTATGTGGATGGTATCATGGACGGGGAAACGGTGCCCGGCGCGACTTTCAGATGGCTTGATCTGGAGTGACGATGCCCCACCCACCCACGTCGGAGCGGGAGGATGATCTAGACATAGTTACTGAACTGGTCTCTCCCGTCATTCCCCTCGGCTCCCGTTTAGGGTCCAACCCACTGAAGCTTAGCGCCTGTCTTAGGTAGCTTGGTCACTAACCCCACTATCACTTCATTAGGCCATCTATCGGAACGTCTCCTTAGTAATATTGCTAGATAATCGGGATACCCGGGCCTTTCGCAACGGGATAGAGACAGGATATTCGAGATGGAGATCAAGATCGGCGTAGGGGGTCTTCGAGTCCTTGAGTTTCTCGGAACTGAGCCTTCTAAAAGATGCTGATTGACATCCTTGATATCGGCACTAATAGCGTCGTCACCTTGGTCTGGGTGGCGTTGAGTGATGGGCTCTTCATTTGTGGGACGCTAATGTTAGTAATAGTCATGGCAAGACCTTCTTGAGAACAGTAGCCCTCAAGGACACTAGTACATATCTTAAAAGATACTGATTTGGGAGGGTATGCAGAGTTGTAATTGCTGTTGATCTGTAATGTGCATAATGAGTAGGCCCTCAAACCAGTCATACATGTATACAGGTAGTAGACTCGCTTATCTACCTAAGTCCCTAGGTAGATTGCAGGTGACTTCCCAGCGCAAGTAACTACCTACTTAGGTAAGTACCTACAAACGCGTCTATCTCGATCTTCAACACCACAAACACGCACGCCTCTCTCGTATTTCCGCACTATACCTAGGTAGTCTTCAACATCACCTACACACAAGCCCACCCACCCATTTCACAGACTCGTCATAGCCACGCATCGTGTGCACAGGGGCATTCTGGTGCGGATCTGTTGGCTGCTATACTCATTCGATGTCGTGTATGAAATAGCCACCTTATCGCTTCCTTGGGAGGCTCAGGTGAGAGGTGTAATGTCGCATCTTTGAATGTTTCCAGACAGTCCGAGCATAGCGATTGTTCTTGAGCTTGCGCTATTGGGTAATGAGTTATGGCATGGTTCGTGTGGGAGTACTAACAGTACCTCGCGTACAGATGAAAAATACAGGGGAAGTTGTCACCTTTAGTGTTGGCCTATCATGCCAAGCCTAATGGATATCTGACACCGCAACCTCTATAATATAGGGTATACATATTCCTCTCAGTACATAATAATGATAAAAGTAAGCTTCATATCCATAATAAAGTACAGCAAAGTACTCTTCATTTAGAGCATTTGATTGAAAGCAGCATAAGCAATAGTGACATTTCAAGCAAGGCGCTATTATACCAAAATGTTCATTAGGATCTTAGTGCCGGCATATGCAAACTCCCAACTAACACAGACGAGGAGTCTAATCTATGCAAAACAGCAAGAAAAACCATGCTGTCTTTCTACATCAATCGAGGTGCAGTCGGCCTGGTCGTATGGTGATGCCCGAGACGCCGAAAATCGTCTTCCAAGGTCTGCCTTCGTCTGTCACATAGGAAAAGTGTCTCTTGTCAATCGCGTTCTGGAGAGACCGAACAATGCCGTCCTTGTGGCTCCATTCCTGGCTGGAAAGAACCGCCGCAAATGCATTCTCGAACCAATTCTTGGCCTCGTTCCAGGTAGCATACTTCTGGTACACCATGCCGATAGTGATCAGGGTCCAAATGGTTCTCTCATCGTCGTAGCCACAGATTGTGTTCGATGCCCGCAGGACCTCGTTGAAGAGGTATCCTGCGATAATGGGGAAGCCTCCCTTGTAGATGTAGGCGCCCAGCTGCAAAGCGGTCTCCATCAACTCAAAGGACTCGAACTTCCCCTCGCGCCAATCGTAGAAGCCCCAAACCATTTTGAAAACAAGTCTAGAGTTCTCAAACGCGGCCTCGTTCTGAAGAGCTCTCCCTCGTGTGATGTAAAATTTGAGAAGTTCGCTTCTCGCTTTTAGTGTCTGGATCGGGAACTTCTGTATCTGCTGCTCGCAAATGTGTGTAATGCGTAAGAGTAGCGCCTCTGCAGATTGATCTTTTGCCTCATTATACGACTTCGCGACATCTATGGCGTAGTCGATCTGCCTATAATCAGCCTCCATGCTGATAGATTCGACGACCGTCGATGGCGACTTTCCGGTAGGTTTTCTCGCTACTGATTTGCCTTTCTTGTAGCGCCCGCTTGGAGCATGGACTTGCGGTTTATCTTCATATTCTGTCGATTTCTGAAGCAGCTCCCAGCATTGATTCAAGAACGCGATTGCATCACAAGTTCGGTTCCAACCATTGAGTAGTTCAACACAATGCAAGATGTGTTGTTGGGTCTTCTTATTTTCGTAACCCAAATCCACGATATACCGCTCCGTCATGTCGTCAATGACCTGACTTGCTTTAGCGTCGCGATCTGACTGTGCATACAGCTCGGCGAGCGCATACCCAACTTTCGCGCTGTCTTCACTATGTGCTCCGATGATATGAGTTAGTCCATCACGGACTTCTACAAGCATGTGTTCTGCTTCTCCATATTCGCCGGCTGTCATGAGTCTGAGAGCTTCAGTTTTCATGACTAGAAGAGACGCCCTTGTATAGCCATTCCATATGAGGCGTGGGCCAGCTAAAGTCCTCTTAGCAGTATTGGCGGCTCTCGTTGAATCGGAGTCACCGTCCTCGATATCGCCAATTCTTGATTCAGGTGAATCAGCTATAGTCATGGGTGTCTCATAGCTGATTTCACTTGGAGTTTCCATGTCTAAAACCTAATTATCAGCGCTGCTCCTAGTGGCGTAAGCTGTTACTCACCGTCGATCTCGGATGCGGCAGTCCGAGCCCTTTTAGACCTCATCGCGCTGCTTAGTATCCGGTCTTCTGACCATGACTGACCACCGTATGTGAAAACGGTCGATTTGCCTTCTTCCAAACTGCGTTTTTTTGCCTTGTTAGCCATAAAATGTGCGTGTCCGGCTGGCAGATTTTTCTGCCACCCCCAGATCTTGAATCTATCTTTGTATAACTTTGTTCTTTTCCTCAGTCAGTAATTAACAATCAAATGATATTATACAGATGGACATGTCTTACGATGCTTCGAACGAATGCTGTTCCTTCATGATTTTCATTGTGTCGGCAAGTTCTCTCTTGTCATCCAGATAGAGTCTCTGAATTACTTGTTTGTGGCCTTCCCAGTCAAGATTTCTGTATCGCTGCCGGCGAGACGGAGCTGCTGATGCCTCATTATCGTTTGGTGGGCAAGAGTTTTCTTGGCTCTGCGTGGCCATTGGTTCGAGACCCGTCACTTGAGAAGTCGGATCATTAGATCGAGGATGCTGTAATACAATTGGGGAACTAAATGAAGACAGAATCCCAGCAGCTGCAAATTGCGACTGATCTGTGTCTGAATTCATAGTGACGCGATATTTAACGACCTGTCTGAGCTTTGGCAATTGATGGACGCAATAGGTGAAGGCAGGAGAAGAAAAAAGGTCACAAAGGATCACAATCTATATAGATAGACCTGGTGCGCCTAGGAAACATTGCATGATGCGCCACTGAAGCGGGGTAAGGACTGTCTCTGGTGTGTCCGGTCGCCCCGATCCATTCGCCTGAAATTCTGATGACTTTAGTACCTCGCACGCGGACTAGTCTCACCGGTCTTTGGTGGGCTACAGTATATGCACATGGATAGCGTCCATGCAGATTTGCCTCATTTACCCCCGGTCCATAATAGTGGCTATAGCAAGAAGTTCCTAAATGTTCCCAAAAGTCATCCTTTGCCACACACATCCGGACTTCTAAGCCCACGGGTCAGCAAGCGACAGGGGATTTGTGACTCAGGTAAGGTGCCTTACCCGTTTGCACAAATGTATCAGGATGTCTACCCCTGGCCCGGGATTCATCAAATTATAGATCTGAAAATCAACGGCATTCGCAGCTATTTAAAGCGAAGTGATTCGAATAAAGTAGAGATGGAAAAAGAAGAAGAAAAAAGTGAAGAAAATGAGAACAAGTACGTGCTTCGCCTGTGTTCAACGCGTAGGTCGGTTCATCGCAGTATAAGGACGAAAGGGGTTGTCATCCAGCTACATGCGGGAAGCCCGCCCTATAGAGGTAGCCTAGACCTAACCGAATACAACATGACCCTGCGTCTCTACGGGCATTCTCGTCAGGTGTGCAGTACTCAGTAGGTACTAGGCAGGCTCGGGAGGTAAGCAGGGGCTGTCCCTCAGAGGTAGAACAGCCACGATACTACCCAAAAACACCCATAGAAACCATAAAGTTCCAACAGCTGAGGCTCTGTGAGGAAGAAAGCTTGCAAAAGTTCAAGGAAGTACATTGTTATACATATGGACTACCACATCGGTCGGGAACCCAGCAATTTCCCGAAATCAAGTTCAACAAAGTTCACAAACGTTTATCAAGACTATGAAATCTAATTGGTAGTGTTGATCAAAAAGCAGATATGCGCCTCTGAGATCGCAGCGTTCTTGTATGACATTCACCGAGTCTCGACGTCGTCAAGTCTGTCAACTGAGCATCTTATCAAAGTAGTTCCGGTCCTCTCGACCTCCTAAAGATCCCAAAGGTGCAAACCAAGATATATTCCGGGCAGTAGATATGTAAATAAATACAGAAGAGGATTCCAAAGCCCTCGATTTTGATCTCAGCAGTTTCCACAGTTCTTGATGTGCCTTCCCATTGATATTACCTATAATAAGAATCTAGGTAGTCTTCCACCAATCAGTATAGCGGCCTTGATTATTATCTGCCACCTCCAAGAGACTCTCAGTTGCTTCATTGCAAAGTCTTCGGCATTGCACACAAAAAAGCTCCTTCAGCACGGTAAGCCGTTCATAATTATTGTGATTAAATATACCGCAATTCGCTAACGTGCAGGTACGTAGGGATAAAATGCCCCCCCACCCCAACACCTCCACACCCACCAGTATGGATTTCACCGGCCAGGGCCAGACCCAAGCTAGCAATCATATGATGCACCGCTGGTTGAGTGAAAGCTCACGAGACGCACCTTTCAACATTCTTGAAAAAGATAACAAGACGCCAAGAGCTCCTTACGTCCACCTTCAACACGAGCTCGATCCGCCCAAGAAAGGGCGTTTGTAAAGGCCTGTTGCATAGGATCACCAGATACTAATCCGTACAACTGGAAGATTGGATGTATGTATCTATCGATTTAAATGCTAAGCTATATAGAAAGTGGGATTCAAGATGGTATAGCCACCAATAGGTGGCAATGAGAGTTGTTATTGGGATCCCCTATTTTTAGCTGTCTGCAGCCCTGATGAGACGATAACTCTGATGCATGTGCTACCTGGACCACCGTAAAATGCATGTTTAGTTGCCTTATCGCCTGCTTATAATGAACCCGCTGTGCGCGGGCAGATTCTGATGCTCCAATGATTAATTAAAAGAACATGAAGTGGCCAGCTCTCAATTCGTCTCGATGAGTGCCTCGCCACATAGAATGTCCCATGGCACCCAAACATCAATTGACTGGTCCTTTGAGGAGGTCTAAGCGTCTCCGAAACGCCAATCAATTCACACCAGCTGAAAGCAGTACTAGTCCTCCCGATGATAGTAGTAGCGTCAGCGATGATTACTTCGATCCATTGGACTCTGGAGACGAGAGTGGAGACGAGAGCGAAGGCGAAGCTTGCGAACTGCATGTGTATGACAGTCGTTGTGATACTAGAGGAGACCGTACTTTACTTAGGGCAGGTACCAACTCGAATTTCGTACAACTAAAACCACCAAGCCACGGAGCTGGGTTCGTCCTGATCCGATATTTCTCCCCAAACAAGGCCATGGAAAGTACTTCTTTCGAGATTCGATCTCCGTATGCCAAACAAGCGATAAGAGATGTCATCAAGTCATACCCAGGTGTCAATATCAACTCGACAGGGAATATCGTGCTCTTCGGAGCACCTCGATGCCTGTTCCACTATCGCGCTGAACTCTCTGCATATGCAGACTCCCACCCGAACAAGCGAATTAGGAAGCATGTCCGATTCTGTCTCAAGTATATGAAGAAGATCCTGAGCCGAGAAATCCACTCTTTCAGTGCGAATGTCGAACATTGTATAGATCAGCCCGGCCTGGAAGAAAGGGATCTATGGTTGGTTTTCAAACCTGGAGCTTTGGTGGCTATCAAATCGCGAGGTACGGTGCAAGTTGCGCGAGTTACATCATTTGAATGGCTCAATCTGTCACATCCCCTAAACAAGCCTCAATGGCATCTATCAGCTGAAAATATTTCGTGCACTGCCGATAGCTTCAGACTTGAGGGTATGCGGCGAAGACTTGAGCACTACGAGGGTGTCAAAGCATTCATTGAGCAGGAGATATATCCCCTTGAATACCACTCAAGGTGTTCGCAGATGCGGGCAGAGGCACTTGAACGTGGAAGAAAATTCATTTCCATGATCGGGATACGTCACTTTCATTACACAGGTCCGGCGGAGATGGTGCTCAACCCTACAGGACCCGGAGGTACCCCAAGAACCGAAATCGCAGAGGTATGTGTACGTGCTTCTTTCCGGATGGTGTTCTCTAACTAGGGTACAGATTGATGAAAGAGTCCTTCTTGATCATCAAGGCTATGAAGATGTGGTAGATCCGACCGGAAGGTCCACAGTGTTGATGGCATCGAAAACCTACCCAGCCGCATCAATTGATACAAGTCTCACAGAAGAAGATGTCATGATTTGCAAAGTAGGAATTGGTGGGTTTTCTTTAGGGCTCAAGAGGTAGAGACACTATGAAACTTCATTTGCCGACGTTCATCGATATAATCATCCCAGGCAGTTCACTAATAAAATGAGTAGTTGGGCCCTCTTCCGTGTTGATCACGTCAAAGACATCGAATTCAACTCTCGCGCCCTCGATTTTCTTGCTCTTTCTCCTAACAAGAAATCATTGATCATGGCTCTTGTCCGTTCTCATGCCCTATCGCCTCCTTCAAACGAAGTCATCAAAGGAAAAGGGAGAGGGTTGAATCTCTTATTGCACGGCCCGCCAGGGGTGGGAAAGACATTTACAGCAGGTGAGATGACAGGAAGAGAGACTTCGAGAACCTATCAGGAATAATCAATAACTCTGCTTTAGAATGTATTGCGGATTATATCCAGCGACCGCTGTATCGGTTAGATTCGGCCGTTATCGCAACTGAGAGCAAGTTGGTGAGAGAGCTTGCCCAAGTGCAAAGATGGGGCGCGATAGCTCTGCTGGACGAAGCCGATGTCTTCATGCAGAAAAGGGACCTTCATGATTTGAATCGAAATAGTGTAGTTTCAAGTAAGTGAAAGTGCAACCAAACGAAACTAAAAACGCAGATCTCATCATTAATAGCGTTATTGAGACATCTTGAATACTTTGGAGGTATTCTTTTTCTCACCACCAACCGAGTGCACGCCATCGATGAAGCTTTCAAATCTCGTATACATCTTTCTATATCTTATCCACCATTGTCGGATACGTCCAAGCAAGATCTTTGGGAAAACGGCTTGATCCGAGCTAACGCAGGGAATAAGCCGCCGTGGCTTACAAGGAGTTTGCTTCTCCACTTGGCTCAGAAGGACACCAATGGGCGCGAGATAAACAATTTGATACATATAGCCCATAGTTTGGCACTGAGTGAGAAAAGAGATATGGTGAAGGAAGATGTCCTCAAAGGACTGGACGCGCTGCAGTCTTTCAATACAGAAACGAAGGATGATTCGTCTTCAGAGGGTAGTAATGATGGTTAACGAAATAGGGCAGAACTAAATTTCCAATTCATAGCAAGAGAGTAACAATGCTATTAATACATTCAACGTGACAGGGCAGAACTAGATTTCCCAATATGATGTTGCTGAAAGTCAATGTCGGAGTTTTTGTCAAATGTTCTGTAGATGAAGACGGCGATGGTAACGATACGATAGAGAAATGTCACAATATTAAATATAGAACGGTTAAACATGGCACCCCTATAGGATCGTATCAAATTGCTACGCAACGAAAAAGCCTTGCTGACCTTAGCAAGTCCAGCGGCTTCTGTAGCCTTCGCAAGGTTAAGGTTAAAGTCGAAGGTCAGTGTCGAAGGTTAGGGTTGAAGGTCTGTAGCTAAGGGTTGTATAAGGGGCGTTGAAGGTCTGTACGCAAGGGCTGCGGCGGAAGGTCTGTAGGTCTGTTGCCGAAGGTCTAGAAGCGAAGGTCTGGAGGTTGCTGTAAGGGTTGAAAGTCTTCGCGAGTGCAAGGTTGAAGGTTTAGTAATAAGGGGTCTGAAGGTCTGGCCGGATGGGTAGCTCCTGCGGAGTTAAAAAGAGGAACGACTGCGTTCTAGTTTGGTGTATACGGCGATATCGTAACAGTAGACGGTAATGGTGGTTCGTGGGGATTTGGCTCGACGGCCTGGCATGGTTCTTTTGCGAGAGGGTGGTTCTTTTCTCGCGTTTGCTGCGTACGAAGACCGGGGCTTCAACTGTGCCGAAGGCAGTAGGAGCGAAAATGGTGGCTATTCGCGCGGGATTGCAGCAGATTGAAAGGTAGCGAGCAAAGCTTTAATCGCGCAATATGTAGCAGAATAGGGCTTCAATCGCGCAATTAAAGGTAATAACCTATGTAGCGGGAGCGCTATTTGGGGGGCTATGGTGCCGGCCCAAATACCATGCTGTAGGTTCCAGGTTGTATCATACATTCTATTTTTGGATCACAAAACCTCCAGGTCTGGTTGTCTCAAAACTAACTCTTCTACATTTATACGCAATTATGATACGGGTCAGGAATGCTCATATCGCCCTCTGATAAGGGATATATCACTCCTTTCACCCCTAGAATTAGATCAAGTCCCAGGGAGGCTTCGGCTTCTCAGACCAATAGGAAAAGCTTGAGCTTTAGCCGTTGTGTACGGTTCTTGGTACTGAGCGTTTGATATTGGATTATAGTATAAGCCCGGCTTTCTTGAACATCTTGAGGCTCTGTATCCAGCCCTCAAGCGAGTCCCTATCTGCTTTGAACCCTGTTCCCCTCAACTTTTCAAGACTTAGATGTCTATCGAAGGTGAGCCAATACCCCACGCTATCTACTTGTCGACTGCCAGCACTAACGCCTCCGTTCACGGCCTTCTCGTGTCCATGCTGGGCAAGAACGTCTTTGCCTCGTGCTATATACTCGCCTGGTGCTAGTGTTCGGTCATCTTGGGGTAGCTCGTCAGCCGCCAAAGGGCCGGCCTCCGCTTGTGAATTCTCAACCGGCCCAGTGCCGACCAACCCGAACCAACTGGTGAGACGTGGCCAGAGCTCGCCGTAAGTGCATGGCACCTCGTTATCAGCGACATTGAATAACTGCCCGCTACCACATGTGTCCGGGTGGAGCGAGGCATATATCATGAAGCGCGCAAGATTTGTGGCTGGGACCGGAGAGAATAACGAATCGGCACCAGCCGTGTTTCCTGGGAAAGGTACCTTTAGTCGCAACGTTAAATAGCAAAACAATGCCCGAAGACAGACGCCGAATCCTAGTGTCGCTTGAGAAAGATCTAGAACTATTTCTCTTATATGTGACCCCCGAGATGATGAGCTAAAGCAAAGCTTTCTAAGAATGCCTGGAAAAGCTGTATCAGAATCGGGGGCTTGCGCGGCCTCCGTTTTACCATCGACGTGTTAACCTACTAGGGCACCGTATTGAGAGAAACGGAGCGGTCGAACCTACCTAGGTACCCAGGATATGCTGCTCCTCCTACCCCAAGAAATTCCGCTTCTATTTAAGCCATCCTGTTGGATACAACGATATGAGGGTTCACCTTATTCCCGCCGCCGTCTACAAAACATACGGTCTTTTTCTGTGATAACTCTTTAGCAACCCATTGCTCAGTAGTTCCAATATACCCTGCTCCACGAAACTGATACATGTGCATGGCAAGCACGGCGTGGAGTTGGTACCCAAGCCAGGTCCATTGGACAGGCACAGGCGCAAATATAAAAGCGAGCATTGCTGCGGGATACACCGTTACCAAAGCGACTAGAGCAAACATGGATATCACTTCCCGAGCACGATCCCCAAGCAGGCCGCTTCGATTGCGTATGGGATGCGGCGATAGCTGCAGGCCTCCACTGCTATTCTCAAAACCCGCCTCGGCTGTCGCGATGTAGATGAGCCGCATAGGGGACGCTGCATTACAGCCATGAACTGCTAAGGCGGAAAACGACCCAAAATTGACGTCTGGTTGTGCCCTGAAAAGGTACCACGTGCTTGAGAGACAAGTAGGTTGTGATCGAGCCCAATCTCACCGTGTACCTATTTTATGATAGGTCTCCTAAGAGCTGAATTTGGTTACTTAAGCGCTACATATTTCTTGCAGTCTTATGTGTTGGCAGTTGTAGTTTTTGCTTGCATTAGTGCTATCATGTAGTGGTGGCATTGTGCACGGATTAATCCTACAGGGGGTGAGCAGAGTCTGCTCAGCCCTGGTGACCCACCATACAAATAGGTACTATACTTAGGAACGCCCCATAGCACGAACTTGACACACTCACACGCACACAGACACAACAGGACAATACTATACAGGCCCAGTTGACTCCTTCAATGATACGGCTCGCTTATTGTGCTTCGCCTACAATACCCCTCTTTCTCGTCTCACCAACGATGTTACTTGCGGGGAGGGGAGGGGATCTGGGGAGGCTCTATCTTCTCCTTTTTCGTGATTGATATTCATTTCTCCGACCCCGACTTCGTATTTCCCCTAGGTTTTCGGCCGCTTTGTTAAGAGATGAACGCTTCCTCAGTCCAAGTAACATTGACATTATATGAGTGGCAACAAGGAGCTAGATATGGGAATGCCATGAAGCCAGCGTATGAAAGGCCCTAGCATCAATGTTCCAGCGGCCTCCTGGCGCGGAAGAACATCGCTTCAATCTGCTTGCAGTCAAGAGGAAGTAAATATGGAACTTGTTGCCTTCCTTTTAGAAAACGGAGCTAATATCAATGCTAAAGCGGGTGTCGATATGGGGTTGACTGCTCTGCAGGGAGCTGCTATAAGGGGGCACATCGCTCTTGCCAGTCTTCTCCTAGAGCCCGGTGCTGATGTTAAAGCTCTTCCGGCTGTTTTGGATGGGAGAACAGCACTCGAGGTGCAGCAGAAAATGGTCATTTAGATATGGTGCAGTTCCTACTCAACTCCGGAGGAAAGGACGAAGACGGAGAATACGACCGTACGATCGAGTTAGCCGAAGAGTACGGGAATAGGGCAGTAGCAAACTTGCTACATCAGCATAAAGCCTCTCAATCCCACGTTGTCGAAGGCACACAACTATAACTGTAGGGAAGGGAATGTCGGATACCTATAAGTGATGGCGTGTAGTTGGGTTGAATGTATTGAATGTGGTGTTCTATTCACCCAACAGGACTAGCGCCGCGCACGGCCTTTACGGCCCCTATAAAGGGGCCGTCTACGGCTGATCTACGCGCGAGGGATTTTTCCTCGTCACCTCACTTTTCCACCTCCCACGAAGGGGGTGGTTTTTTGGTGGTCGGAGGTTTTTTAATCCCACCCACCGTCCCCAAGCGGTGGCGCCTATAGAGCTGGCTGGAAAGAGAGGAGGACTGCGTTGGGTTTTTGATTTTTGATTTTTTGATTTTTTAGATGCTGGGCAGCTATTCGAAGCCTAGTCGAGTTTGGCACCTCGCGCAAACTAGACTTCGAGTAGAGGCTCATGCCCTACCCCCCAATATATGTAATTCAAACTCCTCTGTGCTGTGTCCTGTGAAGTGTATAGATTGGGTGTATGCGTGATGTAGGTATCATGTAGCTAGCATCCTTGGCTTTACGACGGGTACATTCGGTTTCCTTTTTGTTGCGTAGATATAAAGCAGTCATTATAGAAGTCGGGTTACCACAACTTCCTATCCTCGTAGACTATTGCAACATTTCGCAACTGACGCTGCAGGGGTCGGAGATACTATGAACCTGAAGGGAGCCCTGCGAGCTACAGAATTCATGCTCAATTAATTTAAAAATATCTCTCTCCCGACAGAGAGAGGTTTTTGTAAGTGATCTATCACGCATATTTAACCAAATAAATACGCGTGATGTGGGATAAAGCACATATTCAAAGAGCTTGTAAACGATAGCTTGAGGCAATCCTAGGGTTCCTTACGACGACAACATCATAACCCGGTTTTCGGAAGACCAATCTTCGTTTACCCCCTTACCCCAAGCGTCTTGTACGTCCTGGATGCCTCCCTCTGGCGCCCAACACCGCACCCCCCCGTCACTCGGCAGCTTGGGCTGGAGGGCTTGACAATATAAGAAGACCATTACGAAAAATTCAGATATAAACATCAGAGACATAGACAATAGAACAGCTCTGTTCAAGGCTGCAGGAGGAGTCCATGCGGATGTGATTAAACTCCTTTCTCATAGAGCAGACCGCTCGATATGGGGAGGCACTGATGGACAAACCTGACTCTTACAGAGGGCCTCCTGAGCAGCGCAACCGAGACAGAAGATGCGCATACTGAAGTGGTGTGGCATTGCAGGACCACCAATAAGAGGGTTGAAAAATTACCCGAACATTACCCAGGGCTTTTAAGTCCCTGCAGTATGTATTAAAATTATTGTTACCTTTTAGCTTTTATACTTTCTTTTTATTAAATTTAAAATGCGTTATTTTTAATTAAAAATTTCTTTAGTAATTTAAATAATTTTTATTATTATTAAAAGCATATAGTTAATTTCTACCTTTTTTAAGTAGTTTATATATTATTTAAAGGCATATAAACTGTTTTATTTAGTATTTTTAGTAAAATATTTATTATATTGCTTTTATTAATTAAAATAAACTATAAAGCATTATATATATACTTTTTAATATTTAACGCAAAGCAATATTATTTAATAAAAGTATTAGTGCTTTTATAGCGTAAATTTTAAAAAAGTAAATATTTTTAGTATTTATATTATTACTAATAAAGTTATTTAAAAATAAACTATTAAAAAAAGCTATAATTATTATAATATTTAAAAAAAAATAAAAATATAAAATTTACTTTTTAAAAAATAAAAATAAAATTAAACTTAAAAAAAAAAAAGTAAAAGCAAGTTTAACTTTAATATTTTGCTACTTTTTATATTTTTATTAAAAGTTATAAATAAAAAGTTTGCTAAATTTTTTTATATAATATAATTAAAAAAAAAAAGGCTATAATTAATATTTATAATTTAATAGCTACTAATAAATTAAATAAATAAATATACTTTTATTTTTTTTTTTAAATAGTTATATAAAATAAAATAAAATTTAAATTAAAATATATTAAACTATTAAAATTATTATAAAATTTTAAGCTAAATTATAACGCTTATATAAGCTAAATAAAACTAAAATTTAATTAAATAAAAAAAATAAATATTTAAAATTATAAAAAGTTTTTTATTAATATTAATATTATTAAAAGTTAAAAATAGTTTAAGCTAAAAAAGTACTAAATATAGCTTATAAATATAAAAAAGTTAAAGTTTAGTTTGTTTAAAAAATTTAAAAAAATATTTTAAAAAATAAAACTTTAGAAAATTTAATAATAAATAAAATATAAAGCTAAATATAAAAATATAACTAGTTTTTTAAAAATGTTATAAGTTATTTAGTTATATTAAAATAAATAAAAAAAAAGTAAAGTATATTAGTAAAAATTATTTAATTTAATATATAAAAAAAAGTTTATTTATTTATATTTAACTAAATATAAGCTATGTTTAAATAAATATAAATATTTATTAGCTTTAATTAGCTTATAGTTATATTTAATAAATATTTTTTTTTTAATATAAAATAAATTTGTTTTAATTTTTATATATTTTTTTTTTTTTAATTTTAATAAATATAACTAAATTTATATTATTTTAAACTATTTATAAACTATTTGTAGCTTTTTTAAACTTTTAAACTTTATTTTTTTATAAAGTTTTTTATTTTAGCTTTTAATATATATAATATATTTTTAAAAGCTTTTTAATTAATTATTGCTAATATTTAAGTTTAAAATATTTTAATAGCTTTTTTTAGTTTTAATTAAATAAGTTTAATATTTTTATTAATAATTACTATAAATTTTTTTTTTAATTTAGTTATTATTTTTTAAAAATAGTTATTATTTATTTTAACTAGTTTTTTATTTAGCTTTTTATAAAGTTTATTAAATTTAGCTTTAAATTTTTTGTTTTGCTTTTTTAGTACTATATATAACTTAGTTGTTTTAAATATATAGAATTTTTTTTTAAATTTTTTGTTTGCTTTAATTTGCTATTTTATTATTTTTTAAATATATTAGTTATAGTTAATAATTAACTAGTTAGCTTATATAGTTATTTTATTATTTTTAATATAAAAATTTAATACTATTATTTATATTAAATTTATTTATTTAAATTAGCTAAAAATATTTTTAATAATTAAGTTTAGTTTATTATTTTTATTATAATATATAAAGCAAAAAATAATAAACTTATTAAATAAAAAATATTTTTAAGCTTTTTTGCTTTTTTTAGCTTTTAATATTTTTTTATATTTAGTTTGCTATTTTATAAATAAAATAATATTAAACTAGCTTTTTAGTTTTATTTAACTATTAGTTTATTAATTTTTTTATTAGTTATATTAAAAAAAAAGTTATTTTTATTAATTTTATTAAATAAGCTTTTTATTGCTTTAAATATTAGTTTATTTTTAAAATATTTATTAAACTAGAATTTTTTTTTGCTTTTATTATAGTTATATTTTTATATTTTTATTGCTATAAATATATTAAAGTTTAGTTTAGCTAGTTTATTATTAAAATTTTTTTAATTATTATTAAATATAATAAAATTATTTTATTATTTTTATTATTTAATAATTTTTTGCTTAGTTAGCTTAAGCTTTTTTTTATTAATTTGTTTTATTTTATATTTTTTTTAAACTTTTAAGTTATAGCTTAAAATAAATTGTATTTTTTTTTATTTTTGTTTATTTTAGTATTATTTTTGCTTAGTATAGCATTTTTTTTAAGCGTTTTTTTAGCTAAAATTTTAGTTTTTAAATTTAAATTTTTTATTATTATTATATTTAGCGTTTTTAAAAACTTTTTTATTATAGTTATAGTTATTTTTAATATTTTTAAAAATACTTTTATTATAGCTATAGTTACTTTTAGTATTGCTTTAAGCTTTTTTATTAAAGCAAATATATTTAACTTAATATTTAAATTTATTTTAAATATATTTTTTTTACTTAATATATTTATTTTTTGTTTAACTTTTATTAATTAGTTATTTTATTTAGCTTTAGTTTTATTTTTTATTAATAAATATTTAAATAATAAATTTTTTTAGTAGTATTTTTTTTTATAGCATTATTATTTTTAATGCTAAGTTTAAAAACTTTTGCTAAAAAGTTGCTAAATTAAGCTATTTTTGCTTTAAATATTGCTTTTTTAGCTATTTTTTTTAAAAAAAATAAAAATAGCTTTATTTTAATAAATAGTATAATTAACTATTTTTAAGCTATTTTAAATATTTTTAAAATTATTAAATATAAATATTTTTATTTAATAATTATATAATTAATATATTTTTGCTATATTTTAAAGCTAGCATTATTAGTTTTAATAAAACTATTATTTATATTTAGTTTATTATTTTAAGTTTTAAATATATTATAAAAATTAATAATTTAAATATTATTTTTTAAAAGTTTTTTATTTATATTAAAATTACTTAAATTTTTGTTTAATTTATTTAAAATTTTTATATTATAATTAAATTTATTTTTATTTTTTAATTAATAAAAATATATTTAATATTTTTTTAAAAAGTTTAATTTTTTTTTATTTTTATTAATATTGCTATTATTTTTATTTATTTTATTATTTAATTAAATAATATAATTTATTAAGCTTTATTTTTATTAGCAACTTTTTTATTTATTATAATTTTAAAGTTTTTTATATAAATTTTATTTATTATTTTATTATAGTTATTTATATTTTTTTATAAAACTAGTTTAATAAACTTTTTTATTTATTTTTATTATTATTATTAAAACTTAAGTTTAAATATATTTATAATAGCTTATTAACTAAATATAGTAATTTTTAATTAAGTTTTATTTAGTTAAGCTTTAAATTATATATTTATTTAATTATTATTAACTATAGTATTTTAATTGTTTTTTTATACTAAAGCATTATTTATTTAAATATTAGTACTAACTAAAGTATTATTTATTTAAATATTAGCGTTAGCTAGATTTTATTTTATTAGCTTTATAATAATAAACATTTTAATAATTAGTTTTTTGCTTTAAATAACTATTTAATTAAAATTAATTTAATTATTTATTTTATTATTTTTAGCTAGTTTTTTTTATTTTTTTATATTTAATATAACGTTTTTAATATTAATATTAATTATATATTTTTTATAAAAATTTGCTATAAAACTATAAATATTATTTTTTTTAATAAAGATTTTACTATTTAGTATATAATATAAATAAATAAATATTAAGCTTTTATATAATTAGTTTAATATATTTATAATTATATTTTTATATTTAGTTTAATAAATTTTAATAAACTTTTAATAAATTAATATATTAAGTTAAATATTTAATATATTAAATTTAGTAATATTATAATTAAATTAAGCTACTTTTTTAATTTTAATTTTTTAAAGTTTTTTAATTTGTTTAATTTAATAGGTTTTTATTAAAAGTATATAAAAAATATATTAAATTAAAGTTTGCTTAAAAATATAGCTTTTAATAAAAAAAAAAAAAGTTAAATAATTAAATAAATTTAATAAAAAAAAAAAAAAACTTTTTAAGTTTTAGTTTAAAATTTTATTAATATATTTTTTTAATATAATAATTATTAATATATTTGTTTTTTTTAATTATTTATATTTTTTTTTATATAATTTTTTTTATATAAATTTATTAATTATAGTTTAAATTTAATATTATTATATTAAAAATTATACTAAATTAAATTTAATTTTTTTATTAATTTTTATAAATTTATATATAAAATATAATAATTATTAAAGTTAATTTATTAAAGCTTTTTTTTATTATATTTTAAGCTAAATTTAGTTTATTTTAATAAATTATTATTATTATTAAAAACTAAGTTATATTTTTTATATTTTTTAATTTAATTAATAATATTATTAGCTTTATATTTATTAATTAAGTTTAATATTATTAGTTTAAGCTTTATTTTATTAATTATTTAGTTAAATTTGTTATTTTATTTATATTATTTAATAATATATTTAACTATTAGTTTATTATTATTAAATTTAATTTATTATTATATAATTTTTTTAATTTTTTATTATTTTTTTATATTATTTATTATAACTAGTTTTAATAATATAATTTTTTTATTAAAAAAATTTTTTTTTTATTTTAATTTATATAGTTAAGCTATTAAAACTACTAAATAAACTTTTTAAATATTAAAAAAGTTAAATTTATAAACTAATAAACTTATTTTTTTTAAAATTTTAAAAAGTTTTATTTTTATTAAAAACTATTTTTATTTAAATTTATTAAAAAAATAATATTTTTTATATAATTATAAATATATTATATTTTTTTTATTAAATTTTATTAAAATATATTTATTGTTATATTTTTTTTTAATAATTATATTAGCTATATTAATTAAATATTTAGCTTTTTAAATATATTTAATTTATAATATTTTTAATACTTTATTATTAGCTTTAATATTTTTTTTTAATTAAAAATATTTATTATTAACTTTAGTTAAAAATTAAATATTAATTTATTTAATAATTTTTTTATTATAACTAAAAATATATTATTAAAATAATATTATAATATTAATAATATTTTTATTTAAAATATATTTAAATTTATTATTATATAAAATTTAATTGTTATTTTAATTATTTAGTTTTTTTTTTTAATAGTTTATTTATTTATAAATAGTATATTATTAAAAATAATAGTTTAATATTTAATAAATTATATATTTTTTTTTAAAAGTTATTTATAAACTTTAAGTTTTAATTATTAATAATAGCTATTAATAAATTTTAATTATATAAATATAATATTTTTAATAATATTTTTGCTTAGTTTTTAGCTATATAAAATTTATTATTTAATATAAATAATAATTTTTTGCTTTTTTTATAAAAAATAATTATAAATATATTAAATATATTAAATTTTAAAATGTTTTAAAATAATTTGTTTATTTTAATTAATAATATATTTATAATAAAGTTTATTATAATTATATAATATAATATAATAAAAGTTTTAATTAGTATTAATTTATTTAATTAAAATTAATAATTAATTTAGTTATTATAATATATTTTATAAAAAAAAATAAACTTTTTAATATTATATTTTTTATTAATAAAATAAATATTTTTTAAATTATATAATATTTATTTTTTATTAAAATAATATTATTTATTATAATTAATTTTTAATATATTTTTTATATTTTTAAAAAATATATAAAGCTTTTTTTTTTATTTAATATAATATAATATAAAAGTTTATTATTTAATATAAATAATGCTATAATATTTTTTTAATATTTAATTAGTTTAGTTTAAAGTTTTTTAATAATTTTTTTTATGTTATTTTTTAATAAAAAAGTTATATATTTTACTATATTTTATATTTAATTAATAACTAGTTATAATATATTATTAAAATTTAGTATTTATTATTAATTTAATAATTATATTATTATTTATTATATTAAATTTAATATAATAAATTTAATATATATTTTTGTTTTAAATATTATTTAAAGTACTAAAGTTATTAAGCTTAGCTTATTATTATTTTTTTAAATATTATAGTAATTTTAATAATATATTTAATATTATATTTAATATTTTTAAAATATAATATATTTTAAATTAAAATTAAAATAAATAGTTAGTTATATTAATAAATTATAAGTTTGTTTTATTAAAGTTTATTATTTAAAGCAATATATATATAATTATTTTTTTTATTAAAATATAATTAATAAATATATTAACTAGTTTTATATTAAACTAAAATATTTTATATAATTTTTTATAAATTTATATTAAAACTACTATTTTTTTTTATTAAACTATACTTTTTTTTAATATTATTAATTAGTTTAAATAAAAAAATAATAAATTTAATTTATAAAATAAAAATATTTTATTTTAATATTAATATATTATTTTATTTATTTTTTAATTAAAATATTATTAAGCTATAAACTTTTTTATAAATATTAACTTTTAAAAATAATAATTTATTTATTTTATAATAATATATAATATATTAAATATATAAATATTTTTATAAAATATTTTAATTTTTAATTTTTTTTTTATAAGTTTAAATTTTATATAAAAAGTTTAGTTTTATTTAATTAGTTTTAATTTTTTTAATAATAAACTGTTTTTTTTTTATATTTTTATAATTAAACTTATTTTTTATTTTTATAATATTTAAATTTTATAGGTAAACTAAATAATTTTTTTATATAACTAGTTAGCTATTTTAATATAAGTTTTTAATATATTTAATATATATAATATTATTAATTTTTTAAAAGCTTTAATTTTATTATTAGTTTTAATAATATCTTTGCTATTTATATTATATTTTAATAGCTATATTAATAAAAATATTATAAAAAATTTAATTATATTAATATAAATATATATTTTATTTAATATATTTAATATTATATTTAAATATTTAAAATATTTTTTAAATATTATATTAAAAATAATATTATTATTAATATAAATATATATAAACTTTTTTATTAAAAAAAAAATTAATTTATAAATTTTTATATAAAAGCTAATAAGTTTTAAAATTTTATTAATACTATATTTAATTTTTTTAACTTTTATAATTTAATAATAACTATTTTATTTTTATATTTTAAATAAACTAATAATTAAAAAAAAAGTTTAATATATTTAATAATATAAATATTTTTTTTGTTATATTTATTATAATATTATTTTAGTTTAATAATAAATATATATTAAATATTATAATTTTATTTAATAGTTTTAAATTAACTATAAATTAGCTTTTTTTAATATTATTAACTTTTTTTTAAATAATAAATATTAAATAAGCTATTAATATAAAGTTATTTATAAATAATATTTAGTTTTATATATATAATTTATTATATTTTTTATTAAAAAACTTATAATTTTTAATATTTAATAAATAAAACTTAATTAATTTAAGCTATTTTTATTATTTATTAATTAAGTTAACTTTTATTTTTTAATTATTAAATATTAATATTATTTTTTATTTTAAAAAATATTATATTTATTAATTAAATTGCTAATTATTTATATTTAAATAGTATTTTTAATAATAATTATAACTTTTATTAAAAATTTAATTATTTTAATATTTATAAGCTTAAATATTTTATAAAAAAGTATTATTAGTTTAATTTTTATTTTATTAAGCGCTTTTTTTAATAATATTTATTAATTGTTTTTATTAGTTATAAATATTTTAATTTGCTTTTTTTTATTAAATAAGCTATTATTATTTTTTATTTTTTATAAATAGTATTTTTTTATTAATAAATTTAAATATTAGTTTAATTAGCTATTTAACCTATTTTATTTTTTTAATATTTAAAAATAAAGCTTAGTTTTTTTATATTTTTAATTTTAATAAGTTAAATATATAAATTATAAACTATAACTTTTTTTAAGCTATAATAGTTTATAGTTATATTATATATAAATTAATATATTTTTTTAAAATAAAAAAGTTTTATTAATTAGTTTATTTTATTTTTAAAAATAAATAAATTAATAAAATTAATATTAATAAAAACTATTATTATTATTAAAATTATTATTATATAAATAGCTATTATTTTTTATTATAGTATTTTTTTAAATTTTACTATTTTTGTTTTATTTTATACTTTTAAACTTAATATTAATTTAAAAATATATATTTTATATATAAAGTTAATTTTTATATTATATTTAAATATAAATTTAATTTTAACTAATATTTTTAGCTTTAGCTTTTTTATTATTTTAATAATTATAATAAAATAACTAAATATTTAATTTTTTTTAATTAATTTTTTAATATAAATATTAAAAGTTATTTATTATATAATTATAGTTTATAATTTTATTTTATTAATAATAATTAGTTTAATTAATTTATATTTTAAATTTTTTATAAAGTTATAAATAAAATTATAGCTAATAATAATATTTAAGCTACTAGTATTAAAATAAATATTATTTTTTTTGCTTTATAAGTTTTTTTAAATTTTTATTTTAAAATAAATAATTTATTTTTAAATTTTTTTTTTATAATAAGTTTAAAGTTTGCTATAATTATTTATTTTAGTTTAATAAATAGTTTTTATTATATTATAATTATTATTTTAAAAGCTATTAAAATAAAGTTAATTTTAATAACTTTTTTATTTTTTAAAATTATTTTTTTATAGTATTAGTTTTTAATATATTATTTTAATATATTTAAAAATTTATATATTATATTATAATTTAAAAATATTAAGTTAAATTACTTTTTAATTTTAATTATTTTATTATTTTAAAATATAATATAGTAATTATATATTTAATATATTTTAAACTTATTTATTTTAATTATTATATTGCTATTATATTTATTATATTTATTATTATTTTTATTAAGTTTTATTTTTTTTTTACTAAAACAAATATAGCTATTATTTATTAAATTATTAATAGTTTTTTTATTATTAAAGTTAATATTTTAAATAGTTTTTTAATTAAAATAGCTTTATAATTTATTATTATAACCTTTTTTTTGTTTAAAATATTAATATTTTAATTATTTTTATTTTTAAAGCTTATAGTTTTAGCTTTAAAATTTTTTAGCTTAACTATTTTTTTATTATTTTAAACTTTAGTTAATAGTTTAATTTATATTATTATTATTTTATTATAAATATTTTAACTATTATAGTTTATTTTATTAGTTTAGCTTTTTATTTAAAAAAAATAAATAGTTTTTTTATTAATTTTAGCTATAGTTTTAATAATTTTAGCTATAGTTTTTATTTTAGCTTTTTTTTAAAATAGTTTATTATTTTTAAACTTTTTTTATTTAGTTAAAACTAATAAATATTTTTATTATTATATTTTTTATTATTATTATTTTAAATAAAATAATTTAGTTTACTAATATTTAGTTTTAGCTTTTTTATTAATAATAGCTATTTTTTTTCTAGCTTTATTAAATATTTATTAATAATATTATTTTTATTTAGTTTATATTTTAGCTTTTAAAGCTTTAATAATAATAAATTTTAAAGTTAAATTAATAATTATTTATTTTTTATATTTTTTTATATTTTATTATATTTAAATACTTTTATAATATAAGTTTTAATTAAATTGTTTTTTATAATATTTTTTATAGTATATTAATTATTAAAAAGCTTTATATTAGTAATATTTAATTATATATTTTATTTTTTAACTAAAGCTATTATAAATATTATTATAGTTTATTTATTTTAATAAACTTTTTTTATTAATAGCTATTATAATTATTATTAAAATATATTACTTTTAAATAGCGTTTATTTTTTATTTATTATTAAATAACTTTTATTTGTTATATTATTTTATTTATTTAATTAAATAATTTATAAATTAATATTAATATATATAATAATTTTATTATTATAAAAAATAATAAAATATTTTATAAGCTTTTTTAAAATATTTAGCTTAAAATAATTAATATTAGTTAGTTTTATTATTATATTAATTATATATATTACTATTATTATTATATTTTATATATTTAATATTAATATTTAGGTTTTTTTTTTAATTGTTTTAATAAATTATTAAATAAAACTAAATATTTAATTATTTAAAAGTTTATTTTTATTATTTATTTTTTTATTATTTAAGCTTAATTTTATAACGTTTTTAGCAAATAAACTTTTATTAGTTATTAGTAATATATTTTTTTTTTTTAGTAGCTAGTTTATTTTAGTTAAACTTTTAAAAACTTTTTTTATATTATTTAAGCTTTTTTTTAAAAATAGTTTATTTATTTAACTATTTAATATAATATTTTTAACTATTTTTTAGTTTATTTTATAAATTATAATAAAGTTTTTATTTATAAACTAGCTTTTTAAAACTATTTTTTTTATTAAAACGTTTTATTTTTTAAATTTGCTTAAGTTAGCTATTAATATATTAAGTTTAGTAAATTTTAAAAAAAGTTTTTTATATAGCTTAGTTTTATATTTAACTTTTTTATAGTTTAAATTAATATTAATAAAGTTATATATTTATTTAATTTATTATAGTTTAATAAAATTACTTTATTATTTTTATATATTAATAAAATTAACTTAAGCTATTTTAATATTTTTATTTATTATATAGCTATTTAAACTTTAATTATAATTAATTTAAATATTGCTACTAATTTTTAATTATAATATAACTATTTAAACTTTAGCTAACTAATAACTAAAGCATAATTTTAATTATAAAATATTTAATAATTTTTATATTATTTATAATAAATATAATTAATAAATATATTATTAAATATAATAAATAATTAGTTTTAGCTAATTTATATATATTTTTTATTACTAAAAAACAATAATTTAATTTAATTAAATAAGTACTATTTATTATAAATTATTTAATTATATTAAAATAAACAAAAAAAAAATAAAATATATTAATAAAAGTTATTTAATTTAATATATAAAAAAAAGTTAACCTATTTATATTTAACTAAATATAAACTATATTTAAATAAGTATAAATATTTATTAGCTATAACTAGCTTATAGTTATACTTAATAAAAAACTAAAAAAAAGCAATTAAAAAAACTTTTAAAAAAACTTTTTAAAAAAGCTTTAAAAAAATTATTAAACTTATTTATACTTTTATTTTTATTTAAAGTATAATATTATATATATTTAATATTAAGCTAACTAAAATATTTTAAAATATATTAAATAGCTTTTTTTTTTAAATATAAAAAACTTTTTTATTTATTATATTAAATAATATTTAATATATATTTTTTTTAATTAATTTTAATAAATATTATTTTTATTAATAAAGCAATAAAAGTTTTATATAATATATTAATGTTATTTTTAAACTTTTAAATAAACTTTTTACTATTATTTAATAAAACTAATATAAATAAATAGCTAGAAAATTTTAATAATGTTTTTATAATAAAATATTATTAAAATTTTAATAAAATTAACTAGCTTTTTGCTTTTTATAAAATATACTAAAGTAAATAGTTTATTAAACTAATTATTAAAAGAATTATATTATAAAATAAAGCTTATATTTTGCTTAAAAAAAGTTTTAGTATAATAATATTAAATAAAACTAGTTTACTATAATAATACTAATAAATTATATTAATAGTTTTTAAAAATTAAACTTATAAAGTTTTAAAATATATTTTTTATAATATAAAATATAAAATATACTATAAAAATATATTTAATAGTAATAAAATATATAATAAGTTATTTTTATTAAAAACTTTTTAAATAAAATATTAAAGCTTAAAATAAAAAAAATCTAGCTTAAACTTAATATAAACTATAAAAAAATAAAGAAAATAAAATATAATAATTTATAGTAAAAACTAAATAAATAAATTATAAAAAAATTTTAGCTTAAATAATATAACTATTATAATAAAGTTAATTAAAAAGCTTAAAAAAAAGCTAACAATTATTATTTTAAAAACTTAAATAAACTATTATATATTTTAGCTAACTTTATATTAATAGTTTAAAATAAAATAACTTAAAAAATATAGCGTTTAAAAGTAAACTATAAAAAGTTAAAGTAAAACTTATTATTTTTAATTTAGCTATAAAAAATATAATTATAAAGCTAGCTAATTTATAAATTTAAATAGCGTTATATATAATTAAAAAAAACTTTAATAAACGTTTATATAAAATAAAAAAAAAATTTATTTTTACTTTTTGTTTTATTTATTATAAAAATAACAAATATATTTATTTTTTTAACTATAATAATAAAAGAATAACAATAAATATTATTATAAAACTTTATAAAAGTTAAAAATTTAATAATAATTATAAAAAATAAAATAAATAATAAAATAGTTTTTTTTGCTAGTTTTTTTTTAGCAATATTTAAAGTTTAAAAAACTATTTTATTTATATAAAGCTTAACTATATAGCTAATATTTATTTATTTGCTTATAAACTTAACTTTAATAAAGTTATATATTAAAATAGCTAATAGTATATAAAAAAAAAAACTTTTTAAATATAATAAAAAATATTTTTATTTTTAAAAATATTATTATTAAAAAAAAAAATACTAAAAGTATTTTATATATTATTTTAAAATAAATTTATAAAAATAACTTAAAAAAATTAAATATAAATTAAAAAGCTTATTATTATTTATAATAAAATAAATTTATACTAAAAAATAAAACTATAAAAAAAAGCTATATAGCTTTTATTATTATTTTAGCTATTACTATTTTATTTAATTAAAAAACTTTTTTATAAAAAAAAGTTTAATTAACTACTATTGTTTTTTAAATTAAGTTTATATAAAAATATAATATAAAAAGTAATATATTGTTAAATTATTATAAAATAAATAGTTTTATAGCTAGTAATTATAAAAAAGGCTTAGTTTTTAACAATATTTATAATAATAATAATATAATAATATATTAAGCATTTTTTTAAAATAGTATTTTTAATATATTTATTATTAAAAAATATTTATATTTTGCTATTAAAATTAGTTTTTATTTTATTTAATTAAAAAAAGCTTTATTTAAACTTATATTTAAAAAAGCTAATAAATTAAAAATTTTTAAAAAAACTAGCTTAAAATAAAATGCTTTTATAAAACAGTTATATAATAAGTTTAAATTAGTTATTATTAATAGCTTTAAATTTATAGTCTTTAATAATATTTTAAAAAATTTAAAAATAATTAATTAAAGGTTTTTTTTTTTATATATAAGGTTAAAAAAAAAAAAAAAAATATAAACTACTAAAGTAATTACTTTTATAAATAACAAAGTTAATATTATTTTTAAAAAATTTATATAAAAAGTTTTTAAATATATTAATGTTTTAATTAAAAAAATTATTTAATTATATAATACTTTTATTATAAAAAGTAAAACTTTATATATTATGCTTAAAAAACTACTATAAATCTTTTATAATATAATAAATAGCAACTTTATATAAATAAATATATATACTATAATGTTAATAATTTTTTAAAAGCTTAAAACTTTTAAATATTTAGCTATTTTAATAATTAAACAATTTTTTAAATTTAAAATAAAAAAAACTAAAAAATTAAAAGCTATTTTTATATAATTTAATTTTTTAGTATATTTAGCTTTATTTTAGCTATAAAAAATTATATGTTTATTTTAAAGCTATTTTATTTTTAAAAGCAAAATAAGCATATAGCTATTTAAATATTTTTATATTTTTTTTTAAAAATTTTTAGTTTATAAATTTAAAGTTATTATAAAAATAAAAGCTATAAAAAAATATAAAATAATATATATTTAAAATTATTACTTATTTAATATAAATATATTTTTTATAGCGCTAGTTTAATATATTAAAATAATAAAACTTAATATATAAATATATAATTATAGTTATATTAATTTATAATTAAAGCGTTTTTTAAAGTTATAAAAGCAAAAATTACCTATATTATAATTTAAAACTATAAAATAGTAGTTTTATTATTAGCTAAAACTTATTAGTTTATAATAGTACTAAATTTATAAATAATATATAATATACTTTTATTATAAATTTAATTAGTTTTATTATTTTTTTTTAAAAATAAATATAAAACAAAACTATATAGCTAAATTATTATAACTTATAATATTATAAGTTATTTAGTTATACTAAAATAAATAAAAAAAAAATAAAATATATTAATAAAAATTGTTTAATTTAATATATAAAAAAAAGTTTACTTATTTATATTTAACTAAATATAAAGTATATTTAAATAAATATAAATATTTATTAGCTATAACTAGCTTATAGTTATATTTAATAAGTGCTTTTTTTTTAATATAAAATAAATTTATTTTAATTTTTATATATTTTATTTTTTTTTAACTTTAATAAATATAACTAAATTTATACTATTTTAAATTATTTATAAACTATTTATAGCTTTTTTAAACTTTTAAACTTTGCTTTTTTGTAAAGTTTTTTATTTTAGCTTTTAATATATATAATATATTTTTAAAAGTTTTTTAATTAATTATTATTAATATTTAAGTTTAAAATATTTTAATAGCTTTTTTTAGTTTTAATTAAATAAGTTTAATATTTTTATTAATAATTATTATAAGCTTTTTTTTTAATTTAGTTATTATTTTTTAAAAATAATTATTATATATTTTAATTAGTTTTTTGCTTAGTTTTTTATAAAGTTTATTAAATTTAGCTTTAAATTTTTTGTTTTATTTTTTTAATGCTATATATAATATAATTATTTTAAATATATAAAATTTTTTTTTAAATTTTTTGTTTGTTTTAATTTATTATTTTATTATTTTTTAAATATATTAGTTATAATTAATAATTAACTAGTTAGTTTATATAGTTGTTTTATTATTTTTAATATAAAAATTTAATATTATTATTTATATTAAATTTATTTATTTAAATTAATTAAAAATACTTTTAATAGTTAAATTTAGTTTATTATTTTTATTATAATATATAAAATAAAAAATAATAAATTTGCTAAATAAAAAATATTTTTAAACTTTTTTATTTTTTTTAGCTTTTAATATTTTTTTATATTTAATTTGCTATTTTTATAAATAAAATAATATTAAAATAGCTTTTTAGTTTTATTTAATTATTAGTTTATTAATTTTTTTACTAGTTATATTAAAAAAAAAGTTATTTTTATTAATTTTATTAAATAAGCTTTTTATTGTTTTAAATATTAACTTATTTTTAAAATATTTATTAAATTAAAATTTTCTTTTATTTTTATTATAGTTATATTTTTATATTTTTATAACTATAAATATATTAAAGTTTAGTTTAGCTAGTTTATTATTAAAGTTTTTTTAATTATTATTAAATATAATAAAATTATTTTATTATTTTTATTATTTAGTAATTTTTTATTTAATTAGCTTAAGCTTTTTTTTTGTTAGTTTATTTTATTTTATATTTTTTTTAAGCTTATTTTTTATAGCTTAAAATAAATTGCATTTTTTTTTGCTTTTATTTGTTTTAACGTTATTTTTATTTAGTATAGTATTTTTTTTTTAAGCATTTTTTTAGCTAAAATTTTAGTTTTTAAATTTAAATTTTTTATTGCTATTATATTTAGCATTTTTAAAAACTTTTTTATTATAGTTATAGTTATTTTTAGTATTGCTTTAGCTTTTTTTATTAAAGCAAGCATATTTAACTTAGTATTTAAATTTATTTTAAATATATTTTTTTATTTAATATATTTATTTTTTATTTAATTTTTATTAATTAATTATTTTATTTAGTTTTAGCTTTATTTTTTATTAATAAACATTTAAATAATTAATTTTTTTTAATAGTATTTTTTTTTATAATATTATTATTTTTAATATTAAATTTAAAAACTTTTACTAAAAAGCTATTAAATTAAACTATTTTTGCTTTAAATATTATTTTTTTAGCTATTTTTTTAAAAAAAAATAAAAATAGCTTTATTTTAATAAATAATATAATTAGCTATTTTTAAGCTATTTTAAATATTTTTATTTAATAATTATATAATTAATATATTTTTATTATATTTTAAAGCTAATATTATTAGTTTTAATAAAACTATTATTTATATTTAGTTTATTATTTAAAGTTTTAAATATTTTATAAAAATTAATAATTTAAATATTATTTTTTAAAAGTTTTTTATTTATATTAAAATTATTTAAATTTTTATTTAATTTATTTAAAATTTTAATATTATTATTAAGTTTATTTTTATTTTTATTTTTATTAGCTTTTTTTATTTTTTAATTAATAAAAATATATTTAATATTTTTTTAAAAAGCTTAATTTTTTTTTATTTTTATTAATATTACTATTATTTTTATTTGTTTTATTATTTAATTAAATAATATAATTTATTAAGTTTTATTTTTATTAATAACTTTTTTATTTATTATAATTTTAAAGTTTTTTATATAAATTTTATTTATTGTTTTATTATAGTTATTTATATTTTTTTATAAAACTAGCTTAATAAACTTTTTTGTTTATTTTTGTTATTATTATTAAAATTTAAATTTAAACTTATTTATAATACTTTATTAATTAAACTTAATAGTTTTTAGTTAAATTTTATTTAATTAAGCTTTAAATTATATATTTATTTAGTTATTATTAACTATAGCATTTTAGTTATTTTTTTATACTAAAGTATTATTTATTTAAATATTAATATTAACAAAATTTTATTTTATTAGCTTTATAATAATAAATATTTTAATAATTAGCTTTTTATTTTAAATAATTATTTAGTTAAAGTTAATTTAATTATTTATTTTATTATTTTTAGCTAGTTTTTTTTATTTTTTTATATTTAATATAATATTTTTAATATTAGTATTAATTATATATTTTTTATAAAAACTTATTATAAAACTATAAGTATTATTTTTTTTAATAAAAATTTTATTATTTAATATATAATATAAATAAATAAATATTAAGTTTTTATATAGTTAGTTTAATATATTTATAATTATATTTTTATATTTAGCTTAATAAATTTTAATAAATTTTTAATAAGTTAATATATTAATTTAAATATTTAATATATTAAATTTAATAATATTATAATTAAATTAAGCAACTTTTTTAATTTTAATTTTTTAAAGTTTTTAATTTATTTAATTTAGTAAATTTTTATTAAAAATATATAAAAAATATATTAAATTAAAGTTTATTTAAAAATATAGCTTTTAATAAAAAAAAAAAAAAAGCTAAACAATTAAATAAATTTAATAAAAAAAAAAAAACTTTTTAAGTTTTAGTTTAAAATTTTATTAATATATTTTTTAATATAATAATTATTAATATATTTATTTTTTTAATTATTTATATTTTTTTTTATATAATTTTTTTATATAAATTTATTAATTATAGCTTAAATTTAATATTATTATATTAAAAATTATATTAAATTAATTTAATTTTTTATTAATTTTTATAATTTTATATATAAAATATAATAATTATTAAAATTATTTTATTAAAGCTTTTTTTTATTATATTTTAAGCTAAATTTAGTTTATTTTAATAAATTATTATTATTATTAAAAACTAAGTTATATTTTTTATATTTTTTAATTTAATTAATAATATTATTAGTTTTATATTTATTAATTAAGTTTAATATAATTAGTTTAAACTTTTTTTTATTAATTATTTAGTTAAATTTGCTATTTTATTTATATTATTTAATAATATATTTAATTATTAGTTTATTATTATTAAATTTAATTTATTATTATATAATTTTTTTAATTTTTTATTATTTTTTTATATTATTTATTATAATTAGTTTTAATAATACAACTTTTTTATTAAAAAAATTTTCTTTTTATTTTAGTTTATATAATTAAGCTATTAAAACTATTAAATAAACTTTTTAAATATTAAAAAAATTAAATTTATAAACTAATAAGTTTATTTTTTTTAAAATTTTAAAAAGTTTTATTTTTATTAAAAATTATTTTTATTTAAATTTATTAAAAAAATAATATTTTTTATATAATTATAAATATATTATATTTTTTTTATTAAATTTTATTAAAATATATTTATTATTATATTTTTTTTTAATAATTATATTAGCTATATTAATTAAATATTTAGCTTTTTAAATATATTTAGCTTATAATATTTTTAATATTTTATTATTAGTTTTAATATTTTTTTTTTAGTTAAAAATATTTATTATTAATTTTAGTTAAAAATTAAATATTAATTTATTTAATAATTGTTTTATTATAACTAAAAATATATTATAAAAATAATATTATAATATTAGCAAATATTTTTATTTAAAATATATTTAAATTTATTATTTTAATTATTTAGTTTTTTTTTAATAGTTTGTTTATTTATAAATAATATATTATTAAAAATAATAGTTTAATATTTAATAAGTTATATATTTTTTTTTAAAAGTTATTTATAAACTTTAAGTTTTAATTATTAATAATAATTATTAATAAATTTTAATTATATAAATATAATATTTTTAATAATATTTTTATTTAGTTTTTAGCTATTTAAAATTTATTATTTAATATAAATAGTAATTTTTTGCTTTTTTTATAAAAAATAATTATAAATATATTAAATATATTAAATTTTAAAACGTTTTAAAATAATTTATTTATTTTAACTAATAATATATTTATAATAAAATTTATTATAATTATATAATATAATATAATAAAAATTTTAATTAATATTAATTTATTTAATTAAAATTAATAATTAATTTAATTATTATAATATATTTTATAAAAAAATAAACTTTTTAATCTTATATTTTTTATTAATAAAATAAATACTTTTTAAATTATATAATATTTATTTTTATTAAAATAATATTATTTATTATAAATAATTTTTCATATATTTTTTATATATTTTTAAAAAATATATAAAACTTTTTTTTTATTTAATATAATATAATATAAAAGTTTATTATTTTATATAAATAACGTTATAATATTTTTTTAATATTTAATTAGTTTAATTTAAAGTTTTTTAATAATTTTTTTATATTATTTTTTAATAAAAAAATTATATATTTTATTATATTTTATATTTAATTAGTAACTAGTTATAATATATTATTAAAATTTAATATTTATTATTAGTTTAATAATTATATTACTATTTATTATATTAAGTTTAATATAATAAGCTTAATATATATTTTTATTTTAAATATTATTTAAAATATTAAAATTATTAAACTTAGTTTATTACTATTTTTTTAAGCGCTATAATAATTTTAATAATATATTTAGTATTATATTTAATATTTTTAAAATATAATATATTTTAAATTAAAATTAAAATAAATAGTTACTTATATTAATAAATTATAAATTTATTTTATTAAAGTTTATTATTTAAAATAATATATATATAACTATTTTTTTTATTAAAGTATAATTAATAAATATATTAATTAATTTTATACTAAATTAAAATATTTTATATAGTTTTTTATAAGCTTATATTAAAACTATTATTTTTTTTTTATTAAACTATATTTTTTTTTAATATTATTAGTTAGTTTAAATAAAAAAATAATAAGTTTAATTTATAAAATAAATATATTTTATTTTAATATTAATATATTATTTTATTTATTTTTTAATTAAAATATTATTAAGCTATAAACTTTTTTATAAATATTAATTTTTAAAAATAATAGTTTATTTATTTTATAGTAATATATAATATATTAAATATATAAATATTTTTATAAAATATTTTAACTTTTAATTTTTTTTTTATAAGTTTAAATTTTATATAAAAAGTTTAGTTTTATTTAATTAATTTTAATTTTTTTAATAATAAACTGCTTTTTTTTTATATTTTTATTATTAAATTTATTTTTTATTTTTATAATATTTAAATTTTATAATTAAATTAAACAATTTTTTTATATAACTAGTTAATTATTTTAATATAAATTTTTAATATATTTAATATATATAATATTACTAATTTTTTAAAAGCTTTAATTTTATTATTAGTTTTAATAATATTTTTATTATTTATATTATATTTTAATAGTTATACTAATAAAAATATTATAAAAAACTTAGCTATATTAATATAAATATATATTTTATTTAATATATTTAGTATTATATTTAAATGTTTTAAATATTTTTTAAATATTTTAAATATTTTTTAAATATTATATTAAAAATAATAATATTATTAATATAAATTTATATAAACTTTTTTATTAAAAAAAAAGTTAATTTATAAATTTTTATATAAAAGCTAGCAAATTTTAAAATTTTATTAATATTATATTTAATTTTTTTAATTTTTATAAGCTAATAATAACTATTTTATTTTTATATTTTAAATAAACTAATAATTAAAAAAAAACCTTAATATATTTAATAATATAAATATTTTTTTTTTATATTTATTATAATATTATTTTAATTTAATAGTAAATATATATTAAATATTATAATTTTATTTAATAGTTTTAAGTTAACTATAAATTAGCTTTTTTTAATATTATTAATTTTTTTTTAAATAATAAATCTTAAATAAACTATTAATATAAAATTATTTATAAATAATATTTAGTTTTATATATATAGTTTATTATATTTTTTATTAAAAAATTTATAATTTTTAATATTTAATAAATAAAACTTAATTAATTTAAGCTATTTTTATTATTTATTAATTAAGTTAACTTTTATTTTTTAATTATTAAATATTAATATTACTTTTTTATTTTAAAAAATATTATATTTATTAATTAAATTATTAATTATTTATATTTAAATAATATTTTTAGTAATAATTATAACTTTTATTAAAAATTTAATTGTTTTAATATTTATAAGTTTAAATATTTTATAAAAAAATATTATTAATTTAACTTTTATTTTATTAAGCGCTTTTTTTAAAAATATTTATTAACTATTTTTATTAATTATAAATATTTTAATTTATTTTTTTTTGTTAAATAAACTACTATTATTTTTTATTTTTTATAAATAATATTTTTTATTAATAAATTTAAATATTAGCTTAGTTAATTATTTAAATTATTTTATTTTTTTAATATTTAAAAATAAAACTTAGCTTTTTTATACTTTTAATTTTAATAAGCTATATATATAAATTATAAACTATAATTTTTTTTAAACTATAATAGTTTATAGTTATATTATATATAAATTAATATATTTTTTTAAAATAAAATAGTTTTATTAATTAGTTTATTTTATTTTTAAAAGCAAATAAATTAATAAAATTAATATTAATAAAAATAATTATTATTATTAAAATTATTATTATATATATAGTTATTATTTTTTATTATAATATTTTTTTAAATTTTATTATTTTTATTTTGCTTTATATTTTTAAATTTAATACTAATTTAAAAATATATATTTTATATATAAAATTAATTTTTATATTATATTTAAATATAAATTTAGTTTTAATTAATATTTTTAGGTTTAGCTTTTTTATTATTTTAATAATTATTATAAAATAACTAAATATTTAATTATTTTTAATTAATTTTTTAATATAAATATTAAAAGTTATTTATTATATAATTATAATTTATAATTTTATTTTATTAATAATAATTAGTTTAATTAATTTATATTTTAAATTTTTTATAAAGCTATTAATAAAATTATAACTAATAATAATATTTAAACTATTAATATTAAAATAAACGCTAATTTTTTTGCTTTATAAATTTTTTTAAATTTTAATTTTAAAATAAATAGTTTATTTTTAGATTTTTTTTTTATCATAAGTTTAAAGTTTATTTTAATTATTTGTTTTAGCTTAATAAATAATTTTTATTATATTATAATTAATATTTTAAAAGCTATTAAAACAAAGTTAATTTTAGTAATTTTTTTACTTTTTAAAACTATTTTTTTATAGTATTAGTTTTTAATATATTATTTTAATATATTTAAAAATTTATATATTATATTATAATTTAAATATATTAAATTAAACTGCTTTTTAGTTTTAATTATTTTATTATTTTAAAATATAATATATTTATTATATATTTAATATATTTTAAATTTATTTATTTTAATTATTATATAATTATTATATTTATTATATTTATTATTATTTTTATTAAACTTTATTTTTTTTTATTAAAATAAATATAGCTATTATTTATTAAATTATTAATAGTTTTTTTATTATTAAAGTTAATATTTTAAATAGTTTTTTAATTAAAATAGCTTTATAATTTATTATTATAACCTTTTTTTTATTTAAAGCATTAATATTTTAATTATTTTTATTTTTAAAACTTATAGCTTTAGTTTTAAAATTTTTTAGTTTAACTATTTTTTTATTATTTTAAACTTTAATTAATAGTTTAATTTATATTATTATTATTTTATTATAAATATATTAATTATTATAGTTTATTTTATTAAATTAGTTTTTTATTTAAAAAAAATAAGCAGTTTTTTTATTAGTTTTAGTTATAGTTTTAATAATTTTAATTATAGTTTTTATTTTAGCTTTTTTTTTAAAATAGTTTATTATTTTTAAACTTTTTTTTATTTAGTTAAAACTAGTAAATATTTTTATTATTATATTTTTTATTATTATTATTTTAAATAAAATAATTTAGCTTACTAATATTTAGTTTTAGCTTTTTTATTAATAATAGCTATTTTTTTTTTAGTTTTATTAAATATTTATTAATAATATTATTTTTATATAATTTATATATTAGCTTTTAAAGCTTTAATAATAATAAATTTTAAAATTAAATTAATAATTATTAATTTTTTATATTTTTTTATACTTTATTATATTTAAATACTTTTATAATATAAATTTTAACTAAGTTATTTTTTATAATGTTTTTTATAATATATTAATTATTAAAAAGCTATATATTAGCAATATTTAATTATATATTTTATTTTTTAATTAAAATTATTATAAATATTATTATAATTTATTTATTTTAATAAACTTTTTTTATTAATAGCTATTATAACTATTATTAAAATATATTATTTTTAAATAGCATTTATTTTTTATTTATTATTAAATAACTTTTATTTTTTATATTGTTTTATTTATTTAATTAAATAATTTATTAGTTAATATTATTATATATAATAATTTTATTATTATAAAAAATAATATAACTTTTAATAAACTTTTTTAAAATATTTAACTAAAAATAACTAATATTAATTAGTTTTACTTTTATATTAAATATATATATTATTAATATTATTATATTTTATATATTTAATATTAGTATTTAGATTTTTTTTTTAATTGTTTTAATAAATTATTAAATAAAACTAAATATTTAATTATTTAAAAGTTTATTTTTGCTATATTTAATATATTTTTATTGTTTATTTTTTTATTATTTAAGCTTAGTTTTATAATATTTTTAGTAAATAAACTTTTATTAGCTATTAATAATATATTTTTTATTTTTAATAGCTAATTTATTTTAGTTAAACTTTTAAAAAAATTTTTTATATTATTTAAACTTTTTTTTAAAAATAGTTTATTTAATTAATTATTTAATATAATATTTTTAACTATTTTTTAGTTTGCTTTATAAATTTTAATAAAGTTTTTATTTATAAGCTAACTTTTTAAAGCTATTTTTTTAATTAAAATATTTTATTTTTTAAATTTATTTAAATTAGCTATTAATATATTAAATTTAGCAAATTTTAAAAAAGTTTTTTATATAGTTTAATTTTATATTTAACTTTTTTATAGTTTAAGTTAATATTAATAAAGTTATATATTTATTTAATTTGCTATAGTTTAATAAAATTATTTTATTATTTTTATATATTAATAAAATTAATTTAAGCTTTTTTAATATTTTTATTTATTATATAGCTATTTAAACTTTAATTATAGTTAATTTAAATATAACTACTAACTTTTAATTATAATATAACTATTTAAACTTTAGCTAACTAATAATTAAAATATAATTTTACTTATATAATATTTAATAATTTTTATATTATTTATAATAAATATAATTAATAAATATATTATTAAATATAATAAATAATTAATTTTAGCTAATTTATATATATTTTTTATTACTAAAAAATAATAATTTAATTTAGCTAAATAAATACTACTTATTATAAATTATTTATTTATATTAAAATAAATAAAAAAAAATAAAATATATTAATAAAAGTTATTTAATTTAATATATAAAAAAAGGTTTATTTATTTATATTTAATTAAATATAAGCTATATTTAAATAAATATAAATATTTATTAGCTATAACTAGCTTATAGTTATACTTAATAAAAGTGCTTTTTAAAAAAAAAATAGCACTTTTATAAAAAATCTTAAAAATAAGTTAAATATATAAAAAGGTTGCTTTTTTATATAAAATTAAAACTATTTTTTATAAAATATAGTAAATAAAAAGCATTTTTAAATTTATACTATTAAAAAAAATAATTATTAATATATTAAAAATATGCTTTATATATAAAGTTTTAAAAAAAAATATATTTTTTATATTATAATATATAGTTTTTTATAAAAAAAAAATAAAAAAGTTTAATTAATTAATTTAGCTATTAAATTAAATAGTATAATAATTTATAATACTAACTTTTTTTAAAGCTAAAATAAATTTATTAAAAAATATATTATATATAAAATACTATTTATTATAAATTTATTTTTTAAATATAACTAAATATTTTTATTAATATATAACTATACTATAACTATTTTTGCTATATTATTAAAAACTTTATAAATAATTATATTGCTATAAAAAAAGTTTAATTTAGTAGTTTAATTTTTAAAAGTGCTTTTATAAATATTATATAATATTATACTATAAAAATATAAGCTATTTTTTAATAATATAATAGTTAAAAAGTTAAATTTAATATATAATAATAAAAAGGTTATATTAAACATTAAGTAATATATTTTTAAATATATTAAAAATTTTAATATAACTTTTTTAAATTTTAAATTAGCTAGTATTATTACTAGTGCTATAAAAAGCAAATAGTATAAATCATTTACTAAAATAATAAAATATATATATAAAATAAATAAATAAAAATTTAGTATTACTAAAGTTTTTAAAATTTATAAATAGCTACTTTATATAAATTTAATAAAAGTTTAAGCTTTTTTTAATGTTATAATATATTATTATATTTAAATTATAAAATATATTATAATTATAAAACTTTTAATAGTTTTACCTAAAAAAAAAAGCTTTTTTATTTTAATAAGCTTTAAAAAAAACAATATAATAACTTAAAAATATATTAATTATAGCTTTTAATTTTATTTTTTTAAACTATAAAAGGAAAAATATTTAGCTTAAAGTTAATATATTAAATATTAGTTAAAAAGCTATTTTTGTTTAAAAAATAAACAGTAAAGCAAAACTTTTTTAATATAAGTTAAAAATATAAAAAGGACTTAAAAAATGCTATAATATAATAAAACGTAAATGCTTAAAAGTTATTAAGTTTTTAAAAAAACTTAAAAATTATTTATATAAAATATAATTTTATTTTAAAACTAACGTTAAAGTTTTAATTATTTAACTAAATAATAAATTTTTTATACTTTTAAATGTTTAGCTAATTTATTAAATTGTTTATATTAAGCTTTTTAACTTTAAAATTTATTATATACTAAAAAAAAAGCATACTATAGCTAATAGTTTTTTTTATAAGCTACTAAAGCTATTTAATAAATTAAATAATAAATAAAAAAAAATATAAATTATTTTATTAATATTTAATTATATATAATAACTATAACAATTTATATAAATAATAAAATAGTAAAACCTAATATTTTAAAGCTTAATAATTTTAAAATTTTTTTAATATTTAATTTTAATAAATAGTAAATAACTAAAAGCAAAAAAATTGTAACGTTTTTTATAAATAAAAGGTATTTTAATAAGCTAAATACTACTAAATAATAAAAAACGTTTAAAATTAAAGCGTTAAATTTTTTAATAAATAAAAAGCTTTTATAAAAAAAAAAAAATATAAACTTTTTTATAAAGTAGTTAATTGTTATACCAAGCATATATATAAAGGCAAAGCTCTAAAAAATACCGTGTTATATTGTAAATTTACAATAAAGAGGAAAGGAGAAAGAAAAGCTATTCTAGCAAGCACACAGGGTATTTGTGTGTGTGTGTGTGTTTGTGTGTTTGCGCGAGGTGCGCTCTGATTGGTGGGAGTGGGTCTCCACGGCTGCGTGCCCACCCACGTGCGATAGAGATTACGGTGTGTGGCTAGAGTGGGGCGTAGGCTCGACCAGCCACCCAGCCGTAACTTTAATAACTTATTTTTAAAAAAAATCCTAATTTAAAAAAATTATAAAAGATTTATATATTAAAGCAAGCTAACTATAATTTACTAAATAATTTATAAATACTATTAAAAAATTATATACTAACTTTTATAATATAATTAAAAGTTGCTTTTAATATTAGCTTTTATAAAATAAAAAACAAGCTAAAATTTATAATTTTAATTATTTTTTAAATTTTTTAGTTTTATAAATAATAAATATATAAATTATACTAATATAAAATAAATATATTATTATTATAAAAATATAGTATAAAATAATTATATAGCTAAAAATAAAACTATTTAAAAAATATAATTTTATAAACATATTATAATTTATAAAAAAATAAATAGTTTATTAATATAATATTTTAATATAAATTAAATATAATAATAAGTTAAAGTTTAAAAGCAAAATATAATAAACAATTAAGCATTTTAGCTATAAGCTAAATTATAGTTTTATATATTATTTATAAATATAAAGCTTTATAAAAAAAAAGGATTGCTTAATTAAAAAAAGCTTTATAAAGCTAACTAATAAAATAAGTAAAAAATAGCTTTAAAAGCTAGATTTAATTATATAAGCTAACTAAATATTAATTAAATATTTTAGCTAAAGCTTATATAAACTAGTTTATAAAAGGCTATTTATATTGTTTATAAAAAATATAATTTTTATATAGAAAATTTTTAACTAAAATAGCGTTTAAATATAAAAAGATTTATTTATAGCTAAAATAAAATAACTAAAGCATTATAATTAAAATATTGCTTATATTAAAAAAATTATTATTAAAAAATAAAAAGCTATAGTATAGCTATAAAATAAAAAAAATAAGTATAAAATTTAAATATTACTAAAAATAAAAATATTAATATTTTTTTATAATACTAAGCTTTTTTTTAATAAGTTTAATAATAAAAAGCTTTAATATTAATAAGTAAAGCTTTATAAAGTTAAAAAAATAATTATTTATAAAAAGTATATTATTAAAAACTTAAATAATTAACACACTCCGGTACGGGGTATGGCTTTTATAAAGCTATAGCCACGGCTATAGCATTATAAAAAGCTATACACGCACTTTATAGGTAAGGTAGTGCTACCTGCAGGGTGTTATAATGGCCTTACTAAAAGGAGAAGCCTTTGCTAAAGCTTCTATTTTTGGCTAGAGCTTTTATAATAGGCTTTTTTTTTTTTTTTTTATTATAATAATATATTTAATTATAGTACTACTTTTAGTTGTTTATATTAAATGGTGTAGTAAGTTTTATAATTATTGTTTTTATTTTTTTTAGTTAATTATCTTTTTTTAACTGGTAGATCTATGTGTGCGAATATAGTATAGCCTTTTAAACTTGTGGTTTTTAAGGTTAATTCCTATTAATTTTAAACGTGCTTAAGAAGTGGTTTAGCCCGCTAATATACGCAAGAAATAAATAAGCAGTTGGTTTTTTTTAAAGTGTGGTTTAGCCCGTTAAAAAAAGTGTTATTAGCAAGTTAACCTTGATTAATTCGATAATTTTTAATATTTTGCGTTAATTTTACAATTTATAAAGCACTAATTTTACTGCTAAAAGGGTAGGATTAGCTAGATTAGTAGTTAAGTAAACAACTTTGCTTTTTTATCCGCAAAATAAACGTATAGCTTAAAGCTACGCTATTTTAGTATAATTATATTTAGTTTAACTAACGTTTATAGTATTTTATAGCTATTACTATACCTAAATAGTAAGATTTTAATACAAGATTTTAGCTAGCTTTATTTTTTAGTTTATATAAAGTTTTTTAACAAGCGTAGTATTTAATATATATTTTGTTATTTTAAGTTATTTTATAAGTTAAATATATTTATATTTTTGTTTTAATTTTTAGAGCGCGTTATATATAATAGCTAATAAATAAATAGCAATTATTTTATGCTTTTTTATAGTATATAAATTACTTTATAAACTGCTTTACTTATATTTTATAGCTTATTTTAGGTTTATAAGCAAGTACTATATATTTTTTGCTTTATTAATTTATTTATTTAAACTATTTATATAATTTTTATTTTGTTTTATTATTATTGCTAAAGTTAGCTTAATATATATTTGGAGCGTTTTTAAAAAATAATTTATATATTAACAAGCTTATTTTAAAACTTTAAGTAGTTTTAAAAGTAAAGAATTCTACTTTAAAACTAATAAAAGCTAGTAAAATTCTATTATTTATAAAGAAAACTAGTTTGTTTTTAGTGCTATTAGGTATTTAGTTGCTATTTAAACCTCCGAATCTAGAAATAGCGTAAAAGTTATAAGAACTAAACATTCTTTAGTTGTTTAATGTTTTAAAAGAATTTTATATTTTAAGCGCGTAACTAAAACAAAAGCAAGCTTTTAAAGAAAAAACAGAAATAAACTTTAGTACTTTTAATAAATTTAATAATAATAAGCTAACGTAGCAATATATATTTAGTTAGTTTAAAAAGCAAAAATTATAAAATAAATAAATCAAAAAAAACTTTAAATAAGTAAAAAAGATTGCTATAATAACTAGCAATATTAAAAAAATATAAAAAAGTTTTAATAAGCTAAAGAAAAATTTAGCAGATTTAGCAAAGGCTGCTTACAAGTAGTATAAGCAAAAATATTATAATAGTTATTAAAAAAAGAAAACATAGTTATAGTTATAGTTTATTTTTAATTATTACGCTAGTTTACTTATTTATAGCTATTAATTCTGCTATATTTTAAAAATTAAATAAATTGTAATATTTAATAATATTTTAAGCGTTATTTTTTTTAAAGTTACTTTTTTTACTTTTTTTATAGCTAAAAACAGTTAGTAATTATTACTACGGTATAAACTTTATAACAAATGTTATATTATAAATAACAAGGTATATAAAACTATAAAACAATTAACAACTTATTTTTGAAATATTGTTAATATACTAATTTATGCTTTATATTTTAGCGTTTAGCGCTTTAGTAGAACTATATGCTAGTTTTAGTAGGTACTTATTTATTATACTTTTTATAATAGTATTTTATATAATAATGCTTATAGTAAAGCAGTTAAACAAACTTTAACTATTAAAGGTTTAATTTATAAATAACGTTTAATAGTTTATAAAACTTTTAGTTATAAGAAGTAATATATTTAATTTTAATAGTTTGTTGCAATACTTTATATTATATTAATAGTTTAATTATATAAAGTATATGCTATATTTTCTAAAAGCTATAATATTTGCAAAAGAAAATTTAAATAATAATAACAATAATAATAGCAATAATTTAAACAGCAGCGGAAGTTTATAGTTTTTATAAAGCAAAAGACCTAGGTTTTTATATAAACTAAAAAAAAATAGCAATAGTAACAGTTATAGTAATAGTTATAATAATAGTAGTAGAAATAAACAGAGCTTTATACTAGTTTTATTTAGGTTGTTTTTTAGAAATGTTTTTTATTTTAAAAAGTTAAATATTAAGTTGTTTAATTCTAACTATAATAATTTTAATAATATAAGTATAGTTGCAAAAAAAAAAAAAAAATTTTTACTAATATATATTGTTTTGTTAAACGTTTAGATTTTTTTTTAAAAATTTAAAGTTTGCAAAAGTAAATATAAAGCAGTTTTTTATATTATAAATAAAACTTTTAAAAAAACTAGCTATTATATAGTAAATAAGTAAGCTTATATTATAAATATATATAAAATTTTATAGCAAAAAATATATAAAGGTTATATAACAGTTAACTAAATATTTTTTAATGCTAGTAGCATTAGCTACTAAATAATTTAATTATTTTTGTTTAAAATTAGCCGATTTAGCAAAAAATAATTTAGCAATAGTTAATTTTATTTAAAAAAAGCTATAATATATACAAGCTATAAGCACTTTAAATAAAGCTAATAATAATTAATACAAAGTTATAGTAACTATTTAAACTAGTATAAATCTAAATATAAAATAATACTTTTTAGCTTTAAAGCTTAATTTTTTTTTAGCAGAATATATAATAAAAGTTTTTAAGCTTAAGCTAATACTAATAGTAGCTGCTTGTAATAAATTTAATTAAGCTAAAAACTAACAATAAAAGTTTAATAAGTTCTACAATAAGTATAGCAATAATAAATACTATAGCAATAAATATAGCAATAAAAATAAAAATAAAGAGCTATATTAAAAAAGGCAAAGTAACGATTGTAAAAATAAAAGCAAAGATTAGCATAACAAGTACAATAAGTATAAACAAAAGAACTTTGCTAATATTGCAGTTAATAATTTAACACAATTGTTTTTTAGTAGTAAAATATTATTTAATAATTTAAAAAATAGTATATATATTATAATAAATTATAGTAATATATATAAATACTATAATAGGATATTTAATTTAATAAAGGCTAAAAATAAACATACATATAAATATAATAAACAGCTAGCAAAGCAAATTATAACTGTATTGCTTATATATACGTTATAACATATATATAAAAAGTATAATACCTTGTTTATATTTTAAAACAAGTTGTTTTAATACTTAAAGATATATAAGTTTTAACTTTAGTTATATTAATTATTTAATATAGCGCTTGTAGCAAACAAGTTAATTGCTAATAGTAAGTTAATTATTAATAGTAAGTTAATTATTAATAGTAAGCTAAAAGTATTTAATTTTAGCGAAGAATTAAATTAACTAATTTTTTTTTAAGTAAAATAAACGTTTAATAAGCTAATAAATAATAGTAATAAGTTATAAAATAATAGTTATTTATATTTAAAAGTTACTTTATATAGCAAACTAAAAAGCAATAATATAACCGTTTATTTAAATAGAAGCGTAGGTTATAGTATTATTATTTAAAAGCTATTAAATATATTAAAATATACAATTAAAAAAAAAAAAAGTTATATTAAAAATATTAGCAAAAAATATATCCGATGTATAGAATAGGCTATATTTAAGTTTTATTTGTTAAGAAATAACAATTACGGATTTTTTAAGCTATTAAAATTTAAAGCGTTAGCTTAAATATTTAATTAAGATATTAAGCTAGTATTATTATTAAAAAATAGTTTTTTTAATTTGTATAAAGCAGTAATAAACTATTAATACTATATTATTTTATTTAAAAATATAAATAACTTTAAACTACTATTTTAAGTATATTTTTAAGTATACCTTTATATTTATAAAGTTATTTTATTAAAAGATATATTTTTTAAGCTTAAAAAAATAGTTATAGTATTAGCTATATATAAGCTTTTATTTATAAATAAAAATTTTACGTTTAAATTTTTATATGCTAATAGTATAATATTTTTAGTAAAATTTATTACGCTATTTATTATTATAATAACTAACCTATTATAAAAAATTAAAACTATTTTTAAAAAAATATAAGTAAATATAATTTAAAAATATATTAATATTAAAGCGTTTAGTATTAAAGCATTTTAAAAACATAATATTATAGCTACTATAATAGCTATAAAAATAGTAGTGCTATAAATAATAAAAGTATTAAACGCTAACTTAAATATAGTAGTATTTAGTTTAAAAGTTAGCAACCGAAATATTTATTTAATAAGCAATTTTAATATTTTTATTAATATTACTATAAACTAAAATATTAAAATAACTTTTATTATAAAAGTATTGCTTACTAAAATATATATGCCCGGCTTAAATAAAATAAAAGAACTAAATATTATATTTTTTTTAAATAACTTTGTAAAAATTATTAATATATTAAAAGCATATAATATATTTTTTTTTGAAAAGTTATTTATAAATATAATATATAATATAATAAAAATATTAACTAATTAGTAAATAGTAATAAAAAAAAAAAAAGCTAAGCTAAAAACTTTTAAAGTTTTAAATATATTAAATATTAAAAAACCTACTAAAAACTAAAAAGTAAAAGTATTTAGCAGATAGTTTATATATACTAAAAAAAATATTAAATTAGTAAAAATTCTAAAGCTTTTTAAAAATATATTAAAAATTTAAACAAACTAAAGTATTATTAATATATTTAAAAATAAACAAATAAAAATTTTTTTAGTTAATAATTAATAATTTATAAAACTAAATAATTGTTTATACTTTTTAAATATTTATAATAAAAAAGTACTAAATATAGTTTTTAATTGCTTTTATAAATAAAGCTATATAGTTTAAATTAATTACCTATTGCTTTTTTTATTTATATATTTTATGTTTATAGTTTAGCTTTAAAAAAAAAAGAACTATATTTTTGCTTTATTATTAATTTATATATTTTAAATAAAGTTGCTATTTTTAATAATTATTTTTTTTTATTATAGTTAAAAATAATTGTATTTATATAAAGTAAAAAGTATATAATAATAATAAATACTACTTTATTTTTTTATTAGTTTAAAATATACTTTAATTATTATAATAAATTTATAGTTATTAGTTTAAAAGGTTTAAAATAATTTACTATTATTTTAATAAGCTTTTATAATTTTTTAGTATATATATAGCAGTTTATAAATAAGTTATTTTATTTATATAAACATTATTATTAAGTATTTATTAATAATATTGTTATTTTTTTTAATATTTAAAATAAATACTTAGCTTATTTGCGCAACATTTTTAAACTGTTTTAAAAAAAGCAAATTTTAATATTTCCAAAGAAGTTTTTTTTTGTATACTTTTCAGTAAAATTATTAGGCTTTTAAATAAACAATTTTAGTATATTTACTATAAAAAAAAGGTTAAAAATATATTAAAATTTTTAATTTTTAAATTAGCTTAAAACTTTTAAATAATACTTTAAAAACACTAGGTTTTTATATAACTTTTTATTTTATTATACCTAATATATAAAGCTACTATAAAAAAAAATATAGCATTTTTTAACAAAAATTATATATTTAGTTATATAAAGCTTAAAAACTTTAGCAAACGTTAAATATACTATTAGTTTATATATTATAAGCTTATAAAAGCTAAATTAAAGTTATTTAAAACTATTTAAAATATTATTTATAAATATATAGTGCTATATTATTATAATCTAGCAAAGTAATTGTTTTTATAAATAAATAAGTTTTTAAAATATAGATTTAAAATAATAGCTTTTTATATAAAAAATAAGTATTAATAAATATTTAAAACTATAATTTTAAATATTTAAATATTTCCAATTATATTTTTTAGTAAGTATATATTATAGCTTAAAATATGCTATAGTTTTTTAAAGTTAAAAGTAATATATATATTATAAATAGTAAAAAAAATCCGTACTATAATTAAAGCAGTATATAATTTTATTATTATATTAACAAACTATTTAGCTACTAAAAGTATATTAAATTAAACTAATTTTAATATAAGCTTTATAAATTATACAAATAAGCAATTAATTAATACGTTAATTTATTTATTATAGTATAGCTTTTAAGTATACTATTTTTTTAAACGCTTTAATTTTATGCTTAATGCTTTAAATTAATTATAAACAGTTATTAATAAAATAAATAGTAAAAGCAAAATCGAAAAATTTAATAAAAAAACAGTATTAAATTAAGTATAGTTAGTTAATAAAGTATAGCTTATTATAAATAGTACTATTAAAAACAAAATAATTATAAACTATAGCAAAAACTTTAAATATAAAAAAATATTAAAAAATATTTAAAAAAGTAATAAAAATATTATAAATTTTTTTTATTTTAGCTATTTATTTGCAATTATTAATAAACTATTATATAATATTAATTATAAAAGTAATTACTGCTTATATATACTATAAAACTAAATATATAAGTTTTTATAAATAGCATATAATAATAAATACTACTTTAATAAATAACAAATAATATAAAAATTAAAACAGTATATAATTAAGTTTAAAATTTATAAAGTAAACATATATATTAACTTTTATAATAAATATAAAATATATATAACTAGTTAAAAAAAAACCTTTAATAATTATTAGCTAATTTGCTTAAAAAACTTTAAACCTATAAAAATAATTACAATAAACTTTATTATAAAGTTATTATTAGTATTATTATTAAATATACTATAGCAATTATATAGTTATAATATTTATAACGTATTAATAATAATAATATATACTATATTTAAACAATTTTTGCTAATTTTTAAAAACGCTAAATATATAGTAAAAAACTAAGCTATAGCTTTAGCTAAACAATTATTGCTATATAACTAAAAAGTACTATTAAATATTATTTTTAATTATAATTATAAGTTTATTTTAAAATTTTAAAAAAGTTTATAAAAAAGTTTAAAAGCAAAATTGCTTATAACTACTATATATTATTTATAAAAGAACAGCTTATTAAAAAAAAAAAATTAAACTATTAAAATAGCTATTAAATACTACACTTTTATATATTTAAATTAAATATAAATAAATTTACTGCTTATATTATAGTAGAATTTTAATATAGCTTATTTTAACCTAATTAAATTATTAGCATATAAAAAGCTATTTAAATTTAAATTATTAAAGCTTATAAATATACTAACTAAAATTAATTTTATTAAGTTTAATAAAATTAAATTTATATATAAATATTTATATTAAAATACTAAGTTAGCTATAAATTTTATAGCGTTAAAAGCTAAATATTATTATAATAATAAGTATAAATTTATAGAATTTAATATTAAAAATAAAATATATTTTAAATTATATAAAAAATATTACCTGCTAAATAAACCATTTAAAAAATACTTATAATAATATATAAAACTATAAAAAGTAAAATAATAAGTAAGTAAATTAGCTTATAAAATTAACTTACTTAAAACTTTTAATATTTACTTAATAATATCTATTATATATCTTTTTTTTAGTTAGCAGAACAAAAACCTTTTTTATTAAAAAGTTTTTTCTTTAGGTTTTATTTTAAATAATTAGCTAAATTCCAAAAAAAAAAGCTAATCCTTTAAAATTAAAACTATTTTAAAGCATTAGCTTAATTAATTATAGTTTAGTTATTAGTACTTAGTTAAATAAAAAAAATATAGTTATAAAAATAATTAGTAGCAATTAAAGTAATAGTTATATAATTTTACCGAATTAATTAAAGAGTACTAGTTAAAAATAAAGGGCTAACCCGCCCGAGCTAGGCAAAAAGGCGTAACTAAAGCGCTTACTAAAAGAAAAAGTAAACCACACAAAGTTAAAAAAAAATAAACAATAATAGCATTAAAGCTTATTGCGCAGCAATTTATATTTTAAGTTAAATTTAATTGTTATAAGCTATTAAAGTTAATAGCGTTCTTTTTAAGTAAGCAGCACTTAACATACTCTAGTATAGGGTATAGCTTTTATAAAGCTATAGCTATAGCTATAGCGCTATAAAAAGCTATATATACACTTTAGAAGTAAAGCAGTGCTATTTATAGGGTGCTATAATAGCTCTACTAAAAAAAGAAGCCTTTATTAAAGCTTTTGCCTTTAGCTAAAGCTTTCGCAATAAACTTTCTTTTTTTTCCTTATTATAATAATACATTTAATTATAGCACTACCCTTAGTTATTTATACTAATAATATAATATATAATAAATCTTTTTTTATTAAAAAATTAAAAGCTTTTATAAAAAATTAAAATAAATACTAAAAGCTTATTAAACTTTAAAATAATATATAAACTATTAGTTTATTTTTAGCTATAACTATATTTAAAAAAAAATATAAAAAAACTATTAATTATAAAAACTAAAATTAATTTTTTATATAAATATTATATAGTATAAAAAAGTAAATAATATTATATTATTAAATAAAACTAATTAAAATATAAACTTTAAATTAAGTTAAATATTTAATAAATTATTTATTTAAGCTTAAACTATTTTAAAAAAAACAAATAATTAAATAATTACTAGTAAATAAAAGCTAATTAAAAATTTTATTACTGTTTATATTAATTAAATTTTATATATTTTGCTTTTTTTTTTTTTTTGCTTATTTTTTAGGTTTTTTTTTTTTTTAAACTATAAATTAGCTATTAAGCAGTTTTTATTTTAAAACGCTATATTTATACTTTTTAAAATTATAATAAAGCTTTTTTTTTTTTTTTTTTTTGTTAATTAAAAAATTTCCTATTTAAATATTTATATAATTTATAATAATAATAACTAAAGTTTTAATTTTTTGCTTTTTAATTAATATAAATAATATTAATTATATATTTAAAGCTAATAAAACTTATAATATATGCTTTAATATAAACAATAATATAAATATTTAATATATTGCTATAAATAAAAGTAATATAATTAAAAGCTATTTATTATAATTTATACTTATAAATTATTATTAAGCATTTATTATATTAAAGCTTATATAATTTAAATATTAAAAAACTAGCTATTTGTTTATTTATAAAATATTTAAATAGTTTATTTATATATTAAAAAAAATTAATATAATATTATAATTAAATAGCTTAACTATTTTAAATAAAAATATAATAATACTTTTAAAAAGTTAAAACTATAAAAGCTTATTTACTATAATATAAATATTAAAAAACTATAGCTTATTAAGCTTTTTTAGTAGTATTAAATTATTAAATATATAGCAAATAAAAAATAGTTTAAGTTATATTAAAAAAAAAAGATTATTAATTAAAACAGTAATTTATAAGCTAATATAAAAAGTTAATACTAAAGCATTATATATAAAGCAAAAATAAAGTATTAAAATATTTTTTAATTATAAAAAAAATAAGTTTTTAAAAAAAGATTTTATATATTATATTTGTTTTTTAAGTTTTATATATTTATTAAATAAAAATAAACTAGTATTTAGTTTTTTAAATAAAAATATATTTTTTAATAAATTAACTTTATAATTTTTTTAAAACTTTATAATAAATAGTATTTATAAAAACAAAAATAAAAAAAAATATTATTAATAATTAAATAAAACTTTATTTTTTTTGTTAATTTTTTTTATATATTTTTAATATATTTAATAAATTAATAAAAAAAAGAAAGTTTTAATAGTAGTTTTTTTAACTAATTATAAATTAAATATTAAAAATTAAAAAAAAAAAATTTATATATTAGTTTTAAGTTTTTTAAAGTAATATTTTTAAAAATGTTTTAAATATAATATAAAACAATTAAATAAAATTTAAGTTTATTATTATTAATTTTATTATATAAATATAAAGCTTTTTAAATAGTAAAAATATAATTTTTATAAATAAAAATATTATAAGTTATTAAAAATTAATAAAAAAAAAAAAAAATAAGTTTGTTTTAATAAATAAGTTTAATATTATTAAAATAGCTTTATAATATTTATAAAAAATAGCGTTTTAAATATTAAAAAATTAAATTAAAAACTTATAAAAATAGCAAAAATTGTTTAAAAGTTATAAAAAATACTTATTTTAAAAGCTTTTTTATAAAGTTTTAATATATAAAAAATATATTAATAATTTTAATTTATAAGCAAAATTTATAGCTTATTTAATAATTTATTAGTTTGTTTTATTATATATAAAAATTTATTTATTAATAAATTAACAAATATATTTTTTTTAGCGATTTTTTTTAAAACTTTAATTTATAAATATAATAGTATTTAAAATAATTAAATAATAAAATTAAAATAATAATTAAATAAAAGCTTTTATATTATACTACTACTATAAATAAACTATAAATTTAAATAAAAAATAACTAAGCAAGCTTTTTTAATATTAATTAATATAATTAAAATAATTAAACTTTAGTTTTTTAGCTATAAACTTATTAAATAAATAAAAACTTAGTACTATATTATAAATTGCTATAAATAACTTTTTTTTTATTTTAAGCTTAATATTTTTAACTTTATTAATATTTATAAAATTATTTATAATAATTTAATAAAAAAAATAAATGTTTAAAGCTTAAAAAAAAAGTTATAAAAAAAATAACAAAAATTTAAAAAAAAACTTAAGCTAAATAATATAAATAAAAATAAAAGCGTTAATATATTTATAACTAATTTTAAAACCTATAACTTTTTTAAATAAGCAAGTAATAAATAATACTAAAACTATACTAATTAAAACTAATAAATTATTTTTTTAAAATAATAGCTTAAGCTAAAATATTTTTAATTAAATTAAAAAATATAAATAAACAATTTAAATTAAAAAGTTATTTAAAATATTAAAAGCTTAAAAACTTTTAAAAAATTTATATTAATAATTTTATTTATTATATAAATTATTTTTTTTAGCTATTATTATAGTTATTTTTAATTATAAATTAAAAATTAAATAAAAAATGTTTTAATTATTTAAATAAAAGTTATACTAATAAAAAATTTAAAAAAAAATATATAAAAAAAGTACTTAAAAAATAAAGTCTTAAATATTATATTTATAAATTTAACTTTTTAATTTATATATTTTTTTTATAACTATTATTTTTTTGTTTTTATAATTTATAACTATTATAACTTTATTTATATATACTAGTTTTATAGCTTTTAATTATATATATTTTTATTATTTTATATTGTTTATACTATTATATTAAGCTTAAATATTTAAATAAGTAATATTTTAGCTATTATTTTTATTTTTAAAATTTTTACTAAAGGATTTTTAGTTATATTTGCTATTTTAAAAAAAGCTAAAATAAAAAAGCTAATTATTTTAAAATATTAAGTTTTAAAAATATTTAAATATATTAAAATATTTTTTAAATATATTATTTTTTTTAAAAGGTTTATAAATATAAATAATAAGCAAAATTTTAAAAAGCTATATATATATTTGCTATTTAAAACTAAAAAGTTATTTAGCTAAATAACTAAAAATTTAGCTAAAAAAATTTAGTTTAAAAATATTTTATTTATATTAATTAATATATTTTTTTGTTTTAAAGCTAAATTTAAACTTATTTTATAAAAAATAATAGCTTTTATATTTTATATATTTAAAAATAAAGCTATAAAAGTTATATATAAATATAAATTTAGCTTAATTTATAATAATAATAAATAATTTAATATTTATTTGTTTTAATATATATATAGTAATTAATAATATATATTTAATAATTATTTTTAGTAAAAACTATATAATTAAAAGTTATAAGTATTAATATTTTATAATAATAGTAATAAAATTAAATATTATATTTTTTATTAATTTTTTTAAAAAAAAACAAATAGGCTTATTAGTATTATAAAGCTATTTTTAATTATTTTTTAAATTTATAAACTTAAAATATAAATAAAGCTATACTAATATTTTATTTTAGTTATTTAGTTAACTATTATTTTTAATAAAATAAATAAAGCAATAGTTTAGCTATTATAAAAGTATTAATAACTATATTTTAAAAACTTATTTATATATAAATTTATTATTAACTATATTTGTTTGTTTTTTTTATTTTTAACTAAAAAAAACTTAAAAAATTTATAACTATTATATAAAAAGTTATTTAATAAAAGCTTTTTAAAAGCTAGTAGTTTATTTAATTTATTTAACTTTTTTAATTTAATAAATTTATATAACTATTTTTAACTATTAAATTATTTTAAATAAAAGCTAAAAATATTAAATAAGCTAATTAAAAAAAATTTTATATTTAGTTAATAAATATTTAATTATATTTTAAAATAAAAAGCATTAATAAATTTAATAATATAATTTATAATATTTATAAAAAAAAAAGCTAAATAAAAATTAATAATTTTATTTATATAAATAAAAAAAAAATACTTTTATAAAAGTATTAAAATAAAATAAATAAAATAATTAAAAATAATTATATTATAATAAACAATTTAGTTATTTTTAAAAATTATATTAATTTAAATTGTTTTAATAGTAATATAAACTATTATATAATATAAAAAGCTAAGCTTGCTAAAAATACTAGTAATATTTTTATATAGCTATATTATAAAAACTAGCTAAATAAAGCTAAATGCTATATTTTGTTGTTTTTTTTATTTAAGCTATATTATTATAAAACTAGTATATTTAACTAAAAAGTTATAATTAAAAAATATTTTAATAATATAATAAATAATAATTATAATAAAGCTTAAAATATTAACTAAGCTATTTATATTATTACTTTTTATAAAAAAAAAGCTATATAGTTTATTATTTTAAAATATATAATTTAATAAAATTATTAAGTATTAATTATTATAAATTATAAAAAAAAATTAGTATATTTAATTAATATTATATATAAGCTTTTATAAATAGTTATAAAAATTACTAAAAAAATATATAATATTTTTATAAAATTTTAGCTAGCTTAAATAAGTTAAATTTTAATTTTTATAGTAATAATTATTTTTTTAGTAATTAAATAGTAAAATAAGTTTAGTTATAATTATTTAGCAATTTTAAATATTTATTATATTTTTTATAAGCTTTATTATTTTTAAAATAATATTTAAAATAACTAATAAAAATATTTTAATAATAGTTATAAAATTAATAAGCTAGCTAAATAAATAAAAACATATATTAGCATTTAAATAATTAATATATTTTAAAATATACTAGTTAAATATTTTAAACTTTTTAAAAGTAATATTAATATTTAAATTTATAAAGCAATAAAAGTAATAAAAATAAATATAAATAATTAATTTAAACTTTTATTATAAAACCTTTTAAAAAAATCTAAAAGCAAAAAATATAAAAAAAAGCCTAAAAGTTAATAAAAAAATACTTTTATATTTAAACAAACTATAAAATTTAAATTTAAACTTAAAAATAAAGCTAAACTATATAACAAATTATATTATAAATAATATAAAACTATATTTAAACTAGCAATTTTTATTTAAAATAGTAGTTTAATAAATATTATACTTTTAAAATTTTTTTAAAAAGCTTTTAATAATTATTAAATAGCTTAGCTAATAATAAAAAGTATAAAATTTTTATATAAATAGCTTAAAAAGTTATAAGCTAACTTAACATTATATTTTATAATATTATACTTAAATAAATAAAAAAAATAAGCTTAGTATAAAAAAAGCATAAAAGCTTTTAAAACTATAAAAATAGTTTTTTTACTTTATAAAATTTATAAAAGCAAAAAAAAATTAAAAAAATTAAATAATTAAAATATACTTAGTATTTAAAAATATAGCAAAAATAAATAATAAAAAAATTATATAATTATTAATATTTAAATATTATAGTATTATTAATTTTTATATTTTATACGCAATAAATTTATTATTTAGTTAATTTATGCTAAAAATAACTAGTATATTAATTAAAAAAAAAATAGTATAATATTATAAAACTACTAATAAAAAAGTTAAAAAATTACCTAAATATTATTTAAAGCTTTTAAGTTTTTATAGTATATATTAAAATTATTATTATTTTTTAGCTTTTATATTTTTTTTTTGTTAAATTTAAAATATATTACCTTTAATTAAAAACTTTTTTAGTAATTTAAATAATTTCTATTACTATTAGAAGCGTATAGTTAATTCCTACCTCCTTTAAGCAGCCTATGTATTATTTAAAGGCATGTAAACTGTTTTAATACCAAGCGAGAACATGGCCGAGGCATCATTTAAGCAGCCTGGCAATAAATCTGGCTCACCATTTAACTAGTTTAGCGCCGGTGGTTTAAACGTCGCGCGCAAATTGATCGGATAGAAGAAAGTGTTATAGGTTCGTCAGGACGCCAAGTTAAAAGCGACGGATAAGTTAACAGAGACACTTGGGCCGCTGTTGGCTATTTTGCGGTCCTGGAACGGAATGCGGGACGCTGTATTTTTTAGAGTCGACAGGAATCAAGGACCGAGATTTTGGAGGTGGATAGTGGCTCCCTATTTTGCACCACCTATTGTAGCGAAATTTTACCTACCACGTATTTAAGTAAGATGACCCCCCCTGCCACGATCCATACCCCTACGGGCCACCTTAACTACCCCGATTTTATGCGTTTTGTTTATATAAACTATTTTAATTATTTTTTTTAATCTTATTTACTTTTTTATTTATAACTACTTTTTTATATTTATTTTAACCGCTGTTTTTTTTTTCTTTTTAATACTAGCTATAAACTATAAATAGTATATAAAGCGTATAGTTTATAATGTTAAGCTTGGATTGTTTATTTATATAGCTATAAAAAAGTAGAATATTTTTAGATTTTATATTTAATGCTAATTTTAAAGCATACTAACCTAAAAAAAAGTTAATTAAGCTTATTAGTACTTTTTTTTATGTTTTAAAACTTAATTAGCTAATTAGTTTATTAGTTAAGTTAAATTAAGCTTTATATTATTATTAGCTTAATTTTAAGCTATTGTTTAATAGCTAGTTAATATTTTAAATAAGCTATATATTTTTAGTAAAACTTAATACTATAAATTTTTAGCTAAAAATTTAGCTATATAAATTATTAAAGCTAAAATAATTAATTACTATAAAGTTAATAGCACTATAGCATATAATATTAATTTATTTTTTAATTAATTAAATATATTAAAACTTGCTATAATTTTTATAAATTGTTTTTTTAACACTAATAAAATAAGTATTAGCTAAAATATAAAATATAACTACTAGGTTATAACTAATTTTAAAATTAAAAATACTATTAAAAAAAACTTTAATTAAAGTAAATAAATTAAAGCTTTAAAGTATATTTATATAAATAATAAAGCGTTTTTACTATTAATTATTTTTAAAAACGCTTAAGTTTAAAACTAATAGTTTTTTAACTATAATATAAGTTTATAAAATAATTAATAATTTTATATATTTTTTAATAAATAAATAAATAACTTTATTATATTAATTTAGTTAAAACAAGTTTTTATATTTTATAAATTTGCTATTTATAATAATATATAAGTTATATTAATATATAATAGCTATAAATTATATATAAATAACAAATTTTTATAGCTTTATTTAATAAATAAAATATAGCTAATATTTTATAAATTATATTATAATTATATTTTTTAAATATTAAATATAAAAATATTTAGTTTAATAAAAAAATAGCTTAAAATATTACTTTATATTATAGTTAATAAAACTTTTAAAATAAAGCTTATTAAACTAAAAGTTTTAAAAGCTTACTAATAAGCTAAAATTAATTTTTTAATGTTTAATAAAATTAAAAATGCTTAAAAAATAATAAAAATATATTTATAAAATTAAAAAAAAGCATTATTATTAAAATATATTATTTTTAAAAAAAAATATATTAAAAGTATTATAATAAATAGCTTAAGTTTATAAAAAGCTTTTAATGCTAAATTTTTTAAAAATAATAGTTAAAATATTTATTTTAATGCTTTTTAAAGGTTAAGCTTTTTAAATAACTAGCTAAAATTTAAGTTATAAAAGTTTTATTTTATATAGCTTTATATAAAAGCTACTTTTTTAAAAAGCTACTAAAATATTTAATAATATTATAAATACTAATAAGGTTAAATAGTTTAAGCACTAATATCCTTATATTATAGTAAAAATAAACTATTTAAAAAATAAAATACAATATGCGTAGCAGCTATAACTTCGAGCTTTATTTATATATATGCTTTTTTATTATAAAGTTATTTGCTATAGTAATTATATATAAACTTTAAAGCTATTAAATATAAAATAACATAGTATATAAACTTTTAAAAAGCTTATAATATAATAGTTTATATGTATATATTTATACGTAGTTTGCGCTATATATAAAGGTAACTAGTTTAAGTTTTAGTTTAACTACTTATTTAATAATACACTGTTATAATTTCTTCTTTTTATAAAGGCTTGTTTTAAACTTATAAACAAAAGAAATAGTAGCATATAAACAAAAAAATGCAAAGTTTTATTAGATTTATTATAGCACGTAGTATTAAAGCTTAATAAGTTAAAAAAGCGCAGTATATAATTATATACGTAAAAATTTAAATATATAACCTTTTTAAAAGTTAATATTTTTAAATAATAAAAAAATATTTTTAGTATATATAATTAGTTAGTATATAAAAGCTTTTAATTTTTAGTACTTTTTAACTATACTAATAATTAATTATTATTATAGTAGTTTATTAACTAAATTAATATATAAAGCTAGCTTATTTGCTTTTTTACTATTATTATAATTTAGTAAACTTTATTGCTTTTATTTTATTATTATTTTTATAAAGTTTTTTAAACCTGTTTTTTTTAATAGTTTTTAGCTATTATAATAAATGCTTTAATAAACTTATTATATTTAAATTTTTATTATAATATTTTTCAAGCTAAGTTAGTAAATTTTAAAAGTTTGCTATAAAATATTAAATATTATTATATTTTTAGCTTTTTTATTATATTTTATAATATAATTGCTTTTTTTTAATATAAAATAATAAAACTTTTTTTATTTTTTATTTTTTTTTTATTAAAGTTAAAATTTATAACTTTGCTATTAAGTTTTTTATATTTTTAACTTAAAAAAAAGTTATTTAAATATTTATAAAAATAGTTAGTATAAAACTATTAGCTTTTTTACTAAGTATTAAATAATTTTAATATAAAAATATTAAAGCTAAAAGCTATTATATTAATAATTTTATAAAGTTGTTTTATTATTAAATAATTAAACTTATTGCTAAATTAATTAGTTTATTTTTTTTTTATAAAAAATATATATTTAGTTGTTTATATTAAAATTAAGCTATTAATAATATTTATTTGCTTAATTTATTATTTATTACTAGCTTTTTTTAACTAATTATTATATTACTTTTATATATTTTTATTAGTACTAAATAAATATTTAAGCTTTTTTATAGTTTAAACACTTTTAAACTATTATATTAAATAAGCTTTTAGTTTATAGCTTTTAATTAAATGTTATTTTTATAGGTTTATTTATAATAACTTTTTTAAATAATAACCTTTTTAAAAAATTATAAAATAAAAATGTTTATATTATATTTAAAGCTAGTATAGCTTTTAACTAATTGCTTTAAAAATAGTTAATATAAAAATATAATTATTAATTAAGCTATTAATATATAATTTTAATTTATTTTATAGTTTATTTATAGCTTATAAAAAAAAAGTTTAATTATATTTTATAAATTTTTAATAGTTTATTAGTAAAATTAACAATAAATTAAAATTTATAATTATTAGTAAATAATTTTAGCTAGTTAAATAACTAATAAAAGTTTTAATAATATATTTTTATAGCATTATATATAGTTATATTATTTTTATAAAAAATTGTTTAAGTTAGTTTAAATAAATAATTTATTATATAAAAAACTATATTATTTTTTAATTTATTAGCTAAAAAGCTTTTAAAATTAATTATAATATATTGTTATAAATAGTTAAATACTAGCAATAAAATTAATAATTTTAGCATTTTATTATAAAATATTTTAGCTAGTTAGCAATAATAGTTAATAATATACTATTTTATATTATTATATATTTTTAGCTATTAATATTTTTATATTATTAAGTTATAAGTTTTTTTATATTTAAAATAAATAGTTGTTAAATATATATATACTTTTTTAATTATATAAATATAAAAGTTTTTTATTTTAAATATTATTAGTTTATTTTTATATAGCAAAAAGTTTTTTAATATAGTTTAATTAAAGTTTTTGCTATTTTTTGCTTATTTTTTATACTTTTATATTTTTTTATTATAGTAGTTAGTATTTAATATAATATTTATTAATATTATATTAAATAATAGTAAAAAAATTATATTTTTTAATATATAAACTATTAATATATTAGTTATATTAATTATTTTAATATATAATATTAATTTAAATAAAGTAATAGTATACTATTTGTTTTTTTTTTGCTTTTATATTTTTAAGTTTTTTTTTAAACGTAATAATATATTTATAATAGTATTTTTAAAGTTTAGCTAATAAATAATAATAAAATAGTATTAAAAAATAAGTTTTACTTAATTAGTTTATTAAAAGTTAAATATTTGCTTAATACTAAAATATTTTAATATTATATAATTAATAACTATAATAAAAAGCTATTATTATTATAGCTTTATTAATTTTACTTGCTAATAAAATAACCTTTTAATTATTGCTAATATTTTTTTATTATAAATATTATAATTTAATTTAGCTTTTTATAAAGTTTTTAAATAAAATGCTATAAATTTTTATTAATTGTTTTTATTATTATATTATATTAATATTTTAGCTATAACTTTATTAAAAATATTTATTTTTATTTTAGTTTTTGCTTTATATAAAAAATATTTTAATATAAAAGCTTAAAAAAAAGCTTAATATACTTTTTTAAACGTTATTTAATATATTTTAGTTTATTTTAATAATATATTTATATAAGTTAAATTTATTAATAGTTTAATAATATATTTATACTTTTTAATAAATTAATAATAAAAGTTATAAAATTTAAAAAATAAATAAACCTTTTTTAATTAAGCTTTTTTATTAACTACTAATAGTTTTTAATATTAAATAATTTTTAGCTTAACTAAATTTACTTTAATATTATTAATATTAATAATAAACTTTAAAAACTTAGTTTTAATAATATAAAATTTATATTTTTTTAGGTTAGCTTATAATTTTATTTATTATAAGTAAGCTAAAACTTTATTAATATATTATTTATATTTTAATTTATTATTAAAATAAATTAATATATTATTTATATAAATAGTATAAAAAATATTAAAATATTTTTATAATATATTATTAATAAACTTTTAAAATATAAAAAGCTTATTAGTTAGCTTAAATAATAAAACTTTTAATTAGTAAATATTATATTTTATTTTAAAAGCTATTAACCTTTTGTTTTTTTTAGTAATATATATTTAGTAAAACATTTAATAAATATTAATTTTAAAAAAAACTTTAGTTTTAAATAACTATATTAATTTTTTTATATTATATTGTTTAGTTTTTAATAATTTATATAAAATTATAATAATTTATTTTTTTTATTATAAAAAAAACCGGTACTACTTATAATATATTTATAAGTTTAATAAAATCTTTAAATAAGTTTTTTTTAATATATTTTTAATAAGCTTTTGCTTTTTTTAGTAATATTTTATATAGTGCGCTATATTTTAGTAATTTTAAAAGTTTATTAATTATAATATAATAGTTTATTTTAAGTTATTATAATAAAAGTTTATTTAATGTTATTTTATTAAATATATTTAAATATTTATAATATTACTTTAAAACTATTTTATAAGCTTTTTAATATAGCTTTTTTTTATTTTTTACTAATAAGTTGTATTTTTTTTATTTAATAATCTTATTAATTTTATATAGCATAATAATACTATATATAATTATATTTTAATATTTAATAATTATTTAATAAAATATTATACTAATTATTATAATTATAATTAATTATACTTTATACTAGCTAAAAGCATTTTATTAAAGTTAATATTTTTTTTGCTTATTATATAATAATATATTTTTTTTAAATTAGTTTGTTATTTTTATATAAAGTTTAAAAGTTAGTAAAAGTTTATAGTTTTTTTTATTAAACAAATATTTTATTTAGTTTATATTTTATTTTTATTAAAAAATATATATATTAAACTAAACTTTAAAAAATTATAATATTATAAATATTTTATATAAAAAAAATACAAAAAGCTTTATAAGCGCTTTTATATTAATACTTTTTAATTTAATAATATAAACTTATATTTAACTTATAATTACTTTTATAGTATAACGTTTTTAGCTTAAGCAATTATTTTAATGCTTTTTATTTTTTTATTTTATAAGCTTTTTATACTATTTTATATTTTTTTAATATATAAAGTTAATTAAAACTTTATTAATATAATTTATTAAAATATTATAGCTATAGTATTTTAGTTACTAATTATTTAAAAATAATAATTGCTTTTTTTGCAAATTTATTAATATATTATAATATTTAAAAAAATTTTTATTTATAATAATATTATATTTTATATTAAATACTAATAAAAAAATATTGTTAATAATATATTTTTATATATAAAAATAAACTTTTAATGCTATATTTATAGTTTATATTAATTTATTATTATATTTAATAACTAAAAACAATTAAAATTTTATTAATTGTTTAAGTTATAAATATTTTATTACTTTTTATATAAAAAGTATATTAATAAAAAGGTATATATTAGCTTTTATATTAATAAAGCATATAATAATTAAAATAAGTTTATTATTTACTATAGTATATTATATAAAAGGAAAGTTTTTATTTAAAAGCTTTTTTAAAAAATTAAATAATAACTTTTTATATTTATTTATATTTAGTACTAATACTTTAATAAGCTTAAAAAAAAGTTTAGTTATTTTAAGTATTATTTTTTAACAAATTTATTTTAAAGTTTTATTAAAAAATATAGTTTTTATTTATTACTTTTATAAAAATTATACTAATATAATTATTATTTATATATTTATATTTAGTTTTTAGTAAATATTTATTATTATAATACCTTATTTTATAATAAATAAAGCATTAAGCTTTAATAATAAATATTATAGCTTATTTAAATATTAGCTTAATATATATTTTTTAACTATTGTTTATAGTTTTTATTATAGCTATTTTATAATATTTTAAATATTATTATAATTTTATATTATTATAGTTAAACGTACTAAAAGTTAAATATATTTATTATAGTATTTTTAAATTAAATTAGTTTTTTTTACTATTAGTTTTATTTTTATTTTTTTTTTATAAATATAACTAGCTATAAAGTTTTTATACTATTAATAGTTTAAAGTTTAAACTTTATTATAATATTTAATAAAAATAATAGTTAAATTTTTATATTTTTATACTAGTAGTTTATTTAACTTTTTTAATAGCTTATTATATATATTTTATTTATAGTTTTTAAAATTTATATAAAACTAACTAGTTAATTAAATAAACTTTGCTAATAGCTTTATAAATAAATTTTTATAAATAATTTATATTTTTTTATATTTGTTTAAGTTATAGTAATAAATATAAAAATAATTAAGCATTTTTTAATATATTTATAAAATTAGTACGCTATTATAATTATTAGTAATAAAGTTAATAATATTATTAAATATAATTTTTTTATATAACTAATAATATAATTTATTTTTTTAGCTTTATTTATAAAATAATTAGTATTTTTAGCTAACTTTTTTTTAAATAGTAAAAACTAATATTTAAACTATACTTTTAATTTATTAAACTTTAGTTTATTATTAATAAAAATAAAAAAGTATTTTATTTTACTTAATTTTTATATATTTTTTTTATTACGTTTTAAAAATAATTAAGTACTTTTTTTATAGTTAATATTTATTATTTTAAAAATTAAAATATTAAAAAATCTTTTTAATAAAAAAAAAAAATATTTATTACTAGTAGTTTTAATACTATATATTTTGCTATAATTAGCTTAGCTAGTTTTATTAGTTTGTTTTTTAGTATGTTTGCTTTTTTTTTAGTAGCTTAAAGTTTTACTTTTTAATAAGTATATTTATTATTATTAGTAAAGTTATAAGTTTTGCTAAGTTTAATACTAAATTTATAAACTTAAAAATTAATTTATTAATTATTTTTATTTAAAACTATAGTAATTTTATATAAATTTAATATAACTTTATATATAGTTAACAAAACAAACTTATTTATTTTAAACTTTTAAAATATTTAGTTAAAATTTTTATATATATTTTAATAAATTAAGCTTTAGTAAAAAAACTATTAAAATATAGCTATTTAATACGTTTATTTTTAGTTATTAGTTTAAAAAGTATATAAAGTTTTTTATTTTTTAAAAAAAAATATATTGCTATTTTTTTGTAGTAGTTTATTATATTTTTTATAATATTATTATTTTATATTATAATAAAATTAATTTTTTTAATAAAAAATATACTACTATTTAATAATATTTATAGCTATTTTTATTAAGCTTATTTGTTTTAAATATTATATTATACTTTTATTTTATATTTTGTTTTATAATAATAATAGCATTTTAATTTTTTTTAATATATTATTTAATTAATATTTAATAAATTAATAGAAATTATTATTATAAGTTGCTATTTTTTTATATTAAAAGTTAAAGTAGAATATTATATTATATAGCGTATTAATATTAAAATATACCTATTACTTTGCTTTTATAATAGTTTTTTTGTTAGGTTTTTTATAAACTATTATATTATTAATTTAATTTTATTAAAAAAGTTATTATTTTTTTAAACAATAAAAAAATAAAGTAGTTTATTATTATAAATATTAATAAGGTTAAATAGTTTAAGCATTAATATTTTTATATTATAGTAAAAATAAACTATTTAAGAAGTAAAATATAATATGCGTAGCAGCTGTAACCTTAAGCCTTATTTATATGCGTGCTTTTTTATTGTAAGGCTATTTGCTATAATGATTGCATACAAACCTCGAGGCTATTAAATGCGAAATAGCGTGGCGCACGGACCCTTAAAAGGCCTGTGGCATAGTGGTCCGCGCGCACGTGTTTGTACGTGGCACGCGCCACACACAAAGGTGACCAGTTCGAGTCCTAGTTTAACCACCTACCTAATAGTACGCTATTATAAATAGTAAATATAGCAAAATTTTAACTTTATAAACTAAGGTTAAATTTTTATAAACTAAACTTATAAAAAAAATTAATATTTATTAGTAAGTAGTTAAACTTTTATTAAAGTAGCAATTTGTTTAAATAACTAATATTTAAAAAGCAAAGCAAAAGCTAAAGTTTAAAATTATATATAAAAATAAAAGCAAAAATTACAAAGTGCTAAAAAAGCTTAATAAGCCTAAAAAAACTTAAATTAAAAACTAAATAAAAGTAAAAGATTTTATAGAAGTTAGAGCAGTAAATTAGGTATTTTTATCTATTTTTTTGGGCTATTAAAATAGGTTTGAGTGGTATATATAAAATATAGCTAAGGTGGCCCGTGGGGGTATGGATCGTGGCAGGGGGGGTCATCTTAGGTCAACGCTAACGTATAACTTTAGTACTTTAAAGCCATACCTGGACGCGAATAGTCCAGAAAGCTTCTTGATCAGCCTAATAACTGACAGTCAATTTACAAAAGCATCGGGGCAGGATGGGTTCGCATACAGCGACAGAATTCGATCGGACATAGTCCATGCATATTGAGACTTCATAGGAAGAAAAGACTGCCCCTCCGGTCCTTTTTTCCTGTATAAAACTACTCGCTCAAAAGTTTCCGCACTTTATTCTTCATTATAGCCGCTACCGCATCTCCCGGCGAATTATCGTCGAACGGCTTCTTACATATAATGACGTCTAGAACCACGGGTTTGGTAGCTTCCACGCCATCGTTAGGGGTAGTTTAACCCGGGATCAAGATGCTAAACGACTGGAATAGTCCCAACCTTGTACGGCCTTCGCGCCTCGATCAACCCAATACGCGAATCGTATGCCCGATTATGGCCCATCACCCGTGATTGATAATCCGGGTTATGAAGAGTTTGTAGGGCGACGTGGAGTCAAAACAGGGGCAGGTGGAGGGGACTCATTGTTTGTGCCGTTACGTTACCACCGGTTCCATATGCTATTGGTGTACTGGTAGTTTCTTTGCACATAGACAGTATGTATTGGATACCCGGAGCACCTAGCGCCTAAGGTAAGATAGAGCCTTAACTAACTTTGATACTCATTATCTACCTTCATCTTGATCTATTATACCTTATTAGAAACATCAACCTCGAAGAGGAGTGGTGGACTTAAGAGTAGGGCTACCTAAAAAGGGACTTTTTACCGCTGAAAATGGATATAAATAATTCTAGCCTGAAAGGAAACAGGACTCTACGTCTCTTGTGATATCACTAAGCTTATTTTATAGCTAACCTTTGTAAGTTGTTATTGGGATTCCTTTGATTAGCTGATCCCCTAATTGTGTCGATGACCGACGTCTCAAGGAAGCGTATGGGCGAACCTACCTCTTTTGTGAGGACTAGACGTCTCATATCACTTCTAGTCTATTTTAAGACCTATCCCACGTAAAACTCACAAAGGATTCTAAAGCACCATTAGTCAATAAATTGCTTGGAAAGATCAAAGCGTCCATGTTGATCTCGGACAAGAATCACCGCCGTAACATCGAGAGACAGGTGTCTAGCGCCCCCAATCTACATAAGGCAAACACGGGTCGGAAACATCCAGCATACGCAAAGAGACGGATGTATCCTAAATAAGATGGCCCTACGTCTAGTACCAATAATGATGCGGGCGTATATCAAAACGGCTTGATCCTTATATCATACCCATCATGACACTCTGTCTAGCGGAGCAACAAGGTTTGGTTTAGTGAATTAGTTCTTTCTATAACTTAAGATATTATGTCAGTTTTATTAGGCTAAAGGTAGGCAGTCTACGAGCTGTTCAACCCTATTGCACAAGCTCGAGTTATTCTTTATTGCTGGGAGGGGATATTTACCGTTGGATGAGGCCGTGCCGTGTTGTGCGGGGGAACCTTTACCGGGAAACGTGCAGAGGAAGGAATCACCCAGCACCCCAGCGGAGCTTTAGTTCCCGGTACGGGATTGGCAATGTGAATAACTCATTAGCCAAAATTCACCGTGTTCTAGAAGCGACTCATCTTTGTTGCGATATTATAAAGGGAACACATCCATCGTCGAAGTCACCCGGTGTACACTTATGACAGTAGAGTCAATTGAATAATTGTACCAATACTCCCTACATTAAAATCGAACACAAATAAAATCCAAAAATGAAGGTTTCGTGCCTCTCGGCTATTGCGCTCGTCGTCGCTTGCGGTGTTTCAGCCGGCGACCTAACTCCGTCTTGGAAGAAGCTGACTTACTCCCTCGGGCTGATGGAATTGAACCTCAATTACGACCGCACTCGGGTTGACAACTACTACGCACAGGCGGCACTCAAGGGGGTTGATGGCAATCCGCTAAACGGGACGGAGAAGGCAGTTACCGAAATCCTACTCCGAAGGCTGACGGATGCGAACCACATGCAAATTGTAGCATTGAGTGACCTACGCGGTTACCTTTACTGGCCAGAAAAAAATCCGGAACAATACTACGGAGCGGATAAACGCTACGTTGAAAGCATCGACTTTCACCTGCCCGAGGGGTTTTTGGATACCCAAGGTGTCTTCAATGATAGGGACGGGCTCCGCCCCATTTCCGACATCCCTAACTGCCAGGTCTGCCCAATAACTTGGTAGAAACTATTCAGACAGGTGTGTTACAAATATGACACACTTCGGCCTATTAGGTGATAGGGATGGCTTTCTTGATGGTCAAAACCGGGGGCATCTCAGGTGTATATGAGAAATGGATCTTCGGCATTTTAGTACGGTGGCCGCAGCCCAGATTACCATAACGGTCTTAGGAACTTTTGAGGATGTATTATATCCCATCACCGATATGATACTGAAAAGTTCTAGAGAGCAATCGATAAAGAATGCGTGTGTGTCAGTTATTCTTAGGGTAACAACATGTATTCTACTTTAATATGGGAATGAGATTTCTTTCCTTTTCTTAGTGCCTAAGGTGCTTCAAGTTTCTGTAGCTATCTACTGAGCTGTGGTGGTGAGCTTGCTGTGGAGGTAAGTTATTTCGGGATCGTTTTCGGCTACTTACTCCGGGTAACGACATTACCCAGATTCTTGTGCCATAACTAGCCATGCGGAACGCATTCAAGTTATCAGTCTATTTATAATACATTTCGTTACACTTGACTTCAAAAACTCAATGAGATGATTCAGATGAAACAGCTTGCAACACTGCTCCTTGAGACTCGCTGACACGAGTGCATAGTCGTTCAGCGCTCAGACTAGCTCAGCAAGATACCGTACCAGAACATGATGGATCTAGTAAATAGTTAATCAGCAGTTCAAGGTTCCCCAATAATAGTAATATTAAGTACATTTAACTGTTTAAAATTATTATTCTTAACAAAGTTTAGCCTTGTTAGGGGCTGTTCGTCCCGTCGCTCCTTTCGTCTTATAGGTGATGTATTAGGTCACGAACCACCACCGTAACCCTAATAGTATAGCTCCTAGTATTCACAAGAGATTGAAAACTTCTAGCTTTATTTCAGTTTCTCAAAGTCATATTGTGGCTCCGCGCCTCTATTGACATTCGTGGAAGTTTCCTAGTTCTCTACATGCTTAGTTAATCAACGAATCATGAAATTTGAAACAATCCACTCACTAATAAAATCATTTTCCTACTCTTCCTTTTTCTCTCTCGTCAAATAACCATACAATTTTTGGTGTAAAAGCGATCTTTGTGTTATAAGTATCCGGTATTAATACACAGACCGCCTCCGTTAAACGTCTAAAGGTGTAAAGGTTTATTATCATAGAAAATGTAGTATCTTCTGGCCCTCTAATGTAATTAAGCCTTAAACCTAACAGCATATTATACTGTCGGTTCTTAAATGCTTGATAATCAATTTGTGGTTTTCTTTAAGCTGACACTAACGATTACCCAGGACTCGAAATCATGCAGACAAAGAATTGCGACCAGCTTCAATAGTTCCCGCCCCCGGATATAATTACAGCAGCTTTCTCGGCAAGTGCATCCACAGCTACTTGAGTATGCGCTCCGATGGAGATGGAAAAAACAGAGGCATTCACAACGCGCAGATTCTGGACACTGTTGACTCCAAGATTTGTGTCGACCACCTTACTCATTGAGCAGGTCCCGGGGCCATTGACTGTCGATCTGCTCAGTCAACAGATACATCAGCATTACTCTTGGGTTATGAGCAAGAAAGGTGATCAGCTTACACTACTTGGTCCTAACTCTCTTGTCCAAGTATTCATCGCTTGCCTCGACACTAAGCGGCTCAAACCCGGGAAACGGAGTCTCGCCATCAACGATATCACGGCCCAGCGCCGCATTGCCCGCCATTAAGGCCGCGACGTTGCGTAGGGAGTGCCGCCAGACGATTTTATCCACTTCGGTAGCGAAATATTTAGAATCAATTAGAGGCGCAACCTTGGGGTCCTTGGACTAGATTAGATGGTGACTGTTACTCGCGACGTGGGTTTCATTCCCATCAGGGCGTCGCTAATGTGCGTGCCTTCAACCGAAAGTGAGGGGGGGCCACCGCAATATACATGACCAGGTTGTCCATCACGGCCCAGTCTCTCTTCAACAACTTATGCCCTGGGTTAACATGGCCGTCATATTTGGCAATTGCAGCCACTAATTGACTCCGTGGGACAGCAGTGCAGGATTGCTCAGTGATGGTGGATAGGGGGTAAATACAACCTGTAGATATGAGTGACGCGATTTGCAGTTTGCCATCATGACCATGAGACTCAAATTTCTCATTATCATACCACTTCTCTGTCATCTCGAAGCAGCCTAGTTGCTCTTGATAGCTCCAGCGCTCATCTTGGGCATCTTTGGCCCAGCCGTTAAAATTGGCTTTAGACCCTCGAAACCAATCACCTTCGGCAACAGACTCAGCTTGGCGATCATGCAGAAAGACAGAAGAGATGATCTGGGAACTTACAGCCGTTGATGACGGAGCCGTCGCCCAGAGCCTTGCCGGATGGAACATAGATCTGTCTTCCGTTAAGATGAGTCTGCGGCACAGCCTTGTAGCCCCAATAAAACTGGACTCCAATGAGATTGAGCGACTTAAAATGGAAGATATCTTTGTTTACGCTTACGTCGGGTCCGAAATCGAGAACGAGAATGCGGGAAGAAGGCTGGCACTGTTTCAGTCAATGTGCCAATACACAGCTAGCTAAACCATCGCCGACCATTATGTAATACCACTCTCCGGTAGCAGCCATGATGGGAAAGGGAAACGAGTCTATTTCGGGGTCCGTCTATGTGAGCAAAATGAAGAACGAAGTCATTTCAAGGGAAATAAAATGGGTGATTCTAATTCTTTTAGCAGCTTCTGGATGGCAGGGTAAAGAGCAAAAGTGGCAGGGCTCTTTCTGCACCTCAGCCTACCTTATCTGTCTATGATGTAATATTGTGTATCCTGCTAAATTCCGACAAAGGACGAAACACAAGGAGGTGATAGACCTTATTAGTACATAATGCTTCAGCTCGCCTACAAACTAAGACATTCGAGATCTGACCCCGTATCGAAGAGACTTGACTGCGAAGAAACACCTCGATCGCTGCATATAAATAGAGGACCAGAGGACTCGATAGATAGACTGTTCAAAGGCTATGGACCTTTGAGAGTCTAGAAAGATTATTATATAATACGGCCATTGGGCCGGGCCTTAGAATACTAGCCCTGTTACACGAATAGCATGCCTATCGTATATTATACATTTATGCTATGAACAATGGATTATATTCTGTCTAGGATAACGTATAAACACCATTTCATTCCGCGGCTATTGTAACAATAGAGGCGTATTCGGTGTTCCGAACGCTGACAGTTACTCCCAAAACCTTCGCACCCGAACCCTTCCCAGTCATGTAAGCAATTGTAGGTTTCGTTAGAGACTCCTCCAAGAGTCTCTTAGCTTTGCTCAAAACCCATTCATTTTCATATAATTTGTCTTCTATTTCGATAGCCTGTCTATCGTAATTTGACTTCACCATAAGTGCCGCGCTATCAAGGCAGCCAATAGCAGCGATCATATAGTCTTCTGTCTCGAATCTAACTGTTATCAGGACGTTGGAACCCTGCACGCTCCTGCAAACTAAAGCAATAGGACCGACATCAGTTATTCGGCCCGGCTGGAACCCGGTGAGTCCCCCACTATGGTGCGCAGTTAACTGTTTTCCGCCAAGGGGGACTTCCACTGTTATAGCGCCATTCTCATGATTATATTTTCTTACGTGATGGCCACTTGCGGAAATTTGGCGCTTGAACGTGACTGGTGCAATTTCTGTTGGAAACGGCTGGATAATGATAAGCCTCCCGGTGGGCGCTCGTTCGCGTGTATCGGGAACCCTGTGTATGAAGGTCTTGGGTATTTGCCCTTGCGCGAAGATCTTCATACTGCCCCCGAGACCGTCACTACGTCCTATATACAGGACGGGAGTCACGTGACAACATGTCTCTTCTAAGTCTGAATTGTTAATACGAATCAAGATCTGTTCCTCCGTAGCCATCCGTTCGATGTCATCGACATGTACCGAGACTAGTTGGTGGAAGATTCGGGCATAGATGCCACGGGCCTTGGTCTCTTCGATGAAGAACCCGATATATCTATCTTCGTAGCCTGCCTCGCAGCAATTCAGTATTGCAATTAGTGACGTTTCTTTGGCATAATACTGTCGGTTCCAAAGCAACGCCCTCTCGGGGATACCATTCCAATATGGCGACGGGTTTAGCCCTTGCATTATTCGTAATGATATATGTATGCCTTTATTGGTGGCCGAGAAAGGTGACGCTCTCATAGAAATAGTCCTCTCCGGGGATCTGAAAGATCCAGAGTGAGAAAATGCGGCTGGATTTCGTGCTAGTAAAGCGCCATGAAGCGCCACGTGCGCAAATATAGTCTCATCATCTGAATATTTTATGATCTCTTCCTGGAGTCGGCGGAAAGCCTTGATACCTTCGCCATATACTAGAGGCATAGACACGCCAAAGAGACCTAACAAGCAATATGCTTCGTCTTCCACCCTGGTTGTTTTCCTTCTTGAAGCCCACTAACTTCAATTAGCATTAGATATCGAGCATAAGTCCTTACACTTATATCCGCTGGGGGGTTGGGTTGGGTTGTATGAGCAGACTCTGGAGATCCTAATTCATTGGATAGTGTGTCTGTGCACAAGAAAACCTTTGCCAGGTTTAAAGGAGTACTGACCGACATCTTTTCAGCAACGCTGAACTCCTTAGGATAACAGCCATTGAGGGCCTTGGTCCTAATACCAGTAATCGCTCCAAGGGCGTTCTTCAAAGTGTTGCGCGTGCCCAGCTCTGACCATTCTTTCGAATAGAACACAACGAAAGGTGGTGCGATCAATTCCTGCAAGGTCCAGCCCCGATTAAACCATCTGCTCAATCGGAAGCCACAAGGAACTTGGTTTTTTATTCGTTCCCGATCAAAATGGGAACGGAAAGTCTGGTTTGCCTCCTCTGCATCGTCCTCGATAACCTCCTTGATGTCGTCCTTACTAACATCTTCGAGATATGCATAGCAAACATTGGCTTCCTGATACCAGCGGTACATAGAGTTTATAGCTTCAGATATTTCAGCAGAACTTTGCTTGTCGATGCAGCAGGTGTCAATCCACTAAATATGTCAGCCAATGTGACTACGCGTTGTCGATAAACTTGCCACATATTCGAAACCATTCATACGAGCCTGTTCGCAACATCCTAGAATCTTTTGGTAGCCCTTTATCCCCGCTGCTCTTCTCTTGACCATGTCTTTGAAACTAACTTCCTGCTCGCCCCACGTATGTGAAAGGATAGCGTATGGGGGAACATCGCTCCCGATAAACTCACGGATAACAAGGGTATTAACATTAAGAAGACGCATAGTATTTAGATTTTGGAGTTTATGTACTTCTTGCGTGTCTTTAGCACCTGGAAAATATAGAAGGAATCATGAACACGCATAATGCCAAAGAATTCTGCCTGACATGGAACGAAGTTGGAAGCGAGATGGTTGGGTAGTTGTCACACGGTTAATATTGCCACTTTTGGTCACCTTGACTCACCTTTTCAGCTGCAATATATTTATCATAATATTTATTAGGCCATAAACCTGCAATTCGCTTACAGACCGAAACATACCGAAAGCGATTACAAGGAAATGCTTTAATATTTTGTATATAAATAGGAAGCTTTCGGCCTTAATAGATTTAGTTTATTTTAAAGGTTAAAAACTTTTGAAAGCTTAGATTAATTATTATATAATATAGCTTTAAGCTAAGCTTTAAAACACTAGCTTTTGTTATAAATAATTAATTTTTATTTTAAAGAACTAATTAAGTTATTTACTATATTTTATTTTTAGCAACAACCTTTTTTTTATTTAAAAGATTAATTAAGTTGCTTATTATATTTTATTTTTACTATTACAATTGCTAATATTACTATATTATATTACGCTATTAGGCTAAAACTATTTAGCAATTTATTGCTTAGCTTTTATACTTTAGTATTTAGCTTTTATAACTTAAAGCTTAAAAATAAGTACTTTTTTTTATATAAACTAACTTGTTTTTAGAAAATATTTTTGTAATTTTTACTAATAGTATTAATAAATAACTAAAACTTTTATTATTTATTTTTACTTTTATTGCTTTTAAACGTATAAAAAAACTGCTTTTAATAAAATAAATTTAAAAAAATAAACAGATAATTTTTTTTAATTTTTACAAAAGCTTATAACTTAATAATAATTATACTTTAATATAGTTTTAGTGTTTAAACTATTTATAAAAACTTTAATTATTTAAATAGTAGAAGATTTAAAGTTTAGCTAAAAAAATACTTTTTAAATAGCTTTGCTTATACTAATTTCTAATTTTTTTGAAATTTTTGCTAACTTTAAAAAAAAGGAAAACTTTAAAAATAATAACTACGAAAATAAAAAAAACAATTTTAACAGTTTTAATACTATGTTAAAAAATACTTTAAAGGTTGCTATATAACTTTTAACTTTTTAATAGAAATAAAAATAAAAATAAAAACAAAAATAAAAATAAAAACTATAAAAAATATTAGAATTATTTGTTTTTTAACTTTTATAGCTTATTAAATAAACCTTTAAAACTATTAACTAATTGTGTTTGCTTAATTAATACTATTATAACCTATTAAAAATATATTTTTTTATATATATTATATTATTTATACTTTTATAATTTTAAATAAGCAATAAAATAAGCAATAATTATTATTAGCAAAAAAAAAGCTTTAAGCTTATTTTTTATAACTTTTAAAGCTATAATATAGTTATAGCTAATATATTAAAAATTAAGCATTTAAAAGTAATAGTTTTTAACTTTTTAGTATAAATAATTAAATTATATAGTTAAATATATAAATTATATTTAGTACTATAATTTTTTGCTATTAATATAAAACTAGCTTATATAAAAAATACTAATATAATTTATAAATAATATATAGTAATTTAATATATATATAAAGCTATAATTTAAATATACTATATAAGTTTAAAAGCTTTTAAAGCTTAAATTATATATTTTAAACATAAAATAAAACAGTTTAGTTTTATTTTTATATAGTTTATATATAGTATAATTATATAATTTGCTATTAATAATAAAATATATTGCTAAGCAATTGTTAAATTAAAAAAAGTAGCTTAATATTATTTTTATATTTTATAAGCTTTATAAATTAAAGTTTTATAAAGTAAAAAGTTTTAAAATAATATTAAAAACTAAGTATAAACAAAAAAAAATAAATTATAAAACTTTTAAATTAAAAATATGCTAACTTAAAATAAATTAATTATTAAACCTATTATTAAATAGAAAATTTTTGCTTTTATATAACAAACGCTTTTAATAAAATATAAAAATAACTAATAAAATATTATTTAATAAATATTAACTTAATAATAAAAGCGTTATAATAATATGCTTATATTATATTAATTAAACTACTACTATTTATTTTTTTTATTAGTTAATTTATATTGTTTAAGCTTATATTTAAATATTTTAATATAAAAGCTAAAATAAAAATATTGCTATTAAATTAAGCTTTATAAAAAGCTTAAGCTAAAGCTATTATAAATAAAGCTTAATTATAATTTAAATTTATATATGCTAGCCCTTTTATATTAAATAGCAATAATAAAAAAAGCGTACTATTAAAAAGCATTTTTAGTACTTTTTATAACTTTAATTTAAATAGTAGTAAAACTAATTTTAAAAATAGCAAACTATTATATAAACTATTATATAGCTTATTAAAACTTTTATAAAAGTTATATAAACTTATTTATTTTAAAAACTATAATAATAAGCTAATTTAAATTTTAAAAAAATTATTACGCTTTATATTTATTATTATAAACTTAGTTAGCTTTTTTAAGCTTATAAGCTATAATAGTAAAAACTTAGTAAAATTTAAGCTATAATAAATAAAAGTTAAATTATATATTAAAACTTATTTTAAAAACTTTTTTAAAAATTAATATTATATTAATTAAGTTAGTTTACTTTTTATAAAAAAAGCTTAATTGTAGTATTAGTAGCATATTGCTTAAACTAAAAAAATAAGCTTATAAAACTACTAGTTAAAATATATATTATATTTAGCTATAAAGTTTTATAACTTTATAAAAAAGTATTGCAATACTAAAACTATAGCTGCTTTTTTTTATAAAAAAAATATTTTATAGTATTTTATAAAGCTTTTTAATTTTAATAAAATTATTTAGTAGTTAAAAACTATATTTTAAAACTATATTATTAAAACTTTACTAAATAAAATTACTAAGTTAGTTTATTTATAATAAAGTAAACTTTTTAAAACTAATAATAAATTTATTAATACTATTAAAAAAGCTAGTTTAATTTATAAAACTATAAAAGCTAACTTTAAGCTTAGCAATTATAATAATAGCAACTATAATAATAATAGTTATAAACAAAAAAAAAAAAGCTTATTTTAATTTTAAAATATTTAAAGTTAAGCTAATTTTATAAAAATATATATTTTAAGTTTAATTTAAATCTATTTTTAAAAAAAAAAATATAAAAAAATTAAAAAAATTAAAACTAAACTTTAAAAAAAAATAATAAGCAAACAATAAAGTTGCTTTTATAAATATTAACTAAGCTAATATTAATAAGTTTAAAAAAAAATAAAATATACTAATAGTATAAATATAATAACTATTAAATGTTTGCTTATTTTATAAAAAAAAACATTAATAGCAAAAATATTTCTTTTATATTAAAAAAAATTTTATTTATTAATAAGCAAAAAAATAAAAAAAAGCTTTAGCTAAACTTAGCTAAACAAGCTAAAATAAACATTTTAATAACTAAACTAATATTTTTTATAAAGTATATTATTAAAGAAAATTTTAATTTAAATTTTTAAATAGCTTTTATATTATATTTTATAAAAATTTAAAGCTAATATAAAATAACATTAAAGTTTATATAATAAAATAATCTTTAAGCAATTAACCTTTAATAAAAAAAAGCAACAAGTTTAAAAAGGTTTATTAAAAGCTTTAATTAAAAATATAATCTTTTATTAAAATAATGCTTTTTTATAACTAAAAAAAATATTTTATTATTATTTTATTAAATATAAATAGTATAGTTTTAGTACTATTTATTAATAAAGCTTATTAATAAAAATTGCTTTAAATTAAATAAAAAATTCTAAAGCTATTAACTGCTTTTAATATTACTATTAATAATAAAAGCAATAAATACTATTTAAAAAACTTAATTATTTGCTATAAAAATAACTATTTTTTTTAAATTAACTTTAAGCTAAACAAAATAAACAAAAAATATAATATTATATTTTTATTTTAATAGCTATAAAAATATTAGCTAACTTTATTTTTTAACTTTTATAATAAAAAAATTTATTTTATTTTTAAATACTATTAAAAAAACTATACTAATTTAACTATAGCTTTATTTTTTAAGCTTTTTATAGTAGCGCTAAAAAACTTTATATAAAAAGTATAAAAAGCAATATTTAAAAAATTTAAAAAAAAATTTTTTATTATATTAAATAAAGCTATTAGTAAATTATTAAAATATTAACTTTAAAACTATATTATTAACTTATAAAAAAAAAAAACTTTTTTTTAAAAGCTTTTTTATGCTTTAAACAAAAAAAAGCTTAATATGCTTAAGCTATAGCTTAAAAAAATGCTAGTATTAAAGCATATTTATAAGTTTAAATTGTTATATGCTATTTTAATAATATTTATAAAAAAAAATTTAAAAGATTTTTTATAACTAGTTATAAACTATTAAAAATTAAATTATATTATAATTTTAATTAAATATTTAATTTTATTTATTAAAAAGCTATAAAATAAACTTTATTAAACTTAATAGTTTATAAAAATTAATTTTAAATTTAGCTTTTATTTAGTATATATTAAGCTAAGCAATAAATAAAAAACTACTTTTTATTATAAATATAAGCTTTTTAAATATATAGTTATATTTATAAGCTTAATTAATATATTAATAATATTTTAAAAAATAATAAACAATATTTTTTATAATTTTATTAATACTAATTTTTTAGTTTATTTAAATAATTTGCTTATTTATATAAAAATATTTAAAAAGTATAATAAGCTAGTAATTAAAATATTTTAATGCTTATTAAAGTATTATTTTATAGTAGCTTTATAAAAATATATATAAAAAATATAAAGCATTAAATTTTTAAAGTATAATATTAATACTAATAATATTGCTATAATTTATAATAAAGTTAATACTATATTTTAAATAAATATTTTCTAGTTATAAAAAAAAGCATAATTATTTATTAGCTTTATTAATTTTTATTAGTAATTTATTAAAAACTTTTTTAAAATTATTAAATTTATTATTTATAGTAATATATTAAATAAAAAGTAATAAAAATAAACTAATAAAATAAAAAAAGTATAAATAGCGCTAAAAAATTATTTTATATATGCTTTTATATTTATATATTTTAATTTTTTTAAAATTGCAATTATAAAAACTAATGTATTAAATTTTATATTTAAAAGTATTTTATTTTAAAAAAGTATAAATAAAAAGTTATATTTTAATACTTTTTATTTTAAAAAGCTACTTTTTATAAAAATAAATTATAAAATTTATAATAAAAAACTATTTACTATTATAAATTATTTATTAAAATAAAAATAGTATTTAAAAAATACTAAATATAAAATTAAAATTTATTTTAATTATTAAAATTTAGCTTATTTTATAGTTGCTAAAGTTTTAAATAAACGCTAAGCTTAGTAAATATAATAACTGTTTAGCTATTAGTTTATAATATATTATTAGCTAAATAAACAAAATAAAAAAACTAATATTATATTTAAATAGCTTAAATATTGCTTTAAAAAAAAAAAAGTAAAAACTAGCTAATAACTTTAGTTTTATAAAAAAAACACTTTTTATACTTTATAAAACTTTACTTTTTAATAGCTATATTAATAACTTTAATAAAAATTTATAGTTTGTTAATATTTTAATAAGCTTTAAACTTTATAAACAAAATAAAAAAAGCAGTTAAAAATAACTTTAAATATTAAATATAGCTAGCAAAACTTTTTAAAAATATAAAATAGTAGCAAAAATTATTATATTATAAAAGCTATTTATAAGTTTTTTTAGCTTTATAGCAAAAAGTTTTAAAATTAAAATATAATACTAAAGTTACTAGTTATATAAGTATAAATAAAACTATAAAATTTATAACCTATAACTTTTAATAGCTTAACTTAAAAAATATAGTTTAAAAATATATATATAATTGTTTAAAATATTAATAAAACAAAAGCTTATAATATGCTTTATATAAGCTTTTTTAGTTTATAAAACTATATTATAAGTTTTAATAAATAGTTATAATAAACTTTATTATAAATTTATTTTTATTAAATAAATATAATTTTATATAAGTTATAGTTAATTTTTTTATTAAAATAGCATATTTTATTGCTTTAAAAATAAATAAAAAAAAACCAAAAATTTAATTAAAATTTTTATAAAAACTTACTAAAAGCTATATAATATTTTTTTAATATTATTTTTAATAAAAACTTTAAATTTATAGCTTATTTATAAAAGAACTTTTTATAATTAATAAATATTAAAAGTTATATATTTATTGCTTTTTATTTTTAAACTAATAGTTAAATAAAATAATTAAACTAAATTTTTAAAATTTATTTATATGCTTTTATTAATTATAAAATAACTAATTAAAAAGATTTATTTTTTATTATAAAGTTTGCTTATAATAATATTGTTTTTATTGCTATAAAACTTAGCTTTTTTTATATAAACTATAGCTACTACTTTTTTATAAATAATTTGCTTACTTTATATAAAACTATAAAAAACTTAAATAGCTAATTTTATTTATATTAAATAATTTAAGTTTATAATTATATAAAAAAGCATTTTAATATTAGCTAAACATATATAAAAAAATAAACAAACAAATATTAAAAAAAAGTATTTATTTATATTAAAAATTAACTAGTTATATTAAACGCTAAAAATATTAAAATAAAGCGCTTTATAAAAAAGCTAAACAAAAAAATACTAAAACTTTTTAAAATTTATAAAATAATTTTTTTTACTATTATTAAGCTTATATTTTTTAAAATATAAAAAATTTATAACTTGTTTTATATTTTATTTATTAAACTTTATTACGCTAGTAACTAAAAACTTTTTAATTTTAATTAAGTTTTATAGCAAGCTAATTTAATTAAAGCTAAAAACTACTAAATAAACAAAATAAAAAACTTTATTAAAACTAAAAAGTATATAAAATATTTAATTAAATAAAAAAGTTAGCTAGCTAAAAAATATTAGATTTAAAAACTATATAAGCACTTTTATAGCAAAAAATTAAAAGTAATAGTATTATAATTTTACTAAAGCTACCTAAGCAAACCTAAGAACTTTTAATAAAACCTTTAAAAAAAAGCATAATAAATAGCTACAATTAAAAAATTATAGTTACAATCGCTTAAAGCAAGCATTTTAAAAAAAAAAGGTAGTATTATACGGTTAATATTGCTACTTTTAGTTACCTTAACTTACCTTTTTAGCTGCAATATATTTATTATAATATTTATTAGGCTATAAACCTGCAATTCGCCTACAGACCGAGATATACTAAAAGCGATTGCAAGGAAATGCCTTAATATTTTATATATAAATAGGAGGCTTTCGGCCTCGATAGATTCAGTTTATTTTAAAGGTTAAAGACCTTTAAGAGCCTAGATTGATTATTATATAATACAGCCTTAAGCCAAGCCCTAGAACACTAGCCCTTGTTACAGTAGTGATGCAGGAAAACTCAGCCGCTGCGGGGAAGAAGGGCCCGTAAGATTTTAGCCAGCTTTGGAAACAACAACAATGAGAATCAGACTCTAAGTAAGCGGTGACCTTATAGCCTTGCAATGCGGACTGCTTCTAATTGAATCCAGCGAGCGGGAGAAAAATGCAGTGCAAGGTCACCGAGTGGGTATTTAATATAAAGGGGTAGGCTTTATTGGATTATTATCTAATACAGTCAGTTTAGCTATTGTGGATACGTTCTACCTCATTACACTCTTTCTCATTCAATTGTATGCTTAATTCATATGGCAATAGTAGACTCGCGACCTTGTGTATATAGACCCGAGTATCTAAGAGAGTCTCTGGGGCTATCTCAGCTTGCCGTTCGACGGTAATTCCAACGGTTGTTGAGCCAAAGACGGCCGAGCGGAGGGGTGTCATGATATTCTTTGGCTATGCGGCTCAAGCTCTTGGTCGAGGAGAGGGTGAAAAGGTAGGAAGTTGGATTATTACATACTGTAACAAGGGCTAGTGTTCTAGGGCTTGGCTCAAAGGCTGTATTAGATAATAATCAATCTAGGCTCTCAAAGGTCCTTAACCTTCAGAATAGACTGAATCTACAGAGGCCGAAGGCCTCCTTTTTATATACAGAATATTGAGGCATTTCCTCGCAATCAGTAGCCTTCGATACGAGGCTGTCTCGGTCAATAGGCGAGTTGCAGGCTCCTGGCCTGATAAATATATTGCAGCTGAAAAGGTGAGTCAAGGTGACTAGAAGTGGCAATATTAACCGTGTGACACATACCTATGAAATACAAAAGAATTCGCTACCATTCGTTTCTTCACAACTTCAAATTCCCGTCCCTCGTGAAGACAACCTGTGCGCTAGATATCTTAATTCCTGGGCACAAGAACAGTGCTTTCCCCGGGATTATTCGTCTTTGCCCTTTCCGCATAATATCTATCCAAGTCCTCCACCACCTGTCTGCCTTTCCAGGTCGTCATAATGCTCCGACGCCCCGCCATCAAAGTATAAGAGAGCCAATGGGGCAGGGCGTGCGTCAGCTGCAAAACCCTCCCAATCGCCGGCATGACGACGTGGCCGCTGCGGCCGCTGAATATCTGTCGGCATACAGCGTCGGCGGCGCTTTCGGGCTCGAGAACGGGGTTTGTGAAGGACATGCCGAACTGAGCACCAGTGGCAAACTGCGTCTTCATGTGGCCCGGGTGGACCAACACGGTCCTGACCTTGGGCGCGTTGTACACAGTCTTCAGCTCAGCCGAGAGGCCTTCGTGGAATGCGTGCGACGCCGCCTTCGACATTGCATAGTCGACGACATGCGGCGTCGGGATCCACACCGCGTAGCTCGAAACGGTCACCACCATGCCGTGGTTTTTCCTGACCATGGACGGCAGGAACTCCTTCACCGTGTTATAGTGCGCAAATGCGTTGACGTCGAACGTGAACCTGAAGTCGTTCTCCGTCGAGTCCAGGATCGTCTTGCCCCGCAATACGCCCGCGTTGTTGACGAGGATCGTGGGCTCGCCGACCTTGGCCCGGATTTCCTTGGCGACCTCGGCCAAGCTGGCAGCCGAGGCAACGTCGCACTTGAAGTAGTGGATGTTGGGACCTGTGATTGCGTATGAGCCCAATATTCTATGTTTGAGCTGAGCCGCGGCTCACCTGCTTCATATGTCAGCGGCTGGATATCTAATACCACAACATTTATTTTCCGTTCCGCTAACAGTCTGGCTACATGGCCGCCGAGTCCGTCCGCGCCGCCTGTGACCACGGCAACTTCCTGGGGCCAGTTGTATCTGTCGCTAGTCCAGTTGTTGGTCACGCCGTCGGATAGCTTCATGCTCAAGTACCGTACGAGGGCCAGGTAGAATAGAGTCTTGAAGCGAGAGAAAGCAGTAGGATGTAGCATGGTGAAGTCCTCGCCTTTCTTGGTGTATTTAGCAAGCAAATATGCCGGCAGCAATAACAGGGGATTCATCGCCGTGCGACCGAATAATTTGAGCACTAAGTCAGAGTTAAAACCCTCGCGGGGGATTAATCCGTTATGAATAGGCATTTTGAAAATGTAGCGAATTACTCGCGTTTGGCAACCATGAGGCGACTCATAGGAAAAAACAGACGTCCGGCCTCAAGCAGATATCACGATTGTGAAGATGCTGGAATCCCCAGCGACCCCAGAGTTGGATTGCGAAATAACCTGAATCAGGACGATAGGAGGGCAGCCTTTGTCTCGACTGGATACTGGTGCGATTTAGTTCTATGGTGGCCTGGCTACCCAAGCCATTGAGCCTATGCTCAGGATCAGCTACCGAGGTTCTTAGTAGAGTGCCCAGCGAGATGGTTGTAATGCGGGGAAGATACGCCGGGGAGCTTGCCCGAGTGCATGAACGCCGTGTAGAAACACCTTATGATAACATTCACTTCTACTACACTGTGATTCGGGACAGATAATGTTACACGGATCCGCCCAAGTGAGGGGGTTCCGAGACATTCTCTCTATACGAATACGAATTATGTGTATATATAGGCTGGCTGAGTCGGGTTCCCCTCCAGAGTATTCTTGAGAGTAAGAGGTCCTTTGATGCCATAGCCAATTATTAGAGCATTCGGGAATAGAAGATATTCCCAAGCGCAAACTACTGCCCTTGTGACAGATAACCCATTAATGCCATGCAGATTGGAACTAGATGGTTGAATTTAGAGTAGACCTGAGGATAGCCTCTAATGTGGCGTTCTTTGCAGGTCCAGGGTTAGGGTGTTTATAGGTAGAGACAACAATTACTGGACATAGAACAACGCCACTTGCTTATTTGGGGCCCTGAGGCGTTAAGAAGAAAATAAATGAAATACGGCGACCGTCAGCAAGCCGACGGTGGCGGGCGTCCATCCAATTGCCAACGACGCTGTACCACCGCCCATTGACTGCTCAATTACCGTGGCGTCTCCTGGCGCCAGGAAAACACCGACGCGGTTAGCCGCCTCGGCGTCAATCTCTTCTGGGGTTAGCAGCGGGTTATCCACCGAGTCGCAGGCCGGATTGTTCCCGACGAACTCAATGCTGTTAGTGACTGAGATGGGAACATCAAAGATGGTGTAATGGTCTTCGCCGTTCAGGCGGAAACTCTGGCGAATAGAAATCTGGCCGGGGTCATCAGTATTGCATGCAATAATAATTGAATATCGCGTTTAACTGACGTTGTAATCTCCTCGGTCGCTATCGGGGCTATCTGGTCGGCCGTTTCCGATCAAGCAGTCTGGCCAAGTCCACTTCACGTGCTTGACAGTGCTGCCCGGCTCCGAGAGCATGATGTCACCAAGCGAGGCATTGTTTTCTGAAGCCGTTCCATTCGTGATGGTGAAGTTCCTGCCGGTCTCGTAGCTGTAGAGGAAGATGGTGATGTTGTGGATCAGACTGCGACTATTTGGATCGTACGGAGGCAGATTCAGCTTGCCATTAGCCGACACATCTAGTGCAACCTCGATTTTGTCTGCCCGGGTTAAGATATTAGGGCTTCTGCTCGATTCTTACTTTGAAGAAATTACGCACCTCCGCCTAGAGGCGTGCCTGGCTGAGGCGCATCTAAGACCGCGAAGCCTGGGGTGAAGATTTGGCCATTCGAGATGACGAAATCGGCTGCCAAGGCCGATGCGACAAACAGTGTCAATACTGCGGTAGAACCGCCGCTGAACAACCTCATCGGGCCAATATCGTTGCACGGGGATTATGATAGTCGGAATCGCGAGAGGCTAAGAAGCATTCACATTTTACATCACTAGAGTCATGTTGGTGACGTCTTACATAGAAATAATCAAGTTCGGAACAACGGCTAGACCCCTATAATGACTTGCAGCCCTGTTCATATCCGCTTAGACAAGGGTTGTTCTTAGTCGAAACGGGGATCATGTATAACTTTGCTCGAACCGAGTATCCTACACGTAAGTAGAGGGCAATCGGCCCTGTAACTCCGGAATTACACCTCAGCACTCTTCGCTTATCCAACATCTGGTTGGCCGTGAAAAGATAATTGACATCAAGATTAACTACCGCGTAAAAGGGGTAGGTAAATGATTACTATCACGCAACAGAAAGCAATAGAAATACTCTGTTGTAGAATGCAACCTATGAGTCGATTGCCGAAACCAGGTAGAGAACTGAGGAGATAATAATGTGCCGTGTTCTTCTAAGTAGGCTTGGCTGAAATCAGTTCACACGGAAGCTTTGGGCCTGGTTTTTGTAGCGTTTGATGATGGCGATGAATCAATATGCACAGCATCATGTTTCAGAGCGGGAGCTAAAAATCGCTAATTACCGGGGACGGATTGGAGCGGGACACGGGTCAGGGGGGATTTCCTTGCGCCTGGTATTTGGTATAAGTGCTAAGGTAGCATAGAGAAGAAAAGGTGGCCCATGCTCCGGGGCCCCGCTGGTTTTCGCCTTTGGATCCGAACCTCGCCAACGTTACCAGGCCAATCATCAGCTTTGGTCTGATGTGCCTTTGCACCCCCCACACCTGCTAGGCTTCGGGAGACATCTCTCCTGAATCTCACCGTCAAGAGGGGATTGTTCAATTGCCATGCAGCCATTTCGAAGATCTTTCCCGCACACCAGGGGATGGGCTAACTACCGCCGGGCCCCCACCACGTGCAGGACCAGTCACGCGCTGAATCGTGCCTCCTTTCCCGCCTCTGCAAATGTATCCCGAAGCTATTCTTCTGGACGTCTGGCGGGGTTAAAGGAAATACTCAATATATCCGAAGAAGTGAAGGATGCCCTGGCCACCAACAAGCCTGTGGTTGCGCTTGAATCTACTATATATACCCATGGAGCTCTCGGCAATGACCTTGATCTGGAGGGCATTGCTCGGAGAAATGGTGCTGTACCTGCTGTTGTAGGCATACTGGGTGGTGTGCCTACGGTCGGACTCACTCCCGACGAAGTTACTCGAATGGTTGAAGGGGCCCCAAAAAAGGCATCTCGGCGTGACCTTGCCTACCTTGTAGGATCGGTATGTGCCAGCAGCGCTGAACACTAAGGACGCTCCTGATCAAACAACAGCCACTGACCCTCTATCTAGGGCATGGTAGGCCGAAAGATCAATGGTGGCACAACGATCGCAGGGACCATGGTTCTGGCAAGGCTGGCCGGGATTCGAGTCTTTGGTACTGGCGGCCTTGGTGGCGTTCACCGGGGTGGTCACGTGTCTTTTGACATCAGCGCCGACCTGACTGAGCTGGGAAGAACAAGGATGGCCGTAGTCTCCAGTGGTAGCAAGGGCTTTTTAGACATTCCTAGAACTCTGGAATACCTGGAGACTCAGGGTGTACTTGTCTCGACCTTTGCTGATGGGAGACGGGGAAATGTCGACTTTCCAGCATTTTGGGCTAGGGAAAGCGGTATCAAGAGCCCTTTCGTTGTTCAAGACGAGGAGCACGCCGCAGCCATCCTTTTGGCACAGGAAAAGCTGAATATCGAAACGGGGTTCCTGTTCGCCAACCCCATACCGGAAGAGTATGCGATACCTGGAAGCAAGATGAGTGCGGTTATCGAGCAGGCTGTACGCGAATCGAACGAGCAGGGGGTTCACGGAAGCGAAAACACACCTTTCATTCTACAGAGAATCCGGGAACTCACTAATGGGGCAAGCGTACCGGCAAATAAGGCTTTGGTACGGGCAAATGTGGAAAGAGCTGCGAAGATAGCTGGGGCAGTGTCTCGACTTGTCTCCGAGGGCCCGTCGAGATCCAATACACCGTGAGGGTCGAGTTCTTCTCATCCCATTTACCTCTCCACTCTAACGAATGCGGGGCAGGGTGAAGCAATGGTCCGGTCTAGAAAAACCTAGCGACGTAGCTGCCCCAACACAGAATGTGAAAGCAGCAAGCGAGGTATGAAATCCTTCGTTAAAGCTGCAAGGACCCGCAGTTACTGCGTAAATCTTAGAGCCATCATCCCGCTAGAGCTGTTAATTTGATGTGTAGACTGACTATCACAGGTGACATCCCAAGCGGACATTCTCGTTGCAGGGTCCGTCGCCGTAGACTTGAGCTGTGACTATACTGGTATGAACTCGCTTGAAGATCCAATCCCGCAACTTCATACATCGAACCCATCACATATCAGCCAATCAATAGGAGGAGTTGGGCGTAATGTAGCACTTGCAGCTCATAGGGTCAATAAACATACTGCAGTACGGCTATGCAGCATGGTCGGCCGCGATCTGTAAGTTCTCTCGTTGTGATGAGCGCGTACATTCCACCAACTAATCATCGCAGGGCCGGCTCGACTGTCTTGGCGTCACTGAAGTCGTGTGGAATGGATACCTCATGCATTCAGCAATTAAGCCACGATGAGCATCCGGGCAGCTGTACGGCGCAGTATGTGTCAGTAAACGATGCCAATAAGCATCTCGTCCTTGCTATGGCAGACATGGACATATTCACCAATCAGTCGTTCTCGCCCTCTTGGGCCTCCACGATCACGTCCTCGAAACCAAAGTGGCTCGTCGTCGATGCCAACTGGAAAGACCATGACATCCGAGCATGGATGCAAGTAGGGAAACAGAACGGGGCAAATATAGCCTTTGAGCCGGTCTCCAAGGCAAAATCGGAGCGATTGTTCTGTATTGATCGAGGACTTGAAAGTTTGGGTGTCTTCCCTCATGCCACGGTCGATCTCACCACCCCAAATCAATACGAACTAGCAGCAATGCACACGGCTGCGCAGAGCAACGAGTACTTTGAAGACTCACGATGGTGGTCTATCATTGACGCTTTTGGAATGAGGGGAGCCAGAGACCGCTTCGTCAAGCTCACCTCAGCCGCCATGACGGATGCAGGCATCCCACAACAGGCGGTCCGATTACTGCCCTTCATCCCAACGATCATCACGAAACTAGGGAGTGACGGGGCCTTGCTAACAACAATACTGAGAAAAGACGATCCACGTCTCTTTGATGTCGCGCACGAACCATTTATTCTCTCGAGATGCATCAACGACCACGCAGATGTTGGCGGTGTTTATATGAGAATGTACCCGTCTGTGGAACAGGTGACGGATGTCGTATCTGTTAACGGCATCGGTGACACCTTCATGGGGGCGCTTGTTGCAGGTCTGGCTCAAGGAGGCAAGACGCATAACTTGATCAATGTTGCCCAGAAAGCTGCGGTGTTGACACTGCGTAGTCCTCAGTCTGTGAGTGAGAAGTTGGGTTCTCTGGAGAATGAGTTGATTGCTGCTGCATCTCTACCGTAGCAGAGCGCTAACGTTTAAATGTCTACGCAATGTGTACACCTACCTCATGTAAATACTCTCAAAGAGACATCATTTAATAATATACCAAAATACTCATCCGTATAGCTCCGATGCGTTCTGTAACACTCCCTGAGTAGGTAGAGGAGCAAGGGTACCTATCCGGTACTTAGATATTGATTAGATGCATAATCGGACCTCTAGATATGCATGTTTCCAGAAAATGAGGTTTGCCCCACTCAGATGTAGCGATCCGATCCGACAGGGATTCTCGAATTGAAGGTCCGATAAGAAAAAAAAGTTGTCGCGATAAAGAGACAATCAATCAGTCGCTCTAGTCTTTTTGCCCGTACGAACGATTGAACAAGCCCGCGATGGCTTCTAGACGCCCCGATCTGTCGATGGATAGCGAATCCAGCTCAGAATCAGATCATGAAGACTACGCATATTCAAGCGACGAGGAATCGGAACCAGGCACACGCAAACGCCAGCCCCGCGAGAAGGACTCAGATGAGGAGGATCTTGAACGATTTGTTCTAGGTGATGCGGCCAATTTTCGCGAAAATCTCTTTAAGGACGACTTCGAAGACGAAGACGACGGGGCGAAAACCGATGCGCTGGGAAGGGTAATAGACAACGAGGAGGCGACGGGGTTGGAGGACGCAGATGATGCCGATTTTTTCGCTTTCGACATTGACGTGGGGCGAACGCCAGCAGACGGTCAGCAGCTTGTTCTAGCACAGGCGACGAGCAAACCGCAACTTGACCCGAAAGATGCGCCCGCATGGGAGGATAGCGACGACGAACGGCTCACTATATCGCTAGCTGATGCAACACAGCTACGGAAACTTCGGACAACAGAGGCTGACGATATTATCAATGGCGCCGAATATACCCTGCGATTACGACAGCAATACTTGCGGCTCAATCCTCTGCCCGAATGGGCAAGGCGAGCAGAAGAGCCACCCAAGAAGCGCCGCAGGCGGTCGTCTGCTGCTTCCGACTCCTCTGAATTGTCGGACGAAGCCGAGGAGGGTGAGGATGTCAACGCCGATGCCCTGCCTTTGGATAGACTCCTCCGTGATGCTAGTGCTATGAGCGGGAGCACGTCGATAAAGACGAGGAGGCTCCGTCCCGAGGTTATCGATATCCAGAGATCTCGCGATATACCAGATGCTCATCAGGACATTACGTCGCTAGCCTTCCACCCCGAACACCCCGTTCTGTTATCCTCTAGCACATCCTCACTACTATTCTTGCACCATATCGCACCGACCGCATATCCAACACCAAATCCTCTTCTGGCCTCGACCAAGGTCAAACAGGTGCCTGTTCGCCGGGCCGAATTTAGCGCCGATGGGAAGAAGATTTTTATCGCAGGTCGTCGAAGATACATACATTCCTGGGATATTGAGACCGGGGCTGTACAAAAGACCAATAAGATACACGGTCACCAGGAGGAGCAGAAAACGTGGGAGCGTTTTAGACTGAGTCCCTGTGGGCGATACCTCGGCCTAATCGCTTCGACGCGGAAAGGCGGTGGTGTCATCAATATCCTAAACGTCCACACAATGCAGTGGATCACGGCCGCCAGACTAGACAGCCGCGGCGGCATTACCGACTTCTGCTGGTGGAGGACCGGAAACGGCCTCACGATTCTGGGCAAGGGGGGGCAGGTCGGCGAGTACAGCATGGTTACGAAACGCTTCTTGGCGGTATGGAACGACGAGGGCTCAAATGGCGGCACGGCCATAGCGCTCGGCGGCTCCAAAGGCCCCGAACTGCTCGGCGGAGACCGATGGGTGGCGATAGGCTCTAACTCCGGCGTGGTGAACATCTACGACCGCCACACGCTGATTCTACCCTCGAAAGAAGACGAGCTGAAATTAAAGACGCGGCCGGAGCCGGTTCGGGCTCTCATGCAGCTCACCACCCCCGTTACGGTCCTTACGTTCAGCCCGGACGGACAACTATTGGCAATGGCTTCGCGGCACAAGAAGGACTCTCTGAAACTTGTTCATCTACCTAGCTGCACCGTCTACAGGAACTGGCCGACGGAGCAGACGCCGTTCGGCAGGATAGGGGCCATCGCGTTTGGCATGAAGAGCGACATGTTGGCTGTCGGGAACGACGCCGGGAAAATTAGGATATGGGAAATTAGGAGCTAGTCCGCGCGGTCATATGCCGTGATATCTCGTCAATACAGATAATTTCCCCCACATGTCTCATCCCTGCCCCTCTCCCCGTATGCAACCAAGACTCACGAACCCATCTCACATGCCCGCAATCGACAACCCGCCCATCTGTAAAACCAACGCATTGCCTCCACCTCCGCCTCCGCCTCCGCCTCCGCCTCCGCCTCCGTAGCCTCTTCCACCATGGGACAAGATTTGCGCCAGGAGCTGTTTCAGCGGACTGCCCTTCGGGATAAGGTGCTTGGGGTAGACCCGGCGCTTCTTCTTCGTGTACTCGGCCAGCTCCCGCTCGTTCTCGAAGTGGCGGACCGGCTGCCCTCTCTTGACCGCGTCTAGGAAGTCCGGGATATTCACCCATACTGTCTTCAGCACCTGGGAATGCAGTCAGCGCGGACATTGATGGTAGGAGGATGGAGGGGAAGAGGGGCAAGCGAGCGAGCGAGCCTACCTTTCGACACTGGTTTTTGCTGCTGAACTCCCCCTCGATGCCGAGATCTGCCATGAGCCGCTGCCAGTCCTCCAGCTCGCCCTGTCCCATGTACTGCTCCCACTTCACCACGGCTTCCGGCACGTTGCCGGCTGCGGCGCCGCCTGTTTTCTTGTTCTTGTTCTTTTTGGCCATGGCGTGACTCTTTCTGAAATGGGTGGTTGATGGTCGAGTTGGATATGGTTGACGGACGATCGTGGTGAAAGGGGTTCTCAAGAGCGGAGAGGAGGCATCGGGAAAGTTAAACTGGTAGTAGCCTGCGTCTCTGGAACAACATGGATGCTGCGAGACTTCATATACATCATATCGTGGCCCGGCAGCCTTGCAAACAAGGCAGACAAGCCACTTCGTCCCTGCCACGTTCGTTCCCCTAGTATCTACCTATGGTGAATGGGTTCGTTTCCCGCTGGACACGGGAAATCTGCAGGTACCCTTTCTCCCGAGACCCTGCGTCGCGTCCATGGTACGGTTACTGTTATTCACTGTCCTCCGTGAAAGTGGTTTATGCATGCGCGGGTGTCACAAAGAATACCGGGCGAATAACATGATCCGATCGTATTCCCCTCTGTTACGTAGTTTCTTCTGCCCCCCCCGGTTTCATATGATCGCCTACGTCACTTGTCCGGATGGTTGGAACGCGTTTATTGTGATCTATCTTTCTCGTGGCCAGTGCTGTCGAATAGAGTGAGGGACACATGTTCATCGTCATCTGTCATAAAAGAAACCCCATTGGAGCGTTAATGCTCCTACATGCCGTTGACTCATCCCAGCCTTACCTACATTGATTGGGTTTAGTCAATAATCTCCTTCTACAACGAGCGGCGAACTCTGTCTCCCAAGTTAAGTCACGGTCATGCAGTCGTTGTCGTTGTCGTCTGAACACCTCAAGGCGAGAGCCGATCGGATGGTAAAGGCGTGACATGTGATGTCTGACTGAGTTAGGCGTGTCCTTGTCTATATTAAGTTAGGCATCCGGGGAGCGACCAGGCCGCTGTTGGGCAAGCCAATCAGATCTCTTCGCACCATGGCTGCTACACTGCTACTGTGTAAGAACTAAGAACCGAAAGACAACAACAACAACAACAAGATAATAGCCGAGCCGCGAGCCGTCTGTTGAGCATCGCATCTTGCCGAATAGAATGCGACCAGCAACGGGCTGACCTAGACAGAGCGTTGAGAATGCACGCACCGGACTATGTCCTGAGATGTTATGCAGCAGCTTTGCGGTTGTTGACATAGTAACGTACTTAAGTATGCGGTGCCTGCTGCACTTACTGTAGGTACAAGTAAGGATGTGTGTGCGCCCCAGCAGAGGCATAGTCTAGGACTTCACACAGGAATCGCACAGGAATTCCTACGATTTTCGTCACACCACGTCAGCTCATGATTGGTGCCAGCTTGGCTTGGAGGATCCGCCGCCACCCGATCGTCCGTCACCGCCTGAACAATACTTACAATGCCATGCGATGCAGCACATGCATTGGTGTATTCCGTAGCTGCGTCTGCGTCTGCGTCTGCATGATAAGGCAGCTTACACTAAGTACTTGTAGTGTTAGTGTGCAAGTAGTGAGTTGAGTGGTTGGGTGGTTGGGTGGCCCAGCCACTGCCGGCCTACCCTATCCGGCCAGCCATCTGTCCGTCATTGTTTCGACTGGGGGGGACCACTGCGGCCCTACTTACTGACATGCATATTCCGTAGTGCCTACCTAGGCACTTACTTACTTACCTTAGGTACCTACAGTAGCTGTTAGCCAGCCTATGTATAGGTAGCCTAAGCCTAGGCTAGTAGGTCCCTACCTATGGCGTGCTGGCTCACTGGTTCACTGGCTCACGGCTCACTGGCATGCCCTGTGTCAGCCTGTCAGGTCACAAAGTGGACTGTCGCTCATCACTAAAATCCGTGGCATGGAAAACAACAAGGGAAATAGTCCCAAGTCCCACATATAGAGACATGTTATAACCAGCCCCCCATCCTTCCGCCCTCGGCGCGCACCAACGACTCAGTCTTATGCCCTGTCGACTCTTTCTTTTTTCAAAAATTTTTTTTTGGCCTCGGTGTTTTCCTTTGCGCTGTTATAGAAGGGAGACGTGAAGAGTCGCTTGTCTTTCACTAAATTCTCGCTCCGTTCTTTATTTCGTCGGGCTTCTATTTCATTCGCTGCTTTCCCCCAGGATAACCCCTCATCGGGTCGCGCAGGTGGCGACATGGCGGCGCAGGATCCTCCTAGGAAAAGTAACGCGGGCCTGAAAAGCTTCCCGGCAAGGTTCAAAAGCTTCGTTCATGACATGAAAAGCTTCAAAAAAGATAGTCCCCGGAATCGGCGCGGCGCGAGAAGCGAGGATGTTAGGCTGAAGCAGGCTTTGCCGTCGGAGGACTTACTCCCCGCCGCGAGAGAGGACGTTGTCGCATCTGAGACGCGGTCGTTGTTTCGGGACTCTCCGCACGTGCGCAGCTTGAGTATACGCGTCACTGTTAAATTCGGCGAGCCGTTGAATTACACCCACAGCCAGGACTATGAAGCCTCTTCGTCGCTTCAGCCTACCGAGGAACTTTGCGAAGCGCTGATTCGTCGGGTAGACCATTGTTCCAAAGAGCTTATTACGAGGCGAGACTCAAGCGCTTTAGACCGCACTGGTGGCGATGGCTTGGCGAAACCGTTGAGATACGAAATACAACTACAGGTATTGCGAAATGAGCTTGGGACCGGAACTGAAGCCTGGGCCTCAAGGACCTTGAGATCGTACCAGAGACAGCCATTGAGCACCGAAGCTGCTCGAGAGGTCATTCTGTCTACGCATTACATGGTGGGGCTGTTTCTGAGACACCACGACGAAGCATTTGTCTGGAAAGATGGCCCAGTGCGGGAAGACCCTGTACAAGAACAGAAAACGTTCCCGTATCGACCCGGGCGAGTACAGCCGTTGACAAGCGTACCCCGTTCCTACTTCATCGAAAAACAACAGGAATTTGAATCCATACCCGGCTACACTATCTGCTTCTCATTCACGAGCCAGAACCATCATCGCAAGCCCCCTCAGTGGCATGAAACTGTGGAAGTTAATAGCAGTCAGTTGTCTCCACTCACCCTTGCAAGCGCCGAGAACCTATTTCTTGACGCGTGCTATGCGGTGGATAGTGTCTTCAGATCTCAGAGGAGGGAGTTCGGGGCGCTACAAGATTCATGCGCCAGCCACAGCGGATGTCGGCACTGTCGGCCACAGGATGGTGATGGCGTTGAGATGCTGATATCTATCAAGAACAATGCCGGCCCTCTTTTCGACAACCTGGAGCGGACAACTGCAACTAGTATGAATGTATTCTGGAAGGATAACGCGACAGACTGTGTCGAATTTGTCGAAAAAGCCAAGTCGACTATTCTACGGGTTTGCCGTGAAACCGACGATTCAGTTTCGCGAATGAACGATTTTGAATTCTATATCATTGAACTTCGGGGCCGGGGATGGACGATAGATGAACCGCTAGCGTTCACGCTCAGCCCCGAAACATGTCTTGACCGGCGAACGGTCGAGTCACTTCTAGATCGACTACAAACGGGGGTGGCAGATGTTCTACGAGGCAACGCGATTGCTGTTCGAATGACAGCAAGAAAGCGAGGCCATTACATTTTGCATAAGACTTTGGTGGCCCGGGAGCCCTTCGAGAAGCCAGTGACTAAAAAGAAATCGGCAGAAAAGTCGAAAGCATTCGTTTTAGAGCGGCTCAAACAGCGAATCGAGCGCGATATCGATATGGTGTGCAAAGACACGTGCACAATCGTGAGCCAAGACACCAAGACACCAAAGCTAGAAAGGGCCGCAAGTGCGCCGCTGTTACAAGACTCTGCCTCGATGAAAACCGGCCTCATATCTTCCAGAAGACTGAGCGACCTCACAGCACCCTTCAAAGGGACCGCTGGCAACGAAACAAATACATCGACTGAGAGGTTAGGGTCAAGAGGAAGCGAGCTCTTAGAGACGCCAGAACTATCAAGCAACTCACCTCTTCCTGAGCACCTGTGGACCAGAGTAACTCGAGACCCCACCACGGGGGCGCGGTTATTCCCACTGGTTCCAAGCAAGCACAGCTCCCACGAACTAGCCACTACAGGCTCAGATGAATCAACCAGCCGCCATGATGAAGTCGGCCGAGATGGCACGACGATGACGTCCTTTGACCTATCAATCTCACATGGACAGTCTAACACATTGAGTACACAAGTAACGTCGGACTCGAGCACATCCAGCGGAGAGCAAGAGACCGCGGAGAATGCTTTGAAAGAATCTCACAGCCGAGGGAGAGAAAGGTATCCGACGGAAGGGTCGACTGTTTCAACAAGACCACGAACTCCTGACCTGGTTTCCGGGGGTAGCCCCTCGATACGTAGCAGCGTCATAGTAACTCCGAATATGCACGAATCGGTGCCACACAGCGAGATCGATATGGGGCGAAAACAAATAGTGGAACTAGAGGGCGGCGAAGTTGACGAAACCACCAAGGTGAGCAGCTATCTAAGAAAGCTACACATGCAGCGGTCGGCGTCGTCACCTACACCACGACTAGCTTCCCGAGACGGTTCTGTTGTTTCCTCGATTAGCCAGGCTCGGCCCGTGCGGAAAGAACAGCGCCTCAACAGTTCAGGATACGAGGACATATCCTCAGAAGCAGAGACCCAGCCTCAACCGGAAGTCCCAATTACTCTCAACGCCCCCTCGGGCGCCAAGTTCATAGTCGACATACCACCAGTAGGACCAATAATAGAACAAGACACACCTCCGGAAATACCCAACCACTCCGCCCCAGACACCAAATCAGACACAGAAATAGAGAACTTTTCGCAATCCAAGCCCGACTTCGATTTCTCGTCGCCGCTCACAGCCACTCCTCCGGAAGAGGAGGACGCGTCGCCGCCCGCGAAAAGCGAGGCCACATTCACACCCCCACTCAACTCGGCCGAGGAGCAAGCGAGCGAAGCCACGACGAGTCCCGACCCGCTAGAAGACGACGACGACGACGACGTAGAGTCGACGCATCCGGCGCCTATAGTGATACAGCATCGGCCGAGCAAGTCGTTCGGCAGCGCAGGCTACCTCGGCAGCTTCAGCGAGCAGCGGTTCTACGGCGTGGGGCTGCGGCGGGCGCTCGTGGGGTCTTCGACGCCGCCTCGCCCGCCTTCGCGCCTGGGCACCCGCGACGGGGAGGAGCTTCAGCGGCCTGGGACTGCGATGATGTGAGGACTCAGCTAGTAGGATTAGGGAGACTAGACGGTGCTGCAGAGCATACGGGTTGAGAGGGGGATAGACAGCGTGTTGCAAAGCGGACTCTTTTTATTTCGCTTTCATTTGTCTTGGAATGCATTGGTCGCACCGGGCACATACGTAAGGAAGGCGTAAGGAGTACCTAGGTAATTGCTTTGGATTTGCTTTGGATGGATGACTGATATGAGTGAGACGATCGAGCGTGCTGTTGGTTTTAGCTACTGATGGCAGATGGGTATTTATATATCATGGAGAGCTGGTTATGCTATGCTGCTCAAGGAGTGGATATTTGATTTCACCTTTCTGTCCTTGGTGATTTGCACCGTGCAATAAAATCTACCGCTTCCCCCCCAGGTTGTGAGGCTGTGAGGTTGTAAGGCAGCATGTCAATTTTACCATAGTCATGGTTCCGTAAACAAAAGCCAGTCGCTCAGATTTCGTTCTGCATGAATCTCTAAAGCCGTACATGCCCCCGATCAGCCGACTCCGAAACAGATAAGTAAGGAGACGATAACTCAACACTAAAAACAAGAACGCATTCCGCAAACCGAGAAAATCGCCGTCGCTGCCACATAAACACACCCCGTCAAACCAAACCCAGCAAGCAAGCATCAGACCCCACGCCGAAACCATCCCAGCTAAGAAAACCGAGCCGTGTCAAGTAAACACATAAATCACCACGGTCACACCAGCGCGAATCCAACTGCTAGTCCCGCACACACCCCCAACCACCACCCCGTACCGATACTTATACCCCTTCCCGGCGCACTTCCCTCTCCTCCCCCTTCCATCCCGCCTTCCCCATCCCAACCCCCTCCTCCTCCTCCGGTCCCCGTCGGCGTCGGCAGCGGTGGCGGCGTAGCGCCAAGATAGCCGTCCGCAAAGTCGATATGGAACTGGTACGTGAGGCCGGCGGGCGCGCAGCGGGTGCCGAGGGCGCACTGCTGGACCGCGCTCCACTGCCCCGAGCCGCACCGCTGGAAGGACGTCGTCATGCAGTTCCACAGGCCCTCTGCTCCGATACACGGCGCGCCGATTGGGATTTCGTGTCGGCGGTGCAGGCTGTGGTTTTCTACGGCAGTTGCGGTTACGGTTGCGGCTGCGGATGTTGGGATGGTTAGATATGGGAGGACGGCGACGAGGAGGATCGTGGGGTTCGCTGGTGAGGCGGTTTGAGAGCTGGGAGAGGGCGGCATGATGTGGCGTGGGTGAGGAATGTGCGAGGTAATTGTTTCTGTACCCTTAAGCGGAAAGGGTTGAGGGTTGTCGTTGGCACAGTTTTTGTTGGTGGCGATGCCGCGGATGGACGAGTTGCGGAAGCTTCGCTTCGATCTGGCCTAGGTGACACAGCTCTCGAGGAGTAATCGGGACCGTGATGTGCTGGTTTGTAGTATTATCGCTGTGCTCGTTTATATGATGAGCTCTGTGGTGAACCGTCACTCGATTTAGTCATCCTGGGACACCACAATCGAATCTAGCGCTCCTCTTTAAGGAAACAGAGAGTGTGACAATGTCAACTAGCGATCATAGGATAGGCCCGTATGGCATTGGTGTCACCAGCGAGGCGAATATTCGCATTAGGAATAGGTTCTTTGGTAGTACGGGCCGTCTTGTTGTTATTGCCTCTTTCCAGATGCAAATGTAGGACAAGGTCCTAATGTTGGGCAATCGTGCACAAGCAACTTATTCTATCGCGGCTTGTAGATTGCTGCCGCGTCTAGTACCTTTCAGCTAATGGCTTCGTACAACGGGTTCGTAAGCCTAGAAGAATGGGAGCGAAATATTTCCTGGATATGAGGTTAACTGAACAAAGCTACAGGAGTGACATACGTAGCTCTGTGCTTGGTCGGCACGCAATGCAAGGTTTGGGTACCTGACGACAGTAGACTGAGATATTAAGATATTCGCTGCTTATCTTGGTCCTCAAAATGACCTTGGGAATTTGAGTGTATTCACAGAAAATGTATTAGTGGTGCTAGGTAGAGTCGGACTCGGAACCCGCCGAGTACGGCCTAAGGCTAGAATAAGGGGCATGATCTCATGCGGAATCATTCATCGTCGTCAGATAGCCTAAAATCTTCATCGCCTTCATCTTCGTCTTCGTCTTCCGGCTCAATTACCTTCCTCCTTCGCCGCCGAGTTGATTGTCTCGTTTTCGGCTTCGGTTTCGGAGCTGCCTTTTTTAACGTCTTAGCAGGAGCTTCTTCTTGTTCCGGCTCGGAGTCCAGTTCGACGTCGGAATTTGCGTTGGATGCCTGCGTCTGGGGGTTTTCTGTACCATGCCCATGATACTCTACCTCGAAAGGGTCTTCACCCTCGTCGTCCTCATCATGGTGTTCAGGAGCGGTGAAGAAGGCCGAGGTTTGGCGTGGCTCTTGATTCTCAATCTCCTCCACTTCCTCTTCCTCATATCCTTCCGGTAAGAAACCCCCGCCCATATCCTCGTCATGTGCGGCGGCCTCGGTATCTTTCTGGTCCTCACTGCCGTGGCCAAAGACATCGACAGGCTCGTCTAGATGCCCATATTCTTGTCGTATTCGATCCGCGATCCGTAACCCCATGAGAAACCTTCTCCATGTGCTCAATGCAGCCTTCCGGCGTTTTTCATCTTCCTTTCTCGCGCGTTCTGCTTCGTCTTTCGCCAATTCCTCTACTAGACGATCGTGATGCTCTTCGGCGACTACTACTCCTTGAATGACGGGTACGGCCATGCGATGCCCAAACTCAAATCCGACAACAGCTTCGGCATAATCAATCTCAAGTCGCTTGCATACACGTACAGCCCCACGGTATGGAACATGCACGGCACCTGCTTCAGTTAGATATAGTAATAGGTTCGGGGTTAACATAACTCACCTTGTGGGCACATATGTTCAGCAAACATATCGATATTACTGCAACACGTCAGCATAACTTCATTGTACTATGTGTTGATCGCACGAACCCGTATTCATTCTTCGGGATTATACCGTCTTTGATTGGATCAGGGATAATCCAGTCAGTCTGATCAAAGCTATATAGAGGCTGTAGCACTTTTTGGCCTGTTGCCGCCTCGGCTTCGGCAATCTCTCTGCGTCGGTTTGTGGTAGCTGCCCTGTATGGCGCATGTTTCAACGGCTCGGCACCTTCAATTGGGGCGCGGCCCTGTTTATGCCATGTTTCGGCACTCTTCACTGACACAACATCTTTCCGGAGGTAAACATCTTCTTCCTCGACCTTGCTGCCTTTACCCTTGTTGCGGAACACTCTGACAGGAACAGCATCGGGAAGCAATGCTTCCTCCCTCTTCAGATGTCGCTGGAGAACATATTCTTTGGATGTCTTATAATATTGCAATGTTTCCTCGCCCTCCTTCACCTCTTTCTTCTCGGGCTGGACGGGCTTCAAATCGGATGCTTCTTCCATTTCATCGATCTCAGTGATGGGATGATTCTTGCCACCTCTGGCGTACCCCCGCATGATCGACTTGAACCAATTGAACTGGTCGTATCGGCGAACTTTGCCGTGTTTGTTGTAAATTGGAATCTTCTCTTCTGGCATTCGAACTCCTTTCGTCTTACCCGGAAATATCTGCTTTTTAAGATAGCGAACGGTCACATCTTTTGCCGTGCCGTCTTGAGAAAATGCGACACAGTAAGCTATTATTTGCTTAGCTCTGTCCGCCTTACCGCCCCGTGGTTCCAGAGATTCTATCAGTTCGCGATTTGTACCGACTAGGGATTTGACAATGGGATCAACAGCGATATACTTGTTCGTTATCGGAGACAGAACTTCAGTCCAATAATGTGGAAACTCTAGGTCTTTATCATAGAGCTTGAGCCTGGGCTGTGTTGGACGAACGTCCTCTGTTATGTCCGCTATAGATGAATCATCCTCACTTTCACCGAGAGGTTCTGCATATTCATCAGAATCGTCTATATCCATCTTGAGAGCTTCTTTATCGGACCTTCTCGTTTGACGTCTGGCTGGTTTTACTGCTGCTTCTTTTTTCTTGGTAACTTTCGTCTTCGTTGTGGGGGTATCTGCGTTGCTACTGTTTGTTTGCTGCGACTTGTCCTCATCTGCTTCTTCTGCTTTGCTCCAACCAAATCCAAGGGATTGTATATTCGCAACCACTTCAATATCAAGGGTTAGTCAGAGTAATACTCGAGCCGGGACAACTCGTGACTTCTAGTAATAGCCACAAAAGGGGCGAAATGTCTTCAAGAACTTACTGCGTACGTCAAGTCCCAGTCCCCGCAAAAGTGCAGTAAAAAGGTGTGCCCCAATATCTCGGCTGCCGACGCAGTCTCTGGCTAATCGCCGGAATTCTTCAATATTCTCAACCCGCTCTCCAAATTTCTCCATATCATGGTCTTCCTTTTCAAACGCGGCTCTCAGCTTGCCCAGCCTCCTCGCATTCATGTAGCCCCATTTACGCAACCCTGGCGCGGTGACGCGGAATCGCTGCTTCCACCAAGCCACCAAGCATTTCATCAGCCTGAAAAGAGGATCTCCATGACTCATATCTGGAACTCCTTTCTCCAGGCGATCGGCCGCCTCGCTCCAATCTCTAGTTGGCCGCGAGGTTTTCTGCTTCCCCTTTCCCTTAACATCCCTCTTAGCCTTCCCTTTGTTCGCCGGGGGATGTTCCGGAACTTCCAGTCCGCTGTTGCGTTTCCAACGGTCGACTTCTTCCCATAGCCGGGGAGACAGATGAGATAACAATATGCCCTGGACTTCCTGGTCACATAGCCACGAATTTCGCACAGCGTTGTGCCATAGAAGAAACTGAAGATGCATACAATGAGTAGCAACGCGAATTGCTTTCTCCCTTTTCGAAGGTCCTTTCTTCCCAAGCTCACTAGGCAGGGGTAGAGTTCGATTATCTTGGTACAGTGTCAATTCGAGATCGCCGAACTCTGGTTCTGGCTGATTTTGCTGTTCATGAGACGGCACATCTTCGAATTCTAAGTCCTCATCACCATCAGAGTCATCGGCGTCGTGACTAGTTTTCTGGCGCTTGGCCGCAGGGACATCCTCGAATTGGGTATCTGACAACGAGCTGAGAGAGGTGCTGTCATCTTCGTCTTCCTGCATTTGCTGTATTGCCGCTCTCGTCTTCTCAGCCGATCCCTTTCTAGATGCGGAATCCAAGTCATCCCATAGCGTGGATTTCCTAATAGGGGGGTTTGCTGAGGGAGTAGATTCTTTACTCGTCTTCGCCGACTGCTTTGATGGGTGCTTATCGCCGTCTGGGGCCAATAACCGCTTACGCAGGACATGAGGCGGCATTTTACGGATACCAATATGAGATTCGGTGACACCACAAGAAAGACTTAATTCAGGGCCATCGACTCATACGGCCGTTCGGGATATTGGCGAGAGCATGACACGTGAATTGAGATGCGAGATGCGTCATCGAAACGCGAAAGCCCGTGACTTCGAGATCCGCATTTAGCAGACATATATTGTTCCCAAAGGGCGTTAGCGGAGGCGTAGCGGCTAAATGGGCCGTCGTCATCCACCACATGCCTGGAGCCGCCGCCTCACAGTGCCTGAGAAGTAACTACCCGGGTACACCAAAGGCCCGCCCGCTCACTAAGATCCCGTGGGGTCCAGGGGCCGCCTCAGCTGAGCCGCCTCCCTAATCTTAGATCGCTACCCCGCCAGTGTCGCTGAGCCAGCTGTTTCCAGGCCGTTCTTCTGCCCTTTACATAATCTTCGACTTTTGCCATCTCGCGAGAGATCGGCTTACGAGTCTACTAGCTGCCTGCTATTGTGCATACTAACCAGGAATCGCCCAGAGGATAAGAGGCGATTCATATCCCCATTTAGACACGATGGCTTCTTCATTTACTGCCGACGCTCCTGACACGAGCTACATCAAGATGGACAAGGACACCGACGCTACGCTGATCGGCAAGCACTGTCAGCTTGAATACTGCAACCAGCTCGACTTCTTGCCCTTCTTCTGCCAGAGTTGCAAGAAGACCTTCTGTCTCGACCACCGGACCGAAGACTCCCACAAATGTGAGAACAAGGGCGCCTGGGCCGAGCGACGGCGACAGGCGCAACTAGCCCGTCCCGCCGCCGGTGAGGGGAAGCGAATGCGCGACTACGTCTCCCAGAAGCCCTGCGCCGCCGCCGACTGTAAGACTACGATAGGCACATCGCTCGTGCCCGGCGTTCACTGCACGAGCTGCAACCACGACTACTGCCTCAAACATCGATTACGCGAAGAGCACGATTGCAAGAACAAAGTCCCCGTGGGCGCGCGAGCCCGTGATGTCTCGGAACAGACGAAATCTGCGTTTGCGAGGTTGCGCGCGTGGGGGAGTGCTAAGAAGGAGCAGGCAAGTCGGGCACTGCCAAAGGCAAAGCCGACGTCCACTACCGCCCGCCTGATCGCCGTCAACAACTTGAAGAAGACCGCCAAGGGCGACGCAAAACTGCCCCCGGAGAAGCGGGTTTATCTATACGTAGAGGCCGAAGCCGAGACAACAACTGCTAAGAACTACAAGGGCGAATTCTTTTACTCGAAGGACTGGGTGACAGGCAGAGTGCTTGACGCCGCAGCCAAAAGTTTACAGGTCGAGAATGTCAACAATCAGTCGGTGGACGAGAGAGACAAATTACGGGTATTTCACGTTGAGGGAGGGAGAGTTTTAGAGTTCAACGAAAAGGTTGGGTCCGCGCTGGCCAGCGGAAACACGATCGTCTTACTGCGGGGTATTGGTCCTCCCCCAGACTTGATTGAGATGTAAATATTACGCGGAAACGAGGCTAAGGACACGGTCGCATTTATCGGCGTTGGCTGGGTTTTGTGTGCATTTGGAGAAGCGAATATGTCTAGTTAGAAGCGAATATGTCTAGTTGAAGTCGGGACAATACAGGATGGACGTTCGTTGCGTCTAACTAAATATAGAGCGATGTATTGTAGCATGGAAATTTCGGCCGGGGAAACCCCAACTATGTAGAGATGTAATCTTGTACAAATCAAACAACCCTCGAGGACTGGATCGACTCCAATAACGCCGTACCGTCTGTATTCCCTATGCACTTATAATTCTTTGTCTTTGGGATCCTTTCTAGGTCGTTGATTCAAAGCTGCTTCACGCCCTGTGGTAGGTGACTCGCCTACGTAAGCTTGACCGCCGTACGAAGCGAACCCCTTATGGAATGCCCACTCAACCGCATTTTCAACAGGTTGATCAAAGAGTCTAGGTAAGAATGGCACTACGGCCAAACCAAGACCAATGGGTCCCCATACCCTCAGAGTTTTGTTCTTTACATCTTTCATGGCCCGTCCGGAGTACCGAACCACGCTATGAATGGTGAAAGCCGGCAAACCCATACTCGCAATACTTTGGAAAATGCCTCGCTGCACCATGACCGTGCGGTAGTCCTCGAGCGGCGACACGACCCCGGGTTTAGTGTCGGCTGATGCTAACGAAGATAAACCTGTTATCTTCCGCTGCCGTTCTGATAGCTCGAGCTGGGGGTTCAGGACTCGCTGATTCTGCCAGTAGGCCTTGTAACCCTCATACGACACGTCTCCCAAAATATACGCCCACGAAACGCCGTATGCGCCTCTGACCAGCCACGGATGCGCCACCGGCCGAAACGACTCGCCAATGTCGGAGGTATAAGCGACGTAGCGGTGGGCGGATAGCATGATCGTCCGCAGTCGGTTAGCGTACGCGGCATATCGCACGTTGGACTCGGTCGAATCGGGGGCACTGGCAGGCGCCGAGTTAACTCTGCATTAACACGCCGCGGGGAGACGGGGCGCAAACGAACCGTCCGTCTTTCAGCTCGTCGAAGAAACTCTCGTCCTTATCGGATTTCTCAACGATCTTCTGCAGGCTATTTGGCAGCTGGCGCCGTGGCGGCAGCTTGTTAGGATCGAATTCTGTGGCATCTTTGTGCGGTTCAACGCTCGTTGTCGAGGCTGACGGAGCTTCTGGTGCCTTCTCCTCGGGTTTCTTGTCTGGGCCTTTGCCCCAGAACATCTCGTCGGGCCGATGAACAAGTAATGAGTAAGCGAAAGCGGCGAGAATTTAAAGGCATGTACTATGTCGCAGTGCAATCTAGTTCAAGTTGAAGTCCGTAGTAAAGTCTAGACTATGATCTTATAGATGAGGGCCTTGGTGACGTCGTTCCTGGAATATCCGACCTGGCGCTAGCTCGGGGACGGGTGGCGGACCTTCCGTGGAGAACCACACCTCTGTCGATGACAGATGAGCCAAAGGCGATAACAATATAGATAGCGCTAGCAGGAATCGAACCCACGCCCCCATAGAACCCCCCTGTAACTGACCTACATTAGCAGTAGTGACCATTTAAAACCCCCAATGCGTAAGACTATGAGCGGCTGTTAAAAGTTAAAATAAAGTTTAGCGTTAATTTTTTTTAAATGTTGAAACTCACTAACATTAGCGAAATTGACCGTCTCCGGTACAACTACATTCCCACACAGCTAGAAAGGAATACAGTGGCATTGTCAAGGCCTGCGTTATTCTACTATAGAGTACCTACAGACAGCAGTTGACCCTGTCACGGGGAGCAATGCACTAGATAGTGCCTAAGAAAGGGAAATTACTTATTTAGATCATAGAAACGCGAAACACTGTTCACCATAGTCAATATCTAGTTCCGCCCCAGCTATCTGCCCTCCCGCTAAAGACTAGGACACATCTCCTTTACATGTGGGTTAACAAGAAACAGAAGGGAATTTGTTATAAAAGCCAGATTTTGTCAGGGCGCAGGCCGAATAACAGCATACCTGCGTAGTACACCTAATCCGACGTCCCAACGCAAATCAGCAGCATAGAAAGCGTAACTCGTGAGCGCCGGGCCTCTTACTAGCCCTTGCTCGCAAGCGGCACGCTATCCCGAAGTCCGGAGAGGCAGGTCATACATGGTCTAGCTTGTTTTGGTAGAAGGGGGCGTCTGTCAATAATGTGATTTTAGTAGGTACATATATTAAAAACTCTGTTGGTTTTTTTTTTTTTTGGAGGAGGAGGGGGGGCAACTTGCCCTTTTAAGGCGTCCCTATGACAGCAGCTGAGCTGATGGAAGAGGGGTTGACTGCAGCGTGGCATAGAAAATCAGGCTCGAACCCGATCAACGAGCCTCTTGTTTAACATTCCTTAACACCTCGGGAGACACTCTCAAGATGTCCAGCCCACAAGAGAAACAAGAAGTCGATGAGTATGCGGCCTGGGATTTTATCATGCCTCTCATGGCAGACGACAGTGATGGCGCTGACTTCAAAATCAAAAACAAACCTGGTGGTGAGAATCATCGCGTGGTTGTCACTGGCCATGACCGTTCAGGCACCACAACAGTCGTCCGCGGACGATTGTATCACGTCATTTATGGCGTCCAAGGCGGCGGAAGCGATGACCCTGTTACCCTCGTCGTTTTTGAATGGCTACTTGTGCCGGGCAAGCTCGGTCACCGGTTTCGCGAAGTCAACATTTTTGTTTCGTTCGCCCCCCATGGCCGTCGATCGGGCATGGCGCCTGGTGAAGACTTGGCCGATTACACACCCGAAGTCAAGACCATAGCGCCAGACCTGCCGATAAAGTCTTTTCTCAGCGTCGCGGACGTGACCACTGAGAATTCTAAGTCCCCGGGACTCACCGTCGGCTACGAACCCATTTTTGCTCTGACTCTCGAGACCTCTAAGAAGTCAATCGAATCGACACAGCGAACATACTACCGCTTCGCCGCTGGGCTATCGATCTTCGACAACAAGAAATGGGGCGCTCCTAATGCTGTACATTGGAAATTGCAGGAGAACCAATCCCAAGAGTCTGGGTCACCCCATCTAGTACGCACCGCTGTGCTGCTCAGACGGCAGCCTGGGGACAATGACCAATTTATAGCCAAGATCCGTACAAATGTCCATGTTTCTTGGATACAAGATGCGGTAGAGAGCATGCGAAACGCGGTTTGCATTAGGGACGATCCGGTCTACTTCGATCCTGGTGAAGGAGTCAATAACGGGGCGGCGGTTCTCTACGGTGTTAAGGGGAAGGATGTAATGAGGATGAATAGCCCTTGTGACCAGCACAACCTCGGTATGGAGGATTTGACTAAATTTTTGATTGAGGATGATGAAAAGGAGTGGAGAAAGGAAGCGAGGGAATTTTCGAACACCAGCGTTAGGAAGGAGTAGTACGAATCGCTGGGGCATTTTGGTCATATCTGTGTCGTGGGGGATCTTGGCTACATGTGGTTTCATGCGGGGACGGTTAAAAAATGAGAAGGAAAGCTACCTCAGTTCCTGTGCATCTAGGCTACAGAGCATATCGAATTAGTTCTCTAGATGCAAAGATCTACCCTTCACACACGATCATACTCTTTGGGCCGCGAATTTATTGACCAGTGGTCTCAGCCGCTCATTTTCATCCATCCTCAAAATGTCCTTAATATGGACAACCTTTCTTTCTGCCTGACTTTTGAAGACATGGGCCATCACATTGTTCATCCATGTTAGCCTATCTTCAGGGATTGCTTCTCTTGAGACCTTCATGCAGAATAGCACCAGAGCCGCAAGTCCTGTAGCCAGTGCCGTTGCGCCAGAGTTCCCGACCTCCTTATCTCCGGGCTGTCGAAAGAGCTGCTCACCAGGAAAGAGGTAATTCACTACCTTGTTCAAATCAACGTACTTCTTCACGTCAAAATCTGTATCCGTTGCGCCGATGCTGTTGACCTTCGGAAAGTCGCAAGGGTACCATTGTTCGTTTAGCGCGCTCTCCTTGACATCACAAGCTGCGCCAAACATTAGAATATGGTCATTGGCCGCCTCGGTAATGACCTTCTCCATTGCTATAATGTCATTTTCGTTGCCCAAATTGCCCAACACCCGGCGAGCATTCCAGCTCATAGAAATGATGTCAACTCCTTCGCCTTTAGCCCATTCGATTGCCTAGATATACGCATCAGACATCCGAAAAGGAATATTATCGATCTCGTAAAGGAGATTACCTTTGTCGCTTGCTCTAGACTAAATGTTCGCTGCCTAAGACTTTTTGCATCCTTGACATCCAACTTAGCGACATAGATAGTGACAAAAGGGCAGACCTGACTGATGAGATATGCCATTTTGCTGCCGTGCTGATTCGTAGAGACGTAGAAGTTCTTCTCGTTATCATCTGACTCTCCGGAGTCCGTGACAGGCCACCCAGCATGATGGAGCTTCGATCCCAAATGCCTATACATGGGGTCTACTCCATCATCGAGGAGCGCTACCTTAATATGGAAGGGGGATTTGGGTCCTAATGTCTGATACTCATGCATCAGCTGGTCTGCGAAATTGGACGCGGTTGTAAGCCAGGAGTGAATGCTAATGAGGAAGGTCAGCTGGTGTGACACCCGAAACATGCTTGAAGTATGTTTGGGCTCGTACGGTATCTCGAAGTTTGAGCTTAGTCCAACCCCGCTCCCGTCTCGTTTGAATTGGCTGTCGTCGTTTCGAGGGATTATTGTTAACTCTGAGAACATAAAGTCTTTTTCCCTCTTCCATTTCTTAATACGTTCTTGGAATTTCTCGACTTTTTCATCTTGCTTCTGCTGGGATTCGAGACCCTGTTTTCCTCAGCAAAATGTATCATGATCCCTATTTGGGGTTCGCGAGGGTCTTACTCTTTGAATGTACAAATGCACTTTGTCCAACTTTCTCATTGTCAGTGTGTCTTGTATTTATGACTCGCACGCTGAGACATTAGCCTTGGCACATACCTTCTTCATTGTTTGCAGTCCTTGTGTATCAGACCAGCTCCATAGCACTGCATTCAGCCCAGACCACGTCAGGGAGACTTCGATCAAAGACGGCACCACCCTCAGAGTTTCGGCGCAGAGATCTGGCCGATTCCAATTTAAATAACGAACATCAAGACCCTCGAGGCACTCTTCGATCGTATCATCGGAGCAATAGTAATGTGGATTTTCTTTCACTACCAGCTGCACAATGGACTTCACGGCTTTTTGTTTTTTAAGCCATTTGAAGACTTCTTTCAGATTTGTCTCATCTTTCTGGAAGATCTTCGCTCTCTCGCTTTCGTCAACTGGTAAGGCTTTTAGGAGCGCTGCAGGGTATTCAAGACTAAGAACAACACATGCCATAGTTTCTTCAAATAGCAGGAAGTCGAAATTGGTTTTAGTAGCGGCAGAAACACGTTGGTTTCCCTCAAGCGAAAATTTACGTAGTCGGGTAATTTCCTCTAGGCCATTCAGTTAGCGTGAATAGTGGAAGAGACTGAAAAACTTGCAAGATGAGAAAGATCGAATACGACTGACTCTTCGTTGAGGACACTGGCTTGCCAGATGGATCCCGAAATAGGCATTTATATGCGCTCTTGTATCCGCCTAGACGGAAAGCTCGCTCCTTCAAGTTTTGTGAGACTTTAACGAAGCCAACTCTAACAATCTTGAGATCCTGGGGGCTGTGCGCAACAGGTTTGGTCTTGACGGACGCTCTTCCCATTCCGGGCGCCGTTCGTTGAGTTCCAGAACTACCAGGAAAACCTTCACCAAACTCGTTGCGTTTAGTCTCTACTTGGACGGAGGCTTGCTTGGCCGCCAACTTTTCCTGTCGCTCCTGTTCCTCAGCTGAAGGTGGCTCCGTGTTTGCGGAATTTGAAGACTCCGAGGGCACCGTAGTATCTACGATCCTTTGAGTATGAAGAAGATACAGATAGGGCGACAGCCCGTGGGAGTTGGGTATTGTCAATGCTTGTTCATACCGACCCAATAGTAGATCTATAATGGAATTCGTCCTGGTGTTGATCTGCGTCAGGTTGGCGAAAGCTTTTGAACAAGTCAAGCACCTATTCATCGCACGTTGTTTCCCTTGATTAGCTTCCTGTTGGCCTTGCGTTTTATTACTGCTCGTATTGACCGATGCTCCCGAGGCTGAGCATATTGGGCCTGGCCCGGTGAAATTTCTGATGTGAAGAGCATCATGAAGTGGTGTATTGCCATCATCGCATTGGGAATCCTGGGTTCCTTGTGTGAAGCGCTTTTTTTGGAACGCCTGAGTTCCGGCGAGTTTGATGAGACGGTCGACACCTTCCATGCTGTTGAGAATGGCCAGATGAAGAATATTTTGATCAGTTTTATTACACTCGGCTATTGCCTTCGCTGCAACCTCCTTCGCCATGAGACTGCTGGTATAGGCTGTTAGATCTGACTTAGAGTTGTTGTCTTCCTTGAAGCGCTTGACATCAAATTCCGCAGCAATATGGAGAGGCCTTGGTCCCCATTCTGGGCTCAATTGTTTTCCATCTAGCTCGGCGATGAGGCTGACTAAGAACTTGGCCTTATAGATTCTCTTGGGGTGTGGAACGAACCCAGGAGCTTTCTGCAAGACGAACTGCAGAAAATTAATTGGGTCTGGGTCAGAGGATGTCCTTGCTAGGTGAAGAGACTCATCTTGTAGCAGTTTTTCGACATCACATTGATACTCCCCATACTTCGGTCCATCTTTCCATTTCTTCTCCTCCTCCCAAGTTGTGTCTGTGTCCTGGGAGATCCGATCGATCAAACTAATTCTCGCTCGCTGTATGCGTGCCTGTGGGTCGATTCTTGACTGGGGTGTCATTATCCCATCGCCATGCTTTATTGGGCTAATGGGCTCTACATCCTCTGGGTAGTCAGGAGCTTCACCATCATTATCAACGGCTTCCGCGTCGAGATCGTAGTCGAGGGTATTCTCAACACCATCCATCATGCAAACACTTTTTCAAATAAGAAAGATGCAATAGTATTTCCGTAGTTGTTGTATCGGCTTCCACGATGTGAGGTCTGATAATCTTCAAGTCCTAATAGTATGCAAAAGTAGCTGCTCGCGTGTGCGGAGGTGCCCAAGACACTGGCGAGGAGTGAGATAAGAGAATACAGCGTATCGTAGCGATGCGGGCGCGCGGTAGAAATTTTCTGACCACCACCATGTGTTAAAAGTACTGCGCAGTGCAAGCTGAATACCTCTAGTGGAGTGTGTAGGTACCAATGAACGCACCGCAACGGTACACGGCCATCAATACCTAGCCGAGACTGCAACCACATTCAATACTACTCATTTTAGGCAACCATTATGTCAGTTCTCCGAATCTGCCGAGAGATGCTGTCAAAGGGTTGGTGCCTTCTTTCGTGGTAGATTGCAAAGCTGAAACAGCCCAATCCAACACAACCCAATCCAACCCAATCCAACCCAATCCAACCCAACCCGCGCCCCCTCGTTTTAGCTATCTTATCTCCCAAGAGTTCACCACGCTCGCAACTGCGGGATTTTGGCTCAGAGTAGCGCGGGTAGCAGACTCGATCGTTGAGTTCATGGGGAGCATTCATTGCGTTTGGCGACCCTAGACAGCTCCTGGAGTTTGAACGAAACAAGGCACAAATTCCCTTGTATTTGTATTCATTATGGAACTGATGCCTTCAGTCCCAACATTTGCTTCCAGCAGCCTTGCTGTGGGAGATAGTTCTGAGGTAGAGTGTCCTGACACTACGTGAGTCGATTCTCCTTTATTGCGAATCTCAACACGTTGGTGCGCATCATTTTAACGGTGTGTAGTGTGGTTATGGTTCATGGTTTGCAAGGACCTGATGAAGAGCCCATCGATTCGGGGAAGAGCTGGGCTCCGACCGACAGTTTTCGGACTGTGTTCTTCTCTCTATCGGATATCATTGGCGAAGAGGCTTCCGAATTGACCTTAGAGGCAGCCGCTAGAGGAGTCCTTGATAGATTGCACGGAGCGAAGGTATCGCCGCGACATCGAGCTTTATGTTCACCTACTATCTAGCAGTGCTCTTTGCTGACAAAGTGAAGGATTATTGCCGTAGCTCATTTACTTTCTGGGCTCCAGACATTGGAGGTACAGTTATCAAATTGGTATGTCGAATACTCTAAATATTGTACCACCTTTAACGCTGACACCCGCTTGAGGCCCTTGTCATCGCCGCGGAAGATGAAAAATACCAATACATAATAGAAAAAACACACCTTGTGGTGAGATACCTTTGCTGGTGCATGGGCCGTTGGGGTGCTGAGCACTAATAGGTATTTTTTGGAACGCCGCACCGATGCTCGGCCAATCAGACATTGGACTCAGTGATGCTCGGAATAATTGACACCTGCTCCAAAGAATCGTATAGTAGCTATTTGCCACGCTTACTCAATTTACTTTCAAGAGAACACAAAGATATTGGGGAAAGGTTTAGCCATGTATCCCACAGATTTGGAATCGTCAACTATTACCAGGCTGGTGCGCCTATGCAACCATCTCAAGTGGTAAGGCGTCTTTGCTCCTCGCTAGTTTACGCTCTTTTAGAAAGGGGATCAATGCTCACAGAATGCACATTGCCAGCTTGTCCCGGAACAATGCGCGACCCTAGCTCTTGACAATGAAGTCAATGTTTGCCGAACTCGGGGCTACCGAGATCTTCCCAACTATATGAGCGAGGCGGAAGCTAGCTTATTGCGACGACATATCTTGAATATGAGGATCGGTTAGTTATATTACATTGCTCATGTATACTGCATGCGTATCTGATGATTTCAATCAAGCATTTTGGGGATATTTCTCCAGGTTCGTGGAACTAATCTCTCCCGATACCCGTCATCAGTATCTCACTAGCTGTAATCTTGAAAACCCAATGTTGTCTAACGGCAGCTTCACGGCCTGGCTCGGATCGGAGGACGCAACTTCACGATTCATCGCGTTCAAAATCAACAGTGGAATGGATGCGGAGGAACTATTACATCTTTCCGCTTTGGCCGTACGGACGCATCAGCAAGCCTTATGGGCACCACACTCCGTATTTCACCCCCCTGAGACGAAGGAATTTGGCATCTACGCTTCACTCATACGACAAGCCCTAGTTCAGCAGCCACAGCTTTTCCTCAATATCTTAAACTTAGTTCCGACTGTGGCCGATTCCATCAGAAGCTCGTATGAGACGTGGAAGACAAGAATGTTATGGCTGTGCTTGAGAACATTGCTATATGCTCCCACTGATTTGCCTACTTATGGGTTCCTCTCCATTGGCTCTTCTGCGAGCATCGATGTTCTCAATAGAATAAGTTCAACCTTACACGCTACTGAATCCAGGTATCGTCTAATCCTCGCGCTAAGGGAACAATATTCTCAAATCGATCTCTCAAATACTCCCGTAGTAAACCCGGAGCCTTATCATCCCCTACCGAGGGTTACTGTAGGGGCACTGGGGGAGGGTCCAAGGATCATCGAACCTTATTTGCTGAAGCTATCGTCTGAAGACTTGGGTCTCGCTCAGTGGGCTTTGAAGGGACTGATTTGGATAGCATTTGCCATTCGGCCCTTGACTATAGAAGAGCTAGACTTAGTCCTCTTGCTCGACAGCCCTGATCCCCCCAGCTCTCCAGGCAGTTCGGCTACTCGACTAATGCGACTTCTACCAGGGGCTGTGAAGTGTCTATCAGGCCGAGTATTTCTTACTTTCGCTCATGCTGAAAGCCAAGATCTTCTGTCACGGCTGTTAGAGATGTTGCTCCCCTCCGCTGTATCGCCGCATATCCTAGTCGCACGGTTATGTCTACAATTTCTACAGGCGCATATTTTCAAATATGTACGAGACGCCTCCCACCAGTCGACACCCTGGAATATTAACGACGTACCGATGCCCTATCGAGTCTTGGCAGAGTATGCAGCTCAATACTGGACGAAACACTATCATTTAGGTGATCTAGACGACATTGAAGCTAACGAATTGGTCTTTTCGGATTTCGTTACAGACGACCAGAACATACAAGATTGGTTGTCAGTTGTAAATCACTTTTCGCAGTTCACATCCCCCAAGACAAACGCCACCATCTTAGATGAAGGCTTGAAGAAGTATCTGAACTTCAAGTCCCTTGAGGGCTTGACCGTTGTTCACCAGCTTGCCATGCGCCCTTCACGAATTTCAGGTACTGGGAGGCTGTTAGTCTACGCCGCGGAATGTGGCGACGAGGAACTGCTACGGTCGCTTTGTGTCGATATCGACTCCATGGACCAAGAAGCCGCAATCACCGCGGCCGCCGTCACGAATGGAGCCCTACATGAGGTAGTAATGGAGGCCATAAGTACATTATTGCAACGGGACAAAACGTATATTAGTAGCATTCAACTTATGGCACAAATGTTAGGAAATCGCGAGACTTCTGACGGATTACTATCCTGCCTTCTGGATAATACCCCCAATGGTACGGCTGACGACTGGCTTTCAGGCGCTATACGAGTCGCGGTTGAGTATCAAGACGGAGAGACTCTGCGTCATCTGCTTAGCAGCAAAGACCTCGTCAATCATGTCGGAGGTGAACAGGGCTCACGATGGACTGTTCTGCATTTCGCGGCCAACGCTGGGGATCCAACGGTCGTATCTGAGCTGTTAGGCGCCGGATTCCAGGGCTGCATTAATGTCCTTTCCCCAACTGGCTACAGCCCACTTATGATCGCTAGTTCGAGGGGGTTGCTGAGCATTGTGCGACACCTTCTCTCCAAAGAGGCATCAACGGAGATTGCCAGCAAGTCGGAGAAGACAGCTTTGCACTTCGCCAGCCAGTACGGCTTTTTGGGGGTTGTTGATGAGCTCCTATCGAACAATTCAGACATCATGGCAGCGGATTCAGAGGGCAACTATGCTTTACACCTTGCCATTACAAATCGTATGCCTAAAGTAGCAGAACTCCTTGTCACCAGGTTTCCTTCTCTCTCTCTTGAGGAAGCAACCTCGACCACGGATTGGAATTCCCCGGCGGAAGAAATGGAGATCGAATACGTTGGTGTGGACACATCCATCGAAGACCATAACATCGACTCTGAGGAGGTTGCAGACGACGATTATAATCATCATAATAGTTACCAGGCCGCCTCTGCACCCCTTAATCGTGCGAATTATCGAGGTAGGACAGCCCTCATAGAGTCGGCTGAGCAAGACATGCCCGATATTACCAAACTTCTCCTGCACAATGGCGCAGACCCAAACATTCTTGACGACATGAATAGAACCGCAATCCACCTTGCCGCAAAGATGAATGCGTCAGATATTGTCAAAACTCTAATCGAGAGATGCGCAGCCCTAGATCTATCGGAGTACGGTAGGGGGGCGACTCCTCTGCATTTCAGTTGTTACAGAGGGCATTTAGAAACATCCCTCCAATTAGTAAAAGCTGGAGCAGACATCGAAAAGCAAGACGGATTGGGTCGCACCCCTCTTTCCGCAGCTTGCGTATCAGGCCACCTCCCTTTGGTCCAGTCACTTCTTCCGTGGTACAAACGTGAGCAATGGCCTGAGTCTCTTGTCGAAGCCGCTAGGTATGGGCAGCGGGAAGTTGTCAAGTTTCTATTGGATATGGGCTGCCCGGTAAATGCCAAGAACACCGCAGAGACAACACCTCTCCTTCAAGCCTCGGGTTATGGTCAATCTAGAATAGTAGAGTTACTACTCTTGAGAGGCGCTGATGTGGAAGTGCAAGACCAAGGGGGCGAGAGAGCAATACATAAGGCTGCGACAGTTGAGGCCCTTGGGGTAATTAAGTTGCTCATAGATCGAGGGGCGGATTTGGAGGTGGAAGAATCATGGGGCAAAAGTCCGTTATGCATCGCCATCTACCACGACCGCCCTAAGACTGTTGACCTCCTCCTAAAGAAAGGGGCCTCAATGAAGACCTGTCGACGCTGGAACCGTTACGCCAATATTCTGGATTTCTCTTGGGGCTTATCAATCGAACCTGTCACCAAGATTCTCTTGAGCTACTGTAAACAAGGTAAAAGTGACGAAGCAGTCACTTTGTCCAAGGCGCTGATTGTGGCTATTGACAGGGGGAGCGAACAAATGATGGACCTTGTGCTAGAATGCTGGTACAATCCAGCTACAGTCGAAGATCTATCTATGGGGGAAGCGATTCATCACGCTGCTTTAAATAGCGATACTCGATTTTTGGGCAAACTGCTGGATCATCCACTCGGACCCCTTTCGATCAACTATGAAGTCCCAAGTATCGGGACCCCGTTGCACGCAGCCGTTAGAAGCTCTCGTTATCTTGGAGCCGTACGATTACTCCTGGATAAAGGGGCCGATGTTGAGAGCGTCTCTGGTCCATTTGGGACAGCACTTAATGCCGCATGTGTAGCAGCAAATACGGAAGTTGTCGAGCTACTAGTAGATCGTCTGCAGACTAGAGCTACTACACGGATCACCGGAAGATACGGCACCCCGATGCAATCAGCTGTTGCTGGATCTCGAAACACGATTGATACAATCGCGCTCCTACAGGTTCTAAAAGACAATGGGATGTCGCCATTAATCGTAGGGGGCATATATTCCACCCCACTACACGCCGCTCTCAATCGACGGGACTCAATCCCAACCGAAGTTGTATCGTGGCTTATAAAGAACGCCTCTCCATCACTGAACTATATCGATATTGCAGGGCGCCTTCCGCTACATCTCGCCATTCGAAACGGAACCTGGGACCTTGTCTTGGAGATTTTGAAGGGTTCTGGTGACACGCGGATCTCTCAAGTATCTACGAGGGATAATCAGGGCCTTACGGGTCTACACTATGCATCGATGTCAAGTCCTGAACTCATAACCAACATCCTGAAACTCGACGGCATAGAAGGTCTAATCAACCAAGGAGATATTGATGGTTGGACCCCATTGCATTGGGCATGCCGAAAGGGGAATACCAAGATCGTTCAGGCTCTAAAAGAGATGAACGCAGACGCCACTGCCAGAACGAAAGAAGGTTGGTTGCCACGACAAATTGCAATTCTACACGGGAATGAGAACGAATACTTCGATATGTTGCCTGACATCGGTGGTAAAGGAGTCGATCTTTCTGACAGGCGAGATCAATATCAATATGCATATTGTGACGTGTGTTTTTGTGTAAGTGTGCCCCATTTCCAGATTTAGCAATAAGTTCCCATCGCTAACAATTTGTTCCTTTAGAGCATATATGGGAGGCGATACCACTGTACAAGCGACGACTGCATGGACTTCGATTTGTGTTTCAAATGCTATAGTCATGCCGAGCTGATTCATCCCCCAGATCATGAGTTTATCGAGACATCGTAGCAAGTTCAAGACGGGCACTACTTATTTAAGGAAGTTTCATATGTTTGTCGTTATAAAAGTTAGGTACTAATCTAACTTGGACTACATTTGATCCATGTGAATATTTACTGTGAGTTGTTTGCCATGTGCTAGAAAAAAGACGCACCTTATTCAACTGTATCTGTCTAGGTTTTTCACTACTTGAGGAACGGATCGCTGGAAAGTACCGACATTTATTGAAGTTAGATGATGGATATAGATCAGCGAAATTGCAAGGAGATGGAGTAGCAGAGTCATGGGACTATGAAGTAATGCACAGGTTAGATATCGAAATGGACCTAGAGGTCATAGGACCTCTAGACCTCACAAAAAGAGGTAGGTTTGCCTATACATTTTGAGGTGTTGCCGGTTGCTGAAACAGTAAGGGAGTAACCTTGGAAGTTAGCAAAACGCATCACTAGGTATGAAATATGTAAGAAGGAGCTTAAAAAGTGGAAAGCCGGGGGGCTATGCACATATCTAGATGCACTAATCAGAGTAGCATAAAACGCTTAAATAAAGATCTAATTGAGTATATTTGGATATATACATAAGCCCACTTTTACACTTTTAAGTCACAGTGCCGAAGCAGCGCTCAAAGGGACGTTTTTACATACCTAGGCAGCTGCTGGTGCCCAGGTGGCACCTGGGCATGTCCTGGTGCATAATACCTACACACCATCACCATAGGTACCGAGGTTTTCATGCATATATCCAAGTACCACCGTAAGCCGTATATGCCAATGTAAAAATGTAGGTTAGTTAAGTCCATCGGAATTTCGACTGGGACCTGGGAAGCTACTAGGCATGAGCACTATTTTGATCACCCCTTCAACCCCAACAAGTTACATTCGACACTCCGTTGACTCCATCGCGCGAATCAATCAATCTCTTTGTTCCACACCCAATTCTTTACTACCGCCACGATGGTTGCCATGTACCAGGTCTTCGGCCGCCAGGTCGGCTCGCACTACGTAAGTCGCTCGCCCGATGTCCTTGGCCACGATATCCCGCGGTATTCGGCGAGACAAAGCGGACTGACAGTTACCCTTTCACAGCTCGCCATGGGCGTTCTCGGCGCTCTATTCAGCGGTACCTACCTCGCTCTCAGCGGTCCCAGCAAGAAGACTACTCAGACCCCTCCCATCAACGCGTCCAGCCCCGACGAGGCCGACTTCATCCAGTATGCGACCCGGAACCCCGGCACCGACCGAATACTAACGCTCGAATAGGAACTTCCTAAAGCAGGCCGATGCGGACGAGAAGAAGGCGAAGCACTAGATGCGATTGTAGACTGCAGACGCTAGATTAAGGTCAATTGTACAAATAGAGGTCAAAATTCAGCATCATTTCGACGACGGTGCCTTAGAACCGGAGCATTTCCCTGAGATCCCCACAATGTGCCCTGTCGCGCCATCGCGAATCGAATAGCATCAGCGTGCTCCCAGCTCCGTCAAGTTGATACGTGACGCAATTAGGGTTGTTGAAACCCGTGCTCAAGCATAGATTCATAGAACTCAAATTGATACGATACCAGTCGCTTATGGCTTCCCGAATCCCGTTAATTCAAAGTCGGTAATCGTTAGATTCAAGTTATCGAAAATCATATACCCGGCGACGAGAAGGGAGTGGCTAATTGACGATGATCTGTCTCCACGCAGCCTCTGCAGCAGTGATAAGGGTATTCTAGTGACGAAAAATTGAGGCGTCGGAGAAATGAAGGGCTGTATCTTGATTATAAGATATTTACATTATCGTCAATGGTTACCCAGGCGTTGTCGCTACACACTAAACGGCTTGTGATGGCTAATGGCATTTCTGCTCAGCCCGATTCTCGGCAGTACGGATGGTGGCGCTGAAATCTGGCGCCCAGGGATCGAAGTTCTCTGGGGTCCAATTCTCAAGACTATATGTAGCCAATGCAGTCTTGAGTAGAGAGTGATTACCAATCTATAGTAGGTCGTGGCATAGACATTTAAGAGGCGAAAGTTAAGCATCGGAAAGCGCATAATTATATTGATGATACGTCGTTTTTACTACATCCTTCCTTTCCTTGCTTTTGCTAGGGCGCCCTTTAGCGCCCTCGTCATTAAGCTCATTCAGCGGTCGGAGAACCTCCCTCTTCAAAGTCTGTTCTTTCTCTAAAGCATAAGCCTGAGCCAATTGAGAACGCACTGGCGTTTTGTATGTCAGATCATTCAAACAACTACTGTGTTCAGATGTCATATAATATAGTAACTAGCTAATGCTTGGGTGGATTGGTGATTGAGCCATTTTACTCTCTAAAGGAGACTGTGAAGTCAAATAAGGAAAGTAGGCCCTAAATTGATGGCTGAGCATATCTAGCCTTTAAATTATATTGTTTCAATGTATGGCACACCCAATAGTACCTTCTAATATGGATGACGCTTGTTGAACTTAAGCGAGTAGCCGCTGCATCCCCCGCGTGGGGAGGGGAGATTTTTAAGTAAGAGTATCTTGGTGACTGGTCATAGACAAGATGCCTTTTTACTTCAACTTCAATTTGGTCTGCCCTCATTCAAATTCCAATACCATTCTTTTCATTCAATAACAATTTACTTTACCAAATGGCATCCACTCTTAAAGATGACATCAAGATACAGACGGCGTCAGTCAAGGTGAGGCCACATTTAACACTGGAGGCGGTCGCGCTGAAACCCATCACAGGCCGTGGACCGCTTGCATGAGGCACAAACGACAGTTGGGAGGTCAGTTCCTTCAACAAAAAAATGCAGCAAAATGACAGTCAAAGTCATTAATTCAATAGTAGTGAAAGAACTCCTTCTCCTGACCCCGAATCAATCACTATCAAAATGTTCCACTCCAGCTTCAGTTCAGTGATTGGCCATGCTCCCGCATATTCGCTCCTCATCTCCGCAGACTCGTCTCGGAACCCGTTTTTTCACAAAGGCTGCGCCTACATCCCAAGCACGGACGAGCTGTACACCACTTCCGACTTGCTGCAATCCACCAGCAGCTCCAGATTGCCCGTGATACTAATCTCCAAGTTTGCGATTCGCCGTGGCCCGGACGCAGACCCGTTGGGTATCACCGGCCCCTCGTTCGCTCCTATCGCTAGTATAGAATGGATGAAGCTACGCCCGCCCCCAAATATGCCGATGCCCTCTGGGGCGATCCCGTATAAGCAAGGCGTATTATACTGTTCGCAAGGCAACTTCGACCCCAACAGTGGCGGGCTTTTCTACATGCCCCTGGGGAAACGGCCTGTTCCGCTTGTGACAAACTACTTCGGAAAGGCCTTCAACTCGCCTCAAAGCGTCGTCGAGGACAAAGACGGAGGCTTGTTTTTCACAGACTCGAGCGCCGGGCTCGAACAAGAGATCCGCCCTGCCCCGCAATTACCGAATCATGTGTATTGGTTCCATCCGATGACTGGCGAGTTGCGTGTTGTTGCGGATGGGCTCACGCGGCCGAGTGGGATCGCTCTAAGCCCCAATAAGGATACTCTTTACATCACGGATACGGAAGCTGCTCGGATAGGTAATTCAGCAGCATCTACGAGGTACGACAACTGCTAACTCCCCCAAGCTTTCAGAAGCTAACAGTGTAACACGCGTAGCTCAGCAACCATCTACGCCTATGATGTCGTTCGACGGTCGGGAGCCTCGCCATTCTTAGTTAATAAACGTGTATTCGCCTTTGCTTTCTCAGGCGTCCCAGCAGCGGTGACTTGTGACCGCATTGGGAATGTCTATGCTACATGTGCGGACGGCGTTGAAGTATGGAACTCGGGAGGTGCAGCCCTCGGGTTGATCCAGATACCAGGTATGCCAGCGCCAAGACTAATATAATGCACTTGAAAGACTTTTGTCTCAATCGCTAACATATAATTCTAAATAGGCCCTTGTTCCAGCCTCTGCTTTGGCCGCGATGGAGAACTCTTTATCTGCGGTGGACAAAGTCTATGGATGGTGCAATTCGAGGGATCTATCTTTCACGGCCTACAAAGACATTCATAGATAATGGCATCAACTGTATCTGCTATTGTTAGATGTTCCCACACTCGGGATCTAATTTATGAATAATGGCACTTCTCATTGGGACTCGTTAATTGTGACACTAAAGAGGGCCGACAGAACCCTTGCTGGCTTAAGACTCTTTTGTCGGGGCCCCAATTGTCTTTAGTCCACGGATCACATGTTACTTAGTAAGAAATCTGTATAAAAGTTCAGTTCTCCGATGGTTTGGTATTTGTGGCATCAGTTCCTCAGCTTACTTCAACAAATAACCCAACCTTCCTAAAATAAAAGACCTATTACCACCGGTAATATGGCAGAAACAATTCAAGGGGCCCGTGAGCGTATAACGGAGTTCTTCTACCAACAAGCTGGAATTGTTGGTAGCTATGAATCTCCGAGATTTATATTGGCCTTAAACACCTATATTATTTACCCGTTCACGGTATTCGTTGACGTTCTTGAATTCCTCCTTCAATCCGTCTTTCAACTCGTCTTTCAAACGATCTATCAAATTGTTTATCTCTTCTGCATAGTTTTCATAACCGCGGAAGGTATTAGGATAGGCGTTGTAGCATCAGGCGTACCCACGACGAGCGAGACAGTGGTGATTCTCGATGTTTTTATAGGATTGTTTCTATTCATATTCCCGATACTCTATGAAGCAGTGTGGGATAAAACAGGCTACTCGGATTCAAAGTTTCGACACTGGCTTTTCTTCATCCTGTCCACTTTCTCTTGTTGGGTCGTCTATTCACTGACGTCGGACTGGCCGCACGTTACGAAGATGCTGGCTCTGGAATTTTCGTTCTTCGTGTGGTATGTTGGTGGGATGCGTATGCTCGACCGTAAAAAGTACGATAACGCAAAATATTACAAAAGGCAGTTATTGAGGGCCGCTTGTGTAAGCGCCTTAGAATGGTACCATCACTTCACAGTTGAATGGTATTTTATCATGAGACTTCTCACACTATCCATTATGTGCTTTTGCGCGCTGTGCGTGGTCGACGACCGCGAGCGAGGCAATGCGCGTTGGCGAGTTGTACAGGTGACTTCCCTGGCCCATCCCGAGCATCCCGACGAGTTTGCAGTCTGGGTGGGCGATGATCTATGGTTATTTGGTACCGTGACAATCCTCCATCTTCTCCGACCATCGCAAGCGCACTGGCCCTGGGAAGCCGTGTTGTTTTTCACACTTGCGAGCATCGCAGCGGTGTTTTGGCTTCGCAAGGTGTCGCAGGAGGCGCTGGGGGACATGTACAAGGTCCTCCGTAAGGCACAAAGGGAGGCTCCCGCCGGCCCGCCGCCAACGCCGCCGCCTCAGCCAACGCCATCGCCACCGTCACCGCCGCCGTCTTCTGGGCACACCGCTGAGCCAGCTGCCGAGGATCATCATGAAGATGATGCAGCCGATGCAGCTGATGCAGCCCATGACGATGATCCATATACGTACTATTACCATATGCCAGGACGGCCGTGGCGCTTGGACCCTAACTACACTACAACGAAGGAGATCCAAATAAAGTCGCAGTTTTTCCACAATCTTGTAGCCCCGTACCTATACAGCCTTGGTTTCCTGACTACTCACCAGATGGAATCCGTCACGGACTGTCTATTTGATACTCTCACTGAGGCAGACGCGGTGTTCTACATGGGAAACAGGCTTCGATTCATTAGCCGAATGGAGCAGTTGATAGCTTCTCAATGCTATGATGACCCTAACTGGGAGTACGGTATCCATACGGGTTGGTTCCCTCCTTGGAGAACATCTAACTTCTAGAAAGAATCACAGCCCTGCATGGAGGTTTGCATTGTAGGATACAAGGGACCATATATACTAACTGGCCGAGACAGCTTTGTGTTTCTTAGTTCGTTTTCTGTATGACATCAGAATCGTCGGCAGGTCAGACTGATAGACTAATAGATCTCATTACTTATTAACTCGTTCCCGCGTGCTAGACGCTGTTTTCTCACTGACATCCACAGCTTCACGCCCACGATGACTTTTGAGATGCTTCACGCTGGGGAGTGCAGCATAGGGACTATTTTGAATTAAATACGTACTCATGTCGGGCTGGGCATTTGAGCAAGCCCCGTCTTTCCTGAGATGTGGGTGGGGATAGTGACTGGCTTTGTCGCTTTTGCGTAGTGGGATTCTGTAAGGTATGGTAGGTAGCCTTAGATAGTGAGGATGGCGGTCCGTTTCTGGGGACATTCTGATTCTATTCAACTCACGCAAGGAAGCGCTGAGATGTGGCCAGCTCAGAATAATATCGAGCCTCCTTTGGTGATACCGAGCGCGCCGCGCCTGAGAAGCAGATCTACGATCTTGTCTTGGCCGCAGACAGCAGCACTCTGTAGAGGTGTTTGTTTGCCCCAGCCAGATTGCGCCTCGACGTTGGCGCCCGATTCGAGAAGGAGGTTGATAACATCGACATGTCCCCTCTCGGCAGCGGCATGCAGGGCGGTTCCCCCCTTGAAGGAGCTTCCGTCCGTATTGACATCGGCTCCTGCTTCTATCAATCGGTTGACAGTTTCAAGACTACCATTCAGTGCCGCAGCTTGCAAAGCCGTAAGCCCCCTGTGTCTCGCTGGCTTCGCGTTTACGTCCGCCCCCCTTTTTAATAACAATTCTAGTATGTCTCGATGTGCGCCCGAGGCAGCGGCTGCTAGTGCCGTCACGCCAGCGGTGGCCGCGGGCGGTGCATTGACGTCAGCACCAGTGTCAAGTAGAAGCTGGACCACGTCCACATGATTCGCCTCGGCGGCTGCCTGCAGAGCAGTGCGTCCATAGTAGCGTCCAGCCGGAGAATTGACATCCGCACCGGATTCAAGCAGGAGTTTGACGAGTGACGTGTGACCGATGGCACTCGCCTGTTGCAGGGCTCTCCGTTCGCCGTTGTTCCCTCCCAGCGCGTCGACATCTGCGCCGGAAGAGATGAGTATGCGAGCAATATCTGCATGGCCGGAGAGACAAGCAGCTTGAAGCGCCGTGGTGCCGTAGTACCCTCGCGGCGGCGCGTTCACGTCGGCCCCTTGTGAGAGAAGTTTCTCAACGCGGATTAAGTCTCCGTCTTGCGCTGCTAATTGAATATCTGTCCAACACTCATCCTCGTCATCCTCGTCATCCTCAGCTTCTACTTTTTCATGTACGACACGCCTCGTAGTTAAGGGTTGTGCACTAGAGCGTGTGTCTCGATGATTAACTCTAGCGGGAGCGTTGCTCGTTAATGTAGAAGCCATGATGGGAGACGAATTCCTTTGGCGGATTATAGAAAAAAAGCACCCATGTAAGGACCCTATTAGTCAATGGATAATCAAAGTTTATACCGGCATCGAAAGATGTCGAGAGGAAAACTCCTTATGAAACGCTGATTGTATGGGGGTCCTTACGTAGTACTTAGGTCCTCACGTCTTTCTTTCTGCTTGCTTACTAGCCTGTAAGCAGTACGCATTCTTAAAACGCGAAAATGTACCTTAATTGCGGTCAACGTAGATTTTTTTGATAGTAGTAGATCGAACCTTAGACCACGACCTCGAACGTTTTAAAGAGCACACCTCGGGCCCCTCAGTGTGGGATGTAGCTGCGGTCGGCATAATAAGCCTGGAAGTAACAACACGCCCAGTGAAGAAGAGCCTGGGTACCTAGGTAGTACCTGGATACCCGGATAATGCCCCGCCAATTGGTGAGTTTAATGCTCTTTAGATCCTTATCGCCGGCCTCATGGGGACCGCGGCGTTTGCTTATCGCCCCGTATTCTACCTACCTAGGTCCAGTATTACTTCATCATCGGAGCTTCCCCCCAAGCTCATAGCGACCCTGAGCCGTATTTATACGTACACCCTTCAACTTGACCAGCTTCAGGTTTCGACGTTCTACAAGCCATGCGAAACTCTCCAGGATGGCATATATAGCGCCGATCCATAGGCCCAATACCATCCGCCATGCTATACGCCTCGGCCTATTTCCTGACGAGCCCGAGTGCCTGGTTGTGGCGTAAGTTAGCCCGTGCAAGCCCGTCCATGTCCAACATCGCGGCCAGTATGCTGACCACAGCGTTCATAGCAAGACAAACCGTCTAGAAATATGGAAATCGGACGAAACAGGCGCTCTGATCCATGCCAATACCCAATACGTCAATGGGACTATTTGCATGCTACAACGGTTGCACCCACGAGATGCCGACACAGACCTACTCTTTGTTGGAACCGATAGGTTCCAATACTTCACCGTTGGCTGGGATCCGGCAAGTAGCAAGCTCGACACGATCGAGATGTTCTTCGATGTAAACGAGAAGCATATGCGGGATTCACAAAGCCAGGACAAGTGTATCGTTGACCCGACGGGCCGGTTCATGGTGGTACTGCTTTGGGAGGGGGTTATCAACGTCCTGCGCATGCACACGGTCAAGAGCAAGAGGCACAATTTGTACTGGATGGACCAGGTCCGAATCTCCGAGCTTTTTATAAAGTGCGCGACCTTTCTCCATGTCGAAACAGGCCACCCCAAGATCGCCTTCCTCTACCAGACGCGAACCGAACACCCTGACTGCCATCTCGTTTCCTACCGCTTGACTTCCGACGACAAAAACACCGAAGTCTCAAGATTCGAGATCCGAGACCAAATTGACCGTATGGAGATCGAGGACCCCGGTTCTGCTCTATTGATACCGGTCTCGAAAGGCGAGGAGGACCAGAAGCGGTACCTGAGTCGGAATGCTGCCTCGGCGCGTGCCCAACTCGGCGGCCTAATCGTTGTCGGTGAAACAAGACTTCTCTACTATGACGACGCCGCCAAAAAGAAGGTCGAGACAGCTTTGACAGAAGCATCGATTTTTGTCGCTTGGGCCGAGTATGACGTTTCGCATTATTTTGTCGGCGACGACTACGGGAATCTTTGGGTGCTAGAGATTCTCCTCGATGGTGTGGTCGTCACTGGCATGAAAATGAGTAAGATTGGCATCATACCGCGGCCAACTTGTCTCGTGTTCATGGGAGGTAGCACTCTTTTTGTCGGATCTCATTACGGAGATTCACAAGTGCTCCGCGTTGACATGGGTCAGGGCACAATAGAGCCGATACAGACCATGCATAATATCGCGCCCATTCTTGATCTGACCGTCATGGATATGGGGAATCGGGAAGGTGAGGGCCAGACATCCAACGAATACTCTTCTGGGCAAGCAAGAATTGTCACTGGGAGTGGCGTGCATAAGGATGGCAGCCTACGGAGTGTGCGGAGCGGCGTTGGCCTTGATGACATAGGTATACTTGACTCTATGGCATATGTTCGCTCATTATTCTCATTAACATCTTACGGTGCGGCAAAGACGGACACTTTAATCGTCTCATTGTTAACAGAGACGAGAATATTTCTATTTCAAACGAGTGGTACAATCGAAGAGGTGGATGATTTCAAGGGGATGATATTCTCAGAGCCGACTCTTTTGGCTCGAAATCTACCAGACAACCGAGTCCTCCAAGCGACGCCGAGCAGTGTGCTATTGATTGACCTGGAGAGTGGCGTAGCAATATCAACTTGGCGGCCAGCCGAAGGAGAGATTACGAGTGTCTCTGCAAACGATCAATGGGCTCTCTTATCAGTTGACGGCAGAGTGCTTGTTTCTCTTCAGATAGGAGGACATGATCTTATTAAGTGCGATCAAAACAATCTGGGTGATTCGGATCAAGTTGCTTGCATCCATCTACCCCCGCAGTACCCCAGAATTGGCGTTATAGGGTTCTGGAGGTCCGGCTCCATCTCCATCGTCGATGTTGAGACTTTGCAGTCTCTTCATGGTGAAAACCTAAGGCGAAAAGATGACAATGCTTCGGTGCCACGCGACATTGCACTGGCACAGGTCCTTCCAAGGGAGATAGCTGGACCAACACTATTCGTTTCTATGGAAGATGGATTCGTCATTACGTTTAATGTCTCGAAGGAAGACTTTTCTCTCTCCGGACGGAAGATGGTCGTCCTTGGCGTGCGACACGCAAGATTACAACTTCTCCCTCGGCCTAATGACATGTATAATATCTTTTCAACAAGCGAAATACCCAGTCTCATATATGGATCAGAAGGTAGAATCGTCTACTCCGCTGTGACATCTGACGACGCAGTTTGCGTATGCCCGTTTGATGCTGAGGCTTTCCCGAATTCCATTGTAGTCGCAACCGATAAGGAGGTCAAGATTTCGATAATAGACACCGAACGTCGTACACATGTCAACCCCCTCCCCATGGGTGAAACGATCCGGCGAATTGCGTATTCGAGGTCGGAGCGGGTCTTTGGCCTCGGTTGCTTCCACAGGGAAGTGAAGAATAACGAAGAAATTATCATCAGCTCTTTCAAACTAGTGGACGAGGTCATATTTAAGCAACTTGGTAAAGCTTTCATCCTAGACAGCTCCCCCCGGGTCGAGATGGTGGAGGCCGTTATCCGTGCGGAACTATTAGATTCTTATGGAAGCCGGGTGGAAAGATTCATCGTAGGAACATGCTACCTTGACGACGAACAGACCGTTACTGCGCAGAGTGACAATCGCGGCCGAATTCTGGTGCTTGGAATTGATAGCGAAAGAGAGCCATATTTGATCACGAGTCGGCCACTTAAGGGGGCCTGCCGGGCTCTCGCTGTCATGGGAGATAAGATCGTTGCCGCGTTAGCCAAGACGGTCATCGTTTATTCGTACTCAGAATTGTCTACCACATCCGCCGAGTTGACAAGGCTGGTTTCATATAGACCGGCTACATACCCGATTGACTTGGTAGTCGAAGGTAATATGATAGCTGTGGCGGACATGATGAAATCAATGAGTATAGTTGAATTTACACCCGCGGCTGACGGGCAACCACCGAAGCTTAACGAGGTTGCGAGGCACTACCAGTCATTTTGGGCCACGGCGTTGTGCCATGTCGAAGGCGATATGTGGCTGGAGTCAGATACACAGGGAAATCTCATCGTGTTGCGACGCAACACTATGGGCGTGACGCGAGACGACAAGCGGAAGATGGAAGTTACAAGCCAGATCAATCTTGGAGAGATGGCGAACAAAATCCGCAAGGTTTCTGTCGAGGCAAGCGACAGTGCCATCGTCGTACCGAAGGCGTTTATCGGCACGGTGAGTAGTCACAAACCTAGCAGAAAGTGCCGTTCCTCTTTGCTAACTCCTTTCCACGAAGGTCGAGGGAGGCGTATATCTCTTTGGGATGATCTCGCCCACGTATCAGGACCTCCTAATACGATTCCAGAGCCAACTCGCGGACGCGGTAGAGACGACGGGAAACATAGAGTTTTCACAGTACCGATCCTTCCGGAACGAAGAGAGCGAATCAGAAGGACCATTCCGCTTTGTCGATGGGGAGCTGCTGGAGCGGTTTTTGGATATTAATGAGGAGCTCCAAGAAAAGATATGTGAGGGACTCGGGCCTAACGCGGAAGCTATGAGAAATCTAGTGGAGGAATTGAAACGCATGCATTAACACGGTGAAAAACACGCTTGGGGGTTATGACAGCACATGAATAAATATGTCTACGTAATGGCCGTTACCTATCTATTGGGTGTCTCTTGAAAGAGAAATTCCTAGATAGATATTAGATACACTAGATAGAGTACCTATACCTTTAAGTACAAGTAGGCAATCCAGTGAGTACTGTTGTAGAATTAGGTGACGAGACTGAAGAGTGGCTTCAAGCCTCTATTGGTGGGATAGGTTGTCAAAGGCTAGGTTCTTGGTGGGAATATACATACAGTGCGCCCTTATTGATAACAGGCCCACAGTACCTAGGTACCCAATCAGGTGAGAAGACTAGTCTAGGCAGTACCTACATATAGACACCTACCGGTGGTTTACCGCCGTGGTTTACCTAGGTAGCGTCGTACGATGACAGCGGCCCACATCGTCATCATCCAGCTCCGGCTGATTCACGTGACCTTTCAGAGGATAGTTGATGCTTTGCGTGGGCGATGAGTGGTCAGTGCAGCAGCCCGCGGACCAATCAACTGCAGGCGATTTCAGCACTCGGGTGTAGCAGGGTGCAAGGGTGCCTGAGGCGCTGCGGCGCTAGGCCAAGCTGTGCTGCTGCTGCTGGAAACATTGCCGAACTATTTTGCAGGCGCTGGAAAAAAGACCTCAAGCCTCAAGCTCAACGCCGCCTCCTTCGACGACCTCCCGATCGCGACCCATTGCACCTCACCACCGCCATGGCCTCTCTCTCCATCGCTTCGCGTGCTCTAGCACGACGAATCCCGACGTCGCCCGCCTGCCTCAACGCCGCCCGAACCCTGTCGACCACCGCACAGCTCCACGATGCCGGCTCCTACTCGAGTCCCTTCAAGGGCGAGTCCAAGTCCACCAAGATCCCGGACTTCGGCCATTACGTCAACAAGGGCGCCTCCAACACGAACCTGCTCTTCTCATACTTCATGGTTGGAACAATGGGTGCCATTACCGCTGCCGGTGCCAAGTCCACCGTCCAGGGTGCGTAGTCATCGCATACCTCGAGCCCGTGTACCCCTTCCCGTCGTCCGGCAAGCCACGCCGCCGATTGTCGACCGCCCTCGCCGCCTTCCATTGCGCAATAACTCGTCGCCACAATTGCTAACATCCAATTCACATTAGAATTCCTGAAGAACATGTCCGCCTCTGCCGACGTCTTGGCCATGGCCAAGGTCGAGGTCGATCTGAACGCCATTCCCGAGGGCAAGAACGTCATCATCAAATGGAGAGGAAAGCCTGTCTTCATCCGACACCGAACAGCCGATGAGATCGACGAAGCCAACAAGGTCAACGTTGCCTCGCTGCGAGATCCCCAGGCCGATGACGATCGAGTACAAAAGCCCGAATGGCTGGTCATGTTGGGTATGGCATATTTTATTTGGATTTGATTCGGACCCATCGCTGCTCAGCACGCACAATGCGTTGCGGCCCCCTTAAAGCATCCGGAGGCATTTTGCTAACCACTTCTACTTTGCACAGGCGTCTGCACGCATCTCGGTTGTGTACCTATCGGCGAGGCCGGCGACTTCGGCGGCTGGTTCTGCCCTTGCCACGGCTCTCACTACGATATCTCCGGACGTATAAGGAAAGGACCCGCTCCCCTGAATCTCGAAATTCCTGCGTATGATTTCCCCGAGGAGGACAAGCTAGTCATTGGTTAAAGCGCGCTGTACGAATACTAGACTGGCGGAGGGTATTCCTTTCCACCGTCGTTTGAACGGAATAGACATGGCGAGATGGTGGCATTCGCAACGCATTCTCTAGACTTTTCCTTGGCATCCGCCAAAGTGTACAAAACAAGTTATGTCAAGTGGAACAAAGATCATTGCACCTAATTCTTTACAGTTGTTAACATCACTATGGATTTTTGGTTCGAGACTTTCAGAGGCGATCAGAACGTCATGATCCAATTCGAACCAATATTCGAAGGAGCCAGGTGAAACGAGCTGATCATCCAGCTTCTAATTGAGAAGGATGGTAGTCCCAGCCGCCTCGAAGATCAGCGTAATGTCGATAGACAAGCGTGTATGCTTTACACCGGATAGATCAGTCAAGGCACTCCCGGAGGTCGGTACCAAACTTTTACGGTCAATAGCAGATCCCATTCAACATGAATTATAGCCAAGAAGTATTCTATTCTTATCAGCATCAGTGAGACACTGCACACGGCATGTTGGAACCCCTCAATATCCCCCTTGAGAGATGATGACTGTCGCCAGATTTTCAATAAGCTCAAGCATCACTCTTGGGTAGGTAGTTTGCCAGCGTTATGTATGTGGAAGCGCATTAGTTCCGCAATCAGCTGCATACTTGCCGTATGTAAAGCTATCGACATTTGACGTCGGCAACATAGTATCTCCATACCGTAGTCAAAACTAGAAATCAGGTATGAGGATTCAACAATTCGGTAATCCCTTACCTGCTTTGTGCTGCTGGTCACCAATTCAAGAGAGCACCAGAGGGTTGGAGCTTCAACAGAGCATGACGGGCCGATTTCCCGTAAATATATCTGAGAGATGCGTTAGTCGTGACATGAGAAATGTGGGTTAAGGGGCTATTTACATACGCCAAGAATCCTAGAATCTCGGGTTGTCTAGTTTTCCTCGCCTGAAGCATCTTTCCAACCAGGTCTTTGTGACACAGCAAATCATCTAAAGCCAGAACTCACAAGTCAGGGTAAAGATCGCCAGAGAGCGCCGATTATACAAACAAGTTAGCGTGGTGCCATGAGGGGGGCAATGATGGAACAGTCGCATATTAAGGAACCTTGGACGGATCCCTGCCGAATTCTTCTAAGAGCTCCAATATAGCATAGCGTTGTAAGTTTTTGGGCTAGATGCATGTAGCTTGCGGCTCGAACACACTGAGACACTTAGGGTTGGATAGGCCGTCTCATCTTCACCTTTCCCCGTCTCAAGACTTTGGCCAAGCGCCAATGAGTTGTTTAACCACGGCGGTTCGTCCCGTGTTGAATCTCGCATTTGCTCAGCCACAGAAACTCACCTCACGTAATACCACTGCGACGAAGTCGACGGCAATTGTGTGGTTACCTATGGCTGAGCGATACGACAATGTATTGCTCTCTTGAGAGCACAGGTACAATACGAGGTTGAGATACGATGCGCGCTTCGATATTTCTCACTCCGTCCCCCTATATAAGGGTCAGAGATGGGGCGGGACCCTTGTTATCTTAGTCTGAGCGCATCATACTTTTAATGTTTATCTAGCGGTTCCCCTTGACGGAACTTTCCCTCGGCTCGCCGTGAGGCCGAAGGGGTCGCACGGCCATCTGTCAAACTAGGCGCCAAAGGTGGCCCGTCTCCCCCATGTCCACGTACATCTTCGGACGAGGAGATCTACCAACCAAGGGGCGCCAGGTTCTGGGGCAGGGCTATCTACTGCGAGACATCATCTGAAGTCGATCCTAACAGGCCTAATGAATCAGACGACCCGCGTCCCCAGGCTCCGCAGAAACCGAACAAACTGTGCTCGAAACGACTAGGCCCTGGCAGTGTGCATGGCAGGCCATTTTGTATATAGGAAGGCATAGTTTCCTCACGGCAGACAGTTTCGCTCTCCATTATCTTCAATAGTGACTCTCTTTCGAAGCACTCACGCCCTCTTACGTTCTTTTCTCTCAGTTCTGTGAACTCGACTTCGCTTCTCGCGTTCTTTTACGTTCAACCAGGCTGGGCCGTTTGCACGATTATAATTATCGATCTTTCGAATACTTGGGGCATTACTGTGTTTGTGTCGACGTCGGACTTAACGGTCGTTATACATCCCATACAATCTTTCAACATGAAGTTCACGACTAGTACTGCTATGCTGGTGATGGTGGGCGTGGCATCAGCCCGCCCGGACGCCGTTCGCATCTCGCGGAAGAGTAGAGGCTCGGCAAAGTTTGCGCGCGAAGTGCCTCGTAAGTCACGACGGTAAAGTCGCCCGCACGCTCACTACTCATACTGACGTCGGTGGGAACAGAGGAGCACTCACACGAGCAATTCCTGACCGGTGTCGGGGCCGCTCTGAATTTGAACAACGTAGACAACGTCCAGGACCCCGTCTTTGCTCTCCTCGGCAACGCCGCTGCGGCCACTGGTGCCGGCGACGTCGCGGACCCGGACTGTCTGCAGCAGCGCGTTGCTGACCAGGCCTTCACCAACGCCAAGGCCGCCGGCGATATCGAAGGCATGACAAATGCCCTCATCTTCCGTGCCCTGGTACGCCATCTCGTCACTCCGACGTGAACCTACTTTGAATCGGAGACGTTTTAATTCTAACTGCGTGAAGGAACGGAACACTGGTGCTGTCGGCCAGGCTTCGGTCCTCTGCACCGAGACCGCCGTCAACCCCGAGATCGCTGCCCTCCAGCAACACCAGGACCCGGCCTCGGATGGCGCTGCCGCGCTGAACAAGCAGATCACGCTCGATCTGGCTGTCCAGTTGGCTGCCATTGGCGCCGACCCTCAGCTCGCGCTTAAATCCGGCACCTTTGCGCCCGGTCAGGTAAGAAGCCAGTCTCGTAGCTTTGTTGTCTGTCTCGCGCCGGTGCTAACGGGGAATATCAGATCGGCGACCCCACTGGCGCTGGTAACACTTGCGACGATGCTGATGATCCCGTCGGCTGCATCTTCACTCAGAACCTCATCGTCGAGGACGCTTCGGCGCAGGAGATCGATGACGCTGTTGCCGCTGCTGGAGGCAACGCTGGAGGCAACGCCGGTGGTAATGCTGGAGGTAACGCCGGCGGCAACGCTGGGAATAACGCTGGCAACCGTAAGTTTACACGCCTACCTTCTCTATATAGGGGTACAGGTCCTCGCCGCAAATTTTCATGCTAACAAGATAACAGAAGAATGCGTAGACAACGGCGCCGGCAACGCTGGTAACGCCGGTGGCAATGCTTCTGAGAACAACAACAACAACAACAACAACAACGCTGGCAACAACGGCAACGGCAACGCAGCCGGCGGGGCTAACGTCAACGCATTCACGGGCAACGTGGGAGCCGCGCCGATCGCGATCGTCAACGACCCGACAAGCGACCGGCCCTTCAGCGTGAACGGCGCGACGTTCCAGAACGCGGGCGCCGCGATCCAGCGGGCATGCGACGTGCAGAAGAACGCGTGCGCGAACGCGGCCAACGGCGGGGACGACAGCATCAGCGTATCGGACTGCGACGCGCAGCAGAAGCAGTGCGTGCAGGCGAACGCGGGGGTCGCGAAGCGCGGGATCGCGGGCCTACGCGCGCGCCAGAACAACAACAACGGCGGGCTCGACACGGGCTCCTGCGGCTCCCCGGCCATCTCCTTCGGCGTCCAGGCCGACCGGTCCGAGGAGTCGTTTGCCCCGGCCTCGGCGGCGGACTTCAACCACGGCTCTGCGCTTGCCATTGGCGTCATTGCGGACTTCATCTGTGGCCAGCTCGATAGCAAGTGCCAGGCTTCTGAGGCTACTGTCCAGGACTGCAAGGCTGCTGCCGATGCGGCGGGTGAGCTTCAGGGACAGGCTGCTGCTGATGCGTTCAATAACGCGCTTGGTGTTTAAGCGAATGATGTCTGTCTGCTTGGGTTGAAGAGGGTGGTTCTGGATTTCTTGGTCACTCGAGGGATATATTTTTACGTTTGCTCCGGTCTGGTCCGTGAGGGTTGTTGAATTGAATGTTGTATGTATGTGTGGGATATAGCGCTGCATGACTGATGACTACGTTGATTTTGGTGTTGAACAAACTTTTGCATGTGATGATGATGTTGAAGTCACTAGATACAATCCCTGATAGGATCTCCCAGGTTCAGGTTATTCCACTTCATTCTTAGAAACCCTGCCCCTTACAACCTGCGTCGTGTTCGTTTCCTGAGATGGTACAGTACGAGTTAGGATCCTGCCTTGCACCTTTCTCATGCACTGGAAATATGCCCGAGAGGGTGTGATTGAGATGCCGGCAGGCAAGTGGTCTGTGTGCCATGTCAACCACTGACAGTTGTGCGAGAGATTGAACAAGGCAGCATCACAAGTAAGCTTGGGGTCTGTCAGCCCAAACCCCGCACAAGGCAGACAGCGCGCCATATGTCCTCACGGCAACAAGGCCCTCGAGCAAATCCTATTTTTTACATCAAGACTCTGAGCAAGTTCGATAGAATCGAAGCTCGATGCAGAGCCTGATGCGCAATGGACCCCTTATCTGCTGTCTCGTTGGCTGCGGCCGTTGCCCAGTTCGCCAACTTTGGCGTTCGACTTCTCTCCGAGACGGTGCAGGTGTATAAGTCTGCGTCCGGAATGGCCTCTCAGGCCGTGGAGTTTAAAACCATCGAAGACAATTTGCGACAGCTAAGTCGATCGATCCAAGAGAAATCCGCCCAGCTAGCCGACCCAAGAAAACCCCTGAGCGAATCCGAGCAGAACTTGCTTCGACTTTGCGGAACATGCCGGGAGTTAAGCGACGAGTTAGCGGGCGTCGTTGACCGGTTGCAAACACATAGGAAGGGGGGATTTAACCGCGCAATTGAGAGCTTCGGAACCGCTGTAGAAAAGTTCCGGTCCCGAGATTACATTGCGGACTTACGTATTAGAGTTTCCGATATAAGACAGCGGGTGATGGAGGCGATGACGGTTTTTCTCTGGTAGGTTTGACTTTCTTCCCTTTTCCCATCCCAATGCTTCACACTAACGGGTAGGTAAGGGAACACTCGAAGTCAGAAGCAGATAATCTAGACCAGCTATTGCGCCGACAGACGGACACGATCGGTGCCCTTGCTCGCATTGATGATGCTACGCGTACCTTAAACCAAACACTGGTCAACTTCAGTGAGCGAAGCCCCTCCGTATATCCCAGTACCGAGAGCCATAATGCGTTAATCGAGGATTTGAATGTTCTGAAAACCCTGAACATACCCTAAATATATCGATATTGATATCGTATTTAGAGAAGTGGCCACTGATTCCAAGTTTCACAGTGCAAGGCACCAGTCAAGCGTCCAGTCAAGCGGATCGGACGCAACGAGAAATAATTGAAACAATCTGGTCTTCTTCCTGGAGTCCTCAGCAACCAATCCGAGAAATCAGCGATTGGGATATCGAGTTCCTGGAAGACGATTCGAATATTAATAACGACGCTGCTTTTTCAAAAGCTATCCTCAATAGTCTTTTTGATAAGGAGCTAAGGTACCGCGAAGCGGCAATCCCCGAAACTTATAAATCGACGTTCCAATGGCTTTTGAATTCGCCGAGGAGTGATGCGCAAGGTCACCCTCTTTGGTCCGATTTCACGCCTTGGTTAAGAAATCCCAATAGCGACATCTACTGGGTCACAGGAAAACCAGGATCAGGGAAATCAACACTGATGAAGTTCATCATCGACCACGCCATGTTGAGAGAGCTACTAGCGCAGTGGTCGGGGACCAAACCATTTATATTAGCTACGGTTTATTTCTGGAATGCTGGAACACCTCTACAACGGACACAAGAAGGGCTCCTCAGGACCCTTCTTTATCAATGTCTCTCGCAACAACCTCAGCTTATTCCCAAGGTGTGCCCTAGACGCTGGGCATTATTCAAAGTGTTTGGGGGTGAGGCCTTAAAGGCAACACCACGTTGGGGTTGGGAAGAACTCCATGAAAGTTTTTCCACCTTCGATCTACTCGTGGGGGAACAGTCCAACTTGGCACTTTTCATTGATGGACTTGATGAGTTCGATGGCAACCACCAAAACCTTATAAACTTTATTCGCCTATTGCATTCAAGAGTAGGAAGGAAGATTTGCGTGAGTAGTCGACCATGGAACGTTTTCCAAGATGCATTCGCGACCAGCCCTAGCCTGAGACTCGAAATACTAACAGCTAGCGATATACAATTCTACGTCCAAGACAAACTGGAGTGGAGTCCTGGATTTCAGGAATACAAGGTCGCTCTTCCACAGCAATCAAACGATTTAGTGGAGACCATTGTCACCAAAGCAGAAGGGGTCTTTCTATGGGTTTCCGTCGTGGTTCTATCCATCCTCGAAGGCCTTTCCGAGGGCGACCAGTGGGAAGAATTATATGATTTGGTCAACCTTCTTCCTGTAGATCTGTCACTACTCTATCACAGAATTTGGTCTACTATAAAACCGGATTACGTCAGTCAAGCATCACATCTCTTTCAGATCCACGAAGCGTACGCGGGTCCAATTGATGTCATCACCATGTGGCTTGCTGACCACGTTGACCCTTTACAAATTGACACCGATATTTCCAACCCCGACCAAAAAACGCTAATCATTAAGACAATGAGAAGAAGGCTTAATAGTCGAACAAGAGGGCTCCTAGAGATATCGCCAAATGTCACGGAGCAAAACGACGCCGTTATTGCCCCTTGGGCAATAAGGGTATATAGATCCCATTTCACTGCGACACTAAACAGCAAGATAGAGTTTCTGCATAAAAGTGTTCGTGATTGGATTGAGTCTATTTGGGCTGATATTGTTGCAAAATCGGAACCAGATTTTGACCCCAACTTTTGCATTTTCAAGGCGAAAATGTTCCTGGCCTCTCGGAGTCTCCGTAACCCCCAAATTCAATATAATTATATCAAGGAGAGAGAGACTTATCTGAGGGAGGAAGAGTATAATCTCAGGGAGGAAGAGTATAATCTCAGGGAGGAAGAGTATAATCTCAGGGAGAGAGAGGATAATCTCAGGAAGAGCGTGTGGCGTCTTCATGCAATGGGGAGCCGACATATTAACAGGACATACTACGATATCGAAAACCTACTCTGGTCCGATTTCCTGAGTTGTCTTGCTTACGCCTCGAGGGTTCGCGATATAGCATCAAACACATCTGCTCTTGTGACAAGCCTAGATCGACTATATGCTATAATTAACCTCTCCAAGGTACCACCCCCATTGAAGAGAGAAATACCACTAGTCTACCGGGGAAGAACAATTCATGATAGAAAAAGGTCACTATGCTGGATTACGACGGAGAGTTGGAAAATTTTGGAAAGCGAATCTGTTGGACTTGCTGCGCGATTTGGTATTATTGGATATGTTCGTGATAAGGTGATGGTTAGTCCTCGGCTTCTCCAACGGAGTCCCTACGAGGGATCGATCTTGGCCAATGCGGTACTTGGGCCTGAGTATTTCCTAAACCATCCCCTTCTTGAGAAAGAGTTACCGACGGCCAGCTCTCACGTTCGATTCCTCCTTATCAAGTTTCTTCTGGACCTCGGCGTGCCAAAATCATCGGCCCGTTCCCCGGGCATACCTACGAGTCTATATCGTGAAGCTATAGATAAACCCGTGGAGATGTCCCCCATCGTAAAACCGAACGGCGAACGATTGGACTACTGGGACACGGTGACTAAATTACTGGAGGAATATGGTCTTTCAAGAGTTGGGCCTTTTGAACTGAAGGTCAACCACAGACTGTTGAAACTGTTTCGTCGACTAATTCCAGGGCTCGGTAATTAGAAAGCTAGGCTTCAATGTAATAAGGGCTAGTTATCTAGCTAGGGCTTGGCTCAATGGCTGTATTATATAATAATTTTTCTAGGTTCTCAAAGGTCCGTAACCTTCAAAATAGACTGTACCTATCGAGGCCATATCGTCTACGTCTCAGTCTGTAGGCGATCGGAGGCTTCGTGGACCTATAATAAGGTCTATTTGATACATTGCGGCTGAATAGGTGAGAGGTCCCTGGCCTCTCACCTTTTCAGCTGCAATATATTTATCAGGCCACGGAAGCCTACAATCGCCTCCAGACTGAGACATATAGTCTCGTATCGAAGGTAGAGATTGCGAGGAAATGCCTCAATATTCTGTGTATAAATAGGAGGCCTTCGGCCTCGATAGATACAGTCAATCTTGAAGGTTACGGACCTTTGAGAGCCTAGATTGATTATTATCTAATACAGCCATTGAAGCCAAGCCCTAAATATTTAGCCCTTGTTACAACTCATGCCTGCTAACACATACTCAATACGCGTGTCGGTACCGGGTACACTATTTGGAACAGAGCGAAGAGCGTAACAGAGACGAAGACCACATCCATGTGTTGCTTATACGCAATTTCCTACACTGGCTTGAAGCATCAAGCCTCATAGGAAAGGTAATAGAGAGCATTGTAATGGCTAATTCGTTACAAACCCTCGTCGAGGTAAGTATAGAAGAATCAGGTTCAGTCGCTTAACTAACCAGTTCGTCAGGACAAAAATAGTACACTTTCTGCCTTGCTGTATAATGCAAACATATTTATTCTAAACTGCATCTCATATATCGATAATACACCTCTCCAGCTGTATTGTTCTGCAATCATATTTTGTCACACGGATTGCCACTTCGGGTCACCTTGACTCACCTTTTCAGCTGCAATATATTTATCATAATATTCATCAGGCCATGAACCTGCAACTCGCCTACAGGCCGAGACAGCCTCGTATCGAAGGCTAGAGATTGCGAGGAATTCTGTATATAAAAAGGAGGCCTTCGTCCCTGTTGATTCAGTCTATTCTGAAGGTTACGGACCTTTGAGAGCCTAGATTGATTATTACATAATACTGCCAATTCTGAGCCAAGCCCTAGAATACTAGCCCTTGTTACACTAGTTTTAGTAAGGGAAGTTAATCTGCTAGGTTACCTAACTTGCTGTGGCGAAAGAATACCGCTACTATAGTTTCACGAAATTCTTATTAGAAGCTCTGAACGAAGGTACGGATAACTACCAGAGCATCGTAAGCTAATACCTAGCTGCGTATTTAACAACGGGATCTGGTTTCGGGTACAATGTGCAATAGCTCGATCCCTAAACCCGAAGTTGACATAGATATCTTCTATCAAGAAAATTATCCCCGATTTTATCAGCAAGAATACCCACTCAATTATGAGAGCTTCGCTAGTGTGATATATCCGAGAAGCAGAGGTGTGCGGTCGCCTTTTTGGTGGCTGCCTCTAAGACTGGGCCCACGGCAAGCACATATCCATCTTCATATCTATCTTCGTCCCGAAGCATGATGTGCAGGCAGGGAGGCTGACAGTATACTAGGTACTCTAGTGATGATCTAATCAGGTATCTACAGGGCCTGTAGATAGGGCACAACCTCCTGTCTGACAAAATTCTCCAGAGTCCCCAATTCCAGTCCCAACTCCTTATTCTTGGGGTGTGGCAACTCGAGAGCTCGAAATACCCCCCACTCGTTGTAATACTCGTACATTTGATCAAGCTGGTCGCTCCCCGCTGTTGCAGTGGTAACCACACGTACACCTTGGCCTGTTTGCTTCTTCACCTCCGCGACAAAATCATTCACGCACCACTGGCCCCCGACACACCACAGGGGATCCTTAAGTATCTCGGGCTTCTCCCGATAAGTTTCCAGCACTTTAATAACTGCCAGCCCGATATCGCGATCCAGGTCGACCATGCCGATTTTGGTATCGGGCTTCATAACAGGCTGCTCGAAGACCAGCGTGCCATCTGCGTCACGCCTGAATTGCTTGAGACGGATCCAGTTCTGTAGGTAGGTCGCAACGTACAAGTCCAGGTAGGGAATGCCGAGCGTGTTCAAAAAGACGGAGACCATGAATTTGTTTTCCACGAGGAATGGCCCCTTGGTCTTGCCGCCGCTACTAATAATTCCACTAGGGGACGTAGACCAAATGAAAAGTTCAACGCCTGTCTTCTTGGCAATTTTGGCCATGTCGCAAGCCTGGGTGACTTCCCCAAACCCGTCATTGACGGCCACGGAATCGAAGAAGTTGGTCATTCCAAAGACAACCTCAGCTCCTTGGAAGGCTGGCACAAGACTGTCTGGATCATTGTAGTCGGCCGCGTAAACCTTGACATTTGGGAGCCTCGCCAAGCGTTGAGCAGAGGCGCTAGATACATTGCGAGTTACAGCACGGATAGAGAATCCACCGTGCCTGACGAGGGCGTTCAAGACCTGATTGTGTGTAAGCTGCATGATCACGCAAAATAGGGCAAACACGTACTGCACCGCCTTGCTGGCCGGTAGAGCCCGTGACCGTGATGATTCGCGATGGAGTAGTCATGTTGACCAGATTTGAAGCTGAAGTTTACGCTGTGTGAATGATTTTGAAGGCAATGGGGCTTTGGCTTTTGCTGGTAGTAAAATGCTTTTAGTTTGTTCAATTCACCGGGCGAAGACTCATATTAATAGGCACATATCGTCGTCATTCGAGCCATTTACTCTCTCCTTTGTTATAAGTCTACCACCTGGTCTGACTTACACTTCCCCATATTCTCCACTTTCCACGTCTACTGCCCTCCTCAGGTTCTCTCGCGATGTTTCTTCCATTGCTCTCCACATTCTCCATAGTTCTCCACCTTCTCCACCTTCTCCATATTCTCCATCTTGTCTTTTTGAGCATGTCGGGTTGGAGGAATAGTTCTGTACGAAAGGAAGGTATTTGTATATCGACAGGTTTAGTCCGGTTCCGTTGTGGGGAGCACCACCCGCAATAAAATATGTAGCATGCTGGGAGCCTGGAGACGGCCGCTAGCTACCACCGCCGCTACCTACGGGGACGGCTGACTCCTTGCTATTATCGGAGCACGTATCCACTTGGGTGATGAGCTTTAATTCGTTATTAGGACTTATATTCTTGAGCTTAAATAGGTTTAAATAGTTGTTTTAAAAGGACTACTTAACTCTCCGTGATGGCCTGGGAATTCCGCAATTCCTCTTCCCGCATTGCATTATCATCAACTGGTGAAATGACTCCAAACTTCAAATACCCCTCTGCTTGATGCGCTTTCTAAGAACTCCATAACTAATGACTTGAAGCTCTATAATGTCTCTGCTCGACCATAACCTTACCAGAGATCCAACAAGTCCAGGGACTCCGGAGCAGGCGGGCAAAGACACCTAGCGATTAGCCCAGCATTTCACCGTGGCTAGGGCTTGGCAAGTCGAGAAGTGGTTTAATTGGTCGGTCAGCTTGATCCATGACCATCTTCAGTCCTCAGAGATGCCCACCACTGAAAATACCACTTTCTCTAACAGTCTAATCTCCTATCGACTATTAGTCGAGGCCTTGTAGCCTTCACAAAGTCTCTCCCTCTCTCTCCCTCGTGCCGTTTTTCATTGACCCTAACAAAATTGGACTTGTGATCTAGCCATCTATGGCTAATCCACTAAACCCTCTCCGCGCCTAGCTTGTCTCGCCGAATTACATATCTGCGAAACACTGCAGGTCGCGGGAAGAGACAGGGGCTACTGCATATGCAGGACTTCGGCGACTTGAGCTGAGCGCCCCGAAACGGCTCTGTGTCGGATCGCCAAAAGAACAATACGTACTCTCAGTCTCCCAGGGTTAGCGGTATCAATAAGGGAATGCTGATCACTTCACCGCTCTGCCATCAGCAGCTTCGGGGCAACGAGAAGCATCGACTTCCATGCGATCCACGTCGGGCATTGGCAACCCCGTCGCCAGTTGTGTTGTCAATCGGATGCTACGGTACAAGAACCATGTTTGATATGCTTGTGGGTCTTGGATTCAGTGCCAAAAGCTTAATTTACCTAAGTACTACTCAGTCTCTAGTAGAAAATAAAGCGTCTTTTCCCCTAAAAATTTGTACCTTAAATGCCTGGTTCAACACTATGCGAGCCTCATCCCCCCGACAGCTGGCCCGCCCGCACCGCGCCGCCTCGCAAAATCTGCAGTGCAACTTCTGCGGAATTATCTTCATTAAGGTGGAACATCTACAACGGCACCAGCGACGACGTAAGAAATGAACTCAACCCTTGACGTGCTTCACGTCCAACGCCTAACCCCTCGCCGGCAGATACCGGTGAGCGCCCTTATCCGTGTCTAACATGTGGAAAGAGATTTTCTCGCCGGTATGTCTGGTGCAAACACTTAGTTAATATGATCACCAGCTAATCTATGGCTCTAGCGATGTCTTGAGCCGACATAAGCAGGTACATGTTCCCAAGGAGAATACTATTCAAAGCGTCAGTTCCTACTCGGGCGCCGGAGAACTCGGAACGGTAACAGTTACAGAAGACGGTGGTGGGGCTCTAATGGTCCCATTAAAAGCACCGACTTCCCATTCGAGTTGTCGTTCCGGACTTCCGGCCAATAGAGATCCTGAGATATGTGTCAACGAACCCTGGATTTCTGCGACCCTCGGAGACTTCCCATTTGAAGACTTGCCAAGCCCGGTCGAGGTGAACGGAAAAGACAAGTCTGGTGATGTTCAGGCGGATCTTTTTGAGCAGCTGGATTTTGTGTTGAGCGGCGATAGCCTTTCTCTGCACAACGGCTACCACATCGACGGTTTCACTGTCGGCCCCGAACATCAACCCGACTTCGGCCTGACGGAACCGTCGGCAAACTACGGCCAGCCACCTAGAACCACTCATCTTCACAGTCAAGTGTCCGTTTCCGAGGCTGAGAGCTTTTGCGATCAAAATAGCTGCTCGCCTCGGTCCCAACTATCAGTCTTCACTTTCGACAAGATACAGACAATATGGGACAAGACCAGAGTTCACGCAATTACGCCAGCAGGAAGACTATGGCAAGCAGTATTGGACCATCCAGAGGACAATATTATCTCCATGACCAACAGCCACTCTGATGTATTGCAAAAACCGTCTAACCGGGTCAAACGATTCAACTGGGGTTTCGACGATGAATGCCGGTCCCGTATCCTTGACGAATATCATGGAATTCTTCGTGACAACGAATGTTGTTTGGTCAACACTGACACAGGGGGACAATCGATCCCTCCATTGCCATCGCTGATGAAAGATGACAGAAAAGGATCCGTAACCGATTTACCGAACACCGATTTCCTCGAGACGTGTCTCGATTATTACTTTTACCACGTGCACGATATAGAACCATTCATGCACGTTGCTACTTTTAACGCAAGAAAGACACCTACCGCATCTCTCTTAGCTATGTGTATGCTGGGGTACATGACTATGAATTTTCGGGCGCCGAAGTGGTCTTTTAATGATTGCTTGGAGGTTGGTCATCTCTATATTTCTCTGGGCTATAGGCTAAGTACAAACTGTCATAGGATATTTTAGATCGATGCCTGGTGCAGCTTCGCTCCACCTCAGATGGGAAACACCTGCCCTCTCGGTTTTTACAAGACCTATGCTCTGCCTATCTTCTCACAATGGTGGGAGTTGTATCGGTGTGTGGCTATCGATACTTGACACGGCAAAGAAGCTCACAGAAAACAGGGGAAAGGGTCGTCGTGGCAGTGCCAGACGCTTTACCAGGAGGCTATTCTTGTAAGTGATTTGCAATCATCCACTGCGCCCTGTTGACCCCTTCTTTAGGCTGGAATCAGACATGGCCTTTTCTACCAGAACGATATCAAGGACGAAGTAGTTGCACCCCTACCCCCTAATGCACCATGTGAATGGAAATGGTCAAGATGGTGTCGAGTCGAGTGTATTAGAAGGTACGGCCATGCAAATACCTTTATTATGTCTTGTCGGTCGAATCTAACAGCGATAAAGATTAATCAATTGTTTGTTCATGATGGATGCACTATATAGTTCCATTCTCGAAACATCCCCCCTAATCCCGCCCAACAAGGCTGCGTTTAATCTCCCAGCATCTCCAAAACTCTTTAACGCGACATCTGTCCTGGAGTGGAAACGGAACCTCGACGGGGAACTCCCGGGGCTCACTCAACCGGGGTCCAACATTCGCGCAGTCCCCATCAATCTACCAGCAACTGACGGTTCAGTGTGTGACTTCGGCGTACAGGCGCTTCTATTTGCTATCTGGATGCATGTTGCCGAAGGTACGCAACGACTAGTCTACGGTTCTCAGCTGGGCGAAAGGGTGTCGACCATCGTACCAGCTACGATGCTCAGCAAAGACATCGACATTACGTACGCCTCCCAAGTTTTAGTCCTCATTTCGCAGGGGCATAGTACCTTGCTGTCAGCTTTAAACCCCAACAGTCAGATTTTGTGGCATAGTCTCTGCATAATGTTGACGGTAAATGTTCAAACCCTGGAAGATGCTGCTGGTCGACGAGGCTCGCAGAGGGAAAGCACTGCTCTAAAGGAAATCAAAACTTGGGCAGCGACACCGGCCGCACGACGCGCCTGTCTACATGCTGCGCAAATCTATTACATCTTGTCAAATTGTACGTTGGCGCACCACACTATGATACACTCCGAAACTGGGCTTTTCCATGCGGCGTTGGCGATCAGTCTATACATATGGGCTATGCCTAGGTCAGCGCAAGATCAAGCTACAAGTGATTACAGCGATGATAAAATCCTAGAGCTTCTAGATTCATTCGACTGGGTACCTATGGGCCGTGAGGGCTTCATTCAAGCCGATGGGAAGTCCTGTCCAGTTCCAGATGATGCCGCATGTGGCCGTCTCGTGGATTTCGTACGACATGGAGGCCAGCTCTCATTTTCTGGTCTTTGCCTTCGTGGGGGTCTCCAATGCGCTAGGCGAGTTCTCCTTGACTACAACGTGCTTTTGCAACGTGTGAGCAGATACTTGGACAGTGGCTTCCACGAGATTTTAGACTGTTTAGGTGAAAGATTAATGAAGTAGTCTGTGCAATAGGGACGAAAAATTTGGGCAACTCGGAGATTTTAAAGCTTAGTGGTACTTGTCAACAGCTTTAGAAGTAGCTAAATGGTTTCCACCATCGACGATGGACGGATCAGGGAGGCTATCAATACGTTGGAGCATATAGTGGTGGATAAGAAAAAGACACTAACAGAAGACAATGAATCTCGACTGAGTTGTGGCTTGAAGCGGCGCACAAAATCATAGCCCTCGTGCGTCTGTCGACAAGGACTCCAATTATTCTCCATATCTGCGCTGTTGTAATACATTTTGGGACTTTGGGTGTACTACGGATCACACTGCTTTCGGGTGCAAATATGTAACAAGGGCTAGTATTCTAGGGCTTGGCTCAGAATTGGCAGTATTATGTAATAATCAATCTAGGCTCTCAAAGGTCCGTAACCTTCAGAATAGACTGAATCAACAGGGACGAAGGCCTCCTTTTTATATACAGAATTCCTCGCAATCTCTAGCCTTCGATACGAGGCTGTCTCGGCCTGTAGGCGAGTTGCAGGTTCATGGCCTGATGAATATTATGATAAATATATTGCAGCTGAAAAGGTGAGTCAAGGTGACCCGAAGTGGCAATCCGTGTGACAACTAGCGACAGGCAAAGGTATGCCCGGCAAGTTGTCCGTTGACAGTTACCCGAGTGTGAAAAACCTTCGGAATTGTCTAGAAGACATTATACCCGCAAAAGATAGCTGCCAAAGGATACCTCGGCTGGGGGTCGATCCTCCCCAAACTTCGTAGTTCTGAATAAAGAGCTCTGCAACTTGAACAACTATGTAATCGGTGATTTCGTCGTTTTTAATAACCTCATATAGTTGCTTTTCCATTTTGACAACCCCCCATCCGTTCTTACGGGCCAGAGGGGGTAGCGATCGAAGGTTAGAGCTTAAGGAATCTGGCATCGTGACAGTTGTCCGGTGGTAGTTATTTAGAGGAAAATGTTTATTCACTTCCTAAAGAAGGAGTGCGTAATCAGCCCATCTCTAAGGCATTTAAATCCTTCTTTCATAGCGACGCAACGTTAGTGCCCGCCACCAGGGTTGTTAGGAGGGAGACCAGGAAAAGCTACCTTGAATGCCCATGCTATGCTGAGGCACCGGAACACATCGAGTTGTATATGGAAGTAGGAGTTGCTCACGGCGGTCATCCTTTAGGAGTCTACTGTAAGTTCGAGCAGAAAACCTTCCTCTGTCGTTTGCGTGGTTCAGGCCTCTTGCTGGCTAGTCACCTCAACTAAGCCCCAATCCCAGAGACACTTGTGTCTCGCGTCAGTAAGTTCGCATAGGCATTAACTTAGTTTTCTTCCTTTCTTTTCTTTGGCAACAGAATGCCACCCCGCCGACTTTCTGCATACCTAGTGATCAACTATCAGGAACAAGATAATCAAGATTCTGTTGTGTAGTATCGTTTGGAGCCCGTGTCATACGGTTTGAAGGTGTCACCTTGACTCACCTTTTCAGCTGCAATATATTTATCAGGCCATGAACCTGCAATTCGCCTACAGACCGAGACATACCGTCTCGTATCGAAAGGGATTGCGAGGAAATGCCTCAATATTCTGTGTATAAATAGGAGGCCTTCGGCCTCGATAGATTCAGTCTATTTTTGAAGGTCACGGACCTTTGAGAGCCTAGATTGATTATTATCTAATACAGCCTTTGAGCCAAGCCCTAGATATCTAGCCCTTGTTACAGCCCGCGCAACCTTGGCGCGTGCTAATGATGAACGTGGGATTGCTGACAGGTAGCGATAAAATGCACAGCATAATAACCCTCTCTACCTTTCTGCCCTGGTAATCGTATCTCGAACCCGCAGGAGTTTGGCTCTGTATAGAGATCAAATTAAGACGAACGCGGTCTTTATTACAGAGTTATATAATCTAAGTCAAGGCTAAGACGATGTCTGTAAAAAGCTGTGAGGTGCTAGTTGCTAAAATAGAGCTTCCTAATACAGCTAGTGGCATTCGAGCTTTTGTGGTTTGCGGACTTTCGAGTCAACATACCTCGCCGATATGAGTGCTCTTTGCTTTGAACCTCTATCGTAATTTCATCCACCTTTCTTAGGCAAAAATGCCAGATTTTGAGTTTGTCCATATAGACAAACCCGGCGACGAGAAGAAGCACGCCACCAAGATCCGTCGCCATGTGATGAAAGACATAGGAAGAGCTAGGCGAAGACCAAAAATCCACGGAGAGCTCGCAATAGCGAGGGCTGCCCCGGCACACGTTCCCAAGCCCAGCTCCGGGCGCCGAGCACAACATGAACATACTCTAGTACCTGGCCCGTTAGGAGAACGCAAGTTGAGCGACGTGGTCTTCCCCGTCGAGGTGGGCGCGGAGGGGAGAGATTTAGCATCGTACTGTAAGACCTCTCATATCGACCGTTCATGTGCCGGTTTGATGATGGGCTAACATCAAGTCAGTATTTGCGGAAGCGCGCAGCTCGTATCATCCATTTCGCTTTCCTTGGTTATCCATTGGACTAACTGATGAAGCCGCATGGTACCTCACGTTGGCAAATGCTGTGATATTTAGGAAAATGAAGCCGGGCGACAAGAAGCCTGAATTCAGCACGGACGATGAGGCCCTGAAATGGCACACGTTATCCGTGCAATCGGTATCAAGGCGCTTGGCAGACCCAACCGAGAGAGGCCAAGAGGGATTGATCGCTGCTATCGTTGGTTTCATATGCCATGACGTAAGCTCTCTAGAACCTTGGGTTATCCAAGCAGCTTCTTTTAACATCTCCAAGACTTCGGTCGGAAACTTTACTCGGCAGGAAATACACTTACGGGGCCTGAAGCGCCTCGTTGACGATATAGGGGGGGTTAACGAGATAACGAACTCGATTCTTCGGTTCATGATATCATGGTCAATCCAAAACTCGTTTATCTGAATGATAGTATATAACTTGTTAACTGATGGGTTTACAGGCACGATCTTTCAGGGGCATCCTCTCGCAATAGTGTTCCCCTGTTCGAGGTACCAAAAGGCTCTATTACCGACATTGACACAAGGAGTGATGCTGTATACTTTAAATTACTATTAGACTCTTGGGAAAAGCATTGTCCTTATCTGGGAGATATCCGGAGCGCCCTGAAAGCAACGGCCGCCGTCGCCAGCTATGTTAACCAGCATTGTCAAGACCCTAAGTTCTGGACAGACGACATTATGGCTGCACGGCTGTTAGCCCCAGCTCTACACGAGGTCCTTAGTCTAGAGGGCCGCCCGCTCCCGAACAACCCATCCCACCCGGATTACTCGGGAACCGCTGCACGGGAGGCCTTCAGGAGGAGCTCTCTCATCTTCCTCGCAGCCGTTAAGGCCAAGTTTGGCGCCTTGACTTTTGAGTTGAGCCGGCATCTTAACGACTTCCAACAGATATCGCAGATTCCGCACGTGGAATGGGCCATCGTTCCCGAGCTTAACCTTTGGGCCCACACGATTGCGGCCCTGGAACAGGAGAGCGATCAGCGGCGTTGGCACGTCTCGGCAATTGTTGGGATTATGGAGAGCGCGGGCTTCACGTCCAGCCAGCAGGCTCTTGATGTAGTGAGGGGCATGATCTGGATTGAGGTTCTCTTTGCAGACAAGGTTGAGCCCCTTTGTCACGAAATTGATGCTCTGCTAGCCTCCAGAACGGCTCATCGGCACACGACATCATCAACGGACCCTCAAGCTGCTGTTTAGCTTAGCACTGTCCCTGAAGGTTCAAGGTTGGGGTAGGCCAATTTTGGAGTTTTGTGAGACGGCTGGGATAGTTAGTCTTCTGCATCATCTAAGTTGCTGCGTCGCAAGCCCAATCGTGCGATCAAGGCACCACTCGTGGCTAGAGACTGTAGAGATATTGGACTCCTGTTTATACGGCATCAGACTCCCCTTCGGCCTCATCAGTAAAATGATTTTATGAAGCGGTTGGGGTAGGAGTCCAATCAGTACCTAAAAGAGGCTGCTCTTCTTGAACTCCCGTTGTCATGCTCTGCAATTCGAGAACCTCTTTCGAGTTCAGTTAGTTGCGCCACTTTGCATGCCTATTACACGCTACGTCGCATTGGCAAGGGATAATGTACGCGGAAAGGAATATTGTCGGCTTCTCAACCCGCTTGCGCTGATGCCCCGCTGCCTTGTAAAATATAAATCTAGCCTCTTGAATGATCATCTCCGCGAAAACTAGTAACTTCAAAATAGTTTGTAGCTTCGTTCTTCAGGATAATAGATTGACCTAGAATTAGTCTTTTCGGCCAGATGCATGCTGTCCCGTCGAGTGTTAAAAATAATAGTGAATTTGGCAAATATAAGTCAGCTAAACCTTAGGTCAATTACTTCCGGGACTAGTAACCTACGTAAATGGCTTTCCGTATTATTGCTCGTTGATTTATCACGCTCGATAGATCCTTTAATCGTTATCAAAGTCGTACCGCTAGCCAGCTCGCTGACCGTGGCACATTTCACAATGGTCAGCTTGCAGCGGATGATCCGTCCTTGGGGTGGCGACTTCGATAGAGCCTACGGCCTCGCTCCTTCGGAAAAATTAAAATAAAACAGAAATCACTGAGCACGAGGCTGCTGTGATTATTGATGACACATTGACGAGTTCAGTAATACTCGTTGGCCACTGGTCAGATTCAAACGCCCCGAGGCATTGGGTTCCCCGAAGGATCCACTCCGTCTTACTCATAAGAAATCCTCCACAAACTCACCCCTCTCCGTCACCAGCCCTATCAAGACAGACCGGTGCTGGCGATGCGCTCATCATGAAGCTTTACGCCCTCGGAGACATTCACCTCGGCTACGAGTTCAATAAGACTGCACTACAAGAACTTCATCCACATCCGGAGGACGGCCTGATACTCTGCGGAGATGTAGGCGAGAAACCCGACCACCTGGCGCTGGCCTTTGGGGTCGCCAAGGACAGGTTCAAAGAGGTGTTCTGGTGTCCCGGAAATCACGAGCTATACACGATGCCGCCGCGAAAAGAGCCGCGCGGAGTAAAAAAGTACGAGGAGTGCGTCGAGGTGGCGCGCAGATACGGCGTGCACACCCCAGAAGACGACTTCTTCCTTTGGGACGGCGACGGCGGGCCGGCGCTCATCGCACCCATTTTCACACTCTACGACTACAGTTTCCGGCCGGCGGACGTATCACGCGAGAACGCACTCAAGTGGGCGGAGGAGGCCGACATCGTCGCAACCGACGAGTTCATCTTGCACCCGGACCCCTACGCGTCGCGGGACGAGTGGTGTGAGGTATTGGTGCCCAAGGCCGAGAAGAAGCTGGAGGAGGCAGTGGCCCGGCACCCGGGGGTCCCGCTCATCATTGCGAACCACTGGCCGCTGCGCGAGGACCTCGTGTTCCTGCCCAGGATCCCGCGCTTCAGCCTGTGGTGCGGCACGAAGCTTACCGAAGACTGGCACAAGAGATTCAACGCCAAGGTCGTGGTGTCGGGTCACCTGCACATCCGGCGCACGGACTGGAAGGACGGCGTCCGCTTCGAGGAGTGCAGCTTGGGGTATCCGAAACAGTGGGAGGACGCGCGGAACATATCGGGCAAGGATATAAACGATATGTTGCGAGAGATCCTGCCTGGGCCGGAGCCGCCAGAGTCTGGGAATGCAGAGACACAATGGCGGCGGTTCGGCTGACGAGAAGTTCATGGTATGGAACTACTAAAGGTATTAGAGAGGGCGGATTCTGCCTGGACTGGTCTTCCAGAGATAAGAGCCTTGAGGATGCAGGCGTCGGTCGTTAACCAGCTCATAGCTATGGGGGCGATCCTTTTCTCCTTTCTCCTTAGATCTCCGTTAACCTATACACTAGGTGGACTAGATAGTGACAATCTTGAATGCGTCGATGTTGATACCCAGAGGTATGTACCTAAGCTGGGCTGGTTGAAATACCTAGTGAATAGCGACCGTGTGCAAGTCCTCCAGAAGACATCATAAACACTGTGTTTCGAATCACATACAGGTCACACTGTACCTAGAAGTACCAGGTATTGAGTACCTACCTACCTACAGAGTACCCAGTATCGATTAGAAATAATAGCGGGGAGTCAGGGTGCTGCCTGTCAAGCTACAGCCACAGGAGCTCGCATGGAGGGGCAATGTGGCTGATGCACAATTCAGAATACGGCGCTGGGGCTGGGACTGGGACTAAAGGCTCTCGCAGAAAAGTTCCTAACTCCCAAACGCTGCATCAACGAAACGGTGTCGCGGCAGCCTGGATCATATCCACGTCCACATTCCCAGCTCAGTCCAGCCCCCGATCTCCCAGAATACCTACTGAATACCTATTGAGGCGCCTTCGGTCGAGACACAGCAAACGCACCATATCTACGCCATGACTTCCATGTTCGAGCAGGGCGGGGACGGGCACTTGTTCTTGGGCGGGCAGAAGATTTCTGGTGCTGATATTAGGGATCAAAACGGTGAGGAGTCGTATTGCACCGTGAATAGCTGCTCTTCTGCTTACCATGTGCACCAGTGCTGGCGACACAAGCGATCGCAAATGTCGTAAAGACCTCTTTCGGCCCAAGCGGTCTAGATAAGATGATGGTGGATGACATTGGTGTAAGTTTAGCTCTAACTCCGGCTTTGGCTCTCTAGTTGCAGCTTCAAATAGGCTGCTGGTACCAGTCCTAGGCTGTGCATGATCTGACTTTGCCTAGGATGTCACGGTTACGAACGACGGAGCGACTATTCTCAGTTTATTAGACGTTGAACATCCCGCTGGCAAGATCCTCGTGGACCTAGCCCATCAGCAAGACAAGGAGGTGGGCGATGGCACAACATCCGTAGTCCTAATAGCGGCCGAACTCCTGCGGCGAGCGAACGAGCTGATGCGAAACAAAATACACCCAACCACCATCATAACCGGGTATCGCCTCGCCCTGAGGGAAGCCGTCAAATATATGAACGAGAACGTTAGCACGAAAGTAGAAAATCTCGGACGGGAATCTCTTCTCAGCATCGCGAAAACGTCCATGTCTAGCAAGATCATTGGCGCCGACTCCGATTTTTTCGCCAACATGGTGGTTGATGCCATGCAAGCCGTGAAGACCACCAATAACCGCAATGAGGCCAAGTACCCAGTCAAGGCCGTCAACATACTGAAAGCTCATGGCAAGGGAGTCCTCGAGTCGGTGCTCGTAAAGGGTTATGCTTTAAACTGCACTGTTGCTTCACAGGCTATGGTTACAAGGGTACAGGATGCCAAGATCGCCGTCTTTGACATGAATTTCCAGAAGGAACGGATGAAGTTGGGCGTGCAGATTACCGTGGACGACCCGAAACAACTAGAGCAAATCCGCGCAAGGGAGTCCGGCATGGTCATCGAGCGAGTCGAGATGATTCTGAAGTCCGGTGCCAACGTTATCCTTACCACTAAGGGTATCGACGACATGTGTTTGAAGCTCTTTGTCGAGAGGGGTGCCATGGCTGTTCGGCGGTGCAAGAAGGAGGACTTGAGACGGATTGCCAAGGCTACGGGTGCAACCCTGCTTAGCACTTTGTCGGATCTGAACGGCGACGAAAAATTTGAGACTTCCTACCTAGGCTACGCTGAAGAAGTCGTCCAAGAGCGAATCTCGGATGACGAATGCATCTTGGTCAAGGGAACAAAGACACATTCATCTGCCTCGATCCTGCTTCGTGGACCCAACGATTTCACCCTAGACGAGATGGAGCGGTCCGTTCACGACTCGCTCTGTGCGGTGAAACGCACTCTAGAAAGTGGCAGCATTGTACCTGGTGGTGGTGCCGTGGAAACGGCCCTGCATATCTACCTAGAGGAATTTGCGGGCACTGTTGGGTCAAGAGAACAGCTTGCGATTGGCGAATTTGCCCAGTCACTCCTAGTCATTCCCAAAACCCTGGCGGTGAACGCTGCCAAGGATGCAAGTGATCTTACAGCGCAGCTTCGATCACGGCACGCCTTATCCCAGCGCGTGCAGGAGGGTGACGGGAACGAGGATGAGAAGACCTTGGCAAAGAAGAAGAACTACAAGAACTACGGCCTGGACCTCACGAAGGGTAAGGTAGTAGATGAGATCAAGGCAGGTGTCCTGGAACCAAGCATTAGCAAGGTTCGGCAATTGAAGAGTGCCGTCGAGGCATGCATCAGCATCATGCGTATCGACACACTAATCAAGTTAGATCCGGAAGAAAGAGGAGAGCCGGATGACGGCCACGGCCACTGATAAGGAAAAAGACGGATCGGGGGCGGCTGGCTTGGCGTGCACGACACAGGTATCTAATCATGTATAGAGTACAGCTCAACGGGAGAGATAAAGAGACGGCTAGAACCAAAAAGGACTCATGATTGGCTGTATACGCGTTGATGTGCTTACGGGTGTTGCGGGCGATATGTTAGACCCCCATATGATCACGGAAGCTAAGAAAGCTGGCCGGTTTGCGTCGGCATGACCCGCATTTTATTACACTTGTTGGTCCCGTGAACGCGGGGAGCTGAGCGAAGGTCGGCAGCAGTCACCGCCGACTGAGTTCGATTGGACGATTCGACCCGAACTGATTTATCTATGTCCTTGACACCGTATCCAGCCTGATATTCCAGTACAGTTCCGTTACGCTTTTTGCTGTTACTTCCCCATGGCGGACAATTGTGTAATTTCCCGTTTCGTTTACTTGTCGAGCCCACGGGTACAGTACTGCCCAACCGGTTTCGCAGACAACACGCCGCCACCCAGCATGGGACCTTTAACCTTGTGAGGCTTATGCAGAACAAAGAAGAAAAATACCATGTATACTACCTACCAGACAATGAACCAACAGAAGGCGACAGTCAGGACGCCACGGCAGCCAGTTTCCTGTTTCGGTGGCACCGACGTTTGATGATCCCTGTCATCGCAGGCAAGTCATTGTCAAACGATTGCTTCGTCGCCGGCACAGGATGGGCTCTATTGATAAGAATACCGAGGAGGGGGCTGCCGGACGGAATGCCGTTGTCCTAGGAGCGGAACTAGCCTTGTTAGCGTTGCGTTTACTAATAAGATGGCCGAGCCGCGCGGATTCCCTCGGTGTATAAGCCAAGGCATCTTACGTACTTGATTCTTCGGGTTCCTATGTTAATTCGGGGCTCGGGTCTCTACGTCACTCCGTTTACTGTGCATGTTGGCTACAGCCTAGCCTTGATCACCCTGGACATCGCGACTATTAAGTCATGGTAACCTAGCTGGCCTCATATTGCGTTTTTGTCTTGGGCAACTACCTTTTTTGTCATATTGTCTTGCCTGTTTGCGATCCTGCGACCCACGTCGGAAACTCTGGATTGATCTAGCAGTAACGATACATTCTCGACGGCAACTTAGTCTATCAACTACCTAGTTCCCCGACTTCGCAGATCTTAGCTCATAAATCCGAAGCTTACCTACTGAAGCAACGCCACCTTGATGAGACACGATACGGGGAAGTCGTCATTAATCATTTTCTGGATAAAGCAATTCTCATAGGATTACACTTTTTGCCGCCATGGGTTCACTAACATCGGTATGCATTCCTTGCATTCCTAAGCCGTGGGGTTCCCATTTCGGCAGAGTTCTGCACCCCACGCCTAGGTGCTCCAAAATGAGCCACCCCCGAACGGTAGGCGGATATTTCTAATATCATAATTCTTATAGGACATACGCTACCCCGATGCGTCGGACCCGTCGCTCGTCCTCACGCACCCAACTGCAGCCGAAAAGGAGCAGACCTGGCGTCTGAACCACCGCGAATGGGGCGGCCCGCTGAACTTGCCCGCGTACATGGGGCGAGAGCGACACCTGGCCTCGACGGAGGTGGCCGCTGATGATGGCATGCTGCACTGGATATTGACCGACGCATCGTCGGACCAAAGCGAGAAGCGCAACGTGCTCGCGTCCTGCGAAACCATCCGCAAGCGCGTGCTGTACGTGCCCCCGGCAAGCGACGAGGTTAAAGAAGGCCTCGGCTATGGCATCGGCAGCGTCTACACGTATCCCGAGTTCCGCGGGAAGAAGTACGCGGCGCGCATGCTGCGGGATCTCGGCGAGGCGCTGAAGACCTGGCCTGATGCGCAGCAGCTAGCGAAGAAACGAGCGCACATCCGCGGTCCGGACCACGTCAACGGCTCCCGGGCCACGAACGGCACTGCGGCTGCGGAACCCGGCGCGGCGGAGCAGTTGAGAGGAATCTCGAAGCCCGAGGCAGTCTGCTCCGCGCTGTGGTCGGACATCGGCAAGCGGTTCTACGCCGCGAAGGGCTGGCCGGCGTTCGCGAGCGGCCACGTCGAGTTCCCGTCCTCCTCCTCCCCGTCCTCCATGGCCGCGCTGCTCGAGCAGTGCGGACAACGACCGCGCGAAACAGCGCTGACGCTGGCCCCCGTCACCGCGCACAACATCGCGCGGCTGTGCCGCGCCGACGAGGCGCAGCTGCGCAGGGTCCTCGTGCGGAGCGCGCGCGCGACGGGACGCACGGCCTTCGCCTTCGCGCCCGAGCCCGACGTCTTCCGCTGGCACTGGGCGCGCGAGGCCTTCGTTGCGTCGCATGTGTTTCCCGGCCGGGCGGCGAGCGCCGTCAAGGGCGTCGTGGCGACCGTGACGGCACGTCCTGGCGCGGGAGATGCGAACGGGGAAGATGTGAGAGTAGATAGCGGGGGGAAGACGCACATGTGGGCGGTCTGGACGCGCAACTACGGCGCCGACGCGGCGGCCAATCCGGCGCAGAATACGCTGTATATCTTGCGGCTCGTGATCGAGAACTCCGACCACAACTCCGACACCGACACAAGCACTAGCCCCGAGAACGACGCGGACCCCCAGGCCCTGCAGCTCGCCTTCGACGCGATCCTGCACAGCGCGCTAGACGCGGCGCGCGCCTGGCACTGCGGCGCCGTGCACCTGTGGAACCCGAGCGCGGCGGTGCGCGCGCTGGTGGCGGGCAGCGGGCTGGCGCACCGGTTCGTGGACCGCGAGGTCGACAGCATCCCCAGCGTCATGTGGCACGGGCTCGAAGGGGAAGGGGAAGGCGAAAAGACGGACGGCGTCGAGTGGGTTGCGAACGAGAAGTACTGCTGGTGCTGATTGGGAGGCGATTACTTACAGGGGCGATTGCGGCGAAAGTGTTGATTGAGAAAGGGGGAAAAGGGGGCCGGATGAGATGCCGCGGTGAAGTGTGCGGTTGCATGGTGTGGTGGCATGCTGTAACTGCGCTGTCCCAGCCAGCGATGGCGTTCTGCGAACAGCGCATGGAATTTGCGAGCAATCGCGCTGTCTGCGCTTATACTTCGAGACTTGAGGAGTACATCAGGCACGATGGGACAAGAGCCGACTGTAGCGACTTGTAGCATGTAAGCACATCTAGATTGGGATACCACAACCAGCGCATCGTCGCCGAATAGGCAGCTTGCGAGGAGGGGAAAACGTTTATCATTACTAGTTAGGAGGTGAATTGCCACCGCCGAGAATCATCCTCGTCAGTCACGGTGTACGGCTTCACAAAATGGGAAATAAGAAAGATTATCTGTGTGCAATAGCAGGGGTATCATGCATTCTCGGCTCGTAAACTCGTAGCGTACACATAGTCTGAACTATGTTGATCCCGTATGACTGACCAAAACGCAACCTATACTCAGCGCCGTGATATCATTCCTGTAACCCTTCGCTGCGCCTCTGAACTGTAAATGAGGCCGATTCCAAACGGCAGGGACGTTAGGCCACAGTGACTGTGGGAATCTGCATTAATGCCCCTCTCGTCTCCTTATCGGGGGGAAAAAACAAGGCTCTGGAAGGTTTGATTACCCGTCATCATATGTCTACGGGAATGGGGGATTCCGGTATGACGCGTGACCACCAGTACCTTGCGAGGGACGACTGGCCCCAGCTACGAAAAATTGCTCAAAAGGCGAGGCTACGTGCGAGGACCCCAAGGAAGGTGTGTCGTGAAAGTTTGGGTGCATCAAAGGAGCCCCAACGTTGAAAGAGTGAGGAGCCCCAGGGAATTGAGGCAAATGCAAACCGTTGAAGCCCAACTGGAGTTGAGCTGGATCTACCGTTGCCTGTACTGTTGCCTGCGACCGCTTTTGTGCCTCTGCCCGTGCCTGTGCTTGTGCTGCCCGTATATGTGCATGTGCTATTTGAGATATGTTTTGATGTCGAGAAGAGCTCCCCTGAGCCATGGTAGGTGGGGGGTTTAATTGGGCAATATTATTGTGGCTTTTAACCTCTTCATCCCGGCGTCTGGCGTCAACGTTGATCATTTTCCTAAAATTTTCTATTTTGTTTATAATCCTCCCTATATTCTGTCGACCTGGAGCTGGTGTCGGCGTTGGATCAGGAGCGCCAACGTTGGCTATTCGTAAAGGCACAGGGTACTCTATGCGCCTCGGGTCCTTTTGGGCCTGATCCTCCACTGTTGTCCTGGTGTCAGCCAGAGAAGAAATTCACGAAACAGATTCTTCACCCCCTGACATAACCTACTGGCTCGCGGCACTTGCAGTTCGTTTAGTCCCCTAAATCTGAAGTATGGCCTGCCCGCATTCGCATTCACGGCGGCTTCATGCCGATGTCTGTCGAGATGATTTAGCGGGGGCTGGTAGCCGGCAGGAACTTCTGTCTTGCGTGTATTTGCATCACCTGGATTGTCCTGGTGGGCCGAAATGCGCAGCATTTCTTCGTTCTAAAGTGCCGTTAGAGGATAAGTTAGCAGTTTACTATACCTTAAACCAAAGGATTCGCGGACACAGCTTCACATGGTATAGGGTTTGAGACGTTGACAAGGCTCTTTCTTACCACGCCCGGGTTCTCTGCAATCATCTTCTTCCGCGTTTCTGCTTCTGCGCCGGAAACCTCTTTTTTATGTCGCCCTTCGGACTCATCAAACAATGGGCAGTGCCCAGTTTTCCCCCCTCTCTTGAGGTCATTGAAGTGGGTATAGTCCTTGATCGTCTTACGGCAAACATCGCATTGCAACGTCCCGCATTTAGTGCATCGAATCTTATTGCAACCATCTTGCTTCACGAATGGATTTTGGCCTGTAAGAGGGTTAGCTTTATTCTCGGACCGTTGGGAGGTTGGATTTATGCTTACATGAATTGCATCTTCTAATGAGAGCTTCTGACATGGCTTCTTCTAGAATATGCCGGGCGTCAAGGCCACGATCCGCGTCTGCTTCGGCGCAAGTTTTTGGAATATGAGTTGTTCTTCGGCAGAGACGACAGCTAACTTGTTGGCAGCGCGGATTTTCGCAGCGGAACTCTTTGTCGACCTCAACCGGGGGGTACTCTGCAGCATAAGGACAAACCGGGCATGTCTCGAGATTCTCAATGCCAGCCATCCGGAGCACAGCCTCTTGTTCTATACGGTCCAAGGCGATGGTCAATTTCTTGTTCAAGAAAAGCGCTCTCTGTGTGTGTGAAAATCTAGCTGAGCAACCATCTAACGACATGCAGGTAAGCTCATATTTGGCCATGCCTATTTGCGTCTCAGCCTGACACCTCAAGCAATTGCGGCAGAACCAATGCATAGTTTCTCCTTCGCATCGTACCATCCGGTTGAGGGGATATTCCTCATAGCATATCCCACAATCGCTAGTCTGGCCCTCGTCCTTTGCTCGACGAAAATTGTTCTTTTCTTCTACCTCGGCTGCAATCTTAGCATCCTTCATAGCGCGAAGCTCCCTGGCGGCAACGAATTCGGCGATTGCGGCTTGCTCCCCCGCCTTGTACGTACTTATATCGAGGCTCGGAAGTCCATCCGGTGTGAAATCCTTGTTGATCTTGGTCGCGGTCTTTTTGTCGCGCCACGGTACGTCGGCGTCGGCTCGATTGCGCAATGCTTCATCCATTACCGTATAGGTCTCGAAGAGAGAATTGTGGTTCGCTAGTAGTAAATTGCGAACTGCAGTCCGTGGCACCCGCGGAAATTCCTGGCTTAATAGGGTCCTCGTTAAGATAGTATACTCGTGCGAGCTCGTGGTAGCTAGATATTCGTTCGTAGCTATCTTGAGTTTGATAGAGCGCACACTTTCTGGGTCTTGCTCGTCGCCCGAGCCCGAATCATAGTCATCATGGTCAGGATCATGTTCTGGCTCGTCACTCCCACCTGTGCGTTTTCGCTTCAGAGGGCGGGGTGCAGAGGTGGCTTGGGTGGGGTAGTGTTCCTCTTTCTCTTGTTTATCCAGGATGGCGGAGATGACTGCGTCGGATTTGTAGTTGTGCTGGAGACCAAGTTGCGCAAGGTAATCCGGGCAGATGTCAGGGAACACGAGGAGGACATCATTATTGCAGGACGCCTCATCAGGCCACATTGGCACTGAAACCGGACTGTATGCGGTAAGGTCGATAATATCAAGGGGAGACTTGGCCTCCATTTCTAGGCTGGAATTCTGATAGGCCGGCACGTCTGAATCGTCGACGTCGTACATCCGACCGAAGCCGTTGTCTTCTATCCAGCTCATTCCCGTGTTTATACCTTAAAAACGTAATGAGCGCTCTGGCTGCGATGGGGGAACCAGTCACCGTGGTTTTATAAGTGAGGACAAGTACGCTGAGGCGCGATCCCTAAGGCAGTTCCTCTAGCGATTGTAGTCTAGAATGCACGAATTAATGAGGGGATATGTGAAGGATTCGGACCAAACCAGAGCACGCCAGCGTGCCAGAATGTCAGGAAGAGTGAAAACGGGAGTGCATCATGAGTCTTACGGGTGGTGGTGGTGCACAGGGTGAGCCTAGAGATACCGTTGGAATGGCTGGTGGACATGTCAGCGCTCTCTGGACGTGGAAGAAGGGAGAGGAGGGGACGTGAGAAAGAAAACTGTGCATTTAAAGAATCGGGTTTTCGGGCTTCCAAGGAGCTTGGGCCTAGCTGTGGCCCTAGACACCTAGGTAGGTATTTAAGTAGGTAATGTTGCGGCGTTTGAATGTTTGAATGTATGATGTATGGATGTTTGGCTGTTTGGCTGTTTGCCTTACTAGACAAGATGACCCCCGACCCGACCGGGCCAAGACGTATTCGGAGTGGACTGAGAGATGCTGGCAAGACGAATACCACATGTATAACACTCTGGGTCTCGGAACACCAGACTAGGGCGTGCTGGATATGGGCGCCGAGAGCATTTGCCCGTACGTTGCTGTGCAGTGATGGCTATTAAAGCGCTGAACGACCAAAGAAGCTTCACTTACGCGGCGATGATTGAGCGTCCAAGAGTTGCGGCTCGACACCAGTCCGTCTCACCAAAGCCGTGTGTATAGCTCAAGCTCAGGTCAGCTGGGAAGGGAGACAGGGGAAGAGAGAGAGCCCAGGGATGCGGGGCCGGGCCTTGGGGGTAATAGACGTATGTGTGCCCGGCGCGATGCCGATGGATAAGTGCGAAGACAGAAAACGCAGTCTACCTAAGAAGAAGGCAGGGGGGAAGAAGAGGTGGAGGGGAAATGCGGACTGCACTGCTGGAATCGTCACATGCTCTAAACTCAGTCGACCGTGGACCGTTGTGTATGTAAGTACACTACGCCATGGAGAGGCCGACCTAAACCCAAGACATGTGTGCACGCAGCTATGCACGTAGCTACCTATGTAAGTACGCAGCTACACTATGTAGGGCGACCTGCTTTTGGTGGCGGACCGTGGAGGGGATGGGCCTGTTAGCTGAACCGTACGAGCTGGTAGGTAGCTGTGGCTGTGGCTGTAGCTGTAACTGTAGGTAACTGTCTGCGTGCTGGGGCACCAACACGGCACGGAGTGCGACAAAATTCATTCAATAGCAGTTCTCGCTTGTATGGGTCAATCCATCGCTCAATCACTCAATCATTCAATCGGATGGGGGAGCTCGTGTGATTGATCACTTACCGTGTTCTGGTCTACCGGCTAAGGCCATATCTACGGTAGCATTACCTACCTGCAGCCTTTTTTTATTATTAACTACTGGAGACTTAAACTAGGTAGGATTGGTATATCGAATGGGCGAACTCCTATATTCAGGCTCAGGGTCTAGGCGACGCTGACGTAATCAGCGATGAACTCCCTCCATCCCACGGCATCGGACGCATGAAAGAAGAAACAAGTACGAGCACACTGGTTACAGAAACGGACAATCATTCCTCGCTCTCAGCATTGTTTCGATGTACTGAGGTGCCAAGGTTTTTAAAGTTGTTGGTGGCATATGCTTATTGCCTGCTGCATCTTCGCATCTAAGCGAGCTTCGCTCATCTACCTCGGGCAAATTTCTCGTGCCACTTCCCTTTCGTGGGTGCGGGCTTGTCTTCTGGCTCAGAAACCAGTTCGATGGTGTCGTGGATGGTGGAAAGGACCTTGAGACCTGTCTGATTCTCGCTCATATTGCTAGGCTTAAGCAGGATCAAGGCATTCGACGTGTTTTTCTGGCGTAGTCCCCATGTCTGCGAGCCGCATCTAAGTACGGCCGACGCGTCAGAGGCCTCGAGCCTCAAGCTGGGTGAGGAAGACGGTTAGAGAGCTCGGCGCGTACATTGAGAGGACTGCAGCGGGTACTAACTCTGGAGGGTTTGCTGATTCGAGGGCTTCAAGGAGCGCGGGAGGTAGTTCCATCAGCCTGTAGCCCGTGCCGTCGGGCGCGTGGAATAGAGGAATACCCGAGTCTTGTTGGCTTGACATGTTGTCGGGCTGATTGACGCAGTATCTCTATACCTAGTACCGCCTGCCTTTACCGCCCACGGTATTTGGTATTTAAACTACCTAGTACTTCCTTACATACCTTAGTACGTACGTACTTAAGTAGGTAATGCATACCTAGGAAGTACCTAGGTAGTCTAGGTCTATCTAGCAGGTATCGTAAGTGGATGCTACAGTGGTGTATGGCTATTCGATCGTGTGCTGGACTTTAGTGGGGGAGGACGGCGCATATGGGGTTGGTGGTGGGCACCCGGGTACCTAGGTACCTGCTGTATGTGCTTGGGTACGTACTGCACAAGACTTAGATAGTGATGGCACAGCAAATAGATGGATGATGATAGGTGTGTATTACCTAGGTATGCTCGCAGCGAGGGCCAAGACATGCCAGCTATCTGGATAATGAATATGTAGAAGAGATGGAAGTGGAGAGATCCCATATATAGTGCCCTATTGGTGGGTTGCACTCCCAACACCCACAATAGGTACTGGTAGAGAGGTATGACATACAGTGTATACCTAGGTATCTACCTATGCCTACTTATTCCGTACAGGTACCTAAGTATGTATACTTAGTGATCCCTCACGGTTACGGTCAGGCCACTGTCTCCATAACTTCTACAACATTGCTATCCGCTCCAATCGTTCCAACTCTACCGATAAGTTTAAATAGCGGGGTGTCTCGATTAATCAACATCCCTGTCCTACATACTTACTTAAGTACATTACTTACTAGTGGGTACCTCTGGGTAAGTAGGTACTTGGTACTAAAGGTGCCCACGATTACCCAAGGTTACGTACGTACCTAGGTACCTACCTCCCTCCCTTCCCTGCCCCACCGCACCTACTCTCGTTCTGTTGATGCACACAACGCGGCAGCGTGTTGCCCATAAAATGCCCGACCCAGTAAAACGCTCCCGTCTTGGTCTGGCCGCCCATATTCGAATCCATCCTAGCCCACCGCCTTGTTGTATACTACACTGCATGGCATCATCTTATTGGCGACATCCCACCGTATAGGGCTATCCACGATATATCGCTTCCTCTCTTCTTCTTGTACAGTATCGAGCTTTTCTTCTCTGTGTTCGCGTGTTTTGCCTGGGTACTACAGTTGCACGGCCGCGTTATTGGCTTTGTTTACAGTACGTTGTTGATCCGCCTCGAAAGTAAACAAACCCCGGCCCAACTTTACCACCCTGCGGCACGCGCACTCCAGCATCTCCGGCACCGGGCAGCGCCCAGCCCACACCGCATAAGCCGCCGCGCATCGCGAATCTTGCTTGTTTATGCGCCGCACGGCCCTCGGGGGCGTGTGCAACATACTTGCCTGCTTGCCTGCTGGACACGTCGCCCGACTCGACTCGGCCATCTATTCACTAGTTTCTGGAGGCGTCCCCGTGCCCGTCACTGCCTCACGGTCGTTTGCCTCGCGCCCAATCGATCCACCATGACCCGTTAGAGCGACCTGCCATGGTTCGCGTTACCGAGGAGCTGGCCTTGTCGCCAGATCATGTCACTCTTTACCAAGCTACCGACCCGCTGCTCGGCCACCTGCCCATCCTGATCTTCCACGGCCCTTCCACCACGGCCAACTACACCTTCAACAGCTCCAGGGTCCAGGTTCACATCTTTACCCTAGCAGGCTCGCAGTCCTTTCCGCGGCTCACTATATCGCCAAATTCCCCCTTCTACAATGTTGTCCACCACCTGCCCCGCGAGTTCCAGGGCGATGAAGTGTACCGCGCTCTCGCTTTCGGCCTGTCCAAATACTTCCACGAACTACCAGAGCCCCTCAAGAACCATATCAAACAGCAATACCCGACGACCAGGGGCCGGCGGCCTGGGTCTTCTCCTGCCCTTTTCGGCGATCAACATGCTGCTGATGTCGCCAAGTCTATGGTGCGCGCCGAAAATACTGTCGATGTGATTCAAAGGCTTCAAACAGCCTTACAGACACAGCATGTGAGCAACGTCGATATTGATCTTGTTCTACCCCCCGGTTCGATCATACCGTTACAGCCAGCCGACTTGGAGGATGTGCCTTGGGATGAAGATGATATCATGGATCCTACTTTGCGGCAATACGGAATGTACACGCCCTTGGTCAAGCTTTTTGGCGAGCCTATATTCTTGCCGACGACGCGATTGCGACGCGCCCCTTCTAAGCCTAGTGCCCTTAACCGGACGAAGTCGTTTTCCAAGGATCAGAAATTGGAGTTGAGACGAAAAATGATCGAATTCATAGAGACTGAGGAACGATATGTCGCAAAACTAGACGAGTTGGTGAACCACGTGGCTATTGAATATCGGCACAAAGCCAAGGATCGACAACCGAGTAGCTTCAGTCCTTCGGTTGAGGACGTGGACAGACTCTTCCCCAGATCATCGGACCGGATACTCCAAATCAACACGGGATTTATGCAAGAGCTGCGTAAAGTTTTGGACGACACGGAGGAAACCGCGCAAAAGGATGCAGAGTCGGGTATTTCATCCTCTAGAGTAGGCGTGTCGGGGAGCTTGTTGGGGAAGGCCAAAGATGCGAGCGGCGCTGTGGCAATGGCCAAAGTTATGCTGGAATGGTTCCCCAAATTCACCGACTGCTACCAGGACTACATCCGAGCAAGCCAGAACTTCCCCCACCTCATTACATTATTTATCAATCAGCAGTTGACCGTGACCGACAGGGTTGCGCCTACAGGAGAACAGCATCTTCGCTCTACAGTAATCGAGCCTGTTCAGCGCCTCCCACGCTACAGCTTGATGATAGACCAAATTGTGGGCTGTTTGCCCATCACTCACCCTGCGCTTCAGCTTATGCTGAAAGCGCGAGACATCATAGCAAATATCTGCTCAATGGATGATCCTTTAGCGGATAAACCGCACGTAAGTACACGACTACGAAATATGATTGAGAGCTGGCCTACCGATCTCGACCCGCGAGGCCGGTTGGTTACTGCGGCTGATTTCTCAGAGTCACCGGCACCATACCAAAGTTCAAATACAACAGAAGCCGAAGTAGATGAACGGGCCGGTATGTTCCTCGTCTTTTCTGATTGTATTGTCATTGTGAAAAAGCTTTACGGCATTCACATGACAGCACGCGATCTCTTACGCGAGATTGACAAACCGTCGGCGGCTGGGTTACTTGCGTCTATGACGAATGCCGCCGGCGGACCGGGGTCCTATGATTTGGCTTTCGCGGGATGGCACGAACTCGCCGATGTCCGATTCACCGAGTCAGCCGATGGCCGAATGACCTGGATGACTTCCGCGAAGGAAATGAAAGGTGCTTACGCGGGAGATTTTGTAACGAACACAGCCATTACGTCGAGGTGTTTTATACTTCAGGAATCGTACGAAGGTAAATCCGCAAAGTGGAGCGAGGATATTGTTAAAGCGAGAATAGAAAACAGATTTCCGGAGCAAGAGCGCGAAGACCCTTCCTGGACCCTTAGGTCCTTAAGAATGCCTGACACTGGACTAGGTCTATTTGCTGCCGTGTTCCAGGAAGGTCTCGACCAGCTTATAGAGGGACGCAAAGAGCCTGCACCTATACGTATCGTCGTCGACCACGAGAAAGGCACTAAGGGATCCCCGGTTGGCCACTACGGTGTGGAAATTTGCTCTGATGTTAAGACTGGAGATTTTAAAAAGGTCGTTATGATCACGGTCGGACTGTACGGTAAACGCGTGACTGACGAGGTCGCCCTGGAAGATTTCTTGCCCACGCTTTCTAGGAGAAGTAAGACTAGACTCGGCCCTCCAATGTTTTCAACCGCTGACTTAAAAATTTATAGTTATCCAATTCCTTAGCTCGCAATTCAATGTAGCCAATCCGGGCCTAACCCCTGCGTTAGTGTCTTTCTACGCCAAAGTCCTCCGCGGATTAAGTGTTTCAAACAGGGCCGAGAAGACGAGATCATTCTTAGCCTCATCCCCTGTCAAATACTTGTCGAGCTTCCTCAGTGGATCCAGTTCTGCGGACTCAAGTAGTACCCCCAAGTTCCAGCGGACGTTAACAGGGGAAAGCTCAAGCCTCAGCTCAACCTTCCTCCCAGGGCAGATCAGTCGCTCGAACAGTACTCGAGATGCTGCATCTCTGTATGGCTCGGTCAAAAGTAGGGATGGTATTCGAAGTGGGCCAGACGATGAACGACCTGAGAATCCAATATTCAGACTAGAGCAGACTTTTACAGGTTACATAGCTAGTCTGCTAGAGCGCAAAGGGAGCTTCGTGGGCCGAACATTATTGAACAGATCCGCTGTCGATGAGCTCTCTGTGAACGACCTTTACAACAAGCTTATCGAGAACCCGTTCGAGATTGAAACTGCTCAGGACATCACTGCTGATGTTGTTTTTGTGGCTTTCGAGAAGTTCGTTCGCATTGCCTGGCGAAATCAGATGGGCCCGATAATTACAACTAAGGCTCTGAATGCACTGCAAGAACGAGCTTTTAAGAAACTGCCGGGCGACTTTGCCGACTTTGTTCATTATTTGTTCGCCGATATGGCACCTCAGAATCGCAGGGCATTCACAGCTCTCATCAAGCTTTTGGCTGAACTGCTTGATGGTTGTGGAAATGATAGCGATAGAGGCGGCCTGACACTCGCATTTGCCGAAGTACTCGTCGATAGCGACAACGCGCCTCACTACATTAACCTACTTGACAGACTCGTTGAAGAGTGTGACCGAATCTTTGATGACGGATCAGGCAATTTCGGTTTCAGCATCGCTGCGGGTGGATCAGTGTTTGAATCAATGAATTGGCCACCTCGTGGCGGAAAGTCACATACTAGCTCCATAACGTCAAGCACGTCCTCTTTAAGGAGAAAATTCGGGTTTGACAATTTGCTGATGCGTCAAAACAGCAAGACTGATTCCGATCCCCGAGCTTCTGTCTGGCGTAGTTTGAGTAAGCATGCCAGGAACCCAGCCACCGGGGAGCCTTCTAGCCTTTCGAGAGGTTCTATAGCCAGAACACATTCTGTTGATATTGGCGGGTCGTTAGGACCCAACAAGCTACGACGACCGGGGTCCAGGGACAGGCCGCCGGTTGCGGGTGCGTTTGAAGACCCATTCAGTCGTCCAACAAGTTCACAAAAACTCGAGACGATTGGTGAACCGGGTGACGAGATTGCAGTCAAGGCACCCAAGAAGAAACGTCGCAGCTCGCTATCAGACCTCAAGAGCCTCATGGAAGCGACAAGTCTTAATGACGAACTTCCAATACAGCCGCTGTCGCATATGAAAGAAACTTCTGAGAGGTTTAATTCGGCACCGCGTGTCCCATCCCCATCGAAGATACCCATTAGTCCGAATTCGCACCACTCAAATAGTCCTAGCTTCCGCTCGTCTAAACAGAAAGAGAATGCCGATATTTCGGTTCAATCGGCTTCGCCGTCCAATGGATCACCTAGGAAAGCACATCTGAAAGGACTGTCAACTTCCAATATTCCCACGCTAAAGCCATCCCGGGATTTGGGTGGGGGCTCAGTTGAGTCTCCCACGCGGCCGACAACTAGTCCAACGAAAACGTCGGGAAAGCTACGATTACAATCGCCACAAAAGTTGCGAGAGCGTCTTCAAGTGGAGAAGAACGCCGTCGAAGAGGTGGACGCTAGTCTGCGATCCGAACTGTCCAAGATCTCTGCAGACATGGCCAGGGTCAATTCCAACCTCCCCCGCAGCGGGACTGTTGACATCAAAGGGCTCTCCTCAAGCGTACAGGCACTTGAGAATCGTTTGCCGATCCTCCTAGGGCAGCTCACAAGCCGTCAGGATCAACTGCAAAAGGACATGGAGAACACGCTCAGAGCAAGTGAAGCCAAGGTGAAAGCCATCGACCAGCTGTACAAAGAGACAACGGCCGAGAATGAGCTGCTGTACGAGAAATTCAATAGCGAGCTCGGCAAGATCGTCAGGGCCCTCAAGGGCAAGGGGCGCGAAGAAAAGGAGGAGCTCGTGGGACGCATCAAGGACTCGAGCGAAGAGACGGCGCGCCTCAAGAAGGACAACGCGCGTCTCAAGCGCGAGATGATCAGCCTGCGCGCGCTCCTCAAGGGCAGCGGCGCGGGCGGCGCAAGCGCAGGCGACGCCTAGAGAGAACACGCCCGCGAGCCGGCGCGCGTCGCGTGGATGGAGCGGGCCCTAGGGTTGGGATTCGGAAGGCTGGCGTTCTGGTTCTTTGGGAGGCGCGGCTGGAACTGCAACTGGAACTGGAACGCGGAACTCACGGGCGTTGGGGTGGCCTGTCGGCTTGCGAAGTTGAACTTGAACACGAACTTGAACTCGAATATGAGCGTAGACTCGAACACCCGCCGCGACGCATTGCCGTCGACGGCGACTTGTACAAAAGGATATCTGTACAAAGGCTTTGGAGGGCCGCGTCGCGTCCCGCCGGGGATAGCCTAAATGCGTCCCCCCGCTGGCGCCGCCCTGTGTTGGAACATCTGCCGCCCCGGCTATTATATAGATAGATCGTCTGTCTTGTCTTGGGCCCTTTGCGAAGATTGTCTTGTCTTGCCTAATGCCCCTTACGACATGCATGTTCTACGGCCGGCTTTTTGATGTCTTGACTAAGCTACGAGATATGAAAATCAGATTCAATAGACTTGTCCAGTTCGTTCTGAATACGGTGTTTTTTGTTTTGTTTTGTTTTTTCCCCCTTGAAATGGTGTTGTCAACATTCATCTAACTCGCCATTAAATAAAAGGTTGGCTGGGCATTTAGGACGGGGAAATGATCTAGTAATCTGAGTCTAAATTTTGTGGATTGTAACGCTAATGCTTCTATGAACGCCTCTGTTGAGCATGACACTCCACCATCAACCAAGCCATATCCGCCTCCTACTCCTACTCAGGACCGCAGTGCGCAGTCCGTGCTAAATCAAGACAAGCAATTTCTCTCTCTCTTTCTCTTTTTGTGTGTGTGTGTGTGCCTTCGCATAATACTAGGCAATTAAGTCAACTTACACCAACTTTTCTGGTGATAGTACAACCAACTAGTTCCTCGTAGCTATTCGTTGCTTGAAATAAATCCCCGCCATCGTCTTCTCCATCTTCTGTACTGTGATAACGAGCTCTGCGAACCACTTATTCCCCACGATGATTCTCAAGTTAGTATACTGCCTCTCCAACTAACTGTCGAGGCCGATAAAGAGACTCGCCAAGTGTCGAAAGCGCCCTACCTAAAGTCCTCTAAGCTTGTTGGGCATTTGCCATCTCACTTAGTTTGCCCTTCTCTTCGTCAGTAAGGTTATTGTACCAATCCCCAAAACCGGCAACATTGTCCCTCGCCGCGGTGACGAAGAACTCCGAGAGATACTGTTGTGTCTCGTCGTCACGATGCCGAATGTTGCTGGCGTCTAAGTAGCCCATGAGGTCGGCTTTTGTTGAACCAAGACTGAGATCGATGGTGTCTGGGTCGTCTTCCCACCCATCGTCATCGTTCTCCTCGTCCGCAAATTCGGCCGCAGCAGCAGCAGCAACATGAGGAGCACTTGCGAGGCCTGATGCCGACAAAAGTTCCTCGATCAGCACCTTGAGGATTTTCAGAGGCGCGGGAATAATCGTGTATTGATCGGGGTCTGAAACCTTGTTAGTAAAGATTGGGTAAAATAGAATTGGGGTTGAGACTCACTTTGTTTCGCCCGAGAACGCGTCAAAATCCTATCACTTGAAGGCATGATCATATCGCCCCTAACCATTGTTTGAATTACGCGAGGATCATTGAGGCTGTAGAGCTTCGAGAGGGCAATCACGCTGTTATCATGTTAGCTAACGAAATTGTAAGAGCGATAGTAAACCTACTTCTGTCGAATTTCATCATAACCGGCGAAGTTGACTGAGTTCTCTAGCCACTTGCCTAGAACGACTTGCAAACCGCTCTGCCCGTTGATTTGAATGGTGGTCAAAAACTCGACAACATCATGAGCACCGACAAGTGAGAGTCTGGCGAAGACCAGGATGAGGGACTGGATGAAGGTTGCGGCTTCGGCCGTCGCCAACCTATTAGCTACAGCTTGGAGAAGCTGAGGCAGGAAGGGGCCAAGGCGCTCATGGCCAGCCTTCTCAACAAGTTCAGCGGCCAGCCCGCCGACTTCAGAGGCTGCGTTATCCTCAACCCCAGTTCCCAGCAGGCGATCAACGATGTGAAGGCAAACTTCTAGACCGGATCTGTTATTCTCGTCGTGATAATTGAACACCTGCTCATGGTCATGAGCTAGTAGGTATTTCACAGACTCAGCACCTGGCCGCAGGATCTCGCCCTCATTGCTCTCCATCAACAGGCGTGTCAACTTGGGTAATGTAGCCGCTACGAAACCGGGGGGCAATGGCTCGGAGCCGTATTGCGTAAGTGAAGTCATTAGCTCAGCTGCAAACTGTTACGACATGGTAAGCGGCTCGTTCCGCCACGACTTGAGCCCTTTGACTTACAACTAGTAGAGGATCATTCGATGTGACATCGGCAACATTAAAAGCCCCTGTCAACGAAGGAAGCACCTTTTCACACAGAGCTTGGTATGCAGACCGCTCAGACATAGTTTGTACAATGTCCTCAAACGTCTCGCAGATCAACATAGTAACCTTGAGGAATGTTAGCATTACAGCTGACACTTTGAAAAGGCAAGAAAATGCAGCCAGGCCAGATGAAACATACCTGCCAGTTATTTGAGCCGTGTTTTGCAATGAGGAACAGGAGATCGAGAGCAGGAACATCGTTGGAGACAGACACGGCTTTATCAATCTGGATAGCAGCCCGCAGCGTTTCTGCCAGGGTGACGAGCAGGTCATCGGCTTCCTCAATTTCCGTCATGTCCTTTGTAGACATCCACTGATTTATGGCACCAACAATTTTCGCCTGAAGCTGGGTATTGCCCGCGACACCGCTCACGTCGCTGTTGATGAAAGCTTCAGTTGCCTTAATACAGGCTGCTTGCACAAGCTCTGAATCTTCAGAGGTGATCGCGTCGATTGTCCGGTCCATCAAATTGGCAGCGATTCCATTGCATTGTGATAGGATACCAGCAACCAAGTAACCCCTAGCTCGCAGCAGCGGCTCTTGGGTTTGATTAATAGCAAGGCTAACAAGTTCAAGATAGGCTTGGCTGAGCTCTGGCGAAACCGTCTTACCACAATCTAGATAGTCTCTCAGCAACATATTTAGCAGATAGAGAGCCGCTTCTTGTCTTCTCCAGGATGCATTCTCTGCGAAAACAGATTTGGTATATGCGTAGAGGCCCTCCAATGCTTTCTGACCGAGCCATTCACCCAGCGTGATTAAAAGATCCCCGCAGGCCGTACGAGGGGTATAATTGGTACTCATGGATTGCTCCTCTGCCAAGTACAGAGAGAGATCGATATCCCAGAGTTGCTGCTCTTCCAGTATAATCTGGCCGTAGGAGCTCGCTATCTTGGACATGTCTAACAGCCATGGTGTTTCGTGAGCGCTCCCATGAGCATTTAGCTGCGTTTCTAGTTCCTTGCGAACTGGTGCTGCTCTTAGACATTCCTTTAGGAACTCAAGCTCCTCTAGCACCAGGAAGTCCAAGGTATAAGGAAGATTGTCTGCATCTTCCAGCCGCCCCTGCGCTTCGTTTTCAAGATACATCTGCTCGTAGGAAAGTTGAAGAGTAGACAGCTCTTGCCAGACAGCCTGGAAGAATAGGGCAGAATGAGGTAGCAACAGGTTTGGAAAGACGGATCGAACTTTGAGAAGACACTTCACAATCTGAAACTTGAGTGTAACAAGACCATTCCATGACTGGGGTTGCATGTTGGACTGGGGATCGCGGTCTGGTAGCTGCAGCTTGAGGGTTTCAAGACAGAAGGGAAACCAGGTGTTCAAGGCTTCCTCAGCAAACGCGGAGACTTCCTTGTGATGTTCTTCCTTGACAGTATCAAGAAGATCGAAGCAACCTCGGAAGACAGACACGGCAAGCGCACGCAGCCCAAACCTTCGGTTCTCGTTTGTGGCGGCATCGTAAACAACTTTGACAATGTCCCGCGCCATGGAGAAAAACTGGTCATCGCTCAAGCTTTCCTCGACTAGGTCACTTAGGACTTTCAGGGCACCGTGGAGCTGGTTCTCGTTGCCGGTGGGGATGATGTTGAGGAGCGTAGGAAGGAGGTCGGGCCATCTCTCGGGCCAGTCGAGATTAGCGATCTTGCCTACAACATAACTTCGTATACGGTCAGCAAGGAGCTATCAGGGAGCATCGGCACACGGTGGGTGGGACTGAAGAAGAGCATGCCTCGTGGGGAAAAAAAAAAACATGACATATGCGAGGCGGTGAGAACAGGGATAGAGCTTGAAGCAGAGCCCAGCTCAGGAGACGAGGGGCACAATACCTTGCAGCCGTCTTGATCTTCCTATCGCCCTCGAAGTTCAGGGCAAGATCTAAGACCAGAGGCCTGATCTGGTCCTTGGCATTGTCGGCGATGGGAATGATGGGACCGTCGACATTCTCGCCGCCCCAATTGTACTCGATAAAACGGCGAAGCGTGGACAAGGCGGCCTGTCGGATCTCTAACGAGACAGACGAGTGCACGCTAATATTGGCGAGAGAGAGCGGAAAGGAGGGATTCGTCTGGGCGCGCTTCAGGTCGAGCTCGGCCTGGATTCTGGGGCCCTCGGCAGGCAACTGGGTGTTGGCGAGAACCTGGACGAGCTGGTCCTCCATGGTTGGTAGGGGCTCCAAGCCGTGTAGACGCAGACGCGGACGCGGACGTGCACGATTCACCGAGTTTCGAGCCAACCGACCCAGGTACAGTAGCTACAGCTGTATGGGGTATGGGGTGGATGGGTTGTTGTGTGGAGGAAGAAGACGAAAGGTGTGTCTGCTGTGTGTCCGCGGTGTTGTGTGGCCTGTGAAAGAAAGTTTGGCTGGCAGCACCGACACTTTGTACCCTGGGCTGGCTGCGGGCGGGCTTGGGGGCGTCGGAGGGGTCTCGGCGGGGCAGAGGAGAGGTAGGTACCTGGGAACCCCCCCCTTCCCCTCCCCTCAGCGCGCTCTTGTGATGGACCCCGCGTGTTTAATTAGGTACCTAGGTATTAGCAAACACGGTCCAGTAGGTAGCGGTGGTGGTACTTCAATTGCAGTTTTGTGCTTGTGTTGTGCTGTGCTGACGCGTTTCAATGGACGGTCGACCAAAGCAGGTCTCACTCACCTATACTATACCCTACCTATCGTACAATGCCGCCCTCACATGCACATGTAGTTTGTTGCAGGCACCTACCTAGGCACATATGTAATATGTCCGATTTGTATGCCATAACTCATAACTTGCAGCAGGCTATTCCCCCTTTGCTCGTTTCCCTTTTCCCTTTTCTTAATCCTAGTCCCATACACTGACTACTTTACCTTAGGTAATCAGTAAAGCTATTTTCCCGACCCAAGACCTATTACCTCTACTGTAGGCGCTATCCTCGACTCTGCTAAATTGAATGAATAGTGGTAAAAAAAAAAAAAAAAAAAAACTACAAAGACTAGACTGCTAGAGTCGAATCAAGTGCTGAAAGTTGTCTCATAATCAACAAGCAGTGAAAGCCGGGTTCCAACCCGAAAACTATCTCAACACCCTACCAAACTTCGGGTAGGTTAGTACAAGCCAAGCTCTGCGCTTTCTAATAAACCTTCTGTGCACTTGGCCATGTATACACACCACTAGGTCATCTATTTTGCGAATACTTCACCAACATTGGGAACAAGGGACAGTCAGCAGCAACATGCCACCACAACCAGCCACGCCCGCTCCGGGCCCGTCCATCACCATCCCCCAGGCAACCCGTCTTCTGACGACGTTCACGCACTTCCTGACAGTCTGCATCCACAACATCCTCTACTACCGGGGCCTGTACCCGAGCACGACCTTCCTCACCAGCCGCGCGTACAATCTCCCCGTGCACCAGTCGCGGCACCCGGCCGTGTGCGCCTGGGTCCGGGACGCCGTGGACGCGGCGCGCGCGCAGATCGCCCAGGGCGCCGTCGAGCGGCTGGCCGTCGTCGTCTACGACGCCGCCGACGCCGTCATGGAGCGCTGGATGTTCGACCTCGCGCGCTTCCCCGCGTGGAAGGGCGTGCCGCCGCCCGGGAAGGGCAAGGAGCGCGCGTGGGACGACGACGACGCCGCCGCCCCCGGCGACGGGACTGGGGTCAACTGGACGAACGTCGACGAGCAGCTGCGCGCCGCCGTCAGACGGCTGGCTTACGTGGGCGAGAAGATGGCGCCGCTGCCCGCGGCCTGCACGTTTACTGTGGCGGTCGAGCTGCGGGACGACGCCCAGGCGCCGATAGGGGTAGGTGCAGCTCGCTGGCCGTATCGCGCCGATGTTGTGTTTTGTGGACGAGCTGACTGGAAGTAGCATCCGCAACCTTGGGTGCCGACGCAGCCAAATCTTCAGACCGTGTCCAAAGATCAGAAGACGCCCGGCGAAGACGTGGGCGGTGCCAAGACTACACCGCTTCGTGCCGTAGAGGCTGGGCCGTTGTTCTTTGAGTGCTGGGTGGAAGAGGGTAAAGCGAAGTTAGATCCACCGTCGACGATGTCATCCAATGAGTGATCAATAGCCAAGAGCTAGAAGTATAGCTGGCTCAGAAGGAAAACCCAAGGAAGAAAAAGAAAAAGAAAAAGTTCACGTTAAGGAGCCTACAAATCTCACGATACATTTGTATGATTTGACTCGGTTCGTAATAATACATGATCTTTTACATTTGAAATCGTAACACATGACGGAAATGTGGTTTGTAACTAACTTCCTGTCTCAGTAGAAATCCCCGAATCGGGAACACCAAACCAGCTGCTTGCTCATCCGATTAAATGATGTCTCCCCCGCCAAACCCTCCGAATCCGCCTGGGCCGCCCCAGGGATTATTCCCGCCTCCCGGGCGCCGACCACCCAGCCTTGGAATGCCACCTGGTCCGAGCGGGTCATAGCGTGCTCCCGGGGGCACCTGCGGATCGAACTCGTCGCCCGTGCCACGATCACCACCAAAGAGGGGGTCATCAAACGTGGGATGCATGCCTCTTCCACCCCCGAGCCCAGGCATTCCCAGACCAGGGCGCAATGGATCATACGGCCCAAGTCCGGGCGGATTCAGGTCATCTGCGCCGATGTTTCCAAACGGGGTACGATCGGGTCTGGATGGTGCTCGGGGACGCCTGAGATCGTAAGGGTCCTCGAAATCCGGCGGTGGGAAGTCTCCGGCAGGGACTGGGCGTCGCGGCAGTGGACGAAGAGGATCATCGTAAGGGTACGGCTGCGCCGGCTGGGGCAGGGGATCAGGCATCACCGGCTGTCTAGGCGGCCTGCGACCGGCGTCCCGGGCGTCCTCGCGCACAATCGCATCGTCCGGGGACTCCTCGTAGCCTTCCTTTTGCAGCGCAGGCAGCAGCTTCTGGATGATCTTGATCTTGATTAGAGTGGCGAGGTCCACGATGTGGTTGTCGGAAATGAAGACCTCCTGGAACTTGCGTCGCAAGTCGGAACGGTCTTCTACCCCGTCCCGTGACATGCTGATCCGGATGGGGAGCGAGGCATTCGAGACGAAGTCCCTGATGGTTAACTCGGCGCGCGCGATGCGCTCGTCTTGTAAGGCCAGCCCGCGGATCTCGGCTTTGCCGCCCAGGCGGTCGATCTTGATGACGAAGCGGAGAGCGGACTGCTGGTGTGCGTAGACGAAGGCATATGTGTTGAATGATGCGTTCCAGTTCGCAGGCAGACGCGGAGCCAGCTCGTGGCATTCCGCTTCTATATCGCATTAGCCGGCTGGTGTGGATGGCTCGTGTGTTTTCTCAGCAACTTAACTTACCGTTAATCTTATCTTCATCGAAGCCCAGCAGCCGGAAGCCAAGTGATACCATGCAGGCATGTGTGAAGAGGGCCAAGGCCTCGTGGGAGCTGCTGAGGTCTGATGTTGTGTCGTTCGGCTTGTGTGTGGATAGTGCATCAGTCATAGACTGTAGAATAGCCGACGGGCTAAGCGGGTTAGTGGCCATGGCGATGCAGGTGGCGATGTAGGCGGCAATGTGTATTGGGATTTTTCTAGGCCGACAAGGAGATGGATGAGATGGATGAGGTGGCGAGGGTTATGATACTGCAATGTTTCTATAGGCCTTTATGGGTCTTTATAGCTCTTACTTCTGAGGAGGGTGGCTATGTTTCAGGACGGGTGCAATATCGCCTGGTGGTTTTGAGGGGTGGCTCCAGGACACGGATATATGTCATCCTGTTGTTGCCTTCTCTTTCGCCCCCAGTGTTCGCGCCCACCTACAGGCTACAGCACGTCTCTCTTCCCGGAGCTGCTGGGGACCGGGGTAGGCATAGTGGGTGTGTGAGAGACGCGGGGTAGCTTTATCTTATCGCAGCTCCAAGCTGTCTGACAACCTATGACCTGCGTGTCGCTTTGTCTTGCTTTTTGTGCGAATCATTCTGTAACAATCTGACTTAGTAAGAGCCACTCTCTTGTGCTAAAGAGAGGGCCTATATAAAAGTAACTACGGTGCAACCGATTTTCATCACTGCATTTGCATTATAGCCTCCAATCCCATCAGAAACCGCCTGACACATCTCTTAGTCCTTTATACAATCAGAACGTAAATGTCGATGGACCCTCCGCATGAGTAAAGACCTGGCATCTCGCGGCACCAGTGTTAACTCAGTATCCTGAGAAATCACTCATTTCTCTTCTCAAATCCGATTTCATAACTGAGCGTAGTTAGTTAATGGCCGTAGTCCATTGACGAATAGACGCTACGTATGAACTCGACCTTATGAACAGCCCTTCAATATTCTAGCATGACATCTCACTTCCATTGTTGCAATTCTCGATACAGATCGCCAGCAACGATAAAAAGTCGAACAGAGGGGGTAGCGCTAGCCTAATGCGTAGATAACTCACCATTATGTGAAATATCTCGTTCCCGGTTTCGTTCATCGTGCGTGGATTGACCCAAGTCGGTAATAAGCAGGGCAACGGTGGAAGCATAAAGACTGAGGGGGGTTTGAGTAAGACACATCTTACCGTGCGGTACATCTATCTCCAGGAGCCGCGGGAACACAATATGTAGGTCGTAGAGATATTTACAGCCTTGCAATTGAAACAGAGAAATCGGTTTATTGGTCTCGAGAATTGATAAAGAATGAGATGAGTGGTTTGGTTGAACAGAGCACTGCCATCCCCCGCAATACGACCTATCTCGGTTCCAGTGACACCGTGTTGAACGGGTCACCCTTCGTCTTCATCGAATCGCCGTTTCCAACTCTCAATAACCCAAGCCCTAATGAATGCTTATCGTGTGTCCCGTAGGTCCAATGCACTTTCCAGGCAAGTATCCAGCCCCAACCCGTTCATAAACTTTAAGCCCATTCCGATCCAACTTACTTGTTGCCATTACCACAAGTAGATAGTGTGTTCTTTTCTTCAAATCCGCCATCCCCTTCTTAACCCCGAGGACAACACACTCCGTGGATCGTTGTTGAGGGCCTCTGGGGTTATCGAGAACAATATCCCCATCCCCATCACGAATAGCTACGTGGGCGTCATATTCGCGGGCTTCAGCGACTAGAGCAATGTTTCCTCCTGTGTCGTCAGTGCGGAACTCGCTGCCACTGTCACTCATGTTCGAGGACCAAGGAGATTGCATTTTCTCCCAGTTCACTCCCCCGAACGGTGGGCTGATGTAATCGATACTGCCAGCGTAGGCCATCCATGACCATGAGGGGACCTTGGCAATGGAGTGATGTTTAGGCAATGAAATGGTAGACATCGCTGGGGTGTCATCGTCTCGGCGCCAGAGCAAGCTCCGCCTGAGGAGTCCACCGCTGGTTTTTCCTTTATCTAATATGCCGTATCCGCCCTTGGCGTTAAGAGCCTTGAGGATTTGGGTTTGGAGACCGTCAATCGCCATTGTTCGATCCCAAAGTTGAGAGAGGCCCAGCCGGGAGTACTTCTTGTATAAATCCTGGTAACGAAGAATTATCTCCCCTTGGCTCGCTCGCATGATGATTTCGGGAAAATTGGGATCACCCAAGAAAGTAGCAACCTCGCTAGACAAGTGAAAGTTGTGAGCATGTGAAACAGGGGCTGCTGGTGGGTATAATACTAACTTTTTCATCTTTGTCATGGTCTCACAGCGCACACCATCGCCGCATTCAAAGTACGTCTGGTGATCGGTGAAGTATATAGTTCGGCGAGCCAAGGCATGCTCTTGAAGAACCCAGCCTCTCTTGTTCAAGGCACCGCCCAGAACATGATTACTGAAGTCGTCGATGGCCTCACAGATGTAGAATGGTACCGATTTACCTTCTTGTTGCAATGCCACCGTGTTCCTTTGTTTACGGGCCTGCAGGAAACCAGAATAATGGCCAGGGGAGCGACTTGAAGCCAACACACAATATGCACCCTTGTACACCTGCTCCATACGTTTTGCCTCCTGATTGAAGTCGCCGTCATCCCCCTGTACAATGCATAGGGAGTCGATCCAAAGATATTGACGACCCAATGCACGAGTCACCACGATCGCATGTTTGAATGTCTCTGGGAGGGAATCGAAATCCATGCCATTGATGTGAGCATCCAAAGTTTTTGTTGTGGTGCAGAACTTCTCTCCAGTGCCCCATTGATGAGAGAGAGCAATCCATTCACCATTGTCCCCAGGGCTGGTTTCATGCAGATAGACCTTGTCATCTCCCTTCTTGCCCACGCGTATCACGCGTGTTGGAAGGTTGCTAGGTGACGTTGAGTTAGCGACCATCTTTTGATTCGAGATCTGGGGACCTGGGCGGCACGTTGTGTCCTTGTGATCACGGTCGCATAGCTCGAGCCAACGCCTGAGAATTTCAAAATATGCCTCACTGCCTGCTTCAGTAAGACTTGGATATCCAATTTGAATGTCCTCCTTAGTTCCTATATCTAGGCCTAGCCCCAGGTCAGAATCCATAGTATCAAACTGAATACCTTGTCGTTCTATGAAGAACGGCTATGAGGGGGTTAACTTACCCGGGCTCCTATAGATAGACAGTGCCGGAGGTTCTTTTTCGTTTATTCTGACTGATGAACCGACTCTCTCGACAACAATTTCCGAATCTAAGATGGTGGCATGCTTCTTGTACCCTCTCCAAATCATCCCGCAGAGGTCACATGTCCCTAAATTGTCTTTCAAGTCCCGGAGACTGTAAGTGAGGTAGAAAGGCGGCTCCCAAATTTCTTTCTTTAGTTCTTGACACGAACTGCATAAATTGGAGGACAACGGGACGTGGGGCAGTGACAGCGACCTCGCATCGATTGAAGCGAGCATATGTTTGGTGAAAGTGTTGTCGAGTAGCAAGTTCCATTCATCGGAGATCTTAGATTTAAATACAGTCAGCAAATTCTCTACGCTCATCATTTTACCTGGGGAAATCACGTACTTTCTGATTTAGATTAAGCATGTTGTTGTATGTAGTATGTTAGCTATATGGTATAATCACTTACGGTCTATACCTGCTTATTAGCTTTGGGGGGGATTATACTGCGAAAGGTTGTACTCATATGCTATTTAATTTCATGGTCGGTTCAGAACTCTTTCAATAAATAGTTAGGCGGGATGGGAAAACTTACCCCCTATTGTTCCCAGGATATGTAAGTGAATTTGAGCGCTTTCTAAACATCCTAATATTCGTGCGGGAGTCCACTTACGAATTGTTGAGTGTTAAAGCAGGCACTTCGGACTTTGGATTATAGGTTGACTTACATCCTGAATTTCGGAATGAACCAACAGTGTTAGCGCGTTGCCATGTTAAACGAAGTTGTGGTAACAGTACGTACGATCTTTTTTTTTTAAAAAAAATTACGACGTTAGCGTGTAACTCCCATATTCTATTGGCAGAGCGACCCAACTGCATAAAAGTAAAGCGGCTACCTACCCGTTCTGTGCCACCTAGAGACAGTGATCTTATAGGTAGGTACTCTAGTCGTTGACGAATTTCATCAACGTTGGGTCCTCTGGGAGGATTGGGATCACCTGTAAACCAGTAGCTCTCTCCCTCATCCTCACCTGATATGATCAGCATTCGATCAAGGAGTTTGTCAGCACGGGCGCGTTCTCTTCCTGGTGCTCTTGGCCTAGGCTTTGTAGTGGTGTTGCTACGCGGTGGGACTTTGTTCGGCTCTGGATCGTCAACGATAGTGGGTAGGTCGTGAGAGCCCGACGGACTCGCATCAGAGTGTGCTTCCATAAAGATTGAACTGTTGTTAATGATTTTTGTATCACTTTCTGGAGGCTCAGCGTCGCGAGAGAAGGATTTAGAAGTCCCTAGGCGTTTTGGCAACTGCACTACGAAAAGTCGGGTCTCTACGAGTTCTAGAAGATTACCTAGCGCGGTTCTTCCCGGTTTGCAGATGGGATCTTTGCCCATATGCTTCATCCATTCAACAGCGACGTCATGTACCTTGACATCTGGCTTGCCACCAGTGACTGGTTTTATCAAGTAAAAACGCGAATTGTCGGAGTTGCTGACCTCGAGACCCTTGTTGAAACGATCGAGCTCCTCAACACCATACATAAGCCAGATGAGGAACTCGAGGGTGATGCATCCCAGTGCCCAGATATCATACAGTCGGGACCTCCTCTTTCCAGACTGATCTGAGGTGAGGAGATTAGCCCCTTGGCTATCGGCCTCTTCCGGAGGTTCGTATCTTCGTGTACCCCACTTGGTTGTTGTTCCCCTACTTCGCATTTCGGTAACACGAAAATGTTGCTTTGCGAGGCCCCAGTCGCCAATCTTGAATGTCCCTATGCCGTGGCCACTGTCGTCTTTGAACCAGAGGATGTTCTCAGGCTTTAGGTCCCCATGACGAAAGTTCGGGCCACTTTCAGGGTAATGAGCCTTATTGATGGCTTTGACAAGCCCTAAGATCTGGTACACTGTAGCTCTTACTAACTCACTAGTTAAGGCTGGCCGCTTGAAGTTTTTCCAGAAGTTCCGTAAGTTGCCACCGCTGGCCCACTCAAGCATTAGATAGTGATCCTGGGCTCCTGGAATACCGCGCAGAAATGCGGTGTAGAACCCAATTATATGAGACTGTTTGAGCGCGTTCATCTTCTGGAGTGCTCTCGCCTCTTTCCCCCAGGTATTTAAAATGTTCTGGCGATCTTCTTTGTTCTTCACTGCAAGCTCCTTAACAGCAACAAATTCGGGACATTCGAATTCCTGTCGCAATTTCATTTAGTAGATATGTAGAGATATCTAAATGTCACAGAATCCTGGAGCTTGCTTACCGAGTCCCCTGGGTTGATGAGATGAGACTTGTGGATCTTGTATTTGGTGACTTGACTGAAGGCGCCGCTATCGCATTCAGAGTGTTTCTCAGTGAAGGGCATTATGCAACATTGATTGAAATTGTGAACGAAGCTGCTTGTCGAGAACACAGGAGACAGAAACAACTGTTTTTCACAGAAGTTAAAAGCTCTGACCTCCGTCCATACTTCATCAGTATCATCTTCTTCAAGTGCCTTCCAGTAGTCGAAGAGTGCCTTTTGATTATCAGCATCTTTGTTTCCTATGATTTTGTCGTCATGAGTGCCCTCAAAACTCTCTGTGTTGATTCCGTCTTCCATTCTTGGCGGTGAAGAAATCATGCCTTCCCGGGGAAAATCGCCCTGTTTGGCTGGTAGAGTGCTATCGGAAATGCCAGCATCTTTGAGTTTTTGCATTCCGCGTCGAAGATCGTCGCCAGTAAGTCCAATCATGACAGCAGTAGCAAAGACCTTCTTGAGCCCCTCCTCCACGATAGTGGTAGCTAGTGCCAACGCCTTTGAAAAGTCTTCTTCATTTTTCTTAGGCTTAAATGCCCACACAATATTTGCTGGGGTGATGAGGCTATCGATGACTCCATCTGGCAAGAATTTAAACGGCCGCTTGTCAAACTTGCTTGTAGCAAACGCCTCGTCAATTTGGTTATAGAATGGTTTAAATTCCTGCATATCGTTGAATTGTGGTCGGCAGGATTTCTCTTCAATTGGCGATAAGATGACCCCCCCTGCCACAATCCATACCGCCACGGGCCACCTTAGCTATATTTTATATATACCACTTAAACCTATTTTAATAGCCTAAAAAAATAGATAAAAATACCTAATTTACTGCTTTAACTTTTATAAAGTTTTTTGCTTTTGTTTAGTTTTTAATTTAAATTTTTTTAAGCTTATTAAGCTTTTTTAGCACTTTATAATCTTTGCTTTTATTTTTATATATATAATTTTAAACTTTAGCTTTTATTTTATTTTTTAAATATTAGCTATTTAAATAAATTATTATTTTAATAAAAATTTAATTATTTATTAATAAATATTTGTTTTTTTTATAAGTTTAGTTTATAAAAATTTAATTTTAGTTTATAAAATTAAAATTTTGCTATATTTATTATTAAGCGCTTAAATAACTTTTTAAAAAAATAGTTTTTATATAAAGCTATATAAAATAAAACTTTTATAATTTAAATTTTAATTAGTTATTTAAAAAGCTTAATTTTTAAAAAATATTAAAATAAACATTTTAATTATTATTTTTAAAAAATTTAATATTAAAAGCTTTTTATAAACTTAAATTATTTATTATAATATTTTTAATATATTTTTTTTTTTAAAAATAATATATTTTAATAATAATATTTTTTTTTAATTATATAAATATATTTTTATTATTTTTTAAGCATTTTTAATTTTATTAAATATTAAAAAATTAATTTTAGCTTATTAATAAGCTTTTAAAACTTTTAGTTTAGTAAGCTTTATTTTAAAAGTTTTATTAATTATATTATAAAATAATATTTTAAACTATTTTTTTATTAAATTAAATATTTTTATATTTAATATTTAAAAAATATAATTATAATATAATTTATAAAATACTAGCTATATTTTATTTATTAAATAAAGCTATAAAAATTTATTATTTATATATAATTTATAATTATTATATATTAATATAATTTATATATTACTATAAATAATAAATTTATAAAATATAAAAATTTATTTTAATTAAACTAATATAATAAAATTATTTGTTTATTTATTAAAAAACATATAAAATTGCTAATTATTTTATAAGCTTATATTATAGTTAAAAAACTATTAGTTTTAAACTTAAATATTTTTAAAAATAACTAATAATAAAAATATTTTATTATTTATATAAATATATTTTAAAGCTATAATTTATTTATTTTAATTAATATTTTTTTTAATAATATTTTTAATTTTAAAATTAGTTATAATTTAGTAATTATATTTTATATTTTAATTAATGCTTATTTTATTAGTATTATAAAAATAATTTATAAAAACTATAATAAATTTTAATATATTTAATTAATTAAAAAATAAATTAATATTATATATTATAATATTATTAATTTTATAATAATTAATTATTTTAGCTTTAATAATTTATATAGCTAAATTTTTAGCTTAAAATTTATAATATTAAATTTTACTAAAAATATATAGTTTATTTAAAATATTAATTAACTATTAAATAATAGCTTAAAATTAAGCTAATAATAATATAAAGTTTAATTTAGCTTAATTAATAAATTAATTAGCTAATTAAGTTTTAAAATATAAAAAAAAATACTAATAAATTTAATTAACTTTTTTATAAATTAATATATTTTAAAATTAATATTAAATATAAAATTTAAAAATATTTTATTTTTCTATAGCTATATAAATAAATAGTTTAAACTTAATATTATAAACTATATATTTTATATATTATTTATAGTTTATAGCTAGCATTAAAAAAAAAATAGCAATTAAAATAAATATAAAAAAATAGTTATAAATAAAAAAGTAAATAAGATTAAAAAAAGTAATTAAAGTAGTTTATATAAACAAAACGCGTAAAATCGGGGTAGTTGGGGTGGCCCGTGGCGGTATGGATCGTGGCAGGGGGGGTCATCTTATGACAACGGGCAATTGAACATGATGACAGAAATGTTAACTCGTCTGCTATCACAAGTCGAATTATCTATATACCCCGCTCCCAGGTGTCCGCCACATCATGCAAGCTCTATGGATGGCTACATTATTATTGAAGATATGTGGCAACATTAGAAGCAGGCTGTAATGACAAATTGATATGTGGCCTATCAATATTTTCGCGGGCCGCCCCAATGATGACCATGCATGACGCCACAGAATCGAGCCGCCGATCTAATCCCTAACTACAACTGGGAAACCCGCCGCAGCGTAACTCGACGTCGGCACCGAGGCGAGGTCGCCTCCCACTCTTCGGTCAAGTATCGCTACCTTTTGCACTCCTCGATTTCACTCTGCAAACATCGGAGTGTCAATACTAGGATGAACACAGCAACTACTAAAAGGTAATTACCGACCGCCGACAAATGACGTGAAGCCCGAATAATGTAGGTGTTATGAACCAACTATATTATTATCAGAGAGCAGTATGATAGGCATAATAGGATGATTGTCGAACATGAACCTCGAAGCTTTTAGTGTCAAACGTTGACTTTAACTTCTGCGCAAGTTTGGCCGGGTCGACGATTCCAACCGGAATGGTCTGAGGCTTTCGGGGCCATAGAAATGGGATTCGCATGTTAGATAACGAAGGTAGCAAGGAGGCAAATTGGATTGAACGCGTGTTAACGGAATAATGAGAAGGAAAGGTTATGAAGCCTATTTATCTATCGCAAGAGTTTTTCCGCTTCAGAATGTGCAGAGATATTTGCATGGGGACGGACAGCAGCTGAAACCTACTTAGGAAATGTCATGTGTCTTCCCTTCCTCAAAATTTAGCTACCGCAGCCGCGCCACAAAATGCCCGAAAGAGGAAAACGAACCGAACCAGTGCTTTTGTGGCTTCTTCTCAAACCCTAGCTGAGCTGATGATTCTCCACCACCCCCTTAGAGCATCCTTGCGTCGAAGAAAAGAAACAAGCGGCCCTGAAAGACGGTCGGCGGCAAGATGGTTGGCGGCTAGACGGTCGGCTATTGGCGTATTCCTATGGGATGGCCTCAAACGGCAGTTAGTAGGCCCCCAAACTGTTGGCCTCGTTGTTTAGAAATATGGGCGATTTGCCCGACTGGTGAAAAGGATTTTTCCACTTTCATTTTTTTGCAGCAAACTTGTCTTTGGTTTTTCCAATTCAGATTTATCGAATTGGTGTATCACGCAGCCGAGTTACAATTAGTACAACACCTACCATCATACCGTCGTGAAGCCGCTAAATACGAAGCTGTTGAAGTTCTGAACTAATGTTTTCACGCAATCGCCCTGGTCATGGTGGGGCCGGTGTACAAACAAATGAATTCAGCCACACGGCCAATGAATCAACTTCGCCTCCTCATCAATCAGACTTAGATGAAGACTTCGATCTAAGGCCCGTACAAACTCTCGCCCTGTCGCCCTCAGCGGAAATGGAACCAAAGTAAGGCTGACAGCCGCGATTTTAAAGTTAACCCACTCAGCTTACACGTGGCCTCACACAGGTCGTGTCTCACAGCTGAAACATCATCTAGCTGATGCAGCTGTGGCAGTGCGTGTAGCATTTAACACGCCTTATAGGCAACAAGCCCCACGCGAGTCTGTTGTACCTGCGAGCCCCCGAGGGCTGGTTTCACATTTCGGTAAATTAGGGAAGACTGACACCAGCCTTACGGGCCACGACATCTCACATGGCAAACTGCAAAGCAAAATCTATCAAGAGATCAAGAAAAACTATAGCGAAGAGACCAGGGCTGGTTTTTTCCCAAGCCCACGGCTTGTAGAGCTTCTGAACCTCGAGGCCTTAGAACGAGAGCTTACAAGATCCGACTCATTCCTTGAAAAACGTAACAAAAGGCTGGCCCACTTGAGATTTAAATTTCCGGAGGGCGACACACGAGCAGAGGCTATACGATTACAGGCGCAGAAAATACTTGGTGATCCCAAGCAGCAGTTGGTATCGGCTATACCTACAGAACCTAAGACAGCTACCTCCAAGGAAGGTGTATCAGCGGGAAAGAAAAGTTACCTAAGGATCATGGCCATTCTAATCATGATCGAACGGCCGGCCAGGATCAAACTTTTCATTGATGCAGATGTTTGCGATTCAGATTTACCCCTTGCATTAGTCAGGCAAGATGAAACAGATTCTTCTATGCCTTGGGTACTCCGCGAGACAGAGGCTCGCCATATACCCTTGAAGTATTTCGAAGGGTGGTCATACTCGACAGTCAAACAGTTTGAGGAATAGCAGTGGTCATTCCTTGCACCCTCTTTCGATGCTGCAGAAAGGAAGAACGTACCTCATTACCGCTTTTCTCCCAAGACAATTCTGCCGTTTAAAGTCTCAAAAAAAAGTGACGTCTGGGAAGGCGGCTTCGGCCGGGTGCGCAAGGTTGAAATCCACCTAGGCCATCGTAATTTTAATACCAAGGTACGGGCTTCATCCTGAGGATTTGTATTCCTCTCCTAGCTATAATCGTTACCATACCTACCTCCAGGCATTATGCTAACTCGAATAGGTCTCTAGTTCATATTTTGCCATCAAGACGCTTAAGGACTCACGTAATGAAGAAGTATTCAAGCGAGAAGTAGCAACGCTAAGTAGGCTAAGCGGCGACACTCACTCACATCTCATCTCCCTACTTGGAACTTATGAGAAAGACGGCTTGTATAACCTGATCTTTCCTTGGGCAGAAGCGGACCTACTGCGATATTGGAAAGAAAAACGAAATCTTAAACCGAATGAAACCCTTATCTGGATAGCAGAACAGTGCCAGGGAATCGCTGAAGGTCTTGCCTATATACATCGGCTCGAGACAACTTCCGGAAAGTCATTACTTCATTCTAACTCCTTGTAACAAGGGCTAGATCTCTAAGGCTTGGCTCAAGGCTGTATTATATAATAATCAATCTAGGCTCTCAAAGGTCCGTAACCTTTAAAATAGACTGAATCTACAAAGGCCGAAGGCTTCCTTTTTATATATAGAATACTAAGGCATTTCCTCGCAATTAGTAACCTTTAATACAAGGCTATTTCGGTTAATAGGGGAGTTGCAGGCTTATAGCCTAATAAATATATAATAAATATATTGCAGCTAGAAAGGTGAGTTAAGGTAACTAGAAGTAGCAATTTATATAATATTACCTTTTTTTTTTAGGATGTTTACCTTAAGTAATTATAACTATAGTTGTGTTTTTTTAGCTTTACGAGCTTTATTAAAAGTTTTTAGGTTTGCTTAAATAGCGTTAATAAAAATATAAAATTGCTGCTTTTAATTTTTTATTATAAAAGTGCTTATATAACTAGTCACGGCTAGGTGGCTAGTGGGGGCTGTGCATACCACTTTAGCCACACCACCGTGATCACATGCACACACACACAAACAGCAAACACCACGGCAATTGCCCCACACACCCACACAGGCATTTCGGCCAAAACACTCCTCGCACCCGCCCTCGTTGTGTATTTACTTCTTTCCTCCTTATTTGTAGATTTTTTATATAATATAGCACTTATTGCCGGGGCCCTGCCTTTATTGTTATGTTAAGTATTATATAACTTATAAGTTTAACGCTTTTTAATTAGCTAACTTATTTATTTAACTAAATATTTTATATATTTTTTAGTTTTAATAAAGTTTTTTATTTTATTTATTTAATAGTTTTTAGTTTTTTTAAAATTAGTTTATTATAAAACTTAATTAAAATTAAAAAGTTTTTAATTATTAATATAATAAAGTTTAATAAAAGTTATAACGTGTAGCTTTATAGTTTTTTATAAAGGTTTATAAATAACTTTATATATTATAGTTATATAGTTTATAATAAAATGTTAAGCTTTTACTTTAGTTATTTTACATTTTTTTTAAAGGGTTAACTTAACGGAGTTTATAGTTTAAAATGTTAATTATAATAATAAATAAAATATAAAATAAATTATACATTTTTTATATTTTAAATAATATAAATTTAATTATAAAAAAATTTATTTTATAAATTTTAAAAGGTTTTAATATTTATTTATTTAGTTTTTTTATAAAACGTTTTATTTTAATATGTTTATTATTTAATATAACTAATTAATTTTTAATATAAATAAAGAATTTTTTTTTATATTTTTTATTTATTTTTTTATATATATTTAATTAATATTAAAATATTATTAAATATAATTATAAATTTAAATTATTTAAAAAAAATAAATAATTATTAAATATCTTTATTGTTTTATTTAAAATTAATAAGTTAATAAGTGTAGTTATAAGTATAAAGGTATTTAGTAAAAAAGAAAATGTAGATTAAAAGGAGCAGTGCGCAGCACAGGTCTGCGAAGCAGGCCTTTGTATACGTGTAGCAAACAACCTTGTGAAAACCCGTAGGGTCTGCCAGGTGGCTGGCACTGCCGGCCCTTAAGGGCCCGTGCTACAGCCTTCGGCTATAGCTAAGGAAACTGTGGCCCGCACAGCCTATGGCTGTACGGCTACTCTTATAGGTCCTATTATAAGTTATTTATAAAAAAATTAAATTTTATAATAATTATTAAAATATAGTTAATATATATAAAACAAAAGTTAAATTAATTTTTATTATAATATAGTTTATAATATAGCTTTATATAAGCTTAACTATTAAATAATATATATAATAACTAAAAAAAGTTATATAATAATAAAAATATATATATATATATATTTATTTTTAGTATTTATATAATATATATAAATAAATAAAGTTAATATAAATTATTAAAATATAATTATTAAATTATTTTTTTAAAATTATATATATATATATTTAAAGTTTATTTATTATTAATTAATAGTTATTTATATAACTATAAATTAATAAAAGTAAAAAAAAAGTTTTATTTTTAAAGCGTTTTTTTAAAAACTTTATATAAAAAGCTTTAATTTTATTTAGCGCTTTATAAATAAAAAAAGTTAACATTTTTATTATATATATAATGTTTTATAATTTAAAAATAACTTTATATTTTATAATTAAATTAAAAATATTAACTTATATAAATAAAAAAGTAAATTATAAATAAATTTATAATAATTATTATAATAAATTAAAAACTAAAATTTTAGTTAACTTTAAATAAAAAAAGTTATTATATATTATAGCTATAAACTATTAAAAGTTTATATAAAAAGTATTATTTTTATGTTTTTTATAAGCTTTAATTTTATATATTATATATTATTAATTAATTTATATTATAATATTTAACTTTATTTATTAACTTTTATAATAATTTTAAAGCTTTTATTGTAAAATTTTTTATAATAATTATTAATATAACGCTATAAAATATTAAAAAAAAAAGCTATTATTAGTTACGGCTAGGTAGCTAGTAGGGGCTATGTATACCACTTTAGCTACACCACAGTGATCGCACACACACACGTGTATACACACACAAACACGCACGTAGGCAAACAGCCCTACAGGCCTCGAGGTTAAAACAACCCCCACGGCCTCGCTGTGTAGATATTTCTTTTTTTTTCCTTATCTGTAAATTTTTATATAATATAGCACTTATTGCTAAAGCCTTGCCTTCGTTTTATTATGCTAGGTATTATAGTAATAAAATAAACTTAAAATAAATTTAAGCACTTTTTTTTATTATATTTTTAAGTTTTAACTTAAACTTTTTATTTATAATAAATAAATAATATAATAAAAAAAGTAGTAAAGTTAATAATAAAAAAAAGTAAAAAAAGTATAAAATAAAAGCAATAAGTAATATAAAAAGCTAAAATTAAAAAAAAAAAGTTTTTTAAATTAATAAAAAAATTATTAAACTTTAAAAAAAAAAGCCTAAAAATAAATAAGCTAATTAAATTTATATAAACAAGCTAAATTAAATAAAATTAAATATAAAATAATAATAAAAGTAATATATATTAATAAATAAATATAACTATTAATAAATAATAATAAATATATATTATTAAGCGTTTATAACTAATAATTTTAATTTATACGCTATTTTTTATAATAATATATAAAATTAATTAAGTTAGCAAAAAAAACAAATTAATTATATAAATTAAAATAACTTATATTATAAAAAAATAGTTATTATATATTATAACTATAAGCTATTAAAAGTATATATAAAAAGTATTATTTTTAACTTTGTTTTATTTTACTTTTACTTTTTTTAAGCTTTAGTTTTATATGTTTTATATTATTAATTAACTTATATTATTATATTTAACTTTATTTATTAACTTTATATAATATATAATTATTTATAATCTTTTTTTTATTTTAACTTATTATTATAATAAAAGTATATTTTTAAAAGTATTATAATAATAAATAACTATTATATAGTTATTAAATTTTAAATATAAATATTTTATTACTTTAAAAAATACTACGTTTAATATTTTAAATAATTATTTTAATAATTTATTAATAAGCTTTATTATAAATTTTTTTATATTTATTATTAAATATAACTATAAGTTAATTATAGCTAATAAATACTTATATTTATTTAAATATAACTTATATTTAGTTAAATATAAATAAGTAAACTATTAGGTAAGGCCGTAGGGGGCAGTAAAAGCAGTAGTTAAATTAAGGATGTATTTTAGAAGTGTGTGTGCGGGGGGCACACACACAGAATTATAATAAATACAGATTGGTAGGGTCCTACCCACCTTACAGGGTGGGGTGTGTGGCTACAGCCACCCACAGGGGGTGGCACGGCCACACCGTGCCACACAGGCTACCCTGTAGGGTATCCTATTAAAGTGCCGCACAATAAAATAAGCTCTGGTGCCCTCACCAAGTCCTCCGTTCAAATTGTCCTCCGTCTACTGCAGTGATGTAGTCCGCTCTCAGCGTAGACAGGTCCGCTCTTAGCGTAAACGGGTCCGCTCTCAGCGTAAACGGGTCCGCTCTTAGCGTTGACGGTGCTTGGTCGAAGTTTTGGTCGAAGTCTTGGTCGAAGGCGTGGTTGTTGCGTGGTACTGTCCGGTCGACTACGGTTTGGCCGACGGCGCGAAAAGTGTGAACGTTTTTGTTCATGTAGCGTATACGGCGGGGATATAGTGGTATACGGCGGGGAGGTTGTGGTATACCGGGTTAGCGGAATATAGCAGTTAAAAAGCTGGTAGGTACGATAGCACGCTCGCACGCATTAAACGGTCGAAAAGTTAGGTATACGTATGTTAACCAGGTACTTTTAAATATGCCAAACAGTAAAGAAGTCGTATACAAGCAGCTTAATACTTTAAAACAGTATATTAGTTTAAAAAAAAAGCAATTAACTAGCAAAAGCGTTATAGTTAATATAATAGCTATTTAATTAGCAAAATATATTTACTTTTATTTTAAATATATTTTTTAATAGCATAGCTATAAAAAAATATGTTTGCTTTATTATAAAAACTAATAAAAGTAAAAAAAAATGCTTGTTTTATTGCAAAAAATTAACAATATTATATTTATACGTAAAAATTTGCTAAAGTATGCTATTTTTATTAATATTATTGTTTTATTAATAATATAAATATAGCTTACATATAAAAATTAATTATAAAGTTGCTAGTGCTTTAATAGTTTTATTTATTTTACGTATATTTAAAGTAAACATAAATTATATTGTAGTTTAGTTTAGTTTAATTTAATAGCAGTTAACTTAAATATAGTTTAATTTAAAAAAACTGCTTATAAAAGCACTATATATTAAGTAAAGCTATAAAAAGCAATAAAAGCAATAAAAGCAATAGTTAAATTAAGGATATATTTTAAAAGTGTATATATAAAAAACACACACATAAAATTATAATAAATATAAATTAATAAGGTTTTATTTACCTTATAAAGTAAGGTGTATAGCTATAGCTATTTATAAAGGGTAATATAGCTATACCGTGCTATATAAGCTACTTTATAAGGTATTTTATTATAAACCTTTCTTTATATATTAAATTAAATAACTTTTATTAATATATTTTATTTTTTTTTATTTATTTTAATATAATTAAATAATTTATAATAAATAGTACTTATTTAGCTAAATTAAATTATTGTTTTTTAATAATAAAAAGTATATATAAATTAGCTAAAATTAATTATTTGCTATATTTAATAAAATATTTATTAATTATATTAATTATAAATAGTATAAAAAGCATTAAAATATTTTATAATTAAAATTAATTTTATTAATATATAAAAATAATAAAGTAATTTTACTAAGCTATAATAAATTAAATAAATATATAACTTTATTAATATTTATTTAAACTATAAAAAAATTAAATATAAAACTAAGCTATATAAAAAACTTTTTTTAAAACTTGTTAAATTTAATATATTAATAGCTAACTTAAATAAATTTAAAAAATAAAGTGTTTTAATTAAAAAAATAGTTTTAAAAAGCTAGCTTATAAATAAAAACTTTATTATAATTTATAAAATAAACTAAAAAATAGTTAAAAATATTATATTAAATAAATAAATAAATAAATTATTTTTAAAAAAAGTTTAAATTATATAAAAAAGGTTTTAAAAGTTTAATTAAAATAAACTAGCTATTAAAAATAAAAAATATATTATTAATAGCTAATAAAAGTTTATTTGCTAAAAACGTTATAAAATTAAGTTTAAATAATAAAAAATTAAACAATAAAAATATATTAAATATTATAAAAATAAACTTTTAAATAACTAAATATTTAGTTTTATTTAATAACTTATTAAAATAATTAAAAAAAAACCTAAATATTAATAATAAATATATAAAATATAATAATACTAGTAATATATATAGCTAATATAATAATAAAACTAACTAATATTAATTATTTTTAGCTAAATATTTTAAAAAAGCTTACTAAAAATTATATTATTTTTTATAATAATAAAGTTATTATATATATTAATATTAACTTATAAGTTATTTAACTAAATAAATAAAGCAATATAAAAAATTAAAATAATTTAATAATAAATAAAAAATAAATATTATTTAAAAGTAATATATTTTAATAATAGTTATAATAACTATTAATAAAAAAAGTTTATTAAAACAAATAAAATATAATAATATTTATAATAGCTTTAATTAAAAAATAAAATATATAATTAAATATTATTAATATATAGCTTTTTAATAATTAATAAACTATAAAAAATATTATAAAAAGCAATTTAGTTAAAACTTATACTATAAAAATATTTAAATATAGCAAAATATAAAAAAATATAAAAAATAAATAGTTATTAATTTAATTTTAAAATTTATTACTATTAAAACTTTAAAAGCTAATATATAAGCTAAATAAAAATAATACTATTAATAAATATTTAATAAAGCTAAAAAAAACAGCTATTATTAATAAAAAAACTAAAACTAAATATTAGTAAGCTAAATTATTTTATTTAAAATAATAATAATAAAAAATATAATAGCACAAATATTTACTAATTTTAACTTAATAAAAAAAAGTTTAAAAATAATAAACTATTTTAAAAAAAAAACTAAAATAAAAGCTATAGCTAAAATTATTAAAATTATAGCTAAAACTAATAAAAAAACTATATATTTTTTTTAAATAAAAAGTTAAACTAATAAAATAAACTATAATAATTAAAATATTTATAATAAAATAATAATAATTTAAATTAAACTACTAACTAAAATTTAAAGCAATAAAAAAGCAATTAAGCTTAAAAATTTTAAAGCTAAAGCTATAAACTTTAAAAGTAAAAATAATTAAAATATTAACGCTTTAAATAAAAAAAAGCTTATAATAATAAATTATAAAGCTATTTTAATTAAAAAACTATTTAAAATATTAACTTTAATAATAAACAAACTATTAATAATTTAATAAATAATAATTATATTTATTTTAACAAAAAAAAAGATTTAATAAAAATAATAATAAATATAATAAATATAATAACTATATAACAATTAAAACAAATAAATTTAAAATATATTAAATATATAATTAAAATATTATATTTTAAAATAATAAAACAATTAAAACTAAAAAATAGTTTAATTTAATATATTTAAACTATAATATAGCATATAAATTTTTAAATATATTAAAATAATATATTAAAAACTAACGCTATAAAAAAATAGTTTTAAAAAATAAAAAAGTTACTAAAATTAACTTTATTTTAATAACTTTTAAAGTACTAATTATAATATAATAAAAACTATTTATTAAGTTAAAATAAATAATTAAAGCAAACTTTAAACTTATTATAAAAAAAAAATTTAAAAATAAACTATTTACTTTAAAATAAAAGTTTAAAAAAATTTATAAAGCAAAAAAGTTAGCGTTTATTTTAATATTAAAAGCTTAAATATTATTATTAGCTATAATTTTATTAAAAGCTTTATAAAAAATTTAAAATATAAATTAATTAAACTAATTACTATTAATAAAATAAAATTATAAAATATAATTATATAATAAATAATTAAATGTTTAGCTATTTTATTATAATTATTAAAATAATAAAAAAACTAAAACTAAAAATGCTAATTAAAACTAAATTTATATTTAAATATAATATAAAAATTAACTTTATATATAAAATATATATTTTTAAATTAATACTAAGTTTAAAAATATAAAATAAAATAAAAATAATAAAACTTAAAAAAATATTATAAAAAAAATATTAGCTATTTATATAATAATAATTTTAATAATAATAATAGCTTTTATTAATATTAATTTTATTAATTTATTTATTTTTAAAAATAAAATAAACTAATTAATAAAACTATTTTATTTTAAAAAAATATTTTAATTTATATATAATATAATTATAAACTATTATAGCTTAAAAAAAGTTATAGTTTATAATTTATATATTTAGCTTATTAAAATTAAAAATATAAAAGAACTAAGCTTTATTTTTAAATATTAAAAAAATAAAATAGCTTAAATAATTAATTAAACTAATATTTAAACCTATTAATAAAAACATACTATTTATAAAAAATAAAAAATAATAGTAGCTTATTTTATAAAAAAAAACAAATTAAAATATTTATAACTAATAAAAATAATTAATATATACTATTAAAAAATGTTTAATAAAAAAAAGTTAAATTAATAATACTTTTTTATAAAATATTTAAGCTTATAAATATTAAAACGATTAAATTTTTAATAAAAGTTATAATTATTATTAAAAATATTACTTAAATATAAATAATTAGCATTTTAATTAATAAATATAATATTTTTTAAAATAAAAAAGTTATATTAATATTTAATAATTAAAAAATAAAAGTTAACTTAGTTAATAAATAATAAAAATAGCTTAAATTAATTAAGCTTTATTTATTAAATATTAAAAATTATAAATCTTTTAATAAAAAGTATAATAAATTATATATATAAAGCGTTATATTATTTATAAATAACTTTATATTAATAGTTTACTTAGTATTTATAGTTTAAAAAAAAGCTAATAATATTAAAAAAAGCTAGCTTATAATTAATTTAAAACTACTAAACAAAATTATACTATTTAATATATATTTATTATTAAACTAAAATAATATTATAGCAAATATAATAAAAAAATATTTATATTATTAAATATATTAAACTTTTTTTTTTAATTATTAGTTTATTTAAAACATAAAAATAAAATAGTTATTATTAGCTTATAAAAGTTAAAAAAATTAAATATAATATTAATAAAATTTTAAAACTTGCTAGCTTTTATATAAAATTTTATAAATTAACTTTTTTTTTTAATAAAAAAATTTATATATGCTTATATTAATAATATTATTATTTTTAATATAATATTTAAAAAATACTTAAAATATTTAAATATAGTATTAAATATATTAAATAAAGCATATATTTATATTAATATAGCTAAATTTTTATAATATTTTATTAATATAGCTATTAAAATATAATATAAATAAAAAAAATATTATTAAAACTAACAATAAAATTAAAGCTTTTAAAAAACTAGTAATACTATATATATTTAATATATTAAAAACTTATATTAAAATAACTAGCTAGTTATATAAAAAATTATTTAGTTTAATTATAAAATTTAAATATTATAAAAATAAAAAATAAACTTAACTATAAAAATAATAAAAAAAGCAGTTTACTACTAAAAAATTAAAACTAATTAAATAAAGCTAAACTTTTTATATAAAATTTAAACTTATAAAAAAAAATTAAAAGTTAAAACGCTTTATAAAAATATTTATATACTTAATATATTATATATTATTATAAAATAAATAAACTACTATTTTTAAAAATTAATGCTTATAAAAAAGTTTATAGCTTAATAATATTTTTATTAAAAAATAAATAAAATAGTATATTAATATTAAAACAAAATATATTTATTTTATAAGTTAAATTTATTACTTTTTTATTTAAACTAACTAGTAATATTAAAAAAAGTATAATTTAATAAAAAAGAATTATAGCTTTAATATAAACTTATAAAAAACTATATAAAATGTTTTAGTTTAGTATAAAACTAGTTAATATATTTATTAATTATATTTTAATAAAAAAATAGTTATATATATATTGTTTTAAATAATAAACTTTAATAAAATAAACTTATAATTTATTAATATAGCTAACTATTTATTTTAATTTTAATTTAAAATATACTATATTTTAAAAGTATTAAATATAGTACTAAATATATAATTAAAATTACTATAGCGTTTAAAAAAATAGTAATAAGCTAATTTTAATAACTTTAATATTTTAAATAATATTTAAACAAAAATATATATTAAGCTTACTATATTAAACCTAGTTTAATAAATAGTAATATAATTACTAAACTAATAATAAATATTAAATTTTAATAATATATTATAATAAGTTATTAAATATTAAAAAAGCGTTATAACGCTATTTATATTAAATAATAAACTTTTATATTATATTATATTAAATAAAAAAAAAGCTTTATATTTTTTAAAAATATATAAAAAATATACTAAAAATTATTTATAATAAGCAATATTATTTTAACAAAAAATAAATGTTATATAACTTAAAAAGTATTTATTTTATTAATAAAAAATATAATATTAAAAAGTTTATTTTTTTTTATAAAGCATACTAAAATAACTAAATTAATTATTAATTTTAACTAAATAAATTAATACTAATTAAAACTTTTATTATATTATACTATATAATTATAATAAACTTTATTATAAATATATTACTAACTAAAATAATTAAATTATTTTAAAACTTTTTAAAATTTAATATATTTAATATATTTATAATTATTTTTATAAAAAAAGCAAAAAATTATTATTTATATTAAATAATAAATTTTATATAATTAAAAACTAAATAAAAGTACTATTAAAAATGTTATATTTATATAATTAAAATTTATTAGTAGCTATTATTAGCAATTAAAATTTAAAGTTTATAAATAACTTATAAAAAAATATATATAATTTATTAAATATTAAACTATTATTTTTAATAGTATATTATTTATAAATAAATAACCTATTAACAAAAAAACTAAATAGTTAAAATAATAATTTAATTTTTAATAGGATACTTTATAAGGTAGCTTATATAGCATAGTGTAGCCGTGCTACCCCTTATAGGTAGCTATAGCTATATAAACCCCACTAATTTATATTTATTATTATTATATATATGCCTTTATATATACACTTTTATAATACATCCTTAATTTAACTACTGCTTTTATTGCCTGCTTTTTACGGCTATACCTAATATATAGTGCTTTTTATAGGCAGTTTTTTTGGACCAAACTATATTTAAGTTAACTACTACTAAACTAAACCGCAACGTAATCTGCGTTTATTCTAAATATATATAGAATAAACAGGACTATTAAAGCACTTAGCAACCCTGCGATCGATTTTTGCACGCAAGCTACGTTTACATTGTTAATAGGATAACAACGTCGATAAAAATAACATATATATATATATATATATAGCGCCATTTAAAGCATGCCTACTGCTTTATATATATAAACCCTAGCAAATCCCTATATATAAATATAGTATTGTTAGCTTTTTATAATAAAACAAGTATATTTTTTTTTGCTTTTATTAGTTTTTATAGTAAAACAAACGTGTTTTTTTATAGCTGCGCTATTAAAAAATATATTTAAAGTATATATAAGCGTGCTTTGTTAACTAAATAGCTATTATACTAACTATAACGCTTTTGCTAGCTCATTGGTTTTTTTTTAAATTAATACGCTATATTTTAAAATATTAAACTATATTATATATAACTTTTCTACCTTTTAGCTGTTTAAAAGTACTTAGTTAACGTATATATACTTAACTTTTTAACCGTTTAAGTATATAAGCGTACTATTAAATATATTAGCTTTTTAACTGCTATATTTAACTATATTAACCTTATATACAACTATTTCCCTGCTATATATGTTATATAAACAAAGACGTTTATATTTTTTGTGTTATTAGCTAGACCAACCAAACAGTATTACGCAACAACTACACTTTTAACTAAAACTTCGACTAAGCACTGTTAACGCTAAAAGCGGACCCGTTTATGCTAAGAGCGGACCCGTTTACGCTAAGAGTGGACTATATTACTATAGTAAACAGAAAACGATTTAAACGAAGGACTTAGTAAGGGCACTAAGGCTTATTTTGTTGTGTAGCACTTTGATAGAATACCCTACAGGGTAGCCTGTGTGGCACGGTATGGCCGTGCTACCCCTTGTAGGTAGCTGTGGCCACACGGACCCCACTAATCTATATTTATTATTATTGCGTGTGTGTGCCCCCGCACAAACACTTCTATAATATATCCTCGATTTAACTACTGCTTTTATTGCTTGCCCCCTGCGGCCACACCTAATAATTTTATATAATAATAATTTTAAATATATTTTAAACAAAAATATTACTAGTATTGTTACGACGGGTGCAAGCATGGCGTTGCCGCAAAGTAAAGACTAGCAATATAAATTAATATTAAGGTGGAAAAAAACGAAAGGAATACTATAGGCCTAGAAGGCTCGAGTATTTTTTATATAGCAAATATAATATAAACGCAACGTGCACGTCCTATATATAACGTAGCTATATAAACCACCTATATATATAAACCATATATATATATATATACGTATAGCTACCTATATAGGTTAGGACGTAACTACCTTTTGCAAATTCTGGATTATATATAAAATTAGGTGTAAACTTGAATTTTAATCGGAAAAGTTGTTTATTTTCTTGTTAACTTTAAATTTAACGTACTTTTTATAGGGTAATAGCGGGCACGTTAACATACTGTGGCCTTTTTTTTTGCAACGCTTGCAATTATTATATTTTTAATATTTTTTATGCTTTTTAGGTGTAAAAAATATAGCTATTTGCTTTTTTAATGTTTAAAAGCTAGCAATTTTTAGTTTAAAGTTAAAAAGCTTTATATTAATAAAATTAATTTAAATTTAGCTAATATTTATTACAGTTAATATATTTAAAGTAAATAAATATATAGATCTAGGCTTTATAGTATTATATACTTTATATTTTTTATTTAATTGTAATAATAAAGCTATAAAGCTATTATAAGTTTTTAGTAGTAATTTTTAATTGTTAACTTTATTTTATAGTTTGTTAAAAATAGCTATATAAAAGTTTTAAATATAAAAAGCGTTTAGTTATACTATAGCGCTAGCTTTTAAGCTATACTTTTTTTAATTTATTAAAAAAATATATATAAAATTATTATTTTTTATTTTTATTGCTTAAAGCTTATATAATACGCAAATAAGCTTATTTAAGTTATTATAAATATAAAACAATATAAATATTATTTAAGTATAGTTTTACTTATTAAATTATATATAAAAAAGCTATAAGCAAACAATTTATTAAACCTTTTAGTTAAGTTAACTATATATATATATAAATTTAGCTTTATTTGTTTTAATTACGTTTTCGTTTATATATAATTTATTTTTTAAAAGTAGCAGCTATATATTAAATTTAGCTAGTTTAGTAAAAAAAAAAAAATTAAACAAAACAGGTTAAAGTTTCTAAAATATAGTAGCAAACTATAAAGCATTAATTTATATGTAAAGTTTATTAAATTTAACATTAAATTAAGCAGTAAAAGTTGTATTAATGTTTATAACTATAGCTTAAATAAAGCTTTAAATATATTAAAATAAAAAAGTATTTATAATATTTAAACGTAAGCTTATAATATATAAACAAAATATATAGTAAAAAAATAAAAATAAAAATAAATAAATATAACAAAAAGGCTATAAAAGTATATAGCGAAAAAGCTATAAAATATATAGCTATAAAAGCTATAAAAGGTATAGCAAAAAAGTTGCAAATTATATAGTTATAAAAGCTATAAAAAGTGCTATTATAAAAACTGCAATATATTAAAAAAAAGTTTAATAAAAGCTTGTATTATATAAACAAAGTAAACAGTGTATTAATTTTCCGAATATATAGTAGAAAACTATAAATATATCTCGAAAAAAACATAAGTATAAATTAAAATAAACACAAGTGTACTAAAACAAAAGGTTTAATAAAAGGTTTAGCTTTATAATTAAATAGTATAGCAAGCAAGTTAAAAATAAAACCTAGCAAATATATACTTAATTTATATATAAATACGCTTTAATAAATCCTGCTAATATTTGTAAATACGTACTAAAAAGAAAAAAAGTGCGGGGATATACCTAACGAAGTACCATTACAAGGACTACGAAATATACCGCTACATAGGCTGCAAAGTATAGCCACAAAGGCTACAAAGTCTATATTTACAATAGGTTAAACGCTAGCGCCGCTTAAAGGACCTTAATATTATTATAACAGGTGTAAGCAAAGTGTTGCCGCAAAATAAAAACTAACAATATAAATTAATATTAAAGTAAAAAAAAAACAAAAGGAATACTATAGGCCTAAAAAGCTCAAATATCCTTTATATAGCAAATATAATATAAACGTAACATGTATGTCCTATATATAACGTAGCTACACAAACCACCCACACACGCAAACCACACACACACATACACATGTATAGCCACCCACGTGGATTAAAACGTAACTAGTATTATAATATTATTTTAATAATATATTTTTAGTTATAATAAAAAAAATTACTAAATAAATTAATGTTTAGCTTTTAATTAAAATTAATAATAAATATTTTTAATTAAAAAAAAAGTACTAAAGCTAATAATAAAGTATTAAAAATACTATAAATTAAATATATTTAAAAAGCTAAATATTTAATTAATATAACTAATATAATTATTAAAAAAAAGTATAATAATAAATAGATTTTAATAAAATTTAATAAAAAAAATATAATATATTTATAACTATAAAAAAATACTATTTTTTTAATAAATAATAACAAAAATAATTTTTTATAAAAATAAAACTTTTTAAAATTTTAAAAAAAATAAGCTTATTAGCTTATAAATTTAACTTTTTTAATATTTAAAAAGTTTATTTAGTAGTTTTAATAGCTTAATTATATAAACTAAAATAAAAAAAAATTATTTTAATAAAAAAGTTATACTATTAAAACTAGTTATAATAAATAATATAAAAAAATAATAAAAAGTTAAAAAATTATATAATAAATTAAGTTTAATAATAATAAACTAATAATTAAATATACTATTAAATAATATAAATAAAATAGCAAATTTAACTAAATAATTAATAAAAAAAAGTTTAAACTAATAATATTAAATTTAGTTAATAAATATAAAACTAATAATATTATTAATTAAACTAAAAAATATAAAAAGTGTTAAGTAGCTAAAGGGGTATAATATTATACGTTTTTAAAAAAGGTAAAATAAATAACTATATTATTAATTTAAGGTTTAAGTTTAAAGTAAAGCAAAGCTTTACACGAAGAATTCTTTTATAGTAGAAAATTCTATATATAAATACCGCTTTTTTAATTAAAAAAAGTAATTAGCTAAGCAGCTATATAACTAATATTATATATAGTTAACGCTAATATTTTAATACTAGCTCTTTTTTTTTTAATTATAGTACTTTTTATATAGCTGCTTATTTAACTATAAATAAAATAAAGTATAATAAATATAAAAAAATAATAAAAAATAAAAATATATAGCTTTATATAATTATTTTAATATTAATATAATTATATAGTTTATATAGTTATTTTTAAAGTTAAATTGTTATATAAAAGTTTAATAGGTTTACTATTTTAAAAAATAAGTTCTAAATAATTTATTATATAAAAGTATAATATAAATAGCTTTATATAATAAAAAAGCAGTAAATAGCTTATATATTTTAAATAAAAGTACTTATAAGCTTATTATATAATAAAGGTTATTATTTAGCTTATAAATATAATAATATAAGCTATTTTTTAGCTTATATATATAAAATAGTAGCTTTTAATATTTATATATAAATATAATAAAAATAAATAGCTAGCTTTTTTTATATATAGCTTTTTTTTAAATATAAAGTATTTGCTAAATATAAAAGTAGCTTTTTATTATATAGCTATTTGTTTTTTTTTTTTTTTTTTTAGGCATATATATATATATATATATATATTTGCTAATAGCTATAATAATATACTAACTTTGTTATAATAGTTATATATAATAGTAATAGCAATAGTAATAGTAATAGTAATAATAGTAATAATAATAGTAGTACTATTACTTATACTATTACTACTACTATTATTATTATTATTATTATTATTATTATTACTATTATTACTATTATTATTATTGCTATATATATAGCTTATTAATTTTATATATAATACTTTTGTTAACTATATTTTAAACTATTATACTAGTACTAGTATTAATACTAGCGTTAGCATTAACACTAATAGTAATAATAATAATAATAGTAATATAGCTATTTTTTGCTTACGTTTATAGCTACCGCTGTTTAATAGCATTTAGTAGTTCTATAATTTTATATAAACTAAAAATAATAGCGCTATAAAAGTTTATATACTTTTTATAAAAAGTATAGCTTATTAAACTTTTATACTTTTATTATATATAAATATATATATTGCTATTATATATAAATTTTTAAATATACTATATAATTAACCTATTTATTATATAATAATAAAAAAAAGTAATTATTATTGCTGCTTTAATATATAATATTATATTTAAAGTTTTTTTAAAAAATAACTTAGCTAATATATAAGCTAAATTTATATACTAAAAAAGCTATTTTTATATATTGCTTATATAAAGCTATAGTATTAATAAAAACTTTAGTTATTATAATAGCTTATATAATAGCTATATTAACTATAATAGCTAGCTTTTTATAAATTATTACTAAATATTACCTTTTTAAAGTAGCGTTTATAATATATACATTTAGCGTTTATATAAAGCGTGCTATTTATTATATAGCTTTTAAAAAAAAAGTTTAAAAAGTTTTTAAAAGGGGGAAAAAAAAAGGGGGGAGAAGGTTTATATGCGCTATTTTGTGCTTTTTAAAATATAAATAAAAATTTTGGTATTTTTGGTATTTTTTTTGCTTTTTTTCCTTTATAAATTGCTTATATATAATATATATTATAATATATATTAAATACTATTATATAATTTAAAGTATTATATAATAGTTTTTTATATTTTTAGCTATTTTTTTTTTTTTATATAAGCATACTTTTTATAGTTTTTTAACTAATACTTTTATTTATATAAATAATTTATTAGTTAAAACTAATATTTTTAATGCTTAATTTAAAATATATTTAATAAATATATTTACTAAGTTATTTTTTTTATTAATTTAATATACTTTAGAAATTTTTTTTTTTATATAATTTTTTAAATAATATAATATTAATTATTAGCTTTTTTTTTTTAAATTGTTTTTAGTTTAACTAAATAATTATATAATAATTTTAAATTTATATATAATATAGCTAAAATTAAAAGTAAATTAAATATTTTTATAATTTTTTTAAAAATTATATAAAATATAATAGTATTATTAAAACTATTAATTATATTATATAGTTTATTAGCTAAAATATTTTTTATTATATATTTATATTTATTTAAGTTTTAATATATAATATTATTATTAATTTTAAAATTTAAATTTATTAAATTTTTTATATAATTTTTTATTGCTAATATAATTATAAAGCTAAATTATAATATTATATTTATTGTTAAGTAGCTAAAGGGGTATAATACTATATGTTTATAAAAAGGGTAAAATAAATAACTATATTATTAATTTAAGGTTTAAGTTTAAAATAAAGCAAAGCTTTATATAAAGAATTCTTTTATAATAAAAAATTCTATATATAAATATTGCTTTTTTAATTAAAAAAAATAATTAGCTAAGCAGCTATATAACTAATATTATATATAGTTAACGCTAATATTTTAATACTAGCTTTTTTTTTTTTAATTATAATACTTTTTATATAGCTGTTTGCTTAACTATAAATAAAATAAAATATAGTAAATATAAAAAAAATAATAAAAAATAAAAATATATAGCTTTATATAATTATTTTAATATTAATATAATTATATAGCTTATATAGTTATTTTTAAAGTTAAATTATTATATAAAAGCTTAATAAGTTTATTGTTTTAAAAAATAAGTTTTAAATAATTTATTTTATAAAAATATAATATAAATAGCTTTATATAATAAAAAAATAGTAAATAGCTTATATATTTTAAAAAAAAGTATTTATAAGCTTATTATATAATAAAAGTTATTATTTAGCTTATAAATATAATAGTATAAGCTATTTTTTAGTTTATATATATAAAATAATAGCTTTTAGCATTTATATATAAATATAATAAAAGCAAGCAGCTAGCTTTTTTTATATATAGCTTTTTTTTAAATATAAAATATTTATTAAATATAAAAGTAGCTTTTTATTATATAGCTATTTATTTTTTTTTTTTTTTAAGCATATATATATATATATATATATATATATTTATTAATAATAGTAATAATATACTAACTTTATTATAATAGTTATATATAATAGTAGTAATAATAGTAATAGTAGTAATAATAATAGTAATAATAATAATAATAATAATAATAGTAATACTACTATTTATACTATTATTACTATTACTATTATTATTATTATTATTATTATTATTATTATTATTATTATTATATATATAGCTTATTAATTTTATATATAATATTTTTGCTAATTATATTTTAAACTGCTATATTAGTATTAATATTAATATTAATATTAGTATTAGTACTAATAGTAATAGTAATAATAATAGTATAGCTACTTTTTGTTTATATTTATAGCTATTACTATTTAATAATATATAATAGTTTTATAACTTTATATAAACTAAAAATAATAGCGCTATAAAAGTTTATATACTTTTTATAAAAAATATAGTTTATTAAACTTTTATATTTTTATTATATATAAATATATATATTATTATTATATATATACTTTTAAATATATTATATAATTAATTTATTTATTATATAATAATAAAAAAAAAGTAATTATTATTACTATTTTATTATATAATTTTATATTTAAAGTTTTTTTAAAAAATAATTTAGCTAATATATAAGCTAAGTTTATATACTAAAAAAGCTATTTTTATATATTATTTATATAAAACTATAATATTAATAAAAACTTTAGTTATTATAATAGTTTATATAATAGCTATACTAACTATAATAGCTAGCCTTTTATAAGTTATTACTAAGCGCTACTTTTTTAAAGTAGCGTTTATAATATATATATTTAACGCTTATATAAAGTGCGCTATTTATTATATAGCTTTTAAAAAAAAAGTTTAAAAGGTTTTTAGGGGGGGGGGGGGGGTTTTTTATATGCGCTGCTTTGCGCCCTTTAAAGCATAAATAAAAAATTTCGGTATTTTTGGTATTTTTTTTGCTTTTTTCCCTTTGTAAATTGTTTGTGCGTAATATATATTATAATATATACTAAATGCTATTATATAATTTAAAGTATTATATAATAGTTCTTTTTATTTTTAGCTATTTTTTTTTTTTTTTTTTTTTTTATATAAGTATACTTTTTATAATCTTTTAATTAATACTTTTATTTATATAAATAATTTATTAATTAAAACTAATATTTTTAAAGTTTAGTTTAAAATATATTTAATAAATATATTTATTAAATTATTTTTTTTATTAATTTAATATACTTTAGAAATTTTTTTTTTTTTATATAATTTTTTAAATAATATAATATTAATTATTAGCTTTTTTTTTAAAGTTATTTTTAATTTAATTAAATAATTATATAATAACTTTAAATTTATATATAATATAGCTAAAATTAAAAATAAGTTAAATACTTTTATAATTTTTTTAAAAGTTATATAAAATATAATAGCGTTATTTAAACTATTAACTATATTATATAGTTTATTAACTAAAATATTTTTTATTATATATTTATATTTATTTAAGTTTTAATATATAATATTATTATTAATTTTAAAGTTTAAATTTATTAGGTTTTTTATATAATTTTTTATTATTAATATAATTATAAAGCTAAATTATAATATTATATTTATATTATTTATAAATAAGCTATTTATAAAAATAAATAGCTTTATATAGTTAAAATTAAAAAAAATAAATATAAATTTTTTTATTAAATTATTTTTTTATTATTTAATTTTTTTATTTAAAACTTTAATATTATATAATTATAGTTTAGTAATTTATATAGCAATAGCAAAGTTATATATTATTTTAAACTAATATATATTATTAATATATATATTATATATATATTAAAAAATATAAGCTTAAATAAATTTTTTTATATAAAAGTTAATTTTAGTTAAATTTTTAGTTTAGCTTTTTTATATTATTATAATAATACTTTTATATATTAATATTTTTTTACTATTAAATTTAATTAAATAATTAAAAAATAAAGTTTTTTTTGTTTTTATATAAAACTTTGCTTATTATAGTTTTTTTTTTTTATATAAAAAAGCTTAAAATTATAAAGCTAATAATATTATTTGTTTATATTTTTATAATTTTAAATATATTTAAGCTATTATATATATATAAAAAATATAAATTATATATAAATATTTATATTTTAAGCTTTTTTTAATAGTATTAGTAATAAATTTTAAACTAATATAGTTTTAATTTTATTAAGCTATAAAAAAGTTATATAATTTATAAAATAGTTTTTATAAAGTATTTTTTTTTAAGCTTTTTAAAAAAATAAACAAAAATATTATATAATAATTTATTTTATAATTAAATATAAGCTTAAATAATATTTTAAAGTTTATATAATACTTTAAAATTTTATATAAAAATAAAACTAAAAGCTAAAATTAACTACTAGCTTATTTATTAAATTATTAATAATTAAATTAAAACTATAACTTTTTTAATATTATTATATTTTTATATAACTAGTTTTAATTTTTTATATAATTTAATATTTTTTTTTTAATTTTTTATATAAAATAAAATTTAAAAATATATATTTTATTATATATTATTATATTATATATAATAAATTTAAAAATATTTTATATAACTAGCTTATTAATTTTTATTATATTTAATTTTTTAAATAAATAGCTAAATATAATAATAATACTATTTATATATAGTTTAGTTGCTAGCTTAAATATTTGTTTTTTTTTAAAATAAAAAAAATTTATATTTTACTTTTATATAATAAATATATTGCAAGCTTTTTTTTAGCTAGCTTTTTTTTTTTTAAATTACTATTATTTAAATAAATTATATATTATTTTTAAAAAAGTTTTTTATTTAAAAATTTATTATATAATAGTATAGTTTAACTTATATATATAAAAACTATATTAGTTTACTAATTAAAATAATAATAATATTTAATTTTTTAATTATTTTAATTTTATATTAGCTTTTTTAGTTTTTTTTTTTTTTATATTAAAACTTTGCTTTAAAAAAAAAAAGTAAAAATATTATATAAAAATAAGCTATTTTATTTTTTAATTATATAATTAATTTTTATTTTTATTAAAATATTAGCGTTAATTATATATAACGTTAATTATATAGCTGTTTAGCTAATTACTTTTTTTAATTAAAAAGGCGGTATTTATATATAAAATTTTTTACTACAAAAAAATTCTTTATATAAAGCTTTATTTTATTTTAGATTTAAACCTTAAATTAATAATATAGTTATTTATTTTATTTTTTTTATAAATATATAATATTATACTTTTTTAGCTATTTAATATTAATTAGTATTTTTAGCAAAAAAATATAAATTAATAAAAGTAAAAACAGAATTTTTATATAGTTATATAAAAGCTATATATTTTATATTATATTTTAGTTTATTTAATAATAAAACTAAAAAAATAAAAAAATTAAATCTAAATATATAAATAAGCTTAAGCTTAATATAAATGTTTATTTAATAATATATAATTATATTACTTTAATTATTATTATATAAACTATATAAAAGTTTATAAATATAATTAAATATTTTTTTTTTAACTTATAATAATATTAAACTAACTTTTATTATATAAAAGTTAACTAAACTAAATATATAAAAACATAAAAACTTTTATTTAGGTTTTTAATTAACTAATAAATATACTATATATATTTATAGCTAAAAAATTACAAAAAAAATAAATATTTCTTTAGTTTTTATATAAAAAATAATTAAATTTATAGTATATAAAAATACTTTATATAATTTAAATATAATTAACTAATAAAAAATTAATATATAAACTATATATTTATATATAAAATATAATTAATTATTAAATAAATTTTAAAGCTTTTAAAAAAACCTAATAAAAAACTTTAAATTAGTAAAACTATATTATATTTATATAATTAATAAAAAAATTATTTTAAAAATTTATAATATTTTTTATATAAAAAGTATTTATAACTAAAAATTAACTTTATATTTTAAAAAAAACTATATTATATAAATAATAAAAAGTAATTTTATATTTATATATAAACTAAAGCTTTTTATATAAAAATTTTAAATATAGTTTATTTTTTTAAAAAACTAAAAGTTTATATAACTGTTTACTTTTTTTATTTTAAGCTAATAGCTATATAAATAAACTTATAATAATAATAGCTTAAATATATAATAAAATAACTTTATTATTTTAATTTTTAATATTTAATTATAATTTTAAAATAACTATTATATATAAAGCTATAAAAAACTATTAATTTAAAATAATATATTATTATATAACTTTAAAAAATTAAAAATATATTTTTAAAAATTACTTTTTTTAATAAAATATTAAATATTAATAGTACTAACTATTAATTATATATAACTTAAAAATATATTATATTTTTAATATATAATAAAATATTTAATTAAATAATATTTTTTATAAGTTTTTTAATAATTTATATTTTATATAATATTAAATATTAAAATATTTATATTAAAAATTTAAATTTTATTTTTTTATAATATTTAAAATAGTATAATTTTATAGTTAAATATTAAATATTTTTAAAAATATAATAAAAAAAAAAACTATTTTAAAAAACTATATAATTTACTATATAATAAAATATAATAGTTTATTAACTTTTATTAAAAACTAAAAATTATAAAAAACTAATATTATATAGTATTTTTAGTTATTTTAATTTATTATATAAAAAATTATTATATATATTATATTAAACTAAATAATATATAAAAATAAATATATAATATTATAAATTTATATTTTAATATAATTATAAACTATAACTAATATTAAACTAATTAAATTAATATTACTTTTATAAAAATTTATAAACAAAAAAAAAACCTTTTTTTATATAAAATATTTAAAATAATAATTAATAAGCTATTAAAAATATAAAAAATATTTAAAATAAATATTTAAATAAAATATATTTAAATATTACTATTATATAAATATATAAAAAAATACTAAAATTTAAAATAGTTTTTATTTTTTAAAAACTTATATATAAAAGCTTTTTTTTTAACTTTTATATATATTTTTAAATTAAAAATAATTTAACTAAATAATATTTTATATAAAAAATAAAAAAAATATACTATATAAACTATTAATATTAAGCTATTTAATATTTTATATAAAACTAAAGTATTAAATAATATTTTTATAATATTTAAAAATAATATTTTATTTAAAATTATATAAATATATATTTTTAAAAAAACTTTTATATAAATAAAAAGTATTTTATTTATTAAAAAAAAAATATTAGTTAGTTAATTATATTTTTTAAAAGCAAACTTATATAAAAAGCTAATATTTTAATATATATAAAATAATATTTAAAAATAAACTAATTTTAGCTAAATTTTTAACTTTTTTTATTAAATATAAAAAATATTTAATATTATATAAAAATAAAAAAAAATAAAAAATAATAGCTAAAATAATAAAATAGTTTAATATTTAGCTAATAATATTTTTATATATTATATAACTATAAAAAATATTTAAGCTATAATAATAAATAAGCTTTTATATTAATTTATTTTAAATAACTAGTATTATATAAAATATTAAAATATTATTTAAAATATTAACGTTTTAAAGTTTTTAATTATAAATAAACTATAAATTAAAACTTATATATAAAAAAACTTTTATATAAAAATTATTTAAATTTTAAAAATTATTAAAATTAGCTTTAAAAGTAATTATATAATAATTTTAATTAATATAATAAAAGTTAATAATTAAATTATTTATTTAATATTTTATATTTTAAATATTTTTATACTTTTTTTATTTTTATTAAAAAATATAAATTATTTAAAAATATATTTTAATAATATAAAAAATATTATTATATAAAAAAATAAAAATATAATTTTTATTATATATAAATAAAATTATTTATTTTTTAATATTAGCTTATATAAAACAATTAACTATTTAATTAAAATTAAACTATAATATTTATATAAATAATTTAAATATTTTTATATAAAAAAATTATATAAAATATTTAAAAAATATAATATAAATATTATATTAATATTTACTAAAAACTATTTAATAATATTATATATAACTTTAAAATAAATTTTTTATTAAGCAAATTTTAAAACTATATAAAAATAATAAATATATAATATTAAAAAATACTAATTAAAATATATTAAACAATTAACAAAATAAAATAAATATATAACTTATTAAAATATATATATAATATATTTTATAAAAAAATTAATATATAAATAAATAATAAATTAATTTTATAAATATTAATTAAAGTATTAAATAATATAATAAAACTAAATAGCTTTATATTAACTTTATTAATTTTTAAAGCATATTTTTATATAAATAAAAATTTTTTATTTTTTTTAGCTTTTATATAAAAAGTAATAGTAATTTAAAAAGTAATAAAAATATTATATAAAAATTATATAAAAATAAAAATTAATTATATAATTAAAAAATAAAATAGCTTATTTTTATATAACGTTTTTATTTTTTTTTTTAAAGCAAAATTTTAATATAAAAAAAAAACAAACTAAAAAAGCTTATATAAAATTAAAACAATTAAAAAATTAAATATTATTATTATTTTAATTAATAAACTAATATAGTTTTAATATATATAAATTAAATTATATTATTATATAATAAATTTTTAAATAAAAAACCTTTTTAAAAATAATATATAATTTATTTAAATAGTAATAATTTAAAAAAAAAAAGCTAACTAAAAAAAATATTTATAATATATTTATTATATAAAAGCAAAATATAAATCTTTTTTATTTTAAAAAAAAATAAATATTTAAGCTAGCAATTAAACTATATATAAATAATATTATTATTATATTTAGCTATTTATTTAAAAAATTAAATATAATAAAAATTAATAAGCTAGTTATATAAAATATTTTTAAATTTATTATATATAATATAATAATATATAATAAAATATATATTTTTAAATTTTATTTTATATAAAAAATTAAAAAAAAAAATACTAAACTATATAAAAAATTAAAACTAGTTATATAAAAATATAATAATATTAAAAAAGCTATAGTTTTAATTTAATTATTAATAATTTAATAAATAAACTAATAGCTAATTTTAACTTTTAGTTTTATTTTTATATAAAACTTTAAAATATTATATAAACTTTAAAATATTATTTAAGTTTATATTTAATTATAAAATAAATTATTATATAATATTTTTATTTATTTTTTTAAAAAGCTTAAAGAAAAATATTTTATAAAAACTATTTTATAAATTATATAACTTTTTTATAGTTTAATAAAATTAAAACTATATTAGTTTAAAACTTATTATTAATATTATTAAAAAAAGCTTAAAATATAAATATTTATATATAATTTATATTTTTTATATATATATAATAGTTTAAATATATTTAAAATTATAAAAATATAAACAAATAATATTATTAGTTTTATAACTTTAAACTTTTTTATATAAAAAAAAAAACTATAATAAATAAAATTTTATATAAAAATAAAAAAAACTTTATTTTTTAATTATTTAATTAAATTTAATAATAAAAAAATATTAATATATAAAAATATTATTATAATAATATAAAAAAACTAAGCTAAAACTTTAGCTAAAATTAACTTTTATATAAAAAAATTTATTTAAACTTATATTTTTTAATATATATATAATATATATATTAATAATATATATTAGCTTAAAATAATATATAATTTTATTATTGCTATATAAATTATTAAGCTATAATTATATAATATTAAAGCTTTAAACAAAAAAATTAAATAATAAAAAAATAACTTAATAAAAAAACTTATATTTATTTTTTTAACTTTAATTATATAAAGCTATTTATTTTTATAAATAGTTTATTTATAAATAATATAAATATAATATTATAATTTAGCTTTATAATTATATTAATAATAAAAAATTATATAAAAAATCTAATAAATTTAAATTTTAAAATTAATAATAATATTATATATTAAAACTTAAACTAATATAAATATATAATAAAAAATATTTTAGCTAGCAAACTATATAGTATAATTAATAGTTTTAATAGCGCTATTATATTTTATATAACTTTTAAAAAAATTATAAAAATATTTAACTTATTTTTAATTTTAGCTATATTATATATAAATTTAAAATTATTATATAATTGTTTAATTAAATTAAAAATAATTTAAAAAAAAAAGCTAATAATTAATATTATATTATTTAAAAAATTATATAAAAAAAAATTTTTTAAAATATATTAAATTAATAAAAAAAATAACTTAATAAATATATTTATTAAATATATTTTAAATTAAGTTTTAAAAATATTAGTTTTAACTAATAAACTATTTATATAAATAAAAACATTAATTAAAAAACTATAAAAAGTATATTAATATAAAAAAAAAAAAAAAAAGCTAAAAATATAAAAAAAAAAAAAATAGCTAAAAATATAAAGAACTATTATATAATACTTTAAATTATATAATAATATTTAGTATATATTATAATATATATTATATATAAGCAATTTATAAAAAAAAAAAAGCAAAAAAAACACCGAAATTTTTATTTATGCCTTAAAGGGCGTAAAGTAGCATACATAAAAAACCTTTCTTTTTTTTCCCCCCTTTTTTTAAAAACCTCTTAAACTTTTTTTTTAAAAGCTATATAATAAGCAGCACGCTTTATATAAGCGTTAAACGTATATATTATAAGTACTACTTTAAAAAAGTAACGTTTAATAATAACTTATAAAAGGCTAACTATTATAATTAATATAACTGCTATATAAACTATTATAATAGCTTAAGTTTTTATTAATGCTATAGCTTTATATAAATAATATATAAAAATAGCTTTTTTAGTATATAAACTTAGCTTATATATTAGCTAAGTTATTTTTTAAAAAAACTTTAAATATAATATTATATAATAAAGCAGCAATAATAATTATTTTTTTTTACTATTATATAATAAATAAATTAATTATATAATATATTTAAAAATATATATATAATAGTAATATATATATTTATATATAATAAAAATATAAAAGTTTAGTAAGCTATATTTTTTATAAAAAATATATAAACTTTTATAGCACTATTATTTTTAGTTTATATAAAGTTATAAAACTATTAAATGTTACTAAATAGTAATAGCTATAAATATAAGCAAAAAGTAGTTATATTATTATTATTACTATTATTAATATTAGTACTAGCGCTAGTACTAATACTAGTACTAATATAACAGTTTAAAATATAATTAATAAAAGTATTATATATAAAATTAATAAGCTATATATATAACAATAATAATAATAATAATAATAGTAATAATAATAATAATAATAATAGTAATAGTAGTATAAATAGTAGTATTACTATTACTATTGCTATTATTATTGCTATTATTATTATTATTATTACTGCTATATATAACTATTATAATAAAGTTAATATATTATTATAGCTATTAGTAAATATATATATATATATATATATATTTAAAAAAAAAAAAATAAATAAATAGCTATATAATAAAAAGCTATTTTTATATTTAGTAAGTATTTTATATTTAAAAAAAAGCTATATATAAAAAAAGCTAGCTGCTTATTTTTATTATATTTATATATAAATATTAAAAGTTACTATTTTATATATATAAACTAAAAAATAGCTTATACTACTATATTTATAAGCTAAATAATAATTTTTATTATATAATAAGCTTATAAATATTTTTATTTAAAGTATATAAGCTGTTTACTACTTTTTTATTATATAAAGCTATTTATATTATATTTTTACGCAATAAATTATTTAAAATTTATTTTTTAAAATAATAAACTTATTAAGCTTTTATATAATAATTTAATTTTAAAAATAACTATATAAGTTATATAATTATATTAATATTAAAATAATTATATAAAGCTATATATTTTTTATTTTTTATTATTTTTTTTATATTTATTATATTTTATTTTATTTATAGTTAAATAAGCAGCTATATAAAAAATACTATAGTTAAAAAAAAAAAGCTAATATTAAAATATTAGCGTTAACTATATATAATATAAGTTATATAGCTATTTAGCTAATTATTTTTTTTAATTAAAAAAGTAATATTTATATATAGAATTTTTTAGTATAAAAAAATTCTTTATATAAAGCTTTGCTTTATTTTAAACTTAAACTTTAAATTAATAATATAGTTATTTATTTTACCCCTTTAAAAAACGTATAATATTATACCCTTTTAGCTACCTAACAAATTTAATATATTAACTTATTAAAAATTTATTAAAATTTATTAAACTAAATATAAAAATATAATTATAAATATATTAAACTAATTATATAAATGTTTAATATTTACTTTTTTAAGCTATATATTAAATAATAAAATGTTTATTAAAAAAATAGCATTTATAGTTTTATAGTAAATTTTTATAAAAAATATATAATTAATTTTAATATTAAAAATGTTATATTAAACGTAAAAAAATAAAAAAAAACTAGCTAAAAATAATAAAATAAATAATTAAGTTAACTTTAACTAAATAATTAATTAAAGCAAAAAGCTAATTATTAAAATATTTACTATTATAAAGCTAATAAAATATATTTTAGCTAGCGCTAATATTTAAATTAATAATGCTTATATATAAAAAAATAACTAAAATATTATAATTAATAATAATTAAATAAATATATAACTTAAAGCTTAACTAAATAAAACTAAACTAAAAATTATTAAGTTTAACTAAAAAGCTATTTTAAATATATTTTAACTTAAATTTTAATAATAATAATAAAAATAAGTAAAAAAGTTTATTAAACTATTAATATAAAAAAAAAATATTTATATTAAATTAATAAATAAAATTTAAGCAAAAAATAATAAAATTACTATAAGCAAAAAAATTACTAGTAAAAATAAAAACTAAAAAAATTTATTGCTTAAATAAATAATAATATAGCTAAAAATAATAGTAATATTAACAAAAATAAAAAAAAATTCAATTTTTTAAAAAAACATTAAAAATATTTTTATTAATTAAAAAGCTAAAAAAGCTAATAAACTTAATAATAATATTAAAATTTTAAATAAATTAAATAAAAACTTAAATAATTTTAATATAAGTAAAAAACTTTTAAAAAATAACATTTAAATTATTAGTTTTTATAATATATTTAAAACTTAAAATAATAAACTAAATATAAATAATAGTTTATTAAAACTAATAACGTTAGTTTTAAAATATAAAAAAAATATATTAATTATATAATTATTAAATAAAAATATTTAAAATAGCTTAAAATAGCTAATTATATTATTAGCTAAAATAAAGCTGTTTTTATTTTTTTTTAAAAAAAAAATAGCTTAATTTAATAGCTTTTTAGTAAAAGTTTTTAAATTTAGTATTAAAAATAATAATATTATAAAAAAAATACTATTAAAAAACCTTATTACTTAAACGTTTATTAGTAAAAAATAAAGCTAAAGCTAAATAAAACAACTAGTTAATAAAAGTTAAATAAAAAATAAATATATTAAATAAAAAAGATATATTTAAAATAAATTTAAATATTAAGTTAAATATATTTACTTTAATAAAAAAAGCTAAAGCAATGCTAAAAATAACTATAACTATAGTAAAAAACTTTTTAAAAATACTAAATATAATAATAATAAAAAATTTAAATTTAAAAACTAAAATTTTAGCTAAAAAAACGCTTAAAAAAACATAAAACAAAATAAACTAATAAAAAAAAGCTTAAGCTAACTAAATAACAAATTATTAAATAATAAAAATAATAAAATAATTTTATTATATTTAATAATAATTAAAATAACTTTAATAATAAATTATTTAAACTAAACTTTAATATATTTATAGTAATAAAAATATAAAAATATAACTATAATAAAAACAAAAAATTTTTTAGTTTAATAAATATTTTAAAAGCAAGCTAATATTTAAAGCAATAAAAAGCTTATTTAATAAAATTAACAAAAATAACTTTTTTTTTAGTATAACTAGCAAAAAAATTAATAAACTAATAATTAAATAAAATTAAAAAGTTATTTTAATATTATTTTATTTATAAAAATAATAAACTAAATATAAAAAAGTATTAAAAGCTAAAAAAAACAAAAAAGCTTAAAAATACTTTTTGTTTAATAAATTTATTATTTTTTGCTTTATATATTATAATAAAAATAATAAACTAAATTTAATTATTAAAAATATTTTTAGCTAATTTAAACAAATAAATTTAATATAAATAATAGTATTAAATTTTTATATTAAAAATAATAAAATAACTATATAAGCTAACTAGTTAATTATTAACTATAATTAATATATTTAAAAAGTAATAAAACAATAAATTAAAATAAACAAAAAATTTAAATTTTTTTTTATATATTTAAAATAAACAAATTATAAATAACGCTAAAAAAATAAAACAAAAAATTTAATATTAAATTTAATAATTTTTATAAAAAATTAAATAAAAAACTAATTAAAATAAATAATAACTATATTTAAAAAATAGTAACTAAATTAAAAAAAAACTTATAGCAATTATTAATAAAAATACTAAAATTGTTTAATTAAAACTAAAAAATACTATTAAAATATTTTAAACTTAAATATTAATAATAATTAATTAAAAAGCTTTTAAAAATATATTATATATATTAAAAGCTAAAATAAAAAACTTTATAAAAAAATAAAGTTTAAAAGCTTAAAAATGCTATAAATAGCTTATAAATAGTTTAAAGTAATATAAATTTAATTATATTTATTAAAGTTAAAAAAAAAATAAAATATATAAAAATTAAAACAAATTTACTTTATATTAAAAAAAAAAGTACTTATTAAATATAACTATAAATTAATTATAACTAATAAGTATTTATACTTATTTAAATATAACTTATATTTAATTAAATATAAATAAATAAACCTTTTTTTATATATTAAATTTAATAACTTTTATTAATATACCTTACTTTTTTCTTGTTTATTTTAATATAACTAAATAACTTATAACATTTATTTTATTAAAATATTATTTTATTAGTTTAAAAATATTTTAAAAAAACAGTTTTAATACTTTAATAAAAATTAATTATAAATTATTTTACTAAGTTTTAATATATTATAAAAATAATGCTTTATATTAAATATTATATTATATTATAAATTTATAATAAAAAAGAAAAAAAAAAGCTATTTTAGTAAACATATTAGCTATTTATATATATATATATATATATATTTGTTTATTTATATAAAAGGCGCTTTAATTAATAAAGGTAGGTTTTTACGGCTATATATTTACTTATATATAATAAAAATTACAGTATATAACTAAAGTAAAGCGTAAGCTTTACTAGCTACCTAGCCGTAACTAATAGTAAATAAAAATAAAAATAAAACTTTTAATAAATATTTTATTAATTATTTTAAAAGTTTAAAAATAAAAACTTTTATTATAAATTAAACTTATAAATATTATAAAAAAATGTTATATTAATTATATTAAAGTAATAAACTAATATATATTTTAATAATAATTAAATAAAATATTTATTAAATAATTCAAGTAACTAAAAAAAGAAAGTTTAAGTATATATTTAAGCTGTAAAAAAACTAGTAGATCGGTTGCGCTATAATTTACCCGTGCCATCTTGGCAAACCCGCTTTTCCGTGATACCTAGTGCCATTGATGGGCTGCGAGAACCACCAGTAAAACCAGTTGCGGTTGAGCACACGCAGGCCAACCTACCCCCGATATTGTGCTCTGGAAAGACCGGGGACGCATCTCCGGGTTAATAGTCTCCGCGTTCCCCCGATTTTTCGAAATTTATGTTTTTTAGATTCGTGTTGGCAATCAGTTTAAGGCTGTCGGATGGGGTTATCTAGCAGTAACCCCCCAGCTCAATATCCTTCTTGTTATTTGGTGTTACCATTAACCATTATAGATCTTCCTAGTTCGAGCCGTTTAATAATATGTACAATCTACCACGAAATATCCCTTGTGCAAGCCCATTATAGCGCATTCTTGGTATCAGTAGTTTTCTGTACTTTGCGCCTCGCTATCGAAACTTAATGACGAAGACTCCGGCTTCGACTACCCTCCATCCATATCTATCAATATTTTAATAATTGTAGTTGCCGACCTTCACACCTCACAGCCGGGATAATTAAAAAGATTGAGTAGGGTCCGTAGGCGAGACTGTCTACCTATCGTATCATTTCGATAACCGTTTCAATCATCTTACTAGCAACCGCAACACCTTCGATGATGTCTTGTTTAGAGTTTTTGGCTGGAACGTGCATGAACATGACATGTTTAGGCTTGTTCTGTTTTGTCAATTCAGCCAGTGAGGAGTACAGTAGGTATTCGCAAGTGAACCGGCCAGCCTCTGTAGAGGCTCGTATGAGTGTGTGCTATCACTTAGTCAATGAAACATGCATCATAAGGGATTAACGACTCAATGAGGGTCTACCCACTGGCATTGATTGCCTGACCGCAGCGGTAACAGCATCGACGTCGATGTCCGGTGCTAAAACCGGAGGTAAAGTAGTAAAGCGACCTTCAATCACGGCGCCGTCACCCGTTCCCACGGTCAATGGAGCCATGCCGTCCAAATCTTTTCGCACGTACCCGTCTCTGTTTGCAATCTTCTCAAATGAGTAGCCGGGATAACTGCGCATTTGGCCCAAATGAACTACGAGATCTGGCGGTATGCCTTGTGCTGCGCAAGGCACCGTTGGAGGGGAGTGCTGACCGCTACCGGACTCAGAATCAGCGGGGTTCGGCCATATTCGCGCTACTGCTTGTTTGACTGCCTCGAAAGTGACGTGGATCTCGGGATATTTGATAATTCGGATCTTGCGGTGGGGAACTGCTCCAGTCTCCAAAGTCGCCGGCATCGCATCAAGCACCATATTAGAGGCGTTGAAGTCGTGCGTCTCGGCATATAGCTGCTATAATCAGATCAACACCTGGAAAGCCGGGCGGTAAACATACGCCGAAAGCGGTCACCCCAACACACATAGCTCTCTCAGCTGCCACTCGATTGTCCATTGCTGCGTTCGCTGTTAAATTGGCAGTCGGAGCAAGCGACGAGAATGGATCTCGGAGAACACTCAAATAGTTGAAGGGAAACTTTTCGGTTCATCGAAAGGCAGCGCCTACACAAAGGGGTGACTAGGGGAGATAGGTATATGTAGGCATGCTTCAGAGAAGTCACTTTGCTCCTCCTGGCCAAATCCACCTACGCCATGGCACGGCGCAGCACAGCCCCAGCGAGTGCGCCATGTTATCCCTGTCCGCTGCAGTGCCTACTTCGGTACTTATTTTTCGGTACCTGTAATCATCCTATAGTAGTGCCTGACTGTTATCAGCCAACAGTATAAAGATGCTAGCCATGCTCGCAGTGATTTGCTGACCACATGCATATTCCTCAGACGCTTGAACCTGTTTTAGAGCACCCTTCCTGTTACTCGCTCAAAAGTCCCCTACCTCACATAACTAATCCGATGAAGGTTTTCCGAGACTTGTTAGCCAACGGGCATTTCGAAAAGCCTGCACATCTCGCAGATGTCGAAGGGGATTTCCCGTTAGATGATGCTATTGCGAAAAGTTTGTTGGCCTCCACCCGGGGCCATAGCTAGATGCTAATCATTCTAAAGTGCTCCCCCAAGGACTTACCTTAGTCTCTGGCAATCTATTCGCTAAGTCCGACTTTTCACTGACGGGATGCCTGACTGGGTTGGAGGAGGACGGGAAGGAGAGGAAATTCTTCGTTAAAGTATGCCGTCTTTCTTCTCTCTCGTCGCTTCACAGCTGGTTACCGTCTATTTGTCGGGCTGACCATACTCCGAAGTGTGCCATTGGTAGCGAGGGTAGAATGATGCTTGAAGGGGAATCGGCGTCGCTTCGAGCAATTCAGAAAGTCTCGCCTGGCCTGGTTCCGAGCGTTGCTGGCACGGGGCAGTTCCAGCAACAGCCATCAGGTCTCGAAATATATTTTCTCATCGAGGACTTCCTAGAAATTCAGTCTCCCAGCCCCACTCCCGATGACCTAGCTCTGTGCCTCTCGACGTTGCATCGCCACGGTCGGTCGGCAAACCGCAACTTCGGATTCCCGATTACGACCTGCGATGGTCCGTTGCCTCACCCGGTCCAGTGGAAAGATTCGTGGCCGGAGTTTTTCACCCAGCTCCTTCGTAGCCGTGTTAAGATGGATGCGGATGCGTGTGGAAGATGGGAAGAGTTGGAGGCTGCAGCAGAACAAGTCATCACAGCGGTAGTACCGAGGCTACTTGATTCCCTGACTTGGCAAGGCAAGCCGATTGAGCCGAGTCTGATCCACGGGGATCTATGGGATGCCAATGTTGGTGTTCTCGCTAGTGGCAAAGCGGTTATCTATGATGCCGGTTCCTACTATGCGCACAACGAGATGGAGACTGCGATCTGGAGGGTCGTCTACGCCAAAAGATTGGGCAATGACGCCTATAGAAATGCTTACCAGAAACAGTATCCGCCCGCAGAACCCGTCGACGAGTGGGATGATCGACAACGCCTATACAGCCTGAAGTACAACCTGAACTGGTCTGCTACGGATCCCGGCATAATCACTAGGAAGATGTAGGTGATATTCCCAGCCGGTCTTTGATATGGGCTCACATGTGAGAAGTGCATACAACGACATGTGTTATCTCTGTGAAAAGTACGCGCCGCTTGAGGGTATCGACAAATATGATCCAGGCTTGGATCTAGTTGTCAAGGGCCGAACCGATGCCGATTAGATCTGGAAGGATTCGGACGACGAACCCCCCCCCCCCCCCCCCCTTTTTTTTTTGCCCCTAGGAGTCTGATAAAAGATATTCCTGTTATTTTGATGGCTATTCAATGAATTGTAACAAGGGCTAGTGGTATAAGACTTAGAATGATATATTCAATAGTATCATAATCTACCATGAGCTTGTATCCTTGAAGGCTTCTACCCTATTTATAATCCCTTCCGTGACTCACTCCAATTCCTTTGGTTTCGGACCTCAGTGTTCGGCTCCAAATTCCTTGGATCTGTATCCCTTCATGTCTCATCGCGATATAGAGATGATATGATAAGTAGAATAGTTGAAGTGATTCACTGTCTTGGTTCGCTAAAATTTGTCTATGGTATAAACCCATGCTTTTGGGGGGATAGACTCACCCAGAGCTCGTAACTAGGTTCTTTGGTCAAGTTGAGAAGCGGGAAAGCACAGGGTAGAGTTATTTGTTGCAATAGAGAAACGTCGGCCGGCAATTCACCACGTCACAAGTAAAGTATGTAAAGACTAAAGTTCAGCTCTAATTTTAATTTGCTATTCAACGGTTGCGCAAAGAGCTTTAACAACGGGATGACTAGCCTAGTGTGTTATGTCATCTAATTTGTTACTCCATAGGGAGTGATGTAATATTCCTAACACCGAACTCGCGTAAACTTCTCCGGCTTGCGAAGATGCGGATCGTGCCACCAAGTCAAGTACGTTGCTGTATTGTTAAGATAAAAGCTAATCTTGTAGTAGTCTGCACGATTCCAGTAAGTAAATCTGCCTCTTCGTGCGAATTCCTCTCTGCTGGCTAACCACGTAAACACGTTGTGGTGATAATGACTAAGCGCAAAAATTTCCGAGTCCAAGCCTTGGAATGCCATTTTCAAGCAATCAACTCCATTGGTATTCTCAACAAATACTTTGATCATCATGGTCTTTGCTTTATTAAGAAAGACGCCGGTATATGACTGGGGGGATTGGGGAATTGTGTTTGGTATTTGAGAGCTCTTGAGCTCTGCAACAAGATCGGGATACCATTGCAGAGCGTTTTGGACTGTCTTTTCGGACCAGGAAACGTAGTCATTCTTTTCTTTGACTCCGAGATAGGCCTCCAGATAAAGCTGGCCAAGCCAGTCAGCAGTATCGTTAATTGCAAGAGAGTTGGTGAGCACTATGACTGCGCCTTGTGAAGACGGGATGAGGTTGACTGCGGCGAGATTCCCAGGCATACTACCTTGATGGTATAACACAAGTTCCGATGGGTGACCACGTGCCACTTCTGGCATAGATTCAGGGGCCACAAGATCAGGGTTTAGTCCGATTGCGCCCATAGGACCAGGGGTTTGCACTCGAGCCCACCCAAGAGCGTAGGAGGTTTCGTGTAGAGAGGTGCGGTTCATAGCAATCTTGGGCGAGAACAAGAAAGGGACCTGCTTTAATGGACAGTCGGGCGTTGAGGTCACGTTATTGTCAAATTGGTGCTTCCCCGCGGACAGAAAAGCCGAGTAAAGTTTCACAAGGTCTTTAATGCAACTGCGCATTGCCGATCCAGGTCCTCCTACTGTATCATCGCCAGACAGCATAGGGACGACTTCGACGGTCGAAGCATCATCAAGAGCGCAGTACGTTCTGGCACTGTTGTCCCCCGATTCAAAATAGGCATGGGTCCCCGTCCGTGACATTCCCAATACCTCAAAGATCCGTGTATGGATGATGTGCTCCCATGGCATTCCGGTAGCCTTCTCGAGGACGTGAGAGGCGATCTCGTAGCCGAGATTGTTATAGAGGTATTCGTCCCGAAAGGGTTTGACCTGCTTTAGGTCATTTATAAAGCTCATGCTGTGCTCCTTCCGTATTAGAACGTTGTTCATGCTGCCGAGCCAGTATAACGAGTTTTGCATGCCAGCCCGGTGAGAGAGACAATCAACCGCCGTCATATGATGGTGTAGGATAGTACTTCTTGTGCGGAATTCGGGTAGGATGTCTGCCAAGGGTGTGTCCCATCGAAATGCGCCATCCTCGACACAAAGTGCGACAGCGGCAGAGACGACTGCTTTGGTGAGAGAAGCGCACGGAAAGATAGTCTCGTCGTTGACTAGGAGTGCCCTCTTCGTATCGCGGAAACCGATGTATTCCGAGTGTATGTGCTTCCCGTTGTGGATAATTGCAATAGCGGCTCCAGGGGTGCCTGCAATTTGCATAAGCTTCTTGGCTTCCGGTAGCACAGCGCGTAGTCGGCTTAGGATATCTCCGAAAGCATCCATTCTTGTGGTGGGAGTGTCCTGGTGGTGTGAAGGCGAAGGTGGGAAAAGGATCGGGCAAACCGAAGACGACGTGAGGGGAGAGGTTCTTGGAGGGGCCATGAAGCAATACTTGGCTGTATCAGGCTGCGACCTAGGTTAGTAACTGCCTACCCAGCGTATGTCTCACTGATACCGAAATCCTCACGAGGATGCGGGGTAGGATGTCAAAGTTCGGGGAACATACTCCATTCGCCGACTCGAAGAGATTCGTGTCAAGCGTTTTCGACGCGAATCGGGAACCTCTCCAAATACAAGCTCTCTCAACCAACTAGGAATGCCAGCAAGGTGATAGAAGGAGGTGTCTGTCTCTCTGCAACGGACTAAGGAAGACCGGGTGACCCCTCAGGATTCCAATTTGCTACCAGCGTGCCACGTCTGTCGGTGCGACCGTCTGCCACAGAGGACGTCGTCAAGATTGCTTTAACTGCCGGGTTTTTGGAATAGTCCCCCGTAACATGATAGCACATTTCGTTATCATCTTGGCAGACTCTATTCAGTGGATTCGCTTCTCCTTGCTGGCAATATCGTGTCCTTGAACATGCATCCGCTGAGAAAAGAATGCACACCGCCGGCGGCGTGCATGAGCTCCAAGATTATTCCGTATATTACGACGCCACAAACTACCTAGGTACTACTATGTACCATGGAACAAGCTGACGGCGCATATGGCCCCCCAATGGCCACAATCTAGGAGACCCACTTGCGCCTCAAGTCATTCTTCAAGAAATGCACACTGTGTCTCGATCACCATGGAGGCCCGGTCGATACACGGCCATCGATGCATACCGGTGTGGAAGGAGTAGGGAATGGAAGGGAGGCGTCTTATGATGTTAGCTGACAGCACGGGGGCGTTGATTAGTCCTTGAATTTCTGTTGGCGCCCCCCCAATCCTTCAGCCTTCAGCCTTTATATTCTTTTCAGCATATATCAACTTCACTTACGCTTCCAGCTGTGGAGACTTAACCATGAATCTCCACAAGACGAATACCAAGTCCCAATGGCGACATCCATTTGGAACGAGGCTCTGGCTAAGAAGGAAGCCGCTCTGAAGGATGCCAAGATTGTTATCCCTACAAGCATCACGGATATACACTTGTTTGAGGCATCTTTGGAAGAGATTATCTGGAAGTACTCCGAGAAGACATCTTCGAAACTCATCCGAGACCGACTCAGGCCACATTTTGAACACATCGTCTCCTTTACGGATGCAATCACCAGCGTTGCTCAGTCTGCCGACTTTGGGGGAGCGATATGGGGCAGTCTCTTGATAGTCCTCGAGGTCTGTCTTGCACTTAGAAATCATGGAAGATGGGAGACAGAAAGCTAACGTGGGGTCAAGTCAACGTGTCGCTTTTCACGATCGGTAGAAGACATCTTGAGCGAGATCGAAGAATTACAATCATCCCTCCCTCAGTTTACCGAGTACGTGGGAATGTATCATGAGGACGCTGGCTTGCAATTCTGTCTTCGAGACTTGTTCGAAGATTACATAGATTTTTGCATTTGTGTTGTCAAATACACTAGCAGAAAGCCCGTCGGTAAGAGAGAACCCTGAGATGATCTTGAATATTGCTTATTCCGAGTCTTTCTAGTCCATGTGTTACGGAATCTCATCTCCTCATCGACAATCCACGGCCTGCATGATGTGAAGAAGTCTATAGCTAAACACAAACAGCGGTTCTTACAGAAGGCAGAGATCGCCCACAGGCGACATTCCGAGCGTAACTTGGCCGAGACAATCGAGATGAAACGAACCGCATCCAGCCAATACGAGTCCCTATTCCAAAGCGTATCGTCCACGTCAAACGCCACTCGTACCATCCCCTGGAACCCTTCAAGTACTTCGGTGACTGGTACCGCGGAATCATCTACCGCACTTATTCATACCGTTTCTTGGAAGAAGAACAGCATCTTTACAGGCAGAGATGAAGAGATCCTCCAGTTGCATACATACCTTAGTGCAGAAAGAGAGTCAGAAGAGCCGCGATCTTGCGCGATCCACGGAATAGGGGGTGTAGGGAAGACACAACTCGCCCTTGAGTATACGTACCGTTATAGATCTTCCTACCGCGCAATTTTCTGGTTGCGTACGGAGAACTCGATAGAAATGCTGAAGAGCTTCTCATCCATCGGGCACAAGGTCGGCATCATTGATGATGTTAATGAGGGCCGAAGAATATCTAGGATTCTCAATTGGCTTGAAACAACTGGTAAGATTTGCCCCAAACGCCTAACCTATATGATTCTGATTCTAACTTGCCTCGCCGGGAAGAGAGGCGATGGTTACTCGTAATGGACAACCTGGAGGATTTGGATATCGTCTCATCAATCTGGCCGTCGACCTCAGCTAACTATAGCTCGATAATTATCACAACTCAGAAGCCATGCGACTCGCTCAAATGGACTGATGTCAACTTACCTCTACGTCCTTTGAGCTTAGACTCCGGGTCTGACTTACTTTTGACGCAGCTGCCGGCCGAACTACAAGTAGAAAATGATGAGCAACAGAAAGGCCTGGCTATGGAGATATCACACGCAGCTGGAGGGTTGCCTCTTTGGATCAATGCACTCGGTGGTTTTATTGCTCAATCACAATGCACTTTGTCTGAGTGCTTGGACATGTTCAAGTCATCATTGTCGCCGTTAGATATGGGCATGAAAGCCGGTAGTTGGGTGTATGAAAAGACCCCAAGCAAGGTGTTCGATTTGGCGTTCTCAAAGCTTTCGGAAGATGCCAAAACACTTCTCTACATCATTTCATTCTTGAACCCGGATGGGATACCCGAGGATATTCTAGCAGCCGAAGACTCTGACACCAACCTGGCCCTTCTGCAAACCTCTAACCGTCATAGGTAAGAATCCTGTTTGCTATTCGACGATCACAAACTCACGCGCCAGCTAGGTATTTCGGAGCTATCGCGAATCTCAGAAGCAGCCAATTGATCAAGAGAGAGGGACAGAGGGGCGACACCTACATTACTACACATCGTTCTTTGCAAACCGCTGTGCTGTATAGACTGGACCAAAATCTTGACCAGCGCAGGAGTTCATTCCAGCAGGCTTGCGGAGTCCTTCGCCGTGTCTTTCCGCGACCTTCGCCCCTTCAACAGCCAGAATCAGATAAGTGGCCACTCGTAGAGGCTTATCTACCTCAACTACTCAGTTTGGAGAGCGCATTTCTGCGGGCTCAACCTCCTATCCAAGGCACTATGGAGGCTGCCATGCTTTTGTCTGATGTTGGACTCAACGTATGGGATCGTGGGATGTCAGATGAGCCGGAAAGCCTGATGCTTACGTCTGAGAAGATCTTGGACAGTATCGGTTGTGGACCAATGGCCATGGAGAGATCCAACATCCATGTGATACTAGGCATCTTAACGGATACTGTGGGTATCACCAAAAGAGCGAAAGGACTTCAATACAGACAGAGTGCGCATAAGATCCGCAAGCACTTTGTTGACAACACCCCACCCGAGCAACTTTCCCGGGAGGAGGAAATTCGTTATTTCAACACTGTGACAGACTTAGCCTGCAGTCACCAACAATACAACAGATACGAAGAAATAGAATCAACGTGTCAGATGGTCATAGAAAAATATAGGTCATGGGGTACTGAGGAAGAGTTTCCCTACGAGTTTGCAAAATACTATCATCATATGGCTTTTGTGCTGGTGTACCGGGGTGACACGGAAAAGGCAGTCGAGTACGCTAGCTACGCGACAAAACTCCTCGAGCTTGGTTCATTCGGTCTCTTAGCAAATGTGTTCAGATTCGACTGTGCTACGATATATTTCCAGAACGGACAGATCGATTTAGCTATATCGGAGCATCAAGCGGTCCTCGAACGGCGATTACTGAAACTAGGCAAGTCCAACATTATGACGCTACATAGCCACCTAGTTCTCGGCGTTATATTCTATTTCAGCGGGAATCTCTTCCAGGCAAGGTATGTATGAATCAAATTTGCTCCAACTACGCCTAGCTTACTCATACACCAGAACACACGTCAATGACGTTCTGAACGAATGTCAAAAGAGAGAAGTCAACAGGGAGATTACAACGAGAGCCAAATTCTACATGTCTTTGATTCTGAAAGCCTACAAGCAAGATGATCTATTAGGAAGGGCAGATACACTAGCTCGAGAAGCACGGGAAACACTCAAAGAACTGTTACTCCTTGACCACCCCCAGTTTGCTGAGGGAAGGGACGACGATGATCCTATTCTATATGATTACCTAGCCCCGTGGACGTATAGGGTTGTTGTGGAGCAGTCAATGAAGCACCGCTGAGCCAAACAGATTTTGAAACCTATACAGATGATGACCTCAAGCTTCAGGTTCCGGAAGATGGGTATGGAACCCCAGAGCATCAGCTTACTATGTATATACCCACGTAACGACTTACGATTAAAGAAATCTACAATCAAGAATGGTGTAAACCCGTTTTCACTGACTAATACCACTCTTTATGCTATCTTTTATCACCGCCACGTCTTTGCGCGCTCTTTAAAGCATGTAGGCAGAATAGGGTGGTTAGCTGGGGACTGCTGGGGAAGGGGGATTACAAACTACCTGTATTTTGAGGCTCTGCCACTACTTCTCCAAGTTTTGTACACCGTGCGAAACACTGGGGGAGATAGTTACCGGGGTTGGTGACCTCCACAGCAGGCTCCCCAGCCGCTCATCGCGGTTGGCAGGCCCACTAGATCAGAAATACCTTAGCAATATTTGCCCCAATTCTTGCTCCACATGCCTATTTAGGTCAATAGATTATAATTTATAGGCCATACAAATATATACACAGCTTTCGTGAGGATCTTTAAATTTAGCTCTCGCGAAAGCCCTCGAATACAGCCTTCATAAAGGATTTTGCAAAGGCTATATCATCCTATACGGCTTATAATCTATTGACCTAACTAGGAATGTGCAGCAAAGTTTGGAGACGCATGAAACGCCAAGGCTGGTGTTGGGTAACATTGAGTGTAGCGCGCAACCATTTGGTGAAATCGTCACAGAGATAGTCATTTTGCAAACTCACTCTATGCATAGTAGCCTATCATGTACGTGGGTTCCATGATGGCCCCGGTGGGCTGGCCATTTGGCTCACATTACTGTGATACTGGCGCTCCATCAGGTAGGGTGCTGAATCGTTGCCGCGGTATGAGGTGACCCGCATCCCATTATGCTTTGAAATTGCAACCCCCCAACCACCTTCCACCTTCGGCAAATCTAGCTTTATTCCGCGGGTCATATGGGTGTGTAAGCACAGTTGTAAGTTAGTACGATAAGAAGTCAAGCCGATATTCTTATTCCCAGTCGAGAAGCATTGAGTCGGATGTATCATTGGTTTCTCAAGGCTAGACCCATTCTCGTTTCGAATATATATACTCCTCACGAAGACTAGATCGAAGACGAAATTTGTTTCCTCGTATCTTCCGCTACCCCACCCACTCAATATCTGTATCATTGACCATTAGTAGCCACACAACCCAAGGATTCCATAATCTAGCTAGAAACCCAAAATGTCTACCTCGGCAGAGACGCCTTCTTTTCAAGAAAAGACATCTAGTCTTGCAATTAACGACAGTCAAGCTCAGACTGGACAGAAGGTCACATACGTCCAACCATGGAAAGACCTTCTCGAGCAGAGTTCTAGCCATGACAAGAACGGGAGCAATGATGTTACCTTCCAGGCTACGCTGGGGTACTCCTGCGACTCCATGGCCGGTTAGACTGGGAGTCAGACGGTAAGTAGGACATGTCTATATGAAGGCTAGTCATAGAAAATAGGAAGTTCTGATGAAAGGCTGATTTGTTCAACACTCACAGTAGGGTCAACCTTTACGCCGACCTTTTCTCTGTTTGGGTCTCACTCTCACAGCGGGCTGAATGATACATCGTTGTTTTTTCTAAGCTATCGAGGCTAGGATTGGTTGTTGACAGCGACGAATTTCACTTGATTATAACTCGCACATGTCTAGACTCATTGGGGAAATCCAGTCGATCGTTTGCTATTTCTTTTCCCCTGGAAAACCGGAACACATTCTTGCAATCTCTTCCTGTAGCTACTCTACCGAACCGTGACACTCTAGTAGGCATGGAGACCTCGGTATCTGAATGTTCATTACAAACGTTGTCCGTTCGCGCGACCGACCCCACTAGCCTAGCATAGGTACTAGGACCTTTTACGGCCCCCTGGATTTAGCTTCACACTTAGCCGGATCACAAACATGAGAATAGCACACTTATGGCTTTGTATCAGGCCTCTTGTGGTCATATTGTGTATCTGAGCCTCTATTGACTCATTTTGGAGGCTTCCTGGCCCTTCGCAAATCTATAATACATGTGTTACAAAGAGATCTTGATCACTGCGATAGTTTCAATGTGTACGCCTTGTAGTGCCATGAATTCGGTTATTCTAGCCTCGTTTCCTATCTAGGTAAGTAACAGTGTGTCGAGAGGAAACCCGCAGGCCCGCAGCATCCACATTTGAGTGTTCGCATTTTGCCCATCAACCCCGCTCCGTATTTCAACCCGCCATATTCGCTTCTCATGTGTCACGCTAATTCGCTCTTGGTTTCTATCTTACTCATCTTTTAAACAAAGCTGGCCATCGCTATGGACTCAGTCCCAGTGGTCTTCCCCTATTTCAAGTGGCGGGAAGTTCATGAAATAGAGAAGCCGTACAAGCTGATTCTTAATCTACCCCCTTCAATCCCTCCCGATCGCCGGACAAACGTAGAGTTCGAGAAAGGCTGCGAAGAGATAGTCCATGATGTCCGAGGTGCGGAGAGGAACTTCGCCCTAGATACAAATGGTTTCCAGTTTGTGAAGCACGAAACATTGGTGGATAACTTCTATGACGAACACCAAGTGAAAACCAAGTATTACCAGGAAGTTGAAGATATCATTAGAAGGAATATCTCCGACGTCGATGAGGTCCAAATATTTGACTGGCGAGTAAGGCTGCCTATATACATTCAGCGCCCGGAAGACCCTAACGCTTCTTACAGGTCCGCCTGAGTATGGATGAGAACGAGTTCATCAAGCACAAGATCAATCTTGCCAACCCAACGGAACCTATCCTTCCAGCAATGTATCCGCACATCGGTAAGCTGCGGCCAAATTTCGCCTGGCTCGGCAGGGGCTATTCTAAGTTGATTCAGACCAGACGGAAAACGGCGCCCTTCGCCGTCTAGAATATCACAACCCAGATACATTTGAGAAGCTGTCAAAAGGTAGATTTCGCATCATAAAGTACATAATATTCATCTAGACCATCTTTTACTGTTTCACTAAGGAGTCCCAGCGTCTGGCGGCCGTTGGACAGAGTCGAAGACTGGCCACTAGCGTTCTGTGACAGAAATACCGTTCAGCGCAACGATGTAGTAGCCACGGACTTTGTTCGTCGAGACTATGTTGGTGAGACATACTACATGAGGTACAGCCCATACTATAAGTGGTTTTTCCTTTCACATCAGGAGAAGAGCGATGTTGCTCTCTTTCAAATCTACGATTCTCGCGCGCTCGGTCTTAGTGGTGAGTGATGGCATTCGATGGCAAAGAAGCATGCTGACCCGAAATCAGGTTGTCCACATGCATCATTCAGCATGACCCCAAAGGATAAGAGAGAGCTCACACCCCGCAAAAGTGTGGAAGCCAGAGCTTTCGTTTTCTCTTCTATGTGATCACTATTAAGTTACGTCGTGGGTTTTATGAGAACTTTAAAAATCAAAGTGTGCTGTCACGGACAAGTGGGTCTGAATAGATCCCTTACTATAGTCTGGGTGATCTAGAAGATCTCTGATCTACATCTCCTTTTTCTTCCTTTTAGTTACAAGAGATCATCTAATAGATAGTTTATCTGATCGATACTCGAGGTCACAGAGGTTCACTTCTTCTATATGATCAAAACCCCACTTCTCCGCGGTATGTGCTACCGGACCTTTCGAAAAGCGGCATTCATAAACCATTGAACCTTGGGACCACGAGCGAAAATCCCACGCCTACTAAATATAACGACCATGATGCCGGGAACGTGTCTAGATCATCATCCCTCCTGAGCCGACACCGTGATTGTTTGGCACTGTAATTTAAATCGTAATACCCGTTTTATAGAGACTATATCAGTTCACCATTCGTACCAATTGCATTGAGGGCTATTGACAATCTTTCAAGTGACTGCGTTAGAGTTTTTAGTTGATCCTAGATGCCAATGTGTTAGACTCATCAGGATGGGATTAAACCGTAAGATAGTAATAACGCTGGCCTCCGGAAAGGGTTAAGCTAACTCTAATAGGGCCAAGGCATTTATAATTGGATAACCATTTGGTCAATACATCGAACAAGATCATACCCTGTCTATCTGACGGGTAAGCTACATCTCCATGACACCGTAACCCCTGGCTATTGTGAGGGCAGTGCGAGACATCTTTAACTCATTCGTAGAAATGGTATGTTAATCTTAGAAGTGCGTTAGATGGAGTGTGTTAAGGAGTCACTTAGTGCACACAATAATATGTATTACTCGGAATGACGACTCAATGAAGCCATGCCGGTTGCTATCTATTCCATATACAGGTAAAACAGTGCTAGTGCTGGCCTTTTACCGGCCCTTGGCCGGATATAAAGTCCTATACTTACTACCTATATACGCCTTATAGTAGTTTTGTGTCTTATAATAAACCTGCTACTTAGTTATTTTTACTTATATAATCATTGATTATACCATTTCCATAGAAATTAGTGGCGCTTTTTATATCCTAACTTCGGGGAGGGATTAGGCAGCCTTGTAATATATCTTACAGCTTTCTAATGCTAAACTTTTTCTTTTTTTCTTTACCCGTAATATATACTACAGCTTTCTTTGCCTTTCTTACTACGCTCGCCGCCATCCAGCTGCCGCTACGTTATTATATCGTTGCCATACCGGTATTTATTTATATTGTTACCGTTGCTTCGTTGTACTTTCTCTATACCGTTACTACCTGTGAGGGCTAGCAGGCCGCAGGGAAGAAAACGTGAGTGCGTCTATTCACGTATCCTGCGAAGGAGTAGTAACAGGACCTGAAGTGTACGTAATCTCTTGTGTGTGTAGAAGCTAAAGGTAAAGCCCTCAGAGAGATCTGTGAGATCTACTACTATACACTGGTGTATGTGGCTGTGGTGGCAGTGTATGTGGCGGGGTGCCAGTCATGTGACCTAACACTACCCCACGTCCGGCCCGGCTTGATGCACATACTATACGAGATAAAAGGTTGCAAGGAATACAAGTGTGCGCTCCATTTAACCAAACGGTGTCTTCACATCTTCCCTATGTATTATTTAAGTTACATATAAAGGGGACTCCTTATCTTGCAGACGGAGCATATCTAGGACTAGCTCGCTCGAGGCTGCCAAAGTACCCCCAAACATACTTGTCGCAGTGTTTCATTCCAGTCGACCTAACTCTTACTATGAGGGCTAGCTAACCACAGAGAGAGAATATGTGAATGCACGTATTCACATATCCTGCGAAGGAGTGATGACGGGACCTGAAGTGTACGCGTCTCTTGTGTGAGTAGAAGCTAAGTGTGAAGCTCTCCAGAGAGATCTGTGAGATCTACTACCGTACACTAAGTGGACTGGGGTGCCAGTCACGCGACCTAACACTTACTGTCGGCCAGCTCGAAATTTAAGAGAGCTTCCACGTCATATTCGAGGCAATCGGGTTAAAAGCAATCACGCCGTTACAGCCAACCCCCAGGTCAAAACCTACCCCAATTTCTGCTATTAGACAAAGCAGTAGCCAATACACGTTACATGCTGCAACAGGCCACTGGCGCCAGTAGAATGATATTTCGAGTGCCTTGCGGAGGCTCCCAGCAAACAGGGGGCTGGCGACTGTTACAGTTCACACTGCTGGCAGGTCTAGTAATAACTATTATTATTACATAAGGAGGGAAGTTTTACCTATACTATTAGAGTTTATGTTAGCTTTATATATATTTAGTTCTTTAATTTATATTTTTTTTGCTTAATTTTTTTAGTTTAATTTTATAATAATATTTACTTTTTTTTAAATATATATTATAAGTGTTACAACGGGTGCACAAAGCGGTGCTACAAAGCAATTAACTAGCAATACAAATTAATATAAAGGTAAAAAAGAAAAGGAATACTATAGGCCGGGAAGCTTTAAATATTCTTATATAACACTCTAATCGATCTCTAGCAAAGCGCCCATGTGATACATCTCGGGGGTATTATTCTCCTGGTACAAGTCTGCGAGAGACCCCCCCTCAAACATACGACCATGAAACTCTAAGAGGTTATCCGGACGTAGCCGATTTTCCCACACACAACGACCATGTATATCCAGCCACAGGAGTCTCACCATGTTTGTTCGGAGAGCTTCTTCATCGATGAGGAAAAGCATCGTCTTCTCCTTTATCTTGGCCTCGAACAAGGGCCTCTTGAACTCCTCACCTGGCCCTGGGGACTCATATCTCTCTTCATAGATCTCCGTCTCGTTGTCCACGTACCGCACCGTATCTGCAATGGCTGGCACGCGCAACAAGATTCCCGACCAGTCATCTGCGAATGACGAGTACAGGTTCTCATTATTGAGTATCTGGCTCGCGTGACCGACAATGGTCTCCAGGTCTACCTCTTCGCACCACTCGGCATAGGTCTCCGCCAGTGCCCGAGAATAGCATGTGCGCAGCCAAACTGGAGCACCGCGACCTAGTTCGGTCCGAAGCGATAGATTCCTCTCCTGCAAAGTTTGGTGGGGAGCCAAGACACGCTCCATCTGAGTGGATGTTGTGGTGGTGGGGTGTGGCGTGTCTTGGCTATGGTAGGGCTGGCATGTGTGGTTAGACATGGTTAAACAACGTGATGCTGTAATGATTCGGGCTTACGTGACGACCTCTCGCGTCGAGACCCAACCACTCGCGAGCCAGGTCGTTCCATTGTTCCCGATCTCGCTCGACTGGTCTGGTGTGGTCCCATCGTTCCTATGTGATGCCCAGCGTTAACTGACCGACACTACTCAGCTCCACCGCGAAGGGGCTTAGCTCTTCGAAGGAATGAGTGCTATTCTTACGTACCAAGGCGAAGGTATCGAATGGCAGATTGCCAAACTCTGCCCCTTCGAGTATTTCGTCCGAGGACATGTGTATGATGTGGATGCGATCGGAGATAGTCTGACTGGATATACGGCCAGCCGATGTGACCGCGTGAGGACTAAAATCCTTATTGCGGCGCGGTGAATGGAAAGCTGAAGTTGGTCGGAAGAGCGTGGCGGGGAGCGGGCCTTCGAAATAGCACTTGATATTTTTGAAGTTCTTGGTCACTTACAACCTCGGGCAGATATGGTTGCCGCTCCCCATATAGCGATCCTATGTAGCTAAGAAGAACTTGGCGCTGACGTGATATTCTTTTAAGAGGTTGTGTATAGACGGATGGGTGTAACGTCTCTTCTTGGCAGCCGTCTATAATCAGTTCCCTGTTGTTGGCCTGATGCTTGTCACAACACCCTTGCTTGCTTGGCAAGGCGACCCGGATCCAGCACTATGGCACCCTGGAATTTCCGTTTTTGGGAGCATGTATATACCTATATCTGGAGTGATCAGCGTTCTCAAGATGTACGTGCAGCGTGAACTCCAGCAGTCCAGTCTATGACACAAGGCATCTTTCACCATTGGGCCACCTGCAAGCAACATCATTCGTCATGAAGTTCACAGCTTTGATTCCGGCGTGCGCCGTAGTCGTCGTCACCATCTTCAGTGAGAAGGCCTTTGCGGCCACCCTGAAGCGACAAAGTGGTCCTGTTGATCCCAAGACCGATCCAGACTGCACCTACTATGACACTGCGTACACTGAGACCGATGATTGCACCTACTTCGAGGAGTGGTGGGGGATTTCTCACAAGGACTTCGTCGCCTGGGTAAGTATCTTCTCCACGCCGTCAACGTGCTAGGTAGCTGATAGATGTTGAAAGAACCCGTCGGTCTTGGATGACTGCAGTGGCATCAAGGTTGGCAACTCTTACTGCGTTGAAGTAACGCGCAAGCCAACGACCGCGTCAAGCACGAATGTTCCAACACCAACTGGAACACCAAAGCCTTCGCCAACTCAGGAAGGTCTCATTGAATCCTGCACGACTTTTTACAAAGCCATCAAGGGCGATACGTGCGATAAGGTTGTCGCCAAGTACGGAACATTCACAGCGACACAATTCAAGGAATGGAATCCCGCGGTGGGTGAAGATTGCTCTGTCATATGGGCCGAAACTTATTACTGTGAGTAATGCCCCAGACTAGCTATGTTGACCATCTAGGATAATATCAGCTAACTGCTCTACAGGTGTGGGCATTCCCGGAACACCCACTTCGCCTCCTACGACGTCCCCAACTGGGACGCCAAAACCGTCGCCAACCCAAGAAGGCCTTATTGAATCCTGCACTACCTTTTATAAGGCTGTAAAGGGCGATACTTGTGATAAGATTGTTAGCAAGTATGGAACTTTTACAGCAGCAGACTTCTTCAAATGGAATCCTGCTGTTGGAAGTGATTGTTCTGTTATCTGGGCCGAGACCTACTACTGTGTGGGTATCCCGGGCACACCTACTTTGCCTCCTACCACGGCTCCAACTGGGACACCGAAACCGTCGCCTACCCAAGAGGGCCTAATAGACACCTGTACGACCTTCTATAAGGCGGTCAAGGATGAGGATTGTACTGGCATTGTGCGCAAATTTGGTACTTTCACTTTGGCCCAATTTGTGCGATGGAACCCGGCCGTTGGAAATGATTGCCTCGGTCTGTGGGCAAACACATATTACTGTAAGTATCAATCGCTTTCGCAACGTGCGTGCTTGAGTAGTAATTATGGCTGACCGTGCCTTCATCCTAGGCGTGGGCATCCCTGGCACACCCACCACTCGGCCTCCTACCACAACTACCACAACACCTAAGACTACTACTACAACTGGTAATGGTATTAGCACGCCGACGCCAACTCAGGCAGGCATGGTCTCCAACTGCGATGGCTTCCACTTTGTGGTCAAAGGGGACAACTGCGATACTATCGCGGCCAAAAACGGCATCAGCGTGTCGCAGCTCGCGAGTTGGAACGACGTCGGCGGTGCCGCGTGCACCGGGCTTTGGCTCGATGCCTACGTGTGCGTCAGCACCATCGGACACACTCCATCCACTACCAAGACAACTACCAAGGCCACCACCACCACGCCCGCGGCCTGCCAGACGGCGCATCCCACCCCGACGCAGCCTGGTTCCGTCTGCCGCTGTCGACAGTGGTACTTGCCCGGAAGCACGGAGTTCTGTGCCGATATCCAGAAGAAGTTTGGAATAACGGCCGCGCAGTTCAATCAGTGGAATCCGGAGGTTGGTTCAGATTGTAAGGGCTTGTGGAAGGGCTATCACGTTTGTGTGAAGGCTTAAGGGGCTAAGATGACTGGAGTGCTGCTTGGTTGCTCGTGTTTCGCCTCATGTGTTATTATCTATGGGTCTGCAAATTCAATTTCCCGTAGTAGATACATAGACATAAGTAGCTAATACGATCTTCGTACTATCGCACATAAGCTTGCAGTCGAATTCTTGTATAGCGGTGTGATTTTTTTTCACCTAGTTATTTTGTGAACCTGATAATTAAATCATCATTCAGTTTCATAAAAAGGTTAAACGTACCGTGGCTAAGACGAAAAAAGTATAGTAGCTATTTTTGGGGGCCAAAACATTAGCTAAGCAACAACCCCCTTCACCCCCTAGCTCCTCTCCCACTTTTTTGCAAGAACATTACGAGGCTTTTATGTGTCTTGTATTAACTTAATAGTTATAAATATTAATTTTCCGTACATAATACTATAAATAACAATTGAATATAAGTTCATTGTTTTGTTTCTGTGCTAACGTAATGCCTTAGCTGTGTTTTCCGCTCGACATGCTACAGGGAGTACAAGTTCCGTCACAGTATGAAAGGTAAAAGTACACAAATACAAACAAAACTTATAACCGCCTGGAATAGGTTCCATTAGGCAAGACAGAAGAAGTTTCTGCCACCCTCGCGCCAGCCTCCGTAGCTCCTTCCGCCCCCCAATAGACATCGGTACAGCTGCTGGGAAAAGTCGTGGGAGGGAGTGGATTTCCAGTAAGAACTGGATCGCAGTAAGGGTCCAGCAGTTCCTTGCATTCTTCGCTCATGAACTCCCAGGCATCTGCGCCTTCATCGAGGGGGCAGTTTTGGAAGTACTTAGTTGGCGCCGGCCCTCCGTCCCTAGTAGTTAGCGTTGTAGTCGGGATAGCTGGCAACCAGCCAGTCGTAGTGTTCATAGGGGTTCCCTGGGTTGGGCCTGGGACCCAAGAGCCGCTTGGCCAGGTCCAGGTGTCGTCGAACGTGGCCGTCATGCCGCCGTCATACTCGTCTGTTCCAGGAGGACTAGACAAAACAACCGGTGTGAGGAATTAGCTTCGCGGGGATGGCAATGTGCACCTCATTGGTTAACTCACGTTATACAGATAGTCCTTCCAGCCATCATCGTCATGTTATCACATGCCGTCTCAAGGATGGGGTTCCAATGGACTAGTTCCACCATGGTGAACCCATTGTCAGAGATAATTTGTTTGCAGGTTTTACCAGGCTCGACCTGAGACCCCAAGTTAGCCGAAAAGATAAATTTGTGTTTTTCTCTTGAATAGAGCGACTACATATGCTCACCTTGTACAGTTTGCAGCTGTCCTTGATACACAAGGATGACCCCACGGTCAAAGTCTCGCATTTGAAATCAAGTCCGTTGAGATACAATAGCTTGTCTATCGCCATGCTATTGGCCTGGGCAATCGACTCACAGCTGTCACCCGATTTAACCTTGTAATCGGTGCCGCCTCGACAAGTAATATTCGGACCAGGCGTTCCCGTTGGGGGAGGGAGAGGCAAGGTGGTAGTTGGGTGAGGAAAATCAGTAGGTTTAGCGCCACAGGAAGACGCCAGAGAAGTGAACTCCTCTTCTTCAATCTTGTTTGAGTCGTATGGCGCGCCCAGAAACCCGGCGAGGTACTTCAGCGTGCAATCGGAGCAGGTCTCGACCTTCTGGCTCACCACGTCGGCGTAACAGTACCCGGAAGGACTGCCGCCTTTCGCGGGAATACAAGCAACGTCGTGAGCCCACTTCAGGGGGGCCGCGATTATGTTGCCAGACTGTCGGATGCCAGCGCCAAAATCGTACAGAGTGTCTCCGCAGCGCTGGGCCACAGTGCTTGCAAACCTCCCAATCGACGTGGTACAGGTCGAGTTGCAGTACTCGCCGAGAAAGGTGGCATTGAACGGGACTCCAATCTCAAGGTCCGCTGCGCGTATCAGTCGCGGACCGCACGTGATGTCGGCGGCCAGACTGGCGCGACACGCCGCCGGTATAGCTGACGGGAGGGTCCCCGGTGATTTGACGATCCTGATGGCATTGCCAAAGTTTCCGAGATGACTGACCGCAAGCAAGAGGGTAGAAAACCCCCGATTCTGGGAGCGTAACGAAACCATGTTTGACGCTGGTTGAATAGGGGACGGGAGAAGAGATCGAGTAGTCTCCTATCCAAAGCCTTCACAATCTTTGATATCAGGGCAACGATGGAAGGGGCCTTGACAAGGTCACTTACAGATTCCCCTTCCCCCCATTTGTAAGGGCACCATGTAATGTTACTTCCCATTTTGGCGTATATTCCCAATCGCACGAATACCCTTCTGGATCATGCAGGTTTCCCAACGCCACATGCCACAACTCGATGGTGCGGGGACTACCGAGGCCTTGGCAGGCACACCTTCGAATCCGCCAAGGGGAACTGAATGTCATGAGCTATAACACGTTTTTAACCTGGTTCTCGGCAGGGCGCTGGCTGGGAACGGGGCCAATTGGCGGGCGGCGGCCCGACGGCATTTGCCGTTAGCTACTCGGGGTGGATACGGCGTATTATTCCCCCCCGCCTACGCCCGCCTTTCTCTAAGTCTTAGACCAAATATAGATACCTAACGTAAGCACCATCACCCGAGAATCCGAAAAGTCTCGGCGCTTTATATTGTTTAAGTGCATAGAAAACCACGCCGAGCCGAGCCCCGTTCCGCCCCGCACCCCGAGACCCACCAACCATGCATGAATGCCAGCTCTCTTATCAGCCCTAAGGTAGATGAAATCTCACCTAGTCTCGTGACATTGCACGATGGGCACTCAATAGGTCAAAGCTCTAGTTTATGTTATTTTATAATGATCCTTCGATAGTACCAGTCAGCGTATGATCCATAGCGCCGTGAGATTCTAGGCCATGATATCTCGACGGCCAAGACAACTTTCAAGCTAGGGACCCAAAGGGGTACCAGTTGGGTTTGAGGAGATGGCCCGTTTTGACAACATGATCCATGGGGGTTTTCCGAATACGCCCAGACTACTGAACCGACCACCGGAGTACCTACAGACATGCTGCCGAATCTTCAACTTGGCTATGCTCAACGGAATAGGCCTATAATGCCATGGTACTCCCACATGGGAAATAAATTCCTCCCTCATTAGAACTTTACGCGGCGCTCTTTGAAGCTCGAATGGCTTTCTCATGATAGACCTGTCTACCCCCTTGTAACAAACAGTCGTCATGGTAGCCCGTATCACTCTTTTAATTTTTCCCCTATTTCTTTTGTCTATTGTGTCTATCTTTGCATCTGCTCAGCAAGATGCAAGCTGCAGTCGTTTAAAGCCTTGCAAGTCTGGATGTTGTAGTGAACATGGTGAGTAATCACACTGAACGGAGGGCGGCTGGTACAATGTAGTTACTAATGATAAAATATCTAGGCCAGTGTGGTTTTGGATCCAAGTACTGCGGTCAAGGGTGAGTTCGATTGCACTTGGTCGAACCAAACATGAGGCGAAAGATGTTGACCGAATATCTACAGCTGCCAGGGTAGCTGCAATGCCACAGCCGAATGTGGAGAGCACGCGCCGAAGGGCGAGTTCGACTGCCCGTTGAACGTCTGCTGCAGGTAAGTTTCCCACCCAGCCACTTTGCTATTCACATTCATGCAAAGCTGACGGGGGAGACAGTGAACATGGGTACTGTGGATATACGAGCGAGTTTTGTAACTCCAAGTGCCAAAACCCAGGGGGGTGCCCTGAAGTAAAGTAGGTATATTACCAGGAGTAATTAGCTTGCGACTAACCTGTACGCACAGTCGTCCGGGAGGCTGCGATGCAAATAGGGATGCAATGGATGCTGAGGTGCGCATTGCCTACTACGGAGCCTGGAGTGCTGGGCGGTCGTGCAACGCCTTACAGCCGGAGAACATCCCAGCAGGCGTCCTCACACACATATACGTCGCCTTTGAGTACGTTTCCGAGAACCACGAGATCACGGAAGAATACGGATCCATCGCAGGGCGTGTTTCCCGCTTGAAAAATATTTATCCGGGTCTAAAAACCGTCATCGCTTTAGGTAGCTACTCTCTTTTCCGACTCTTCTCCTTTAGACTCCAAGGGCTAATCGACCTGGTTTCTTACAGGCGGTTGGGTGTTCAATGACCCGCCAACGCACAGGCGCTTCTCTAACATGGTCTCTACGGTGCCAAACCGAGAGAAGTTCATTAATTCTCTGATTCGCTACATGAAGAAATACTCGCTTGACGGTGTCGACCTAGGTATGTGCTCAAACAATCATCCGTGGGACAAAACCTGTTCTGAGAGCGACTACTGATAATGAAAAAAGACTGGGAATACCCCGTAGCTCCAGATCGCGGTGGAGTTGACGAGGATTACGACAACTTCGTCTTGCTTTGTGCGGAAATTCGCAAGGCCTTCGAATCCGAAGACCCGGGCTGGGAACTTACGATGACGCTCCCTAATAGCTACTGGTACTTGCGTGGGTTTGATATTAAGCGTCTGGAGAAACACGTGGACTGGGTAAGTGGCTTTAACTACCTCAACGCATCTTCTTCTTTAGAACTGTGGGACCTCTTTAAAGGGCGAAGTAAATCGAGAAATTTCATACTAATTTCTTTCTACAGTTTAACGTCATGACATATGATATCCATGGAATTTGGGACCAAGAGAACATTTGGACCGGGCCTTACCTGAAGGGCCATACAAATCTGACCGAGATCGAGGAAGGCCTCGACCTTCTCTGGCGGAACGGCATTAACGAGAAGAAAGTCGTGATGGGGTACGGCTTCTACGGCCGCGGATTCACCATGACCGACCCCAATTGCTCAACCCCGCCTAGCTGCACGTTTAACAACCCTAGCTTTCCAGGAGACTGCACCAGCGAGCCCGGAATTCTTTCTTATAGCGGTGAGTTCAGACCATTGAGCATAAATATTGACAAATTGCTGACGCGAATACTACTCGTTAAGAGGTTATCGGTATGTCCCATGAGCTGGGCTCCAAGATTTCTTACGACGAGAAGTCCTCGGTCAAGTGGATGGTGTACGGCGCCAACCAGTGGATCTCCTGGGACGACGAAGAGTCTTTCAAAGCTAAAAAGAAGTTTATGTTCTCGAGATGCCTAAAAGGCCTTATGATTTGGGAACTTGGGCTCGACTCGGCAGACTATCAGGCCATGATTGGCCTATTCGGCGAGGAGGCTGTATCGAAGGGCTTATCTGATACGTCCTTGAACCCGAAGGAGAAAGAGAAGCTGACCCTGGACCTCTCAGCGTACAACGGTCAGTTCTGCTACGTGACTGAGGAGTGTGTGAGCAGCAACGACGACAATGACAACGAAAAGGGTCGTTGCATGTCGGGTTATTCCGTCGCCGAGACCGCCCATGCTCCCGGCCAGATTAGAAGTGACAAGAATCCCCCGAAAAAGTGCGAGGAAGGGTCATTCCACCGCATTTGCTGTCCCACCAAGGCTATGCCCAAGAACTGTGAATGGGATGGTGCTCCGGAACGTAACGTGCTCGGCTGCAGCGGCAATTGCGGCGATTCGCAGTTCGAGCTGGCGACGGATACGTATATTGACAGAAAAGGAGAGAAAAACTGTTACTCTGGTCATCGAAGTGTGAGTTTTGAACAACCCTAGCTTTCTAGGAAAGGGGAAACCATCCTCTCCCCTTAAGAAAAACTTCCTATTCCTTCTCTTCGTGTTGCTGTTGTTGTTGCTGACACTCATTTGGCCTCCTAGCTTTGCTGTGATTCGACAGACCTCCTACGACAGTGTCACTGGACTGATGAGTGTGGCTTAACTCCCAGTGAAAACGGTCATTGCAAGGACAGCGAGGTCTTGGTTGCAACTAGAATGGACAAAGACAATGGTGATCTATGCCCGACGTCAACGGGTCATGGAGCTGGACCATTAACACGACGGCATTTTAGATCCTATTGCTGCCCAAAGGACGGTTAGTTCTATTCCCGGCTTTGGTAAATATCTAGTTCACTGCTGACAGTCGCGTCAAACCATAATTAGATCCCCTCGAGGATTGTAAATGGTCGAATGACCCTAGTCGCTTTAAAGATGGCGAGATCTGGTCACGCACTGCTCTGGCGTGCGTGAGCAAGGAGTGTGACTCCAAGTCCCTTGCCATTACGGGCTCGTTCGAGCCTTCAACGATCGATGACTTAAAGGAAGACATGGGGAGCGATGTCTGTGAGCTCTGGGCACCACCCACACCACCCGCCTCTGCAGGGATACAGTACGCCCTTTGTTGCTCGCCGCCGTCACGCTTCACCGACGATTGGCCTGTCAGTCCCGCCTATCTCTGGAACGGCGCACATATAGATAAGGATGATGATGTTAGCTGGCAGTGGTCTAATAACTTTGGCAACAACAACAAAGATACGTCACCTACCAACCTGGAGTCAGATCATGGCGATGACCCGTACGGATTTGTCATGCTCGATGGACCACCGGGCTCAATAGCGAAGCAGTTCGACCGGCAATTTACCGTACTAACCGCGGACGAACCCGTCAACGTCAAAAGGCGCTCGTTTATTACTACTAATCAAACGATTCTCGATTCGACGTTTGAGCATGTCGAACAAGTCGTTCACGTTTACTGCAACTTCCCACACGATTCGAAACACTGCACAGAGGTGTTCAATGGTGGAGTGCGTGATACCATCATCAAGCTACCCGCCCACGTCGGGGAGGGTCCATGGGCCCGTGTTGTGTCCATGGAGCCGGATAACGACCCGCCGGAACTTCCCAAATGGACGCAACGCAAGAGAAGCGAGGCTGGGGTGCATAGAAACGGCATATACAAGCTGACTTTCGACTACGACTTCCATCTCATCAAGCGGGCTGATGAAGAGCCCGTATTCATGAGGGTTGACTACACCAACTTGCAGGAGTATTGGGACGATGTCACAGACGAAGACCCCAAAAATAACAACAAACGCAAGAGATCGGCGACTTCGGGAATGGGCTTCGAGGCTTGGAAGTCTCGCGTGGACAAAGCGAAACGCGGTGCGTACGCCGACCTCGACGGCTTCGACTTCGAGAGGACTGAGACTACTACGGATCTCAGTCCCACGGGCTATGTACCGCCCTCACCTTATAATTCTAAACTGTCTTCAAGAGATGTAGATATTGAACGTCGTTGGTTCGGGACATTCGTCAACTGGCTAAAGAAGGTCACCCGGATCACGTCCGAGGAATCAGGGCACCTGCCTATGGGATTAAGCAAGGTCTTCAATATTTGGTCTGGTCGAATTCGGTGCGAGAACTCGGCTGGCGTAGTCATCACTGCCGGGTTGGACGTCACGGCGGACGTCCGCCTCCAAATGCAAGCCAAATACGCTTACTATTTCTCTGGCACAGTAGTTCCACCTAGTATTACAGACACTTACGGTAAGCAATTGTCACCCTAGTCTACTAGTGAATCTGAAGAGCGCAACTAAATTCTCATCACAGTGTACATCGGAGCGCAACCCAACATTTATGCGGGCGTCACCATTCGTGGTGATGCCGAGCTGAGGTACCAGAGCGATGTGAAGAAGCTCATTCAGACCATTTCCTATCCCGGCCTCTCCATTAAAGGTATCGCCACCGTCGGCCCGAGCCTTGATCTCTACGGACGCATTGAGGGCCGTATCACAGTTTCTGGGCAACTGAGGGTAGGCGCAAAGTACACGTTTAGTCCCATTGAGATGTATCTACCCAATGACGAGGAGACGCACGACAAAGCGAGCGATCAGCTTTCGAACTATGATACAAACGAGCAAGGCATTTCTCCAGTCTTCCAGGCGAACGTCAGAGCTGAGGTCGACGCTCATCTCCGCGTAACTCCGGAGCTGAACTGCGGAATCAAGGTGGGCGGTGCAATCGGACCCTTGAAGGAACCGTTCATCGATGGGCACGTCTCCACCTTCATGAACACGTCACTGCACTTCAACGCCGAGGTCACAGCCGACACGAATGGCCAACAAAGCAACTGGCAGTACGGGTACAAGGTGGAGCTCCTCTGGCGCATAGGGATGAAGGCTATCGCCCAGGTGTACACGTACAAACGCTGGAACTCGAAAACATATTATCCCGTCGATTGGCAGACTATTCCGGTCTATGGCCCTATCGTCGTCAAATCTACCGGTTCCGGCAACCGCCTAGCAGCGGGAAGTTCTCAACCGTGGGATCTGTCGAACGAGCCGTTGCCGAACACGGTTTTCGGGTGGGAGGGTGCGCCCGTCTTCGGCGCCGTTGAGTCTCCCTTTGACAAAGACTGGTCCAAATTCGACGCCGAAGACTGGGTCAACGCCAGCAGGTCTCTCGGCCGGCGGCAGTCTGGAAAGGAGGTCGAGTTCCCAGACAACTCGTTCACGGATTTCAAGTGCACGACGGGTAACGGTTCGCCGTGTAGCCAGGTTAACCCGAACACCCGACGAGATGTGGTGCCCTACACTCCCAGAGGAAGAAGCATTGTGAAACGTGCCATCAACGATTGCCGGAACAAGATTCCAATCCTATTCTGTAAGTGAAATTTTGATGAACCAGGCGTTAGATGAACAGGTAGGATAAGCCTCGTCAGATCGATCTAACCTCCTTATTCTCCACATTAGATAACTGCGGCTTTTTCGCCGATGTTCCGATACAGGGCGCCACTGGAGCAAGAACCCTGCCGGGCATATGCAGATCGATTCGGAGGTTTCTGACAAACCACAACATTATCACCGACCAGTATCCCCTGACGTACGATAATAGCGTGGCTTCAGAAGCCCGATGGCGCCTGACTTGTTCTGATGAGAGAAGCCCATGCCAGGGCGCAACTGGAGAGGACGCGCTCATCAAGCAGCAGCTCGGCACACCGTGGAATACGGCAGGTAAAAAAGTAACGAATTGCGACGAGTTCCCATTCAAGTCGGCGGAGCAGGGTGGGAATTGGAACGGTATTCATCCAACGAACCCTCTAGGGACAACTAGGACGTGCGTGCCTACGTGGCAAAATTCCATGCAAGGAGTTTGCAATGGTACGTCCTCGTTCCGCTGTTAAAGAGAACATCTGATTTGTGAGATTTCTAGAAGAATGCTGACAAGAAAACTCAGGCCTCTTGCCTAAAATTGAAACGAACGTTGAGTACTTCAACGACGCTAAAAACCCCACCGGGAATGACCCCGCCAAGGAAGCTTTCCAGAGTTGGACTGACCTCGCGTGGTACACGAAGAAAGGATTCAAGGCAAAGGGCGACCCCGGACGACAGCGTCTGACTGAGTACGACGATAATCACCCCAATACATTTGGACAGACTGCAGAAGTAAGTAACGGTCAGCAGGAGGAGAGAGTTAGACGAGGGGCGAGTGTGAAGAGGGAAAAACTGACTTGGATTCTTTCCGTGCCGTATAGGATCAAGAAAACCTTAAAATCAGCTGGTTCCATAAACGAAACTACACCTTACAGCTGGTCACTCCCGCTGCCGGGGGGGCAGTTACCTTTCCGGTAAGCAGTTACACGTCCGGCGTGTTAAATAACCAAGGCACCCCCTTGAACAGTGCCGCTTGGATCGTGTGTGCCATCAGCTTGCGCGGCCAGGAACGGTTCCGCTTCAGGGCGAACGCTCAGGGTGTCCGACAGAACGGCTACTGCTGGGACGGATCAAGCTGGACCCCAGCGTGGAAATGGGAAGGGAACTTCGAACGAATCAAATACTTTTCGTAAGGCTCCCTGCGTCGTATCCGGCTGCCATGGTTTGATTTTACGAGCTAACCGTCGTCTTACTTTGCGCGTAATTAGTTGCACCATCGAGTTTGCCGAAGCACCAGGCGCACCCACCAAGCGGGACGTAAAACCCATTGGATATTTCGGCGGGGAACCCGTTTACTGTGAGTCAATCTTGTCCACTCACACTGTACAAATCGAGCCAGCTGCTGGCATGATTAATGTAGCCCGAGGAAGCTAACTGTCTCTCCAGCGGTCAAACGGGCTGAGGAGGACTACCACGAAATTGTGGTTGACGTGCCCTTGAAAGATGTTCCGCTCCCCGATTATCGCGAGGCTTTCCCACTGTCTACTTAAGCAATTATGTAGCAGGGCGGGAGTACATCGACCGAACAATGGGAAGGGATCTAAGTACTTCAGAAATAGCACCTAGACAAAAAATGTAAACAGAATAAAGAAGAAAATTTCTGTAAAATAAAATAACAAATAGTTAAAGGGTAGAGTCAAGGTACAATTGGTCTAGCTGTTGTAAGTGTGATGGGAAATAGCTCAATTGAATTTACCGTAGATGAGGTTGTAGCCAGTCCGAAAAAGAGCACATCAGGAAAATTTTACCTAGATCGGTTAGAGTTGAGTAGTTGCTTTATGCCTGGTAACTGGCAACTCATTAGCGTTTCTCTTTGCCGTTCCGACCTTTGGCAACTTTCAAGTTGCCCTTGCTTGACTCTTGATACCTAACGTACAGGGCACTGACGGATTGTGCAAATAATATTAAATCGCGGTCCAACATGAGTTAACATGAGTTCTTTCGGCTATTTTTACGTTAATTGTGGATGCTGGAGCGTTGGTAGTCGTTGGCAATGGAACGACAAAGGGCAGTCCGAATTAGCAGCGTTGGGTCGCGGGAACAAGATCGAGAAGAGCGAGAGTAGGCTATTCAGAGTGTGAAATCCAGGCAGTTTGGTGCACCTGCTAGTCCCAGGCTTGGAGTCGAGAAGTGAAAGGGGTAACGCTGGCTCACATATACTTAACCTTCTTGCTCTAGGATCTAATACACTACCTGGGTAGGCGGCGCCGAGGGAAAGGCGCCGAAGACGCTACCAAGCAAGAAAGTATCGCATATAGCGATTGGTATCAACAAACTGCTCTCGAAGGCATACCTCTAGCTCGTTTGTGACGATTTCTAGATGTACCAACAGTTGGAACTGTAACAATGAGCACAAGTCTGCGAACCGCCACTATCTATGTCTATTGCTTTGTGGGGATATTCATCTACTACTTTCTGCTGGCGGTGCCCCCCTAGAGTGTATTTAGGTAACCTATACCCCAGTTCTGAGTTCAATTCGATGACAACATGACTGCAGCCCTACCAATCACTTCAATAAGAATTTCAACCCGTCCCGCTTGAGCAGCTCGCGTTCATGCGAGTCTCCGCGGGTGATGGCCTTGTTGTAGAGTCATATTACAGCATCCAGCACACAAACCTAACATACTGGGAGAATGGAACAACGGCTCCTAATACAACGTTTTATGAGTACAGTCTTGCTGGACGTAGCAAATGGAAAATTATTTAATGGCTCAAGCGGACTGCTATCGGCCGTAATATTTCAAGTGTCGGAAATACCCTCTCCTAGTCTAGTCTATGTCGAATGAAAGCTTGCGTCTTTCTCCAAAGCGCTCATTACAGAACGCAAGTAAGGGCTAACCCAGAATAATAAACGGAACAGAATAGGGTACCCAGCTCAATGTACTTTGGCCCCGCCTTCTTCAAGATCCTCATCATCATCATTTCCCCCAGCATCTCCCTTTTCATCCCTTTCCTTCCTCTCTTCCCGCCCCCCCACCCCCTCGTCACTTAGTGGCGTATCCCGACCCTCGACATGCAATGTCTCAAACAGCGACGACATATCTGAGCTCAACTCGTCTTCCACATCTTCGGGCCACGGCTCACCGCCCTCATCGCAAGTTTCCGCTGTAAGATCCAAGATCTCACCACCGACAAAGATCTCGCAGAACAGACAGACATCTTCTGCAACGCGGTCGTAGTGCGACCAGTCAATGCCAGTTCTGCAAATTCCCCGTCGGGCGTTATGACGGGCCTGGCGGCACGTGTGGCCCCCGGCGGCGTCTCGCAGAATATACACGACAGCGTTGCAATCCCGACACCGATATACGTGGGTGATGCCTGTGCACATCTTGCCGGGGTGCGCACCTGTCGGGAAAAGCGGGCGGGGTTCAGCAGGGCAGGGATGTCGTGGTTTGGAATGCGAGCAGCTGGTCTCGTGCGTTGGGATCTGGAGAACCTGCTCCAGCCGGTACGTTGGGAAGAACAGAGAGCAGAAGGGGATTGAAACCGCAAGGAGTAATGAAGACCTGTAGTAACTGGATAGGTAGGAAGAGAAACTCTCGCAAGGACCGAGGCCGTATTTCAGTGTTAGCGTCCTCTCCGTGCCTTTTAATTAGCTAGACAATGCGATTCTCTTCCCTTCTTCGACCACCCTTTTTATTCTTGTCACAATACTGTTCAAACTTCGACCGTGAAAGCAAGTGCTATGAAAGGCTAAAACAATCCGATTCATGCGCGAGCACAAAGTTGTGCTATGACATCCTTTATAAGTAAACATACAAAGAATAGGATCGCAGACGACTAGAACAACAAAGAGATATATCCATAGTCTATCACTGCAATGCTGAATCCACACTGAGGGGATCGCAATGCAGTCGTACAATCCATATTGCAACAAGAATTCTATTTGCGTCCTCTAAAACTGCCAGCGCCGGCCGAGGGGGGGAAATAATTGACAAAAACAAGAGCCAAAACGCCCACTTACGCCGTGACCAGGCAGCACGCTTTATTGGGTATCCTTCGAAAGCCAGAACCATGAACAGCGATCCAAATAACGCTGTAATCATCAAAGGTGCTGATTCGAAGCCTCGTTAGCCGCGTAGAGCCGAAAATTCTTGTGAAAATGCGCCTAACATGAAACCTCCTCGTATGCAATTGGATGATAGTCTTAGTAATAAAATAGGCTGGCCGCAGCTTTGCAAAACTTGTACGGTGATATGTCGAATTAGTTTAAAGGTCTATTAAGACTTTGGAGAATATCCTGACGATTGGTAGTGCCCACCTGGGCAACATGTGATTAAAAGTCGGGCGACAAAGAGGGGTCTTTAGGAAGCAGGTTGGACTAGTAATCATGGCTCGTCTGCACGTAAATTTCGTAACATTAGAATGGCAAGTTGTCACCAGCGACGCCTGCATAATTGATGAGCAACAAAAGAATCTGATACCAAAATTTAGATTACTTACTGATACGCCGCATGTAGCTTAATGGGTCGTTGTCGTGGGCGGGTTGAGGCGCCGTTCAACTGTGGTACAGGCGATTCCCGCCCCGCGTCACTACTGCTGGAATAGGGCTGCATGCCTAGGAGTTCCCGCTCAGTGGGCGTTAAAGGAGAACTGATTGAGCTGCGTCTGCTAGATAGCGGGCTAGCATTACTTTTACGGCTATGTCTGCTAGATGGCCTCCCGGGGCCACCTTGAAAGCTATGTCTGCTAGACGGGCGGGATGGAGGGCCGGAAAGATGGTCAAAAGGTGCTGGAGAGGCTAATGGAGCTTGCAGAGATAATTGGCGTGAATGGCTCGCAGGGGCAATATTTGGGGGAGCGATCTTGGCATCTTTCAAAGCGTTCACGTTATTGTTGTGTTCTTGATGAGCATGGCGATACTCGGGTTCCCACGAAGAACCGGTGCTCTGAGTTGCAGGTGTACGTTCTTGGTCGTCAGTCTCACACACCTCACCTGGCTCAGGAGACGATATTTTTGGTTTCTTCCCAATCGTATCACCCTCTCCTTCAGAGTCTTCAGCGTCTCGATAACCCCATCTCCTCTTTGCCGACCCCGACTGGGGTAAATTGGGTTGATCATCACCTGACAGATGGTTGTCCCGATGGTGCTGTGAATAGCGGTTTTGACGGCCTCCTGACGCTCTTGAGCCCCATGCTTTTCCGCGTTGCCTACTACTGCTGGTGGCACTATTGATACCGTGCCGGTTCTTGTTGGTGTGTATAGGCCCTGAGTTTAGTGCCCTCTCGTAGTCCCATAGCTTCTCAATTCGAACATCTGTAGGAGACAAAAACGCTGGGTGATATTGCACTACTTGCCATGCTTTAGTCTCACGGACGCTCAACGCGAAGTCGTCTACATTGCTAGGATTTATATATTTTGATGTTATGGTTTCTTTGTCGTACTTTGGGGGCATGATAGGGTCGTCCGTCCATTCGGCTGGCAAAGGGTCTCTGATAAGATCTCTTGTGACTTTGACGGGCAACTCTTTGAAGATCATTTCTTCTTCCCAAACAAAGTCCTCAGCGGTGTACTTCTCTGGGCTCTTGCTACTTGTATTCGCAGTGTCGCCAAGATCTTGTTGAGACATACGACCCTCCGAGGCGGCTGCGTCTTTTCCTGGCTGAGCTGGAGGGGTCGAATGTATTGGGCTGGGAAGTCTAGCTGGCCGGTCTGAAAACCGACGTTCGGACCGACTACGGCCTTTGGGCGAGTCATAGCGCGTACGACGACCGTGGCGCTCACGGTTCCAATTGTCACCAGAACGACGCTCGGTGTGCTGTAAGTAAGTATCCCTTCTCTCTGACTCGTACAAGTGTCGATCAGTAGGCCGATCGTCGTAACGAGCATGGTATGGTGGTGGATCAATAGGCGCATATTGAGACTGATAGGAATAATGACTAGCTGTCGATCCATGACCTGGTGGATAAAGTCGAGCCGGAGGAGTGGCATCGTAACTATAATACGATGGGTTCCGGTATGCATCGAATGGAGGGGGAGGATATGGCTGTGGTGGGCCAGGGTAAGGATTGTCTACACCAGGGGCAGGGGGGTACTGTTCAAAGGGTGCTTGATGAGGAGGTCGGTAAGTAGCGACATAAGGAACGCCTTCGGGCAGACCAGCAGAATGCTCATCATATCGATCGGGAGCTGAGTAGGGACGGCCGTAGGAAGCACTAGGCGATGGGCCTAACCGGCGTTGGTCATATTGGTCATAATGAGGTGATTTGTAGGGTATGTCGGGGGGCAGCACTCGAGGGGTCCCCTGAGAATGGTGTTCATATACATCCCGAGAGTCGCTGTATGGGAGACCCCGAGATGCACCCCGCCCTGCGTTCGGGGGTGGGTACTGGTCATAGTGTCCTGGGTGGGGAGGCCGGTGAAAGGATGGCCCAGGAGGACCAGGTGGTGGGCCATGATTAAACCCTTCATAACCTGGTCGAGGGCTATATGCCGTGGGCGGAGGCGAGATGTGTGGCACACCGGGGGGAGGAGGGGGAGGGTAATGAGTGACAATAGGACCCTTATTACGTTTCATTGTAGCATTGTAATCATTTCCTGAGGCTTGCCGCTTTCTCGAAGCTTCTAAGCCACTAGAGAAGTGTTAATAGGTTTCCCTCCAAGACTCGTCTGATGTTGCAGTTGGTGCTAGCGCAAACTACGAGAATAGGAGCGAGCCTGTACGGCGAAGTTGTGGCCGTCGGGCAAGACGGGCGGTGCTATAGAGAAATCAAGTACTTACGCAGGCACTCGCCGAGTATCTTCTGGGCAAGCAAAGAACATATGCCCTTTCATACCACAATTATAACATTGGATATCTTCGGCGGCATGCTCGTAGCCAGGCGCACGGTCCGCCATCCTACTTCAAGGTAGATCTAGTACCGCTTGTTCTCTCTATCGAGGCTCCCGCGCCGCTGTCATGGAACCTGAGGCGGTTTTGTGTTAGGATATTAATAGTACGGTTCCCAACACCGCGGACAAAAGGGACAAGTAAAGGTGTTTCGAAAATCGGGTGGCGAAAAGACAGGAGAGGGAGAAAATGTAAGATACGATAATCCGAGTTGGTTGCGATGAAAACCGTGTGAATAGCAGTCGAACGCCGCAGTACAGGACAAACAGGGAATGGTTTGTTATGAAACATGGGAAGTCCAACTGCACTATTGACATAGATGAATGGTATAAATGAAATCTGACTACTTACTTGAGTTTCAGTAGCCAAAGCTTTGGGGTGAAATATTCTTGAACCGAGAAGAAGAGAGCATAGGTGAAATTGAAACCGCGTTACTTCGCGTAGTGAAACTCGCTGGGGGTCGCTATGTAGCGGCACTAGGCGCAATGCGACGGTGCTGAATGGGTTACTTCGCGAAAAGGAACTCGAGTAGCGCTTTCGACGGATAAGATGGAACTTGGAACTTGTTCAGCGCATAGAGCCCTGCCCAGCGGAGCACGGAAAAGTGAGGTTTGGCGTTATAAGAGATCGGGTACGGGCCGGAGGATCCACCATCCCATCACCACCACCGCGACCTCAACCGCAACCAAGTAAATAGAGCGGTGTCTAGAGAAGCCGGTCATTCCAGGTCGCATGTTCATCGGCTGCAAGCATTCCCTGAGAGAGCAGCGGGAGCGAGCTATTCGATCACGGTCAAGATCTAGGTCGCGTGCATCTGGGTTGTATGCCGAATAAACGACGTCGAGACAGCAAGCTGAGATGAGATGGAGGTTGCACTAGCTGGAGATTGCGCTTGTCCCGGGCTCCAATTGGGCGCTGGTGCCCAAGCTCCCGAACCGCGTATGGGCCCTGGGCTAAGATGGGGCGGACGGTGGCGGCGAAACAATGGTCCGTGCGGCTGTGCGGGGGAAAGAGAAGGGGGGTTAGGTAAGTACCTTAGGTAGGTAAGGAGGGGTTGGGGGGGGGTTGGCCTCTTGCTCTGTAGTTCGTTCCATCGTCTCATCAGATAGACTAACGTGATATCTCGATCGAGACAAGACATTCAAGTGCTAGACTATGGTCCGTTCCGAGGCCGCGCCCGCCGGCTATAGTTAAGAAAGGATATATAACAATGCGGCAGTATCGTAAACAAGCGAGACAGTGGTCACTGGGAACAGAGAAAGCTCCCCAAGAATGGCATAGGCAGCAGGTAAGTAGGTAGATAGATCTATTGGGTTCACCAGCCACGCCAGCAACTGAAAGATGCGCTTCCACTATGTGATACTAATCATAATGAAGCCAGGTCTCTTATGGCACTAAGCAGGAACAATACCCCAGAAGACGATGATTATGGTTGAGAGAGATATGGTTTTCTGACAAGAGAAAATGATGAACTGATGGTGTTCACCTCAACCTCCAAGCGGCCGCTGCCGTCGCCGAAACTCAAATCCACGTTGCTACCAGCGTATCGGTGATTTCATTAGACAGACAGCCTGTGACGGATAGAAGAAGTCGTAGAAAAGAAAGAGAAAAATAGTATCAAGACACGGAAAAGACCCGTACGATTGACATTTGTCGAGAGCATTCTCTGGAAGTCGATATCAATATCATGAAAGAAAGTAGGGGAAGGGAGAGTGAGGGCCTCCGTGTTCACTAAACACTGACTGACCCAAGCTTCTCCTTTATCGCAGACGGTAGACCGAAGTATCCGACTCAATGAGGAACGGCGTTTCGAGTCCCTATGCAGGCTCTATGCAGACCGAGAACAGTTGACCATGCTGCTGTCATGAAAAGTCGGAGAGAATTTGCGAGAATGTTTGAGGTAGTTGAGGTAGGAAAGGTAGGTAGGGTCACGCTGTCGAAGAATTTCAATCACTCCCCATTCGATTCCACTTATTGGAGGGTCCCCCCTGGAACCTAGGATAGGTGATGATGATTCGCGACTTATTGCGGCGATTGCGGCGTGGGGCCGACCATAGGAGCCACTCCGACTTCTGAACGATAAGAGGTAACAAAGATAGTACGATAAGGCCCACTACCTACCTACACTAATATACTGTACTGTAGGTATCTTTAGTGGGGTAAGCAAGGGCGGGGGGGATTACAGCTGGTTGACACTGGGCGGTAAGCAGGGGGGAGCTATTCCAGCGCGACGGGAGCGCAGTGACAGTCGCTACCAGGACCAGGGAGATATACTTACTTAGGGAGACTTAAGTAAGTGTAGAACTTCTTCGTTGCAAAGCATCCGCAAGCCTGCATCCCCCCCATCCCATCCCACCCACCCAAATCCTTGGACTTCGTCGCCACGTGGGTTACCAACAAGGCCCGGTATCGCCATTATTTAGATATATCCTCTACTCCATCTTGAGCTGTCTCGGTGCTCTTCAGCCGCCAGTTAGCTCAGCTCCATCGACACCGGCTCCATGTGAGAAATCTCGCGACAATTGCTTGCCTCGCCTCGTCGAACATGTTTGCGGATCCCCCTAGCTCTCCTCTACTCGACCTTTCATTTGCACGGAGCAAAAGGAAGCTATCTACAACGCTGCGTCGAATATAGCCTCCCGGCCCTTGAATCCTGCCTCTTTGCGACCGACGTGGCTGCAAGGGCCCACTACGTCATTCACCCACGATGCCTGGTCTGCCCGGTACGTGGACACCCCCTCGTCGAACCGCCAGCTTCCGCTTGGCCCTGCTCTCTGCATCGGGCTAACAAATGATCGCCCTATAGCTTCGGTCGATCTGGACGAATGCATCTCGCGGCTATATAAACGAGAACTCCTGGCCGAGGCGGTGATCGAGGCCATTTGCGCAAAGACGAAGGAGTTGCTCATGCGCGAGAGCAATGTCGTGCACGTGCGCGCCCCGGTGACCGTTGTCGGCGACATACACGGCCAGTTCTACGACCTGATCGAGATTTTCAAAATCGGAGGCTGGTGTCCAGACACAAATTACCTCTTTCTCGGTAGGTCGAGACCGCTCGCATCCCAAACACGTTCTCTTAGACCACAACGGCTGACTCGTTGCTCCTCTTTTACCAGGTGACTATGTCGACCGCGGTATGTTCAGTGTCGAGACAATATCGCTTCTTGTGTGCTTGAAGTTACGGTACCCCAACCGTGTGCATTTAATCCGGGGAAACCACGAGTCGAGGGGCGTGACCCAGTCATACGGCTTTTATACCGAGTGCTCGCGTAAATATGGCAATGCAAACGTCTGGCATTATTTTACCGACATGTTTGACTTTTTAACGCTATCCGTCGTCATCAACGACCAGATATTTTGTGTTCATGGCGGCTTGTCTCCATCAATACATAGTATCGATCAAATCAAGATTATCGATCGCTTCCGAGAAATCCCACATGAGGGCCCGATGGCTGATCTGGTATGGTCGGATCCGGACCCCGAGCGCGACGAATTTTCGCTGTCACCCCGGGGTGCTGGCTATACCTTCGGCGCGCGTGTTGTGAAGAAGTTCTTAGCTGTCAACGGAATGAATCACATCTTGCGGGCACACCAACTGTGCCAGGAGGGCTATCTCGTATTATACGACGATCATTTAAGCACCGTGTGGAGCGCACCTAACTACTGCTATCGTTGTGGCAACATGGCAAGTGTGCTAGAGGTCAGCGACACCGGCGAACGCCACTTCAATGTGTTCGCGGCTGCGCCCGAGAACGATCAACATAAAGATCTTCCCCAAAGCGAAAAGCCAACTGATGGTAATGCCCTGCCGGAGTATTTCCTGTAGGAGCAGGAATTAGCGACAATTGCTAAAGGCCCACCCAAGCTAAGCACGCAAGACACAAACGGCAAGGACACCAAAGTGAACTTCAAAGCGAACTCCAAAGCGAACTCCAAAGCGGACCCCAAACCTCACCAGGTGAGATCGAGAACCCGCCCGAGAAGTTCAGCCATCGTCCTTCTTCGGAGACCCTCCTTGGACGAGATTATGAAAAAAGGGCCGCACCAACTACATCGCTAAAGGCGTCTGTATCTCGAGCGATGTTTCTTTTTCTTTGTTTCTTTCGTGGAAATAGCTTGAAGAAAGCGGCCCTAGCTGTACAACGATTCTAACTGCTTCAGCGCGTGCTAGAATGGGTTAGGTTTTTTTTGGCGCCTTCGGTCCGGTATGTAAGCGAGAAGCTGAGAATTGTTTTGTTTAGAAGCAAACCGGCCGATGGTGGCGAGGCTTAAGGTGTACTTTGGGAGCGCGCCTGCTATTCGCACAACATTGAGATACCAAGCGATTCAAACACAAACTAGTTTACGACGAGTACATATACATCAGACTTTGCGCCCTGCGTAGTGTACATAAATTGGGTGTGTTCCTACAGGCCCCTGTCGGATTGAGAGCAGCGACTCAAGTCTCGCTCACGGCGAGCTGGTAGATAGATAGAGGGTTGGAAAGAATAATTACATCAAGCGGCAGTCATCCTGGTCGATAAACATGCTCACCTGCGAGAACAGCGGTTTTTGTCTTGGCGATTTATGAGCATGGGGAGATGTAGTTACAGCGGGGACGAGTGCTTCGAAAAATCGTGCTCTCGGAGATGTGAGTTGCATTTTGTGTTACTACCATCTAAACGACTATCTAGCACAGCCGCCAAGCCTACTGTATGCCAACGTCGTCGCACGGGCGTCGAGATTTCTTTCCGCAACTGTCTTTTATCCTTCCGCGGTGTACTTAGTAATTAATCTAGGCTAGTCAACTTTCTCGGTTTTTTTGCCGTTCCTTCGTCATCATCTTCTTCGTCAGATTCGTTACGCAAAGCTATGGTATGGTCGAGTCCTTGCTCCCGCGCCCATCACCTATCCTCCATAGACAGAGCCTCCCAGAAGCAGCGGAGTGTCGTCCAAATCATCCCCCGGTCGGGAATGGACCCCGACGTAGCTTTGCGAAGAGGAAGGAGATGTCGTGTTGCGATGACTTCCGTGGAGTGAGATTTGCGGCCGGCCCGCTTACCAATCCTTCGAGATATCGAAGCTCCACTCGAACTGGAGGTGCTGCTTCTTGTCGTCGTCGACAAAGGTGGAGACGGCGTTGTAATGGCCGCGAGCGATCATGCCGGATGGCGCATCTTCTTCCTGGACTAGCAAACACCAGAGTCAGTTGAAGACTTTTCTATCACTCGGCCATGCTACTCACAGCGCTTGGTGTAGACAGGTTGCTTGTCTGTGTTGGGGGCGTAGCTTCCCTGCAAAGCAAAGTCAGTAAGGCAGTCAATGGTTACACCAAGCATGCTGGGCTGTCATGTGAGACTTACCAACATCTCCGAGTCCTTGCTGACTCTGATGCCCTTGCGCTTCACTATCTGGACATACTGCAGTCCGCTCAGAATCTCGTGTTGGACGCGGAAAGATGCCACCATGGTGAACTTGGCTCCCTCCTTGATCTTGAAAGGCTTGTCCTTGAGAGTGTTCTCACTGCCGGCCTGGGAGAGATCGATGGTAACGGGTGGTCGGCCGGGAGACTCCATGGTGAGTGACTGGATGATGCAGACTCGTGAATCGTTGGGATCGGACAGGTCCTTGCCGCCTCCGAGACCTAGTGACTTCTTGTATCGCTGGAGGGATTCGTCGTTCGCATCTGCCTCAAACTTAGTAACCTTGACATTTTCATCTGGTGTAATGACTAATGAATCTTGAAAACGGTAGATGACCTCTGCGGAAGCAGCCTGCGCTAGTTCTTCAGGGGAGCCGGTGGGGCGCTTGCTTGAGATTGTAGCGACCTCTCTCTTGATCATCATATTGGGCAGTCCTCGGCAGGTCAGCCCCAAGTCAAGGTTGCTGTTGCCGACACCGTCCCGGAACAAGGTTGGGTACAGGTGAAGAGATACGCGAAGGTTGGAGTTTGGAGCAGCCCTATGCAAGAGGCTTGCTATTGACTTTGATTTCCTGATTGCGAAGGAATGTCCACTTGGCGCAGGTAGTGTAAAATTGATGTTCTGCGTAGAAGAGAGGATTGGTGCAGAGCCTCTGTGGTAATGTGTTCTATCATACGGCTCCTTTCCAGCTAGCCAGGCATAGACTTTAACTTCTGGGCTCATAATCTCCTGTGGTAGCCATGATGGCAGACTTCCGCGTTCCAGTTTGCTATCTTCCTGGCCGCTACACCTGCCAACAGATTGGCCGCGGCGCCCAGGGTGCCTCCTGTGCGAGAAGGTAGCATCCCAGTTGTTAGAGACCTTCAGAGGATAACGGGGCAGGAGATGTGCGGACCCGGGTATGCTGGCATCCCGAAAATAGTGGCAGTCATCCACCATCCTTCTAGGGCTGAGGATCCTGAAGGACAATGGAGACCACAATTGCGTGTGACAAGAGGAATTAGTCCAAAATGCGACAGGGGGAACAAGGTCGAAGGCGTTGCATAAACAATTGAAGGCAAGTGTGGGTAGATGGTTCTCTCGTTATGACTGCGAGGGACATGGATCGAGACGGCGACGAGGCCTTAACATAGCGTTAAAGTGCGGTGTACGCAGCTAACGTCTTGGGAATTGCTTCTCTCTTTTTTCCGCCTGTCTTTTCCAGGCCCGGTGGTAGCTTGGAGCATGAAGCAAGGCCCTGCCGAATGCCGCCTCTGGGCGTAACCAGCCACTGGCACAGTTGTCACAACCACACAACCACACAACCACACACACAAGGACCATCACTGGCCCTCACAAAAAGTTCCTGAGATTGTTCATACCACCCTTGATCTGGCTAAGACTGGGGTGGGTATTGATATTCTCCCCCATGTGAGGAGAATGCAAAAACAACCTCCAGGTAGCTATTGTACACCCCTCGACTTCTCACTGAGCAGTACTCATAATAGAAGATGCAAATCGAACACTTAAAGGAAAACGGAGCTAAAGTCATCACATACCCATACTCTCATACTCGGCCAAGCTCTGCTTCGGCTGTGAAAGCTTGTATCCTTGGGTCTCCTCGGGGAGGTGGTCATTTTCTTCGTGAGAAGCCATTGTGAAGATGCACCAAGGTGGGTGTGGGTGGGGAAGAGGTATCTAAGTATGAGAGAAATAGAGAACGGAAGAGCGAGGATGGATCCTGTCGGGATTAAATCTTCGAGGGAAAAGGTTCACGACCTGATTGCCAACAGGCTCTCGCTATAGGAAAACGGGCCGTTCGATAGCGGAAGGGAGGAATTGAACTGGCGGTGATGTTTTGTGAGGTGAAGTTCTACGAGACAGGATGATTGGACGTCACAGAGCGGTTTTGTACTGCGGGACAATCAATGGTGGGGCTGTTTTGGGGGGGTGGCTGTTTGGGTGAGGGGCAGAGCCCCTTTTTGATTCATTCTGGTAAGCAGCTCTCTCTACTTACAGTACCTACCTATACCCTAACCTAGGACCTAAGATCGATCGAAGCCCAAGCATGATGCAGCAATGGGAGTTTCGGATGGATGTCGGGTATTCATTCATAGTGTTCCATGGATAAATACTGTACGCCTAGAATAGAACATTTAGGTACTGTATGACTATACTCAAGTCGACCAAGCATAATCTAGATACCTATCTGTCCTATATTTCTTATGGAGGCAAGAGGGGAATCGGACTACCTGCCTATGTACCTAGGTACCTAATTCAGAGATATAGAGCAGCACCAAGCGCATATGTATAATGAGAGATGTTCTACCTTTCTAGTGCAATCTACCTAATGAGCAGACTTGACGCGAGATTTGATCTAAAATACAGGGCCAACAGTAGTGCTGATTTTCATCGATCAGATTGGTAGATACCAATGTACTCCGACTTACGCCCCGAGGTCGCATCAGAGTGTCTCTAGGTAAGCCTCGCAGCCCTTCTAAGCCCAGCAAACGGGGACCATGAGTTACAAGATCGGGCTTATATCTACCTAGGTAAGTAGGCTATCCTCTAGGTACCTACTCTATATCACATGACTTCGTTTAAACTCTAGTGCATGTGTGCTAGGCAGTTCAACTTTTCTCTTTGATAGAGTACTGAAGATGGATTACTGGTTGAAGCCTGGAGTGGTATTGTACGTGTTGGTAGATCGTGTTCATGTACTCAGTTCTTAGCAGAATACTAGTCTAGTGTAATAGTGCAGAGATGGTCCCCCCCACAGTAGATGGCATGTTAATTTACTCCCGGACTTCTACAACATCAAAATCTACACCCCAGCGATTAGGACGTCTCGAGCAGATACGCCGTTGACTGTAATATTGCTGGTCCAAGCTTCATCTCGCTCATATTAGTGGCGGGGTTAGTCTACCTGTCTACAGCACCGTACAGCACATCTTGACGAACCTGGCCCAATCGGATATTGGGTAGACTACCTAAGGTAGGTACCTAAAGGTACGGTGACAACCCGTAGCAGAAGCCGTAGACTCTGCCTAGGTACCCACCCTACCTAGCTGCTGTAGGATGCTAGGTAAGTACGTAAGTAAGAAGAGACAGTAGTTCGCAACCTGCACTGTCAGAAATTACTTCCCCAACCAGGAAAGCTTACCTGGGCTGTAGCGAAGTATCTAGCGTGCTCACATTGGCACTAATACCTATCAAGGTAACCCTCCCTTGCCCAAGCCCTGTTTAAGCCTATCTGAGCAACTCCCCTTGCCATCGAATAACGCTTGGCCGGCTCCTCCCCCAACCAAAATTGCCCATTCCCGTCTCCTCTGCCTCCACTCCTCCCAACCTGGGCCAGCGAGCTTCTCACGGCTCTCTCGCCCTTTCCCTTTTCTGACAGAGCTCGAACCCACCGAAGAAAAACCAACAGTTTGCGCCCCGGTGCCACTCAGAACCCCGTCTCCCTCTCTCACCTCATCCTCAAGTCAATTGGTACCGACCGACTTGCCAGGTATTGATTCAGCACTCTCCATCTCTCCACGCCTCCGACAGGACCTCGTCGCCGGCACACGAGCTTCTTTTTTTTTTGCTTCTTGTTTATCTTGCCCTTTTAGAACCCCCTCCCCCCCAACGTGAGTGAGATCCATCATCCTCGGCGACCCGCGCAATTCGAGCTGAGCTCTTCGTCGCGCCTCGATGGCGGCCCTCGAATCCGCAACCTCGCGCGACCAAACCATCGTCATCATCAGCTAACCCGCGCCATTAGCACCAGGTCCTTTCCCTTTAGAGTTTTATTTTAATCAGATTTTTGCCCCCTCCACCGTACTTCTCGACCGCGGCGCATCGCAGTCTTGCTCTTCATCACTAGTCTAGTCGCGTCAAGAACCCGATAGTACTAAGTATATCTGTCAAGATGGCCGGGTCGCGACGCCTTCCGGAAAAAATCAATCCCCTCATGACTGAGGACATACCAGTCTGTAAGCACTGCGTCGATCCCCTTTCCGTCGTCCCATAGTTGCTGATACCTATTACAGATACTGATCTCGTCTCGCGCCGGCGTCTGGGTCAAACCCAGCTTACTCCCAAAATGGTCGCCGCTAGCACTGCTGGCGAGGTAGACCCGTCAGCCCTGGGCGTGTTCGATTACGCGCACCTTCGAGCCCCCCTCCCAAAGGGCATTTCATCAGGCATTTTCAAATCTTCTCCGAGCTCGTATTTCCTCATGCGCCGTAGTCAAGACGGTTATGTTTCTGCAACTGGCATGTTCAAAGCAACGTTCCCTTACGCTGAGGCTTTCGAGGAAGAAGCTGAGCGCAAGTATATGAAGTCGCTACCTACCACGAGCCACGAGGAGACAGCCGGGAATGTATGGATTCCTCCTGAGCAGGCTATGGCGCTAGCAGAAGAATACGGTATCGTACCATGGATCTCCGCTTTGCTCGACCCAGCAGAAATTCCTGTCACGAATGCTCCAGACAGCCCGCCAAAGAAAATCGCCGCGCCACCCAAATTTGACCTTACGAACCTGTCGCAACCTACGCTGGCGCCACCTACCCCTTCGTCGCTACCCCGAAGCACTCGTGCTCGTCGTTCTGCAAGCCCTTCGAAGAAGAGAGCTATTGCTTCTCCACGCAAGCGGTCTGCCAAAGTCACAACTCGCCAAACCAGTCCGCCTGAACCTGTACCTGCTCAAGAAGAAACCGAAACGGAGACTAACGGTACAAAAACCGAAGATACGGTGTCTACAGCCCCCACTGAGGATATCACAATGAAAACTATTGAGAAGGAACCAGAAATTGTCTTCGCACCAGTCGAGGAAGAGCCCAAAATACACATTAAGGTTGGCCAGGAGGTTCAGTTTAACGCGGGCGTTGAAACAACACAGACTGCCGTGGAAATCCAGCTACCTGTTACAGACGGCCCGCCAAGTGCAGAGGAGGCTGCACTAATGATTGAAAAAGCGAAAGAGATGGTTGCAGCCGCAGCTGCCGAGTCTGCGGAGAATGCTGCGATCGACGAATCAGCTAGCGAGAGCCACAAAGGGAAGCGCAAGGCCGATGAGATTGCTGTTGACGAAGAAGATGAACAAGTAGATGAGCCATCTGAGGAGCATAGATCCAAGAAGGTGAAAACGGAAGTTCAGTTGAGGAAACAGCGCGTCAGAAACCGAGCACTGGTTGGTCTTAGTGCGACGCTTGCTGTTGGGTGAGTGTTTTCCGGCTCTAGAGACACCGTTTTCAACCGCTAACTGTGCCCAGCGCTTTGATCCCTTACGTAATGGGCGTATTCTAGAACACGATCCGCAACATTTTATAATTCTCGAAGATTGATTTGATCTCATATGACATACAGCCCTTATAGCCTATAATTGGGGGCCACGCAGTTGTGGGAGCTCCTAATTAACTGGAATATCCAGTCATTCACTTTCCCGTTGCCCATACACATACCCCCAGCAGCTGGAACACAGCTACTAGTTTTGACTGAAATTTCCCCTCATCTTGACGAGATGACGCTTGTATACACCCCTTGACAGATGGAGGCTCGCTTGGATGAGCGGGATGGTGGTTCACAATTGAAATAATGACCATTCGTTCAATCCTGTAGGAGGCTGTAGTCTCCTATTTTCGGTGGCGTGGTGAATGTGAAATCCGTGCTGCATGATTTGACCCATGACCTAGTTTACTCGCTCGTCATTCTTAGGAGCCGGGTGCTTGGAGTATCCACATGTCATAAATTCGCCCATCTCACATTTTATCTGTCTACAATAAATGGTTATAGACAGCGATGTAGCGAATTACGGCTATTCGGCCAAAAAGGACGTTGTTCGTGGTCTCTTCTCTTTACGCCAAGGGGGAGAGGAGGCTCTGCATTAGGACCGGCGGAAAGATATCAAAGCGAAGCTAACGAGGAGGAACCCGGGGGCAACGGCCATAAAGGTAGGCCCTGCGGACCTTGGGGCCACTGATCTTACTTCAAGTAAGGGAGACTCCCACAGTCGCTATTCCTACGTATAGATGCAATGGAGAAGAAGATGGAATTCACGTTGTCATATACATACGCAATAATCACATTTACAATAAAGATTTAAAAAACGGCCAAGGCCGTGTCCGATCTAATGCGGCAGTGAACCATTTTAGCACAATGGAACACGTAAGGGAAGCGAATCGCCCCGGGGGTCCTGGTGACCTGACGCCCGGTGCCTCAGCACCCGGTCTTCCCGCCGTCTATCAATCACTGCCAGCCGCGTTGGCGGGAGATGCCGTTCCACCAGTTGCGCAGCATCCAGCCGTCAAAATCCGTGATCACGCCCGACGATCCGGCCAACATGATGAAGTTGGTCTGTCCAGTAGGCGTCCAGTCTAGAGAGATGTTAGTCAACCAATTCCACAAGGACAATTGTACGAGTTTCGGGCATTATGTGTCATCGTACCGTAGACTATCAAGTTCGTTAGCAGATGCGTAGATAGAGAGGCTGTCGCTATGCTCTCACACGGGAGCACTTACAATCATCAAGACCAAAAGTGTGGCCCATCTCATGAAGCAGGATTTGAATGCTATCCAGTCCCAGAGAACCCATCAGGTACTCGCGCCCCATGCGCTGGCCCCAATCACCACCGGCGCCGCCGCCAAAGCCATCCGTGAGCCAGAGGGACTGGTCGTAGTGCGCGGCGGCACCGCCGGGGCACGAGTTGTAGTTGCCGTCCTGGTGGAAGAAGCGGCCGCAGGCCGGGGCGCACTGCGGTGCGCCCTCGGAGTCCCTGTCGGTGTAGACGGTGATGCCCGAGGTCGAGCCCTGCAGCAGGGCGCGGTCCCGGACGGCCCAGCCGACGACCTTGACGTCGACCTTGGCGTACGGGAAGCCGTCGTAGCCGTACAGCCACTTGAACCACTTCTGGTACTGGGCGGCGTACACCGAGGCGATCCGCGCGCGCTGGGCCGCGGTCACGGGCGTGCTCGACTCCCACCGCACTGTGACCGCTGGAGTCAGTAATTACTCTTTTTGGTAGTTTCATTGCTCGCGCTGAGTTCTACTCCGAGACATGCACGGCGGGAGCCCTCGAATTACTACAAGGAGAAGAAAATGACTCCAGGAGTTACTCACCACACACGTTGATCGTGCCGCCCGTCGCCCGCACCTGGTCCCACCCGTAGTTCCGGAAGCCCCAGAAGTCCCCGTACGTCGACATGCAGTGGTCCCAGACCTGCCTCAGCGCCGTCGCCAGGTTCGACGGCGGGTTCCACCCGCTCTGGCGCCCGGCGATCCGCGGCGAGGGCGGCCCGGAGCGGGCTACTGGGGCCGGGAGGTCGGGGATGTTGGCCCACACGCTGGCGTCTGTGTCGTTGCTCCCGGGAAATCCGAGAGCGGTTGTCGATGCGGCCAGCGCGAGGGTGAGAGGGGCGGTATATCTCATCTTGGCCAACGTAGACCGGGACAACACGCCGGATGTAGAGAAAGAAAGAACTGGTTAGGCCGTGGATGGCTGGTGGTGTCTCTCTCAAGTGAGCTAATCGGCCGCCATCGCAAGGAATTTATATACCCTTATGTCCATGACGACCCAACATGAGGCCCTCATCTTCATGGTCCCGAACTTGAGCGTGTAAGGGATGATCAACGCCATTGGCGGACTCAACCTTCACTGCCAAGGTGGGCGGGAACGAGGAGCTGTATTTTTCCGCGTGTCGTGAGAACTCGGGCCAGGCTTACGCCTTAGTTGTTTCATTACGTTCGGTCGGGGGTTCTCCGCCAGCCTGGGATGGAGAACAAGTTTCTGGCTTGGCAGCGTGTTGTATGTTTCCACCAAACGTCTTTATTTCCACCGCTAACACTCCGTTGTTCACTCCGTCGTTCAGGGGCGCCATCTCGTGGGGGTGGAATAATCAGCTACGCTCGCGCCGATGTCATTCGACCTGTGTGCTGGAGCTCCGGAGGAACAGCAACGGTCGCCGGCGAAATTGACGCCATGCCGAGAATGTCAATATATCGGCGCCACCCTGAACGAAGATGAGTGTCTGCCAAGATGCGGATTCGTCGTCGTCGAGCTCGGCTCGAACCGTGTTAGTGGACGTGCCGGCTTCAGAACTAGGAGCGATGAAAGAATGGGCTACCAAACGTTTGGTCACCTTTCTTGGAATACGATCTATTAAACGGAGCGTCACGCCGCGTGGCTACTAGATCGTGTTTAACCTGCATTAAACATTCCCTGACGCAGTTGCGTGGAGTGTAGATAGGTATCTAGGTAGGTATATGTCTACGTGTATTGCAACTTGTAAGTTGGTGCCTGCGTCATGAATGGCTTAATAAGATAGGCGCAGCAACGAAAATGGCAGCCTATCTAAAATGTCTACTAACTACCTAGGTACTTGAGCATCTATCGTGAAACTTCGGCGGTTGCTAGATGATTATACCGTCCAATTTACAGTGCAACGCTGTAAAAGACACCGTACGTATCTGCCCCTGTTCCTAAGCGAGTCGGATAGTGGTCCGAGCTTGAACCGCCAAGGGGGAGGATAAATGAAAATTTCCACAGCTTTTTGCTTAGGGTGATTGACTTTTCATTTACACCGTCTTTTTTCGACTTTCCTCACGGGAGCATAAGCAAGTGTTCTCTCTCTCTCTCTCTCTCTCTCTATGCAACCTCAGTCATGTAGTCCAGTTAGAATCAACAAGGTTGAAACATGCCTTGAATTCTACTAGCACTGTCTATGTTTTTGTTTACACAACAAAAGATGCACATGACCGCCTTAGCCCACTGCTGGCGATCATGGGGGGCTGCTGGGGGTGCTTAGAGTCGGCAATGGCCGGTTCACGGTTCAGCTGCACCGCTCCCGGTCAACAGCCACCCCGCGAGCCGAAACTTGGGGAAAGCTCTGGGGATCTGCATTCCTAGCCCATCCGCCCGATACCTACCGTACCATCCACGACTCATCCTCCCAAGGTAGCTCGTTGCGGTAGCTCATCGTCTTGGATTGAGCTGTATCTGCGTCGATTCTTTCGCAGGGGTTGCATGCATTGAGTCCACGCACCAAGCTCCGTAACGGGGTACCTAGTAGTTTTGGGCTACGTGCATCGCCTTCTCGTCTTTCACGATGGGGGCACGCCACCTTCTCTCCAGCTCGCTTCGGACTCAGCGACGAGCCTTCTCGGCTTCTTCGAGGCGGCTGGATAGTTATGGCTTTATAGGCCTTGGCCAGATGGTACGTTTTCGCTGCACCTACCAACATTACACCGTTCGTTAACGCGTTACTATGCAGGGCTACCAAATGGCCAAGAACCTCCAATCCAAGCTATCCCCGTCCGACTCTGTACGTCTATTCGACATCAACAAAGATGCTATGGACCGCTTAGCCGAGGACATGCGGACATCACAAGCTGGCGGTGCCGTTGTTGAGCTAGCCGAGAACGTGGCTGAAGCCGCGAAAGATGCTGTAGGTTTACCCTTTTCCATGCCCTTTCACCTTTCCATCTCTCTTTTTCTATGATGAGTATGTTCTATCTATGATCTAAGTTGGGGCCGGCTCGCCGGCCTTATTGTGATTATTTTCTATACATAAAGCCAATCCTCTGAAGAAAATCAAGACCCATAACTCGTTGTGCTGCTACGAAGTTGAAACTTGAAGCTAACTCGCTATTGAAGAACACGGTGATAACGGTTTTGCCTGAGCCGTCGCATGTGAAGGGTGTCTACTCGGAGATGTTGAAGTCCGATCTCCCACGAAAGCCCAGGATCTTCATTGATTCTTCAACTATTGACCCGTCGTCTTCGCGTAAAGTTGCCAAATGGGTTGCAGATGCCAACCAAGGCCAATTCGTCGATGCCCCAATGTCCGGCGGAGTGGTGGGCGCTACGGCCGGCACATTAACCTTTATGCTCGGCTCCCCAGAGGAACTGGTGTCCAAGATAGAACCAATACTGTTGCGTATGGGTAAGCGGGTATTGCATTGCGGCGTACAAGGAACAGGCCTCAGCGCCAAGCTTGCGAACAACTACCTTCTCGCCATCAACAATATTGCAACGGCCGAGGCCATGAACCTTGGCATTCGGTGGGGCCTTGAACCTAAGACTCTGGCAAACATCATCAACGTCAGCACGGGCCGCTGCTGGCCCTCGGAGGTCAACAATCCCGTCAAGGGCGTAGTTGAGACAGCGCCTGCAGGCCGTGACTACGCCGGTGGGTTCGGTATCAGTCTCATGAAGAAAGATCTCAAGCTCGCCATCATTGCTGCCGAGGAGGCGAGTGCAAAGCTCGAGCTAGGCGCTCGTGCGCGTGAGGTTTATGAAGATGCTGAGAAGATCGAGAGCTGTAAGGGTAGGGACTTCTCGGTTATCTATCGGTTCCTTGGTGGGAAGGAATAGATATCATGTCGATACTCAGAGTTACTGCGTAGCAAGCATGAACAATATCACCTAATCCGCGTTCTATTGTCACTATTATTGATCGTGTGAATGTTTTGACTTGAACTTGCATTCTTTAATAGGGGAGTTAGTATTATAAAGTCGCTGGGTAACAACGAGAACATTCCAACCCGGCAGTGGCGAAGCGGCCTGAGCCCGTCGTCTTCCGATTAGCATGTCACCTTGCAGGGAGGCATGTAAGTATGTATATTCGCTACCATTTCCCGTGCTCAGAGAATATATGAAAAATATATATGCAAATACAATTGTGTGTGTGCATAGTATGCAAGTAAACTAACTCACCATACACCATACAAACATCCTAACCAGCTTCGCGACGCGGTGCGATCTAAATAACGAGCACAAGCACGCCCCTCTAGATAGCACATTCCGAGGCAGACAAACAGAGCAAGGCGAGGCAAGGAGGTCTGGGTAACTACTTAACTTAGTATTACCAACTTTGTCTAGCTCAGGCAGGACTCAGGCCCCGGCTGACCCCTTCTCAGTCATTTGACTATGATACTCGTAGCTACGGAAGGAATATCTAGTCTGCACGTAGGTCGCTACCCTGCTTTTGGCCTACTGCGTGGCCGTCCGCTTCCGCCACTTAAGATTCCAGTTTGTTTTGCTCTCTTCTACATACCATACCAATCACAATACGAAATCACTTGAAGAGAACAGCCCTTGTATCCCCAAAATCTATTGTCTCGTCACACAACTACTCTCTGACGATACGCACCTTGTGCTTTTTGCCGTTGGGCTAGCCCGGCCGCGTGGGTGCGCGTCAGGTTCTCAGATACCCTTAGCCTTCAAGACGGTTGACCGATCTAGCTCCCCTATCTCCCTGATCCCCCTGTTTATACACTGTTCATCTAAGACGGAAAACGCATACTCTGCCGAGCCAACGCTCACTACCACCGCAATTTACCGCGAGGGATTGCAATCTATAATGTTATGGCTACCTCGATTCACTACGCGTCCGGCGTATGACAAGGCGGTAGAGGTATTCATTGGCGAGAGCGATTTGTCCAGATTGGTCCAGGTATGGTGCAGCGAACACGTTGGTATCCCGTTCCTAACTCGTCCATTAGCTTGTTAGACACACTGCAGCATGCTTTTCACTTCTCGTGTCTCATCATCGTGTCTATTACAACACAAGGTACGACCGGTCCATAAGGATGTAAACAAGATCTCCATCCCAGGCAAAGTCTCGAGTGCGGTCCTAGAGTTAGCCGAGGTTGGCCACGGTTGCGGTATCGGCAGCGCCCTCAGCAGTTCATATCGGCGGTACTATATATAATGGTCTAGAAACCTATATGATATAGATCACACGGTCTGTTTCAGATACACGGTGCGTCCGCTCCTATGCTACTGCTGTTATTGTGATCGGTTGGTACTTGCTTGCTTGCAACCCAAAAATTCCCCAAAACTTCTTTAATATTTTGAAAAAACACGTTTGTCCCTTTGGGCCTTTCCATAATCTTCTCTTTCAACTACCGACCATCGAACTCCAAAATTTCTAATGGTCCAGCTTTACCGCGTGCCGACGGACCTCCTCAACTACTTTGCCATTGATGTTGGAGTTATTGGGTCATCATTCTGTCCAATGAAGCAGTTGGAGACTATACTTGTAAGTCTCCGAGTGTCAAGAGCTCTTTGAACTGCATCGCTGACTCCAGCCTAGCATACTTTCATTAGGGCACCAGGGTCGCGATTCTGTCTCTTGCGCACCATACTTCAAACCTCAATGCTAGCGTGCGATAAATCAACGCACGCAAATGTGTCATCCACGATGCGGCCTGGGCGAGTGCTTCTACATTTGACTGCTCAGGGAGGCTTAAATCTAGAATTTACGGGGCAAGATTGCCGTCTACACCGTTATGGTTACCTCGGTTTTCCACACTTCCTGTCCCGGAACACACGGCCTGTCAGGCCACTCTAAAAATGAGAAAAGATAGTCGCACTATGTCGATGTCAACACTATGGGAAGCTGTCTATCGTCCGATACACCAAACCATACTCCACGAACTCGTTGATCGGAGAGGATTTACTTTCACGTTGTCCCATGGGAGCCAAGTCCATTTCTATATGAGATTGTCATATACCATTGTATTCGAGTCGTACTATACAACATAAATGCCAGTATTACAACAGCCATCGAACACCGATTCTTATCCTAACAACCTCTCAATATACGACGATTGAGACCCCTCTATGCCTTTCTCGCTCTTTCTCTATCACTTCTTCTCATACCCCTGGAACTGGCTTCTGGGAAATGCCGCACATGCACTTCGACCCAATTCTGAGAATCCTTTTGGGGATCACCAGCTTGCGTCGTCCTCTGGACGATAAGTGGTATAACAACCCATCCTCGTCCATCTCAAAGTTGTATCCTGTTGGCTTTTTTAACGTTGCTAATATTTTGTCTAGTTTTTTATCTTCAGGATATATCCTTCAATGAGTTTTCTTTTGAACTCCTCGTCTATCTGCACTATGCTTGTCACGTATGCGAAAGATGCTGCGATATCGTCCAATTCTGATTTACGATCATCAGACGCCTCTCTCTGATCCGTCTCGTCTATTGTTGTCGGCAATCTAGATAGTGCATCCGGCACCAAGCTCACGCGTCCTGGAATATGCCTGACGCCCGGTCTGTATTGATTCAGGCATACAGATGCCGCTGTCAGTATTGGATTCATCTTGACGATATCGATTGTTTCTTCTTCTCTTCTATTTTTTAGAACAAGCAGCAAGCAAGTACTAACTGATAACAATTACAGCAAATAGCACAATGGCACCAGGTGTTACTACCGAGCCGACGAAAATAACTACTGTTGTCACGGGGCAAAACGACGCCGTTATTGCCCAAGGGGCAATAACGGTATATAGACCCCATTTTACCGCGACAATTACTAAGGTGGCCTATATCTGGGCGAGTTGTGCCGTTGGGGCTCTGGAATTTTTGGTAGGGGGAGTACTTATATTATATTTATTACTTATTTTATAGCTAGTTTATACCGTTTTACTGAAGCGGTGCGGCAATGCCAGCCGGATAATACAGGGGCTAGAGAATTAGCCGAACAATTCCCAGGGCTTATAAGTCTTTGCAGTATGTAACTTTAGCCAGAACTAGCACAGCACTCACCTTCCTCCTTATTGAATTTACTTGCGTTACCTTTGATCAAGAGGCCTCTCAATGAATTATGTGAATTTACTTACTATTGGAAGCGTATGACAGTGTTCTACCTGCTTTAGGCAACTTGCGTGCCCCTGAGAAGGCATGTGAGTTGTTTCACTACCTATTAATAGTTTTTATTTTAAAGCTATTAAGACCTACACCATGCCTATTGCCTACTATGTGGCTACCCTACAGTGACCTACCGGCGGCTGGTCCTCACTCTGTAGCCTTTCTCATGACAGTAGTTCTATAGTAGTACAGGTCTACATAAAGCGGCCGAAGGCCCCCATAGCCTGTTAAAGGCATTGAGGAATGAATTGATCACCCTACTAAGGCCTAGCCAACCTACTCTCTAGATGTGGCGAGTCTCCTATTTACGCTGGTACCAACCCTCCTGACACCTAGCTATGCAGTTACGCGGCACTGCGGCCTCGTATCTGCTGCCAAAGTAATCTGGACCTCAAAGTTATCGTTCGGGCCGCATTGAAGCCGCTTCCGTATGACAATATTAATTTTCCCGTGGGTGAGCACCTCCGTGTCGACGCTTCCCGCCTCCACGCAAAATGGTTGAATATTGAAGGCTGTAACAAGGGCTAGATATCTAGGGCTTGGCTCAAATTGGCTGTATTAGGTAATAATCAATCTAGGCTCTCAAAGGTCCTGAACCTTCAAGATCGATTGAATCTATCGAGGCCGAAGGCCTCCTATTTATATACAGAATATTGAGGCCATTTCCTCGCAATCGCTCTCGGTACGAGGTGTCTCGGCCTGTAGGCGAATTGCAGGTTCATGGCCTGATGAATATTATGATAAATATATTGCAGCTGAAAAAGGTGAGTCAAGGTGACCAAAATGGCAATATTAACCGTGTGACAAAGGCTGTAACAAGACCCTAGTTGTAGGCATTTCGTGTCGGCCCTTGAAGTAATACTTATTAAGCGAGGTCAAAAAGGAGAAAGTAGTTTTAATGCATATAGTATTAGTTTTATTGAGCTCGTTAGTGTGGAATTAAATCATTATAAATCCCATGTTCCGTAAGAATTTTGTTATGCTATTTAGTCTCAGAGTGAATAGGGGCTTCGTCACGGCTAGGTAGCGTGTAGTGTGGTGCAAGGCTTAATAGAAAGATCGATTAATTCCTGATCCCTCGAAGGTTCTAAGGGGCCTTTGGCCCCTTTATGTAGACCTAAATCTACTATATAACTACCCCTACGGTAGCGGTTACTTGCCCGACACAATGCAAAAAATGAGAAGAAATAGCAACAAACAAAGGAAGACACCAGCGCAAAGCTCCTCCTCCTTCTTCCTGTCGTCGTTCTTCGGTGCAGTATTAGGCGTGGTGACACAAGCAGTTGGAATTTTGACAGTATTCCCATTTCCCTTGTTGTTTTGTTGTTGTACTCGGGTTGGAGTGTTGAGGCACGAACCGTGAGCAGCCGGAACTTTGACAGCATCACCGTTTCTCTGATCGTTCTGCTGCGGTGTTTTGTTCAGTTTCTCCGAACTGACGCTCGTTGCTTTGTCCTGCCCAATTTCCGCGTCGACAATGATGTGTGAGATTCTACCGGCATGTGTGGCATGGAGACACTCGATGAATTCGCTACGAGTGAGACGGGACGCTTGCGATGTTGCATGTCCCGGCGCGGTGTGCGCACTGGCACCCGTGGAATGGGGCCGTGATGCGAGATCCCAGACGAAATATATACCCTTGCCGTCTTTGACGGATGTTTTGAACTTGCCCGCTGCTCGGTCCAATTCATCGCTTGTCTCGTATAGACACGAAAGCGGGCCCTCGCTTGCAGCCACGATCTTATCTTCGAACTCTTCATAGGTAGGCGGGCTTGTCAGGCTGAGGCTGATTGGTACCGTATTGTGGGAGCGTTTCTTCCCGTCGCCAGAAAAGGGGAAGACAACCACAATGGTCGCAGATTGTCCGGAGTCTTGGCTTCCAAACGTATATTCACTGCCGGATTCGGGGGTCGCGGCCCAGCTACTTTCGTCGCTAAATACCGGCAGGTCATCACTCTCGACCTTAGGAAGGGTTTGCGAATCCATTAGATCCTTGCGAATTTTGAGAATGCGAAACTTGGTGTTGTATAAGTTGAGAAGGCGAAACTCGGTCTTGTGGAAGTGGGTAAGATTATGTGAATGACAGAAGAAGTAGGTCTTGTAGTGAAAGGATTTGCGGCGGAGCTGGCGGTTTATGTTTGTCAGGGTCGGACTCCGGAGTGAGATTGAGCCACTCGTATGTCACCGTTGGATAAAAGGTAAGTAGGCGTTAAGTCTTGAGAGAATTAATTCCTGAACCTCTCCTAGTAACTGGGAGGGTTCACACCTTTATATTGACACATCTACTCAATATTCCACTCCGGCTGGGTACCGGGTAGCCCCCTGCTACCTACGGGCATCCTAGCTCCTCACAATGTATGTTTAAAATTTTTTTACTAATAGAGTTAAGCTTTGGGCGCGATGCTTCGTACAAATTGATAATTAAACATTCCGTGTAGAAACTTTAGAGGAGCTTTCCTAGAAGGCCGTGTGTGAACCTTTGTAGGGACAGGGGGGCCGGGATGGCCTCCGGCGACGCGTATCCTACAATACGTAATACAAGAACTCAGCACTGCATACTGGATGTTCGGTATTAGAGAGTTTAACTCGGGATACTAGCCCCCTGATAATATTCGTTAAGGGGAATTTGAAATGGGAGAAATACAACACATGTAAGGCCTGGTAACACTTACTGTAGAGGTAGTTAGGTATGCGGGTATGTAATCTTAGGTAAAGCGGTATTATTCAAGATCCTAGGAACCCCTCGAGCTCCGCTTTTTCATCATCTTCCTCATGCTCTGTATCCTCGTCTTCGTCATCATCATCGTCATCTTCATCGTCACTCTCCTCGTCCTCTTCCTCTTCCTCTTCCTCGTCCTCCCCGTCTTCTGATTCTTCTTCTTCCTCTGTCTCCTCCTCCTCCTCATCCTCAGCAAGGAACTCGTCCAGCGTCATGCTTCCGAGCCCAGCAGCCGCAGCAGCGCCAACAAGCCCATTGTTCTTCCCTCTAGCTCCAGCATCCCCGAGCGTCTCGGCCGCGGGGACCGCCCTGCGTCCCTCGGCGGTATATTCCGTTGTGGTATCCTGCGCCCGCAGCTTCGGGTCCGGCTCGTAGCCTTCAGGGACCCAGTCCGGCAGCGCCGCGTAGTCGCGGAGGGCATGGACGGTGCCCGCGCCAGCGAGGACGAGCGCGGAGGAACCCAGCAGGAATCCCTTGCGCGTCTCTGACGGACTTGGGGCCTGCGGCGCGGGCTTTGGTGCTAGGAGCATGAGAGTGGCGAGCTGAGGAACGGCGAGAAGAGCCTTGTAGAGTCTGGTGCGATCGCGCAGGTCGTATGAGGTGTCGTAGCGGACTAGCAATAACAGGTAATCCCAGAGTCTCGGTATCGGGTGGTCTGTGGATGGAGTAAAGCCAAGCGGAGCGGGGTTCTCGCTGTCTTCTTCCAGTGTGAGTTCTGACTGTGTCTCATTTTCTGCTTCTCTGTTGATATGGTGAAGATATACTTTCGCGCCGAGAAGGACAATCTGTCGTTTAGCAACCTCGGACTCGTTCGCAAAGTCCTTAAGCAGTATTCGCAGCACATCTGCTGCGATATTGTCCTCACCGTTCAAACCTGAAAATTCACCTACGAGCCATATGATGGTTGCGCGGGCATGCGGATCCGTCGCGGAGTCAAGATTCTTCGCTAGCCTCACAACTGTGCCCACGTGTGCTTGAGGCTCGAGTTGTATGAGGTGACGAATAACCGTCAGCGATTCTGCGGCAAGGGTCCCGTCGAGACTTGTTATCTGTCCCAAAAGCAACCGCATGCAGCGTGGTGCTGTCGCCGGATCCCCCTGTGCGCAACGGCCAATAGCCCGAACAGCTTCCCGAACCAGTGCCTTATTCGTGCCTCGTGAGAAATGTTCTAGCTCATTAAGTATCAGGCTTTTCGTTTGCGGCGGGCTATGAGGAAATATTAAGGTGAGGACCTCGAGTTTGAGTTCCCATACAGGAGCTGTGTCAGTAGCACGCACGAGGAAGTGCGACGCATATTTTACAAAGGAGGCGGGATGCGCTAGACACACAGGTACAATGTTGTAAAGCGCAATTTGTTCGATATCCTGTGCCCCTCGTAATAAAGCAATCAGGGGACCGATAGCCGTCTTCGTATATTCCGGGGTGCCAATCTCCACATAGCAGCGAGCCACGGCAACCACAACCCCGGAATTGCGGCTTTGTAACAAGGGTTTTATACCGTTTAATAGAAGGACAAGGTCGGGGTCGAGAATTATAATCTGTTCACCCTCGGTCTCCGTGACAGCCTGTGTTCCTCCCTCCCCATAGAAGTCTTGAAGATCGGCCGTAGTATCCTTGGACTTCGCACTCCTTGTCCGTCGAGGGAAGCATTTCCGGGCGTAAAGCGTCATCATTCTCAGCGTAGCTAACTGACCCCATTCATCCATATCGACGACCTTCTTAATAAGACTTCGATAATGCTTATGGATCAGATCTATACGCTCGGGGCATATCTCCATAAAGGCGTTGACGGCTGCGCCGGCGACGAAGTACTGCTTGTCGCCAAGGAGCGTGGTCAGATATTCCAACAGCTGGGGGAGGGTGGTGGGCTCGAGGCGGTAGCACTTGGGGATAGCGAGGGCAGCGGCCTTGCGCACGTGCGGCGACATGTCTCCCACCCCCTTCTTTATGGCCAACGACACGATCTGACTGATGACGGGGACTCGAATGCCGGACATGGTACGTAGGGCAAGGGCGCGCACTTGAGGGTTTGTGTCTGATAAGGATTTCTGTATGGTGTTGATGGATAGCAGGGCGAGATCGGGCTCTTGCTCGGCATGGTGGATTAGGTATATGTAAACGAGTTTCTTGATTTCTAAGTTCGGCGAGGCGACATTCTTGACGACGGAGGAGAAGAAGACGAGGCCTAGCTGCTGACGGTACATGACCTGGCGTGGTCGTATGTCAGTATGTTGTAACAGCGCAAGACGGCAACGGGCAACGGTATGGCCGTAGGGGGTGGTGTGGGTGGTGTGGGTGGTGTTAGCAGGCAGGCATACATCGAAGACGGCCCGTAGCCCCTCCAGGACCTCGCGTTCATTTCGACTGTCGAGACGCTTCTTGACCTGAGCTATAGTCGAGCGCCGTACGGTGACGCGCGTGCTCCGGGAAGCGAGGGCGGCGTCGAGGGTGAGCTCCCGAGCTGTGCAGGGGGAGCAGGTCAGCGGACAAATGCCGGTGTGGCGCCAGTGTTTCTGTGCTCACCGCTCTCGAGCAGGTCGGAGATCCGAGAAATGGACTCCATGACCGACAGACGTTTCGCGCCGATAGCGACGGTGTAAAGCTGTTGCTGTCCGGGTCGCGTGAGACCACCGGGGTGATGGGCGCACTTGGAATCGGGGAAAAGTGACGTCGGCCAGATAAGGTAATCTACTATCGACTAGTCTAATACTTTACAGTAGGTGCTGAGCTGATTTGGCGGGGCAGTTTTCGCCTACATCCCACCTGCCTTGCTCCACAGTCCACAGGGGACCACAGCCGGGGACCACCGCCCCTGTCCATCACCAGCACGTCGTTGCCACACCGAATCAGGCCCCCCCCGTTGATTAGTACCTGTAGCATATAAGCTGTAGATGCTTAAGTACTTACCTAGGTAAGTATCTATAATTGTGCTGTCAAATAAATTCCAGCTCTTCTTTAAGGACCAAGCCCTCTATACCCTCTTACTTAGGTACCACCGCCACTATCTATCTTATCACGTACTGTCTTAAGCCGAATGTCTCATCGATGACAACCCCGGTTTTCTTATCCCCGGCATTACCATCCGAGCTTCTCTCTTACATCCTCGACCACCATGGCTATCCCACCACATTAATCATATGTTCCTCACAAGCCGAGTTCCTAGCATCGGTAGTCGAAGACATACGGAGCCAATCACATACAGACATACCAAACACAACCCAGCAGCAGGATCCACAGCAAGGTGACCTGTCACCTCATCAAGAGCCTATAAGAGAGGGGGCAGAGATCAAGCATGCGCTCCTCTCTTCGCCTCTCTACCAAGTCGCAATATCTCGGCACATCCGCGTCATCTACGTGCCCACCGTTACTCACTTGCGTGCCTATCTCGCCGTCTTCTCACCCGATGAATCCAGGGTCCCAATCCCACCAACTTCTACGTTAACAAGTAGCAGTAAACCGCATCTCATCTTGTACGGCTTTCTCAAGCTCCATCGCGATACGAGCGAGTGGAGCGCACAGGGCCTCAGCAACACAGCCGCAATCCTAGTGGATTTGGTCCACCGCCTGTCGTCCTGGGACGCGCTTCTCGTCGAGCCGCGAGACGGCCCGCGTAGTACGGCGTTCGAAGGGCTGCTGCACGAAGCGGTGCCCATCTTGAACGGCGGGGCGCGAAGGTTGGGGCCGGATTCTGAGGAGGGCGCTTGGACTGGACGGACGGTTGAGGTTGGTAGGATCTTGCGGCGGTGGTCTCGCTTCCAGAGGGCGCAGTGGGACGTCAGTGATAGTCACGACTAGACGGGAGCACTCGATGATTCACGCGACTGGAATTCTTATATTCTTTCATGCTAGGCTCGGAGCCGTGCGAAATCAAATACTACCTGCCCAATGCCGCTGCGGACTTTGCGCAGCGGCTAGTTCATGCTTAGACCACCTTAACGCCGACAATTGGTATCATTAGCTACCCTTTCATTACCTCATAACACGTGTATATGACAGCAACGCATTTCAACGCTGATGCTGACGAGCTTCAGATAGCCTGTTCCATCTCTGTGATGTACAGCTTGATGTGTGACTCCATCTTGAGATATTCGTCGTATGCACTATGCACTTCGTTCTCGATGTTTTCCTTGAGGTCAAGCATCTGTCCCATCGTTAGCTCATCTTGTCTTGGAAGTGCGTCGTGCATGTATAGAATCTTATAGGCCATACCTTTTTCTCGGTCTGTTCGATACGGACTCGCCGCCTCTCGATCTCTGTGCCCTTGGCTGCCCGTTCTTCGGTAAGTTTCTTGTGCAAAGCCCGGAGTTCTTCCATCTTCTCCTTAGCTTCTTGCGCCTTCTCTCGGCTCTGGTCGCGGAGTTTCTCCGTGCGCTCATTCCATTTCCCCAGTTGTCTCTGCAATAGAGCCTCTGTGCGCTCGACTTCTCGGACATTATTCCCTCGCTCGGATAACGCATCTCGCTGCTTAGTATTTCTCGCGTGCTCCTCCTCCTCCTTGGACAGCTCCACGGAGATCTCATCTAGGAGCTTAATGCAAGATGCCACATCGGTTGACACTACGCCGAAAGAATCCGTCGAGGTTTGCAGCGCCCGCGCACGACGATCTAATGAATCAATGTGGGATTTATCCGCACTCAGGGTATTATTCAGCTCAGTTAGACTGGTTTGGAGTGCCTGGGGGCTTTGGAGTGTGTAGGGTCGCAGCTTGGCGCTCTCCTGCTTAAGCAACACCTTCTCGGTAGTCTTGTGTTCCAGGGTTTGCGCGAGCTCTCCTTTCTTTGCTTTTGCATCCTCTAAGCGAGCGGCCACCTTTTCCTGATTGCGTCGTAACTCCAACAGTGTCTTCTTCAACTCTTCATTGCGCTCTGTCTTCTCGCGAACCTGCGCCTCCATAGCCTTGCGATTGTGTCGCATATCATGGAGTCTTGTCTCCGCATCTTGGTTCTCGCCGTATAGAGTCTCGATACGCGCCTTGGTTTGTTCAGCCTTGTTGAAGTGCGTGTCGATGACGTTGGTTTGGGATTCGCGGAAGCGCACGAAGTTGATCAAATAGCTGAAGATCTTAACAAGGCGCGGGTGCGTGGGCTTGTACAAGTCGGAGAAGTTGAAATCTGTGATGCCACACTCAAGTAGCAGCCTACGCAGCGACACGTAAAAGCCCATCAGATTGCGTGTATCGGGGGGCACAATGTCGACGAACTCGCCGCAGATATCCTCGGCAGCGGCGCGCATGGCGGGCTCGACAGTCTCGCGGGTCGTGTTCAAGAGTAATTCGGCAAACCACTCGAATATCATCTGCACCTGCAGAGGGTTGGGCTTCTGGAGATCCGCTACCGTGAAAGGAATGCCGATGTCTGTTATACATCCCACAATCTCCTTGTCGGGCAATCGCATGAATGCATCGGCCTCCTCCTCCTTCTTGCGCGTGCGCGACTGGGTTTGCGACGGCGGTATTATCGACATTCGCGGGTTGTATGCCATTGTGTCTTGGTTTTTCTGGCGCTTGATAAAAGAGTCCTATTTCGCCGGTGCAACATAGGGTTTTCGCATACAATTGCAGTCTTGTTTTGCCGACCGTTGTGGTGGTGATGCTGGTGGTGGTGCATTGTTTTGATGATGGTTGCCATGTGCGGGCGTAGAAGGAAAGTAAACATGTAACCAGGCATGAACTCTGATAGGCTGGTGTATTGGGTTATCGATAAGAAGAACCATCCACGCCTGGCGCTTGGCACAGCTGGTCCCAAAACAAAGTATTACAGAACATGGGATTTAAAATAATTTAACTCCACACTAACGAGCTTAATATTATATATTAAAAATATTTTCTTCTTTTAACCTGGTTTAATAAGTATTACTTTAAGGGCTAATACTAAATGCTTATAACTGGGGCGTTGTTATAGCTTTTAATACTCAACTATTTTGTGTAGATATTTGTTTAGCGGGCCCGCGACAGCTGCGAATTGGAAGCCGTTAAGGTGGGAAATGTCGACATGGAGATGCTTACTCCCTACTTAACGCCACAAGGTATAGAGATAACGAATTGTGTTGCGAAAGGGCCGGCAGGGGCAAGGGCTGGACCGTGAAGACGGCGGCTGAGTTTCCAGAGGCCTAACCCTCCCGGGCGGAGCCCCTCTGGTTCTGTGTAGTGCTGTGGCGTTAAGTACTCTCTGGGTTAATTCTTAAGAAAAAAGTGGAGTTACCTTTAGGTAAGCAGGGGAGGGCTACCCTCAGTTGATCTGTATGCTCGTAGACAAGCGCACGAATGGCCCTATCGGTAGGGGCCGATCGGGACTAACCGATTGGCTCGCTTGCTACTGTAGATCTGGGGTCGAGGATATGGTGTTATTATTCGATTATTTGTAGGCGGAATGCCTACTAGGAGGGAACTAGTTCCCGTCGTCTAAGAGAGAGAAGATTACGAAGACGATGGTTCGGCTTTAATACACCTCTATCGTACTCTCCAACTGGCTGGTGCGTCTATCCTACTCCCCCTTCATAGCGAGCCATCGAGCAAGTTAAAGGAAAAATATTCGATGATAGGCACTCTCTACCCGGAACGGCGAGGCGCCGCATGATTCGTCCGGAATCGAAGTGTTTTGTGTACTGTGCTCCATCATCAAATCATTTAGACTGCTACTTGCATGCTGCGGGACCTTACCTGGCCTACATGTTCACGATGCCGACTATGTACTCCGCCGAGAAATAGAAATATACAAATTTCTATTTAATTTAATTTAATACATTTTAAGAAACACATTTAATACAAATAAGTCTTAATTAGCTTCTACGCTCATCAAGAAAAACTTTCAGTGCTCAAATAGCCGTTGTGTTAACTAGTTTTGGTTGTGGACTTCTATTGTGGCTGGTTTGGAGCCGACTGCACGGCCTAGAAAGGCGCGTATAAGGTGGATGCGTACGGTAGCCCCGACTCCGAGTGCGTGGGTCATTCTCGGGGTAGTTGTACGCGACCCGGCGCTACTGCGCCAGTACAATACTTCTTTAACCAGTGGTGGATGCGAACCAGTGGCGGATGCGAAAACCTCAAATCCATTTTCCGCGTTAACGTGACGGAAGCTAGGCTCCGAGTGAGGCTAATAACTTCAACTTGGCTCATCACCTAGAAGACACTGCAGCCTTAAGATATAAGAACTAGATAGGAATAGCTGGGTCTTTTTCTTTCGTGTCTTCTGATTCTGAGCACTTACCTTTGTCCCTTAGGGTGAAATACTAAAATCAAGGTTTACAAGACGGAAACAAACTCGATGTTTTTCAACATAGCAGTTCTCGCGTTGGCGGCCTTTGCTGCGGCCCAGACTTGTTCCCTCCCTTCGACGTACAAATGGACATCGACAGGCGCACTAGCTAACCCAAAATCGGGCTGGGTCGCTTTGAAGGACTTCACCCACGTGCCTTACAACGGCCAGCACCTGGTGTATGGAACTACCCACGACCCTGGATCAAGTTGGGGCTCGATGAACTTCGGCCTCTTCTCAAACTGGTCCAGTATGGGCACGGCGAGCCAGAATGGCATGAGCGCGTCCACCGTTGCGCCCACCATATTCTATTTCGCACCAAAGAAGATCTGGGTGCTAGCCTACCAATGGGGCCCAACTGCCTTTTCCTATCGAACATCGAGCGATCCCACCAGCGCGAACGGATGGTCTTCGGTACAGCCGCTTTTCACCGGCTCCATTTCGGGTTCCAGCACTGGTCCGATTGACCAGACACTTATTGGCGATGCGTCCAATATGTACTTGTTTTTCGCAGGAGATAATGGAAAAATCTACCGCGCTAGCATGCCGATCGGCAATTTCCCAGGGAACTTTGGCTCAGCTTCAACAGTCGTGCTTAGCGACACCACCAACAACCTGTTCGAAGCGGTTCAAGTCTATACTGTCGCGGGCCAAAACCAGTACTTGATGATTGTGGAATCAATTGGGTCTAATGGACGGTATTTCCGTTCATTTACGGCTACTAGTCTGAGCGGTTCGTGGTCGCCGCAGGCTACATCCGAGAGCGCACCATTCGCGGGCAAGGCGAACAGCGGTGCCACATGGACCAACGATATCAGTCATGGCGATCTAGTCCGCAGCAGCGCTGATGAGACAATGACCATTGATGCCTGCAATCTGGAACTTCTATACCAAGGAAGAGCCACGAACTCCGGCGGGAGTTATGGTCAATTGCCGTACCGACCGGGCATACTAACATTGCAAAGATAGAGAATTTGTCAGGCGGACCTTGAGATGGGAGGGTCTTGCAGACGGTCTAAAGGTAGAGAGAAATGTAATACTAAAGCCAGCTCGCAATATCAGCCCATGAATTAGGAGTACCTTGCTATGAATTCCCAAAATTGTTGTGGTGATTGTACGTACGTGGTATATACGGAGATATGCCGGCTAAGTCATTCTAAGTGGCGCGCTTAACATCTCTATATACAAGGATCCTATATTAACCCAAAAATCATTCAACAGAGCTTAGCTGACATATAGGTCAATTGTAAGGCAATAGTAGATGCTACTTGTTAGGTGCTCTCACGGATTAAGAATAGGGGTTGTCACGTGATCTCCCATCCTGTATCTAAGTACCTAGGTAGTTACGATCTCGAAAATAGTTTAGAAATCTTTGCGCAATAACGAGAATTTAAGGCCTCCATAAACACGGCTCCCTAAATTAGATTCCCTAGCTTATATTGAATAGGCCTATTGGTAAGTTTCATACTGTCGACCTTTATGCACACCTCTCCAGCAGCCTATCGAATCTGTCAGGTTCGACCACCCGCTAAATAACCTGGATTTTCGCGAATGGAGTTTCTGGCTCCCGGAAAGGCCTTTCCATCGCCCTCAAGGTCTTGAATTGTTCTGGCAGCTCCATAAATTCCATATTCATGACTAGAAGTACAATGATAATGCGGAATTCCATTGATGTAAATTTTGCGAGCTATGCAAGTTTTGGTTATTAGAAATTGAGTGAAATCACTGTATTTTGCGCGATGGAGTGTAAATGTCTGCGCGAAATTGTACATCACGACTTAAGCTAAGTCTTTGCGGTAGACGCTTGATGTTCACCTACCCGTGCAGCCGCGATAACCGCCTCCAAACGCAAGCTGTGGTAAAGCATAAGCGTTAAACTTCTCCTTCCAAGTTTCTTCGTCCTTCACGAGCCACCTTTCTGGGTCGAAAAGATGTAACTCAAGACCTGCCCTGCCTTGGAATCCATCGCCTCATTTAGCATTAGCCTTGACGGGTTGACTGCTTTTGATGTGCTTAAGTTCGTCGACGGCAACGGGTGGGTGGTTGGCGTGATAATTCATGAGTGACTCGGCCTCCTTTGGTATCTCGTAACCTCCAATTACTGTAAACGAGCGACGGCATTCTTCATTGTTTTGCTGATTTCAGCCGTCACGGTGGTTCTAAATTTACTATACCGGTGGTGTAAGTCTGAAGCTTTTGAGCCCATTTAGGTGCAAGAGTATTAGGGTTGCGGACAATCGTCTGCCTAATATTAGTCACTTTCTCATTGATGAATGTACTGTGTGGTAACTCTTTCTTGTCAAAGTTGGTCGACTGGTTGTTCAACCGCCGTTTAAGCTTTTCAATCTCATGCCTCGTCATACCAGGCTCATAACCAATCATAGCTACCCAGATAGCATCGAGGGCTGCGTTCTTGAGGTCTTATAGGACGTTGAATTGTTGGTCCTTGTGAATGGTAGCAGCCTTGAGCCGCCAAAGATTCAACAATTCGACAGTTGCCTTATGTATCTTCGGTGCTGCAACCTTCCAGAGGAACTCGAAGCTCATAATGTCAGCCCACACTCGCTTCCGGAAGCGAAGCTCTGGAGTGGCGTATTGATTAATAGATGCCTTGAGAAACATGGGAGAGAAAATGTCCAACGCTATTGGGGCTTTGTCGAATTCTCTGTTGCGCCGCACAAGGATACTCTCGATCTCTTTCGGATCTTCTAGGACCACCAAGGGTTTGGGCATAGCAGGAAATAGAAATTGGACAATGGGAGATCTTCGTTTCTACATGGTTACTGTAAAGATGGGATTGGAGTATTCCTCTGTCTTCTGAATGACTGGCACGAGGGCGGGGATATCGCCAGTGACACGATTTGATGATGCTTCATTGTGCGGTATCCCTGGGTACGGCTTTGGATACAGCTTGCGGAAGGCCTCCGTAGCGATGGGGGTAGCGAGCGGGATAAAGAGGGCATGAAGCAACATGCTATACTACGACAGCAGACGGTTCAGTTCGGTCTTAAAGCTCTACGCTGTGGCCGCGAAAGTGATAAAGGGATTGAATATTGAAAGATGTGCAATGGTGCGGCGCTGGCGGTGTTGATACTAGGTGACAAAGGGGGGGGGACGCTCCTCACGCGCGCTAGGAAGCCAATTCCAAGTAATGCCTACATGGATGGACATAAGCAGTAGATAGCTTCGATATATGCTGTATCGGGGTCTCCAGCGGACGCGAGCATGAAGAATGCATGTATGTACTGATTACAGCAAAGAAGAGCACGCCCCAGTGCACATAGAGATAATTAGGCAAGTACGTGGGAATCCTCAGGGGTTGCGGCTTTATACAGGAAACCGGACATGCGGACGTGGAACCAGGTATATGCCTATGTATACAAGAGCTTGAGAACAAACCACTACTATTCCTTTGTGAGCGAACCGCCTATTTGTGAGTTACACTCAAACATATAGTTAAACTTAGTTGTGTGTGTACAGTAGGGATAGGAACAGTTGAAATGTGCCTAATCCCTTTAATAGTGTATATGAGCCCGCTTACAAGGTTATAACCCAACTTGTAGAATGAACACTTCCCGTCTTTGAACGGCTGGAGCAGAGTGGTAGCAGCGCCCGCATCATCCTTCCTTGGCTGGTCACCTCCAAGAATTATATTTCTCGCCTAGCTCTTGGCGCCAGGCTTTATCTCTCTCTATCAAGCGTGTTCCAAACGCGAAAGGTCTGGAAGCCTAGATACAATGCTATGGATTATCCCTTAGATAACGAATGAGATTCGGGGGAAATCGTCAATTCCACAGTATCTCAATCATAAACGATGTTAATATACCAACGACAGGTGCAAATTGGCCTCCTACAGGTTAGTATACTGATTACGGGCGCCAACAGATCGTGGCGGCCGGCGATCTTAGCATCCAATCCGGAGTGGGAGGTGACGTGTGCACGGGAATCGATACTAGTCCCCACTAGAGGTCGTTCCACTCAAGGCAATGCTGCTTCGACGGGGTAGCATCGCTACGACTATTTTAGATGAGGAGTAGGCCGCACCCATGCGGCGTGTGCATGTGCAAGAACCGCCTTACTCACTGTAGTTAGAGAGGCTTCCCGCAAGCCAATCGGCTGGTTCACAAGTAGCAAAGCTCCAGTTAATAATGAGTACGGCGTTTATGCTTGCTTCCTTCTATCTCGAGCCTTCGGATTGGAGTGGCACTCCGGTTCTCAACCACCATCTCGTAGGAGCTGGCACAAAGTAGGAAAACCAGCTGTCCCGATTTACTTGAGATATAGAACACGGCGAGGCTCTTGGGTGACACCGGGGTACCAGCTCCATTGGGCTTGTCCCAAGGCTGACTATTGGGACAGCGCGTATTGATAGAAGTTGGCAAGGGACAGACCCGAGACAGGGTCCTATGATCCGGCTATAGCCGTCGTAGGGCTGCAGTGGAGTGGATATGGCCCGCCCCCAGACGGCAGCCATGTGGGGAGGGCATGGGGCCTAGACATTGTAATGTAATGGTAGCTGTAGTGGGTTCGCTATTACGCACGGGGGCCTTTGTCGCTAGGACGGGTCGAAGGTGGCACTTGGATTGGTCATCCCCTTGTGTCACCTAACCTACGGGCACTACCTAAGTAAGAAGTACCTAGGTAGGAGGTAGGCGCTTAAGGCAGTACGTATAGCTCTTGTCGCGGAAAGTTCTAAGGGGTGAGAGCACGTACCTACTGTGTAACAGTCCTACATGCTGTGTGTGCTATACATGTAAGTAAATAAAAAGAATACATATAGGTACTTACGTATGTGTGTTGTAGGCATTCACATGTACATAGATATACACTGGCGTCCGCATACGTGTAGACATATAAGACACCTACGTACAAGTAATACTACCTAGGTAGGGGTACAGGTTGAAGAAGCTTCTATGCTTCGAACAAACCCATTCCCATCAGCCGAAGCAAACATTCAACTAACAACAAGATTGATGAAATTATTGTCACCACATCAGTAGCCACTCATCGGAGTGGGCGCCATCTACTCTAGGGGCTAGATCCTTCATAGGTAGCGTGTTGCCACTGCCCAAGCAATCCAATACTACTTAAGTACCTAACCTTGGTGTAGATACTACTCCCTAGCGAGAACGACGAGTCTCGCCACTACGCGGCCCATACTACCCAAGCAAACGAGGCATTTGATAACATTATACGATTAGTTACACTCTCAACACTCCCCATTTGGGTGTATGACTGACACAGCATTGCTCACTCTGTTGTTTGATTTAGGGGGTAGTGATGGTCACACTCTAGTATTAACTAGAAGAAATCCTAAAAATAGAACTACAGCATCCATTTTAACATTGATAAGCCCCCTTGGCCCTGTGGTACTAGTACACGTCGGGAGCCAAGCAGCTTGATGTCTAATATTTATATCTTGTTTGTTCATACTAAAGCCCAAAACTGAAGTTTGCGCAAGAGAAACTTCCCCGGTTACACGTCTCGGCCCGGCGTCTATTGGTCCCAGAGTTCAAATTCTAAAAACATGGCATCTAATCAAGACTCTATCCTATCCCCTTACTTTCCGGCTGCCGGCACCAAGGCCGTCCTCACTATCGTTTCCTATACTGTCGGCTTCTTTATCGGAATTCTTTTCATCAGTCGTGTGAGAAGCATATACCGTGCATTCAGTTTTACGATACAGCTTCTATACATCTCAATTCCAAGTATGTTATCGCCCCTCCCCCATCAAATTCGTAACTAAGAGCCCTCGCAAGAGCATCCTTATTATCACTAAGTGCCGGCACTTTTCACTGATACGGGCGGGAATGCTAGCTGGATTACGCCTAGCAACGCAACCGATCTATATCTGTTATGGTGGTACTTCAGGTGTTCGGGTGAGGTGGGAGGTGATAGAGAATACACTTAGGAACTTGTAACGTGGTGGCAATAGAATAATTTAGCCTCTCCTATCACAAGCAGTGCCGAGGGATATGGTGTCACGGGGCGGGCCGAATATTCGCTCTCTCAAGACGCTGACCAATTGTTTTGAGGACCTCTTTGCCACCGGTGTGCACACAGCCCCCGAGGAGGGCACAAACATCCGGGGCGCATAGTTACTCGTTGCTACTATACCCGCATCTAAGAATCTCAGCGCGCTTATCAACTCAGCATCAACTTCTTGATTTAAAAAAATGATGTAAGGCCGCATCGCTAAATTAACAAGTTAGTGTTGGGTAGACAGTGTATGCGTTTCTAAGCAACTCACCAAGAACGAGCAGTCTTGTGTGTTTTTAATGCCGAAATGCCTTGAAATCTAATGTTTGCAGTCGGACATAGTCCTAGGTGCTACTGGCGAAAGCACATATGTTTAGTGTCAATTGGGAAAGGGTATGGTAGTACGGAAGGATTGGCGGAAAACAGATAACCGCGCTATAAGATTGGCGTCGTACTTTATGTTCCGCTTCCAGTCTGCATGCTACATAACTGGCAGTACAATGGAGTCCTGCTCCCAACCTGCCCCCAACCTTGGCACTACTGTGAAGTTCTGCCTCCACCCTGTATGGCTGGCATCACGATTATGTGTATGGTCCGCTTAGTGGCAAAGCCTTCCATTCGGGCGGCCCAGCCATTAGCCGTCACGCATTCTAAATGCATCGCATCGCGTCCAAGGTCTGAAGGATGATCACTCAATCCCAGCAGGAACTAAAAGTTGAAGAAACCCGTCGTTAAATCGACCGTGATCCCTCAACTTCTTTCTCTGGCGGTTTCGTGTCCGCATACTCTACTATCACTACTAAGCACTATTAAACCAAAGCATGGATTCAATTTTCGGCGGCTTCGATCTCAGTGCTATCCCGGCAGGGATCCCACCGCCCGGGGTCGTGCCGAATTTCGTCGATCCACCCACACAAGCGGAACTACCAAAGATTTTCATCTACGTGACACTACCACCGATGTTGGCGTTCCTGGGTTTGCGTATTTATACTCGAATCAAATATACAAGACTTGGCCTTGATGATGGTGAGTCTGTTGCAACAAGCGCCATTGTATTGATAAAACTAACATCTTGTAGCTCTCTGTGTTCTTTCCGCGGTCAGTTGAGTCAACCTGAGAATTGCTACTGCCTATATCTTACAAAATCAAACAGATCGCAATCATTGCGCACATTGCGCTTTCCTTTGCGAGTAAGCCGGCGCACAATCTAGACTCATCATCGTATCTTTCTAACCCCAGATTACAGTCATTGGTAACCCGGCAGGGCCACACATGTGGGATGTTCCACTGAGTAAAATCACCGTTAACTATGCAAAAGTATTCAAATATACCCTACTTACCGTGTTGAAGTCTTGGATACTTACTATTCGGTAGTTTTCTATTCTAATAGCGATAATGTATTTCGTCGCCGCGCTCTTTATTAAAGCGTCAATCCTAGTCCTCTATCAACGAATATTTAGGCCATCAGACGTTGCGAACATTCTTATATGGATCTGTATCATGATAGTTTTGTTATTCTACACAATTTCTATCGTTGTATTTACCATCGCTTGCGTCCCGCATCCTGAAGATTACAGTACTGGCGGCTGGCTCTCGCCAGTCACCACCCAGCGATGCTATAATACAGACGGACACATTACTATAGCAGCAGGTGCTGTGGGAACCTTTGTTGATATATACATTCTTGTTATCCCGGTACTATTTCTTTCGCGGCTACGTACACCGACCAAGCGGAAGGTGGGCCTTTTGGCGGTTTTTACTGTCGGAACTGCGTATGTACCCTATCATTTGAACTTCTCCATTCATCGTTACTAAACGATCCTAGTGCACTCGCGTTCTCGGCTGCTGGCACATACTACAGATCGAAAATTGTGTCCTCTTCAGAGCACCAAGATCTGTCGTGGAATGCTATGCCTATATATGCCACCAAGTTAGTTCAAAAGCTCCATTTAAGTCTAGGCGGCTTGGAGGCGCCGAAACAATCGATTGCTAATTCTTTACAAAGTGTTGGAGAGATAAACGTAGGTATCATGTCCAGCTGTATGCCAGTGATCTTCGTCCTTTTCAAGGGGTTCACAGCCTGGTCCGCCTCCTGGGTAACTAGGATTTGGTCTTTGAATAGCCGAACTCGAAGACAAAAGCATTCGACGGAGTCTGGGGATGTTCAAATGCCTCATTACAATCCGATAGACGAAAGCAACCTCCCGGTACCACCGAAGGGCGCTCTCACAGGACTGAAGTCTTTCATGCGCAACTTTAACCGCACTAACCCAGCCAAGACACAAACAACCAATATGTCATTGACCCAAGTTAGCGTCGATTACGACTATCACGCACAATTAAAACAAGGAGCCTCAGTCCAACATAAGCCTCAGACAAGAGGTTCTGACCTACTATGATTAGTTGTCAGTTTTTGAAGAATGAATACCTTAGTTTTGATAAGGGGCTGGTATCTTTCCATTTGGTCAGAGCAATATCATCTTCGGAGTTTCCTCCCTTTTAAGCCAGCACACATTTCATCAGCGAAGAATTGAAACATGGGCTAAGTCAGTGTCGCTAAATCTTTCCGTTCTATAGTCACAGCAACGATTGAAAATTTACGTGTTCTCCCCCCTAAAATGGTTCAAAATTTGAGCAAGCGTAATTCGGGATATTCTTAACAATTCAATTATCTAGCCCCTATCCCTACGGGAATTGTTTTAAAGCTGTCAGGTAGATCGTTGGAACAACCAGAGCCAGCTTTGCTCGTCGGTCTTGGATTCCTTAGAAATGACCATGAACTTCACACTGGCTCTAGTAGACTTCAGAGCCAGCCGCATTGTTTGTTGAGAAAGCGATTCATTACACCCCAAGCAAATATTCACTAAAGCCCGACAGTCGCTATGCTGGTGAGTGAGTGAACCCGCCGTCGCCACATAGCACTCAACTCTGTCATACAGTCGCTTTTCGCCTGCCACTTTTGCTCCAAGTACACTGCAACACACCATATGTTCATATCGACTGCAAGAGAATGTTCACCCAGTACTCCGGCTCCTTTCTGTAGACCCCCCAGAATGGGGGAACCGAAAAAGGGAAAGGGGGTGGCGACAGCTAGCCATGCTGGCACCTAATTAGTCGGCAGACATGCCGCTTAACCTAAAGCCCACACACCCACCATTGCTGATTAATTAATCAACGACATGCGCACCAATGACGGTTCGGTGATCCCTAACCCCCAGCTCCCGCCATTCCTACTTTCTAGGCGCGCCAAATACCCCCTCACAACATCAACAGGCGCCACCGATAAGCTGTATAACGTCACATCACACTATAAGAGGATATTGGAATTGTGAGACGGTCTCTCGAGCGTGGTAGTCTTAATATCAGGAAATGCGCAGTGTCGGATAGCCACGCCTCAGTCACAATATACAGGAAATGAGCGATGTTGAAAGGCCTGCCAAGCACCTCACCCGGGCCCAAAGCACTGCAACCTACCTAGGTAGCAGAACGATGACGGTTACGGTGACTGCATGGCTCGTGACAGATGCGAGTGTGTTTATCCTAAGCTAAAAGGGTTTACTTGGCGGCTATACTATAGCTGAGGACTTCCTGTGTGACCAATAAAGTGCGGTTCATAATAGATAGGTAGGTCACATACAATCGTAATGGATGATTGCGCCGAGTCTTGGCTTGATAAGCGTAGTGAAGTTGTACGGGAGGTACTATTACATTTCGCATTGGGGTGTGGCTGTGGTCGCATCGCTGTCTTACGAGATGCAGTAGAATATGCAGGCCAGCCAGCCATAGGATGATGCATACGTAGGTAACCCAAGGACCTCGTCCACGTAAGGAATACCACTTGTCAGGGCTCTACGTAGAACTTTGAGGGCAAGCCTCATGTTACTGTTGCCTTTGTTGAGTAAACAGTGATGGCTGCATAACGCTTTGTACAAAGCTTTTACCCGCGTGGTCTGACTAAAAACCGTTGCCGACTGTTTAGCCTTGGGGAATAATATTACCACGATATTGTCAACTACTTACCCTGTGGTCTAATTACAATATGAAGTAGAATAGCAAGCCATCGCATTTCACTACAAGGTAAAGCGAAGTAACATATATATGTTTTCCGCTACCGAAAGAATGGTAGAGGTGCTCCCTCCACCAACCGCAATTCTACTTCATTGTCGCAACAGTTGTATCTACTATGTCGCGCTCAACCTCGCACGCTAAGATAACCCGCTACCTGATCGGCATAGAGAGGGGGCTTGGTCTTAAGGTAGCCAATAGCACCGCCTTTTCCCCATTCATTCGCGACTCATATGTTTGGCGAAAAGGGGGAATGTAACAAGGCCTAGTCCTACAGGGCTTTGAAATAATAGTTTTAATAATATGACAATCCGCTATGACCTCGTAGTTTCCGGGGATCTATTTTCTCCTTTTAAGTCCTAGAGGTTCCTAGCCTGTTTGTAGACTTCTTGTAACTCCCTTTAACTTCCCCTATTCCGGGCCTCCGCAGCTAACCTTAGGTGTCTTGGGTTTATATCCCTTCGTGTATCCTAGGTCGGTATAGGGGTAGTACGGTAGTTGGGACGGCCAAGGTGGTCTTCTACTTCGGTTCGCCAAGTGTTACTGTAGGTGGAAATTATGTATGGCAAATAACCTAGTCCATAGAACGCTCATGGTCTGTAATCGGTGTGTTACCTATCCGAATTCTTGCTGCCGCTACTACTAGAATGTAGATTTTTGAACCCCTAGCTAGTTGGATGGCACACGCCGGAAGTTTACGCAAGCATAAAGCTGGCTACCTAGCAGTGCAGGTCATTGTCTTGTTCATATCCGAGAGTGAAGACCGAAAAAACCCTTTTTGGATAGGTAGTGAGACACCTCTAGGGCTTAAAAGAAGCGCAAAGTGCGGAATTGCTAGCGAGAGCACCCCCTTCAAATCGAGGAGAAATTCATATTTATATACCATTCACTGATCAAATGACTGCCAATTTTTCCTAATAAAACAGAGGTGCTCTTACCAACGCCTGTCTCCCTCATACCAACCGACATGCTGAGACTAAGCTTGCTCCAGGCTACTGTAGATCAACTTGTTTCCCCAATGTCATGATACCTCTCCTAGAACAAATGACATGTATACATATAGCCGGGGGCTAGCTAACCGGAGTCCGTGAATATCCCACACTTGATATTCTGCTATCTATAGAAGTAGCTCATAGAGTTTTGGGAACATAAGGTTATTTACACTAGAAAGAGCTCTGATAAGTGCATAAATATGTGTGGTTGCTGAACATTTGATATCAAGTTTCGATAGCCACACAGTTTGCAACCGAGCCTTGTTGATCCTCAAATGTCAAGATATCTCAATACAAACCTTCCCCAAATATACCCCACCCTCCAAATACTCGTACGCCTCCTTCAACTCCCCTAGCCTGAAGACCTTCGAATCAAGCATAGGCCTAAGCTGTTCGATATTCCCCTCAACAGCACGGCACATATCCTCCATCTGCATTCTAGTCCCCACCCACACACCGCGACTGGTAAACAGATTCGTCCACGAGTCCAATATCGTCGGCACCTTGGCATTTTCCCCAAGCCCAGCGATAGCGCCAACCACAGCCACAATCCCATCAAGCCTTAGACTTCTCACACTCTGCTCTAACCCCGAAGGTCCCGTGACATCGATGACAAGATCTACACCCACGCCCCCGGTAAGCCGTTTAGCTTCATCGCCCCAAGCGAGTATCTCGCGATAATTCACAACGTGATCCGCACCAAGCCGCCAGAGTACCTCCGCTTTCTCGGCAGAACTCGTCGTAGAGATAACCCTTGCCCCAACAAGCTTTGCGAACTGCACCGCGAACAAACTCACACCGCCCGTGCCCTGTGTAAGCAACCACTGCCCAGCACTCAATGGCCTTCCACCACCAAACAGCGCGTTCCACGCTGTCAAGCCAGCGCAACTCAGCGTAGCAGCTTCAGTAAATGACAGGCCCTCGGGCATTCTTACAAGCCCCTGTTCATCGAAAGCTCCAAGGGTGCGAAATGTGCCGTCAACTGTTGCGCCGAGCTGGCGCGATGTGTTGGCCTCTGTAGGTGGCCCGGCGATGTGGCCTTGCTGCAGCATTGTCACGACTCTATCACCCGGCGCGAACCGTGTTACGTGTTTCCCAGCCGCGAGCACAGTGCCGGCGCCATCGGAGCCTGGGATTATGTTGTCCTTGAAGCCGAAGGGGTACTGGCCTTGGGAGATGACTAGGTCACGAATCTGCGAATTGCTACGTCAGTGGCAAACCTTGAGGTGGGGAGTGCCTGTCGTACGTTTAACGATGCGCCTTGGACTGCGATGTTTGGTTAGACTCAGATGCCCAACAGCGGGATGGGAGACTTGCGCTTTACTAGGACTTGATTATCGCCCAGTTCAGCTATTGACTGTACCGACAGTTTGAGAGCGGCCGGGCCGTCGGTGCCGACAACGTTCCATTGCGATATGGTCTTCGGGATTGGCTCTGCCATAGTACGGATACGTAACCTATTCATATATCGATTTCCGTTACTAGTTCGAAGTCAACTTTGTACGGTTTGATTGATTATCAGCCTGCGTGTCAACATATTATACCCTAGCTGCTAAAAAGCTGATGGTATCGCCTGGGTGGGAAAAGGGGATTGTTTCATTATTAATCAGCTTATGAACCATGAGATATGTCGCAGTAAAGTGGAGTCCATATACCATATTGTCCCTTGAGCAACAACGGTGTGGTTTTGCCCGTGGCAAAATAAACGCCCCGAGGGGCCGGAAACTGTAAGCACAATCGGATTAGCTTACATGATGCAAGATATCATGATTCCACGGCTCTCCACGGCTGCCGTGGAATTAACAAATAGTGGGCTAGTGCCCCAGCAAACCCACCCGGCCTCCCTTTTCTTTACACCTACTAGCTAACGCTGCGGTCTTACCGCCGGGAACTCCGCTCTGAAAACCGATAAGCCCACACATAATAATCCCCTTATACGCGATGCTTGCTTATATGAAGGAACCAAAGGAAGCCTTACTTTAGTTTATTTTGTTTAGATGAAGAGGTGGAGGGGCAGTTTTTTTTTTAAGACTTCCTTATAATCCGAGTTGCATTACTTGTGTATAACCATGTGCTTGTGCACTCACCTGACTGCGTACCTGCCTACGTCCCATTCATGAGGAATGTAACTCATTATGGCAGACGTAGTAAAATTCGATAGACTGGCGGATATAATATACTTACAACTTACAGAATGTTGACCACTGTACGACATAATATCAATGACGAGAAATATATATGGCATGTATTGCCAGACTCTAAAGGTAAACATTTGATGAGTTACATCAGTAGCATACCGCACTTCAAACTTCGCAAGATTAAATCACTAGACCCAAGATCATATTCGTCTAAGTTATCGGCAGTCTGCCTAAATCATTGACCTTCGCATTGACGTATATGGTAAGCTGTAGTGACAAGGCCTTCTATTTGATAGATTCTTGGATGTTCCTATCCATGCAAAGTCGACCGACAGTCAACAGGCTTATGCGGGGGCATCTGGGTTTCGACATGCGCAACCCACCTGGATGTTTGTTTAATGACCATATTTTCGTTGCTCGGGGGCCTTTAGGAACGCTATTCTTGTGCGGCTTTAGGGGATGACGCTTCTTTCAAGAGTAATTCGGAGCTCAACCAGCATCGCAATTTTTTTTTATTCTAGTCTCAATATATCTCAAGCATTTACAGCGATCGGTCTGTAAGAAATTGCACTTCTATTGGACCTCATACTTGGCCAATATAGCCCGCACCAGCAATTGGGGCTTCTGCCATAACGAATGCATTTCGGAATCTCTATGCCCATTTAAGTTCTTGCACGCGCTGTTCAGCTCTAGGTCAAAGGTCCATATCACTAAGGTCAGTGTCGTGCGAAGTTCCATCCATGCAAGACTATCGGTGTTAAAGTGCGTCATTAGTTCCTGTAGGTTGCCGAGAGAAGAGAGCCCCGATGCATCCTCTAGGGCCGAGAGAGAAAGGCTGACTCGCTTCTAGGATATCTTTCGTCTTGTCTACCTTTAACCATCTTTCGGGCTTGAAGGCCAGTGGTTCTGAGAAGTTGGCCGGATCTAAACTGGCGGCAGTTGGGATGATAAACACCGCCGTCTTGAATCATCTTGGGCAGCGGTCATTTCGCGGGGAAATTGGTGAGAGTCTTTGGAAATCGTGCGGACTTACTCCTCTAGGAATCCAGCGGCCGTCTATAGTATCCCCGCCCTCGGGTACCAATCGTGGCAGGGCAAATGGCAGTGGCGGGCAAACGCATCGCCTCACGACACACGGCATCGAGATATCGCAACGGCTTTGTTGTCTCGTTCTTGATGTCCGAGGGGCTGGTAAAAAGTCTGCGCACCTCATTCTTGAGCTTGGCCATCAAATCTGGGTTACGCAAGAGGAAAAAGGTCGCCGTCGACATGGCCGTGGCCGTGGTCTCGCTATCGGCAGCGAGGAAATTCCATGCGTGTGCCGCCGGCTCGAGATCCGATATCTTGTGACGTTCGTTATCGCGTTGTTCCAAGATTCGCGTGTAAAAATTCCTGCGGTTGGTCTCTTGTTGCACCCCTCTCTCTACAGCTTTTATGGCGTATTCGGCGTTCTGAGCTGCGCCCTCTAGCAGTTTTGCGAGTTGCTTATGGAAGACGATACTTGTCACCCTGGCTGCCAGGGGAAAATGCTTCGCCGTCTCGTTCGGCGCGCCCTTATTGAATGAGATGAGCAGTGACGCGATCCAGGGGTGCGGCGTCTCCGTCTCCAGTGCCCCAAACGGCTCTCCAAAGGCCAAGTCACCAATAATGTCGAAAGTCATCCTTTCATACACTTTAGTCATATCAAAAGCCGCGCCTTGCTTGATCTTCCTCGCTTTGAAGACTTGTATAAAGCGATTGATGCTGCCTCGAATGAGGTCTTCTTGTTCCGTCGAGGACGTCGAGGTGAAGGCGTTAGCAAGGATCCTTCGCATGTTGGCATGGCGCTGCGGGTCGCGCTCGGAATCGATGCTCGAGATGCCATGCCTCGCAAAGACGCTACCTTCGTAGAAAATGCCCTTGATGAAGGTTTTGTGTCCTTAACGAAACTCATAGATGTCTTGCCACGATTGTGCCGTATTAAATGGCAAGTCATTCGGTGCTATTCGCACGACTGGCCCATACTTCGGGTGGGGGTCGAGAATCCTGTACGGCTGACGGCCGTCGTAAAACCAGTACGAGAAGCAGATGTTGCGGGCCCTTGCAAGTAATGGACCTGGATACTTACTCAATGGGTGGAATTTGAGGCTGCAGAAAATGCCCCATAGGAAGCGTCCAATGAAGGCCAAAAGAAAGAAACCAAGGATGGTTGTTGAAAGAGACTCTCCGAATACGGCAGCCATTTTGTTGAGTATGATGTTGAGCAAGAAGACGTGGGCATCCAATGGACGATAACGATGCCGTTGCCCCATAATTCGAGTGACATGTGCTAGATGCCGTTATTATTACATATGGAAGGACAGTAATGGAGCTATGTCAGGGGTCTAGGCTGTCCAAGCTCCAGCAGCTGTAGGTGAAAGCATCACATATTCACACCAGCTAAAGGTTACCGGCTAAGGTGTCTTTATACTGTGCTGCTATCAACTCTATAGTGCTCGCAACAGCGATGGCTTATCACTCAACTGAACGGCGATTGCTGGATCGGATGATGCCCGAGGACGCACATCCTCACCGGGCATGAAATTCGGGGGTATCGTCGGGCGACACATGGTGCCGGAATAGAGACATCTCAGGCAAGTCACCGATGAAATCTCGCCAGCGGGTCACTGCCACATCGGGCCAATTAAAACTATAGAGGCGACTGGCAAAGGTAGTGAGATACTGACTATCAAAGTGACCCCGTCATCTAAACATTGATTTAATCTTACGTGAGCCCACGACTGCAGTATTTCCTCCTTTGTACCAATTGTAGCCCTCTTCTCTATAGGGCGTGGCTATCACGGTTGACGTGCGAGCATACGGAGGTCCAAGTGTTACGGAAAAGTGGGTTTGGCCAAGATGGCACGGATAAATTATAGCGCAACTGATCTACTAGTTTTTCTATAGCTCAAACGCATACTTAAACTTTCTTCCTTTTAGTTACTTAAATTATTTAATAAATATTTTATTTAATTGTTATTAAAGTGTATATAAGTTTACTACTTTTATATAATTAATATTTTATTTTTTTATAAAAGTTATAAGCTTAGTTTATAATAAAAACCTATACTTTTAAACTTTTAAAATAATTAGTAAAATATTTATTAAAAGATTTGTTTTTATTTTAATTTATTACTTAAAATTATTAATTAATTATATATATTATATTATTTTAATTATAATATTACTTATTAATTTAACTAAACTAATTGTTAAAAATTTTATACTTTATAACTAATATAATTATTTAAAATAAATTAATAAGCTATAGTTTTATGCTATAGTTTAAAAAGTATAGTATTTAATTAATTTTAATAAATTTAATATAAGCTATATATTTAATAAAGTACTAAAAGTTTTTATAAATAAAAATATATAAATTATAATTATATAAAACTATAAAAATAAGCATTTATAAAAATATATTAAATAGCTAAATATTAATAAGTTTATTAAAAAAAAAGCGCTTTTTTTAATTAAAATAAAGCTTACTAAAAAAAAAATTACTATAAAACTTATTAATAAAATTTAAAATTTTTCTATAAATATTATAGCTTAAACTATTTAATTTAACTATTATATAATAATTTTTAATTAAATATTATAAATAGTTAAAATAAAAATAATAAATATAGCTATTATTAAATTAATTATTTTTAAAATAATTAATTTATAAATATTAATTAAAACTTTTAAAAATTATTTAATATTTATAAAGTTAGCTATAATAACTATAGTTTAATAAAAATATAAAAAAATATTTAAATAAACTATTATTAAAAAAATTAAACTTAAAGTTTAATATATTAGTTAATATAAAGCTTTTTTATAAATATAAATATTTAATTTACTAAATATTAAAAAAATATTTGCTATAAAAAGCTTTTTAAAAGCTATTTAAATAAAAATAGTTTTTAATTAAACTTAGCAATAAATTGCTAACTTTATTATAAACAAATAGTTTAAAAAGCTAATAATTATTTTAAAAAAATATAAAAATTTTCTTTTAGTATTAATTTATAAAAAAATTTTTTAAAAAAAATATATAAAAGCAAAAATTTTTTTTATTTTAAAAAAAAAATTAGCTAACTAATTATAAAGCTATAAAAAAGCTTAAAATAATACTATAAATATATATAAATACTAATACTTTTATTTATTTACTTTAAATAAAAAATATTTATAGCTTTTATATAAATATAAATGCTTATAAAAAATAATAATTAAATTAAATAATATTAATATAAAAAGCTTTTTATTTAATTAAATATAAAAAATTAAAACTTGCTATAAGTTTATATATTGGTTAAAGCTATGCTAAAAAATTAAAAAAAAAAATTAAAAAGTAAAAAAAAATATTACTTAAAGTTTAATAAAAATATTTAAAATAATAAATTTAATAAAATAAATAAAATAAATAAAAAAAATAGCTTAATTTTAATTTTATTTATATAATAATTAATAGATTTTTTTTACTAAAAATTTTTATAACTTTTAAAGTTTATATTACTTTTAAATATAAAGTTTATTTATTTATAAAAAGTATAATAATAAATAACTATAGTACTTTATATTTAATAAATAATAAAAATTTATTAAAGCTAAATTTATTTATACTATTAATAAAAAATAATAGTATTAAAACTAATACTATAAGCTTTTTTATATTAAATAAAAAGTAAAAAATTATATATAATATATTAGCAAACATATAAAAAAAAATATAAAAAACTTAATTTTTAAAAATATTATATTAATAAAAAAGTTTTATATAAATATAATTTTAAAAGCTTATTTATAAAAAAAAAAATTTAATACTATAGTTTAAATTATTTTTTATATTTTAAAAATTTATAATTTAGTATTTTTATTAAAAAACTAACTAAAAAGTATAACTTAGTTTTTTTTAAATATAAATTTATTTTAATTTATTTAAATAACTTTTTAATAACTAGTTTTATTTATATAAATAAAAAATTTTTTTTAAATATAGCTAAACTAATTGTTTTATTATATAAAAAATACTTATAGCAACTTTTATATAATTTATTTAAGCTTAAAAAAAATATAAAAAATTTATAATATTTAAAAGCAAAGTATTTAAAACTTAAATTATTAAAAGCATTAATATAAAATACTAAAAATATAAAAATTAAAAAAATAAAATAAACAAAATATAAAAGCTATATAAAAATATATATAAAATATATAATTTTTTAAAAAGCTTTTAAAAAGTGTTTAATATATTTATTTTAAAAAATAAACTAAAACTTATTTTATTATTTTAAAAAATATAATAAATTAACTTATATATTTATAATTAAAAATAAATATAATAAAATAATTTATATATATATTTTAATAAATAAATTAAAACTATAAGTTAATAATATATTTAAATATTTTAAGCGCTAAATAATATATTAGTATTAGTTTTTAATTTATAAAATATATAATAATATAAAGCTTTTAATAATTATATATAAAAAAATAATAAATTTTTAGCGCTAAGCTAATAAAAAAGGTATTAATTTTAAAAACTTTTTTATATATATAAAAAAATTTTCTAGTAGTAATAAATAAGCAAGTTAAAAAATAATTAACTAAGTATTAAAAATGCTTAAAAAAACTAAACTTTTTATAAAACTATAGTTTAAAATAATATATATAGCTAGCTAACTATATAATAAAAGCTTTTTTAAAATATATAATTTTTATATTTTAGTAAAAATATTTTTAGTATAGTTTAAATAATACTTTTAATAATATTTTTTTAAGCTAGTAATTAGTTTATTAGTTAATTTAAAGTTTAACTAAAGCTTAATTTAAATATATAAATATAAAATATATTTAGTAAAAATAAACAAATTTATTAAAAAATATAAGCAAATATATAAAGTAAACTATAAAGTTTATATTAGTTATTTAATAAGTTATAAAGCTATTAATTTATATTAAATATAAATCTTTTAGTTAAATAAAGTAATTATTATATATAATATAAAATTTAATAAAAAAATTTTTGATAATAAAAAGTAAAAAAAGCAAGCTATTAAAATTAATAAAGCTTTAATAAAAAAAATTATAAAAGTTAAATTTATTTTTAAAAACTTTTTTAATACTATTAATATATAAAAAATAAATTAGTTATAAAAAATTAAATAAAACAATAATACTTTTAGTTAAACTAAAAATAATTTTATATTTAAAAACCTATTAGCTAAAAGCTAACTAAAAAAATACAAATTAAAAATAAAAACTTTTAAAAAGTAAAGCATAAATATTTTAAATATTTTTAAAAATTAACTATTTAAACTTATAACTTTTTAATAAATATTTAAACTAAGTTAATAACTTATTAAAAAAAAAAAAAAAAATATAGCTAATAACTTTAAAAATAATTTTAATATATTATTAAAACTTTTAAAAGCAGCTAAAATATAAAGCAAAAATTTAAAGTTTTTTTAAAAAATATATTTATTAAACCTAAAAATAACTAAAAATTTATAAAATAAAAATCTAGCTAAAAATTATATAATAATAAGTAAACATATAAATTAGCTATAAAAAAGCTAATAAATTTAAATATTATTTATAAAATTAAACTAATAGCTTAAAAATAATAGTTTTAAATATATAAGTTTATATATAATATTTATAAAAATAATTTAAAAAAAGCATAAAAAAATATTTTAAATAATTAAACTTAGTTAAATTTTTTAAAAACTTTTTTGTTTAATTAATAAAAAGCAATTTATTATAAAAACTTAAAATATAAAATACTATATATAATAATTGCTATAATAATAAACTAAAATAAAGCAAAATATATTAATATAATATTTTAATAGCTAAAAATTTATTATAATAATTTTTTAAAGCTACTTTTAAAATTATAAAAAAATTTAAACAAATATTTTTTAAAAAAGCAATTTAAAAAAAACATTTATAAAAAAATTATTAACTTTTAAAAGCTTAATATAATAAAGGTTATATTTTATATTAAAACTAAAAATAACTTTTTATTTTTAAAATAAATATTTATATATAAATTTAATAAAGCTAAATTTTTAAATATATATAAAATATAGCTAATAGCTTAAAGTAATTTATAATATAAAAATATATTTTAGTTAATATATACTATAATGCTTATAGCTAAAACTTTTAAAATTATAATAGTTATAATAATATAGTTTAACTTTAAAATAAAATAGTTTAATATAATTATAGCTTTTTTAAATATATTTAAAAAAAAAAATAGTTTATAGTTTATAATTTATTAAATAGCTATAAATAAAAAAACAAAGTAATATTATTAAATAAAACTTTATATAGCTTAAAAAATTTATTACTACTATAATATAAAAAGTTTATAATAATACTAAAGCATATTTATTTAATTTTTTTACTAAAAAAACTATATTTATTTTATTTAAAAAATTATAAAATTTATATAATCTTTTATATAAATAACTTTTTAGTACTATATTATAAAAACTATATAAAAAAGGTTTAAAAAATAATAAATAGCTTAAAAAAAACATATAAAATAAAAAACTAAAACAATATAAAATAGTTTTTAAAAATTAAAATAATTAAAAATTATAAAATATAAACAATTATTTTAATATATAACTAATATATTAAAAAAATTATATAAAAATATAACTTTATAAATAATAGCTAAATTTTAGTAATATTCTTTTTAATAAAAAAACTAATAAAATATATAAAACAAACTTTTAAAACTTAAATAAAATATTTTTAAAAGCTTATAAAATTTATTTTATATATAATAATTATAATTAAAGCAAATATAATATATTTAGTAGTTTTACTTTTAAAATATTTAACTAATTTTAGCTTAGTTTATATAGTAATAGCTATATAAATAATTAAATATTTATATTATATAAAATATTTAAAAATTACTTATAAATAAAAAAAGCAAAATATATAAGCTTTTTTAATTGCTAGAAATATTTTTTTTGCAAATAATAAAAAAATAAAAAAATTATTTTATAGCTATATTATATTTTTATTTAAAAATATAATTTTATAAAAAGTTATTTATTAAAATATAATATTTATATTTATTATAAAAGCTAAATTTAATATTTTAAAGCTTATAAAAATAAAAACTATAAGATTAAAATGTTTATTTAAAAATATTAATTTAAAGCTTAGCTAAAAATAAATAATTTATTTAAATAATATTTAAATAATTAAACTAGTTATAAATAAAAGCAAAAAAATTAATATTTGCTTATATTATATTAATATTTAAAATATATAATTAAAATAAAAGTACTAAAAAAAGTTTTTTAAAATAGCTTATATATTTATTAATTAAATATTAGCAAATAAGCTTACTAAAAACTTTTTATAAATATAGTTTAAATATTTTTATATTTTTATTAATTTATAAAATATATATTATATAAAAGTTATAAAATTAAAAAAACTAATATAATAAAAATAACTTTTTATTAAATATAAAAGCTTTTTTAAACTATTTTTATATAATTATAATAATTATAAGCTAAAGTTTTAGCTAAATAAAAACTAATAAAAATAAAAATTTAAAATATTTTAAAAAAGGTTAAAAAATATAAAAAGCGTTTTATAAGTATAAATATAAAACTTAAAGTTAATAAAAACAAAAATAGTAGCATTAGTAATAATAATAATAGTAGTAGCGCTATTTATAAAAATAAAAATAGCTATAGTAGTAGCAATAGTAAACTTAGCTACTAAAATTTTTTAAAAAACTTAAATAACTATATATAAATAATTAACTTTTTATATATAATTAATATATACTTTAATAATTATAGTTTTATTTAAATATATAAAATAAAATTTATATAATAATAAATGCTATTTTTAAAGGTAGCAACTAGCTAAAATATAACTAGTATAAAATATAGCTTGCTATAAAATAATTATATTAATAAATATTTTATAATATTTAAAAAAAAGCAATTATTTATAAAAGTAAACAAATATATTTAAAAGTATACTGCTAATATTTTAAACTACTTTTTATTATATTAAAATATATTTTAATAAAGTTATTTGCAAAAATAAACGTTATATATGCTTAATAAAATATAGCATAGCAAGCAGCAGTAATAAAGCAAATATATAAAAGTATATAAATAAAACTAAAAATAAAATATAAAAGCGTTTTAAATATAAATATAAGCACAAGCATAAAGCTAGCAGTAGTAATAGTAGTAGTAGTAGTAGTAGTAGCTTTAGTAGTAGTAGCTTTTTTAGTAATAGTAATAGCTATAATAGCTTTATTATATTTATAGTTAGTAGCAGTAGCAAAGTATACTTAAATATAAATAGCAGCATAAATAATATATAAAAAGCTGCTTAAATATATTAAACTAATTTAAAATATGCTTTTAATTATTTTAAAGCATTTATAAAAAGCTTAAAAGTAAGCTAATAAAAAAGCTAAAAAAAAAAAAAGCAAATATAATAGTAGTACTATATATAATATTAATATATAAAAATTAATAAAGCTATATTTTTATTATTAAATAAGCTATAAATTAATAATAAAAAAATTATAATAAAAAAAACTTATATAATAAAAATTATTATATTGTTTTTATTATAAGCAAAAATAAATTAATAAATATTTTTAAATAAAAGTATATAATTTTTTAAAAACTTATAAAAATTGCTTATATAAAAATTAAAAAAAAAAAAAAAAAATAAACTTACTTTTATTTATAAAATTATATATAAGCTATATAAATAGTTAGCTAGCAAAAATATATTGCTTAAATATTTAAAAGTTAGTAAACAATAATATATATATAAAATAATAGTATACTTTATAATAACATATTTTATAATTAAAGCAAACATATTATATATTAATAAATTTATTTAAATATATAAAAAAACAAGCAAAAAAAAATATAAACAAAAAAATAGTCGATTTTTTGTTTTATATTAATATATATATATATTTTTTTTATTATACTGTTTTATATTTATAGCTTTATAGCTTTAAATAGCTTTAAAACTAAAAAATATATTATAAAAAAGTAAGTTTAGCTAAAATAGCATAAATAAATTATAGCGCAACTAATTTACTAGTTTTTTTATAGCTTAAACATATACCTAAACTTTTTTTTTTTAGTTATTTAAATTATTTAATAAATACTTCATCTAATTGTTACTAGAGTGCACACAGGTTTATTACTTTTATATGATTAATACTCCACTCCTCCGCGAGACCAAGCAGTCTGCATATCCTCTACATTAGTCGTTTCCGCGGTAGATAACCCCGCCTTGCTTAGCATATCCTCAACTGCGCCCGCGCACGCCGCCAGCCTTTGATTAATCGTCTCCGAGGCCAGGGGCGCAGTTACTTTTCGAAATTGGGCAGTGAGGCTAGATAGTTGTAGGAGCTGAAAGCGTAGAATTCCTGCTATGATGAAAAAGTACTCGTCCGATGTGTCAATGCTATATACCCTTATAGAGGGGTTGTTATTCCCGTCCAACTCTTGTCGTGTGTAATTTTGGTCGGTGTTATCATTACCGGTGTTTTGCAACTGGGTCTGAAGCGAGAGTAGAAGCGGCGTTTCGAGTGTTGTGTGTTTCCTAGTGCTGTTGCCACCGCGGCAAGTTGGAAGTCCAGCATAGCAAACCTCCGCGACACGACCGCACATGCGGACGACTTTGTCCACCGCGAGGACGAGGATAATCATATTCTCGACTCTCCGTATGCAATCGATACAGTTAAGCATCTGAGCACCGCACCCAAGGGCCTCCTTGTTCGCAGCCAGAGCGCTGTCAAGTGATCCGAGATGATTCCTGTGCACTATAGACTCGATCTCGTCGACCAAGACAACGAGACGGTGAAGGCATTGGCAAGATTCACTGTCCGAGGACTGTCTTTCATGAGCGGTATTCGACGCGTATCCTAATTCCTCCCATGGAGTCGTAACCAGGACGTCGAACATCAAGGCTTCTTCAGTCTCCAGCCCCGTTGTATTGTTCGGGACCCTGTCTTTCTCAAGGCTGAACGGCTCATCAGCCGTTACGCCCAACTCCGTTGGACTGATAAGAAACATGCTTTCTGCGTTTGTCTGTGCGATTGTTGAGAACATTCTCAATAGGTCTATGTCACTACTAGGTGATGACATGATAGGGTTTTCTATTCTCGTTATAGCCGCCGTCATTGCAGAGGAGTGTCCGTTCTCATTCATATTTTGACCTGAGGCGGATACGCCGGACGTTGGCGATGATGGCCAAGTTGGCTTATCGGCTTGGTTTGTCTCAATATCCACCCCTCCGGTGGTCTTTAACGTCCGCCGTTTGTTTCCAGTCCCGGCGTGCGAAGTTCTGTCGTCGTTTTTAGATTTCCGTCGGCTATTGGCTTCAAAGGTGCATTCGCGGCCCTGCAAGTGGATGAGGTCAGTCTTCTCAGATCGCTCACAATAAGACAATGGGTTCTTGAGAACACCACTTCCAGGAGAAACTCAGATGTAAAAGAAGTGTAATTACTGATGTCTTGCAGCGTTCACAGCCGCCTCTATCCCAGATGCACTTTACTTTCCTAGCGCGACAGCTGGAACAGGCCTGGGGGCTTTGTGTCTTTCCCGTGACGGGGTCAAATGTTGCCATTCGGTTCTTCTCATCACGAGGCTTCCAGCAGAGAAACATTACTATAGGTGATGATATGCAGCATGCAGGCCATGCTACAAGTTCAATGACTCGACTTCAAATCGAACAGAATGGTAATTGTTTCACCACTTCACGTATATAGCCACATCCCAATACCTGTGAGGAGGTCGGGGCGTTTGACCCCTTGTGCAACAAGACTAGTATTCTAGGGCTTGGCTCAATGGCTGTATTGGATAACAATCTTTCCGGGCTCTCAAAGGTCCGTTGCCTTCAAAAATAGACTGTATCTATCGGGGCCTCAGGGCTCCTATTTATATACGATTACTGAGATACTTCCCACGTCCTACTTCGTCCGACATAAGCCCATACCGCGTACGTTTCAGTCTGTAGGAGGCCATGCGGACCTATAAGGGCTGTTCGATATATTGGGGCGCAAAAGGTGAGGGGTCCCTGGCCCATGATTGGTCTGTTGTCTCTCACCAAATCGGCGACCGAAAGTGACACCTACGTACCAAAAGCCGACCCATATGAGGCGAAGGGTGAAATGCTTCTACACAGAGGCCTCGCGTCAGCTACCAACGTCCTAATTTGATTAGTCAATTAATGCTGTAGCAGCATGTTTAACGAAGGTACCTTATACGTCCCAATTAGGGTTCCATACATCAAAGTGAATATACATCGTTTTCCATCGGCACTTTCGTTTCACTACAGAGGCGGGCGAGGCGGACTGTAGTAATATTGGCACACGTCTCGCAGATGATTGTATCTAACTGCGGATCAGCCACTCATCCCCACGTCAGCAGCAATCTTACCTTCCCTTTTATTTATTGTCCGCGTCTTTCGAACTGTTAATAATCTGTCAGGACCGCTGGTTGAGTGGAATAAAACGTGACAGGCATTTTAGAAGCCTGGGACAAGCTACAGCAAAGAACCAACAATAATTGCGTCAGCAGATGGTTTCTATCGCACCATATTACTTAAAGGGGCTGCTTATCTCTTCTTTGCTTATATGGCGTTTCTTACCGACGCGGCTTATATGGCGTTTTTTACTGCCACGTCGGTTCACTTTGGTGTGAGGTCTGGCTTTGTGACAATAATCTATCAATTGAATCCGTGCACCGACTAATTTCACACCAAAACTCCCCATCTCTACCGCCACATAAAACGTAAAAGATCAGTATTGAAAAATAAAATAAAATCTTAACAATAAATAAAAGTTTTTAAGTTATCATTATTATTGTATTAAATATAATTCCGAAGTCTTTATATTTTTATATATTTTATAACCATTTTTATTTCTAGTGCTAAAGATGGTGAATTTTGGTAAGCAACTGGCTAGTGCAGGGATTCGATTGATGGGTGGGTGTAGGTTTATAATATACTATATTACGCAACACTATGTCGGCTCGCGGCATGTGAGCTGGTAATGCAAATGCGGCCAAGAGTACCTAAGCCGCAATGAAACAATAGACGATTCTAGCCACTAGCTCTGATTCTACTAGGTTCGCCAGATTCTAGCCTTGTGGGCTGAGTTGAGGGCACCAGGACCTCCGAATCCGATAATCATTCCGCAAATCGGTGATTATCTGTCCCCTCACAGTTTAGGCCGCCTGAGAAGGATAGGGACATGTTGTAACAGATACTGCGACTCGAGCGGTTTGTTGGGTACCCTGGTTTGACCGTGCTTATATTTAAGTTCGAAGTTGCTTAGCAACTTGACCAAAAAGCATTTGATTTCTTGCTCTACGAACTGGCGCCTAGATTCCCGTGATGCCAAGATCAGCAGAGGCTCACATCCGTGCCCCGCATGCGTGAGCAGCCGGGCCAAGCAACGCTGGTGGACTTACCGGGACATCCATGGTGGCCATAGCCAAAGGACAAGCTTTGTGTATTACTTGAGACAAACTGCGACTTGTTGGCCAAAGCCGGGTCGTTACGTAGTTTGCGAAGCGAAGACCATTGAACTTTTCAGGGCCTGGGTAGTTCTTGGGGTCCATCGCGATGTGGTAGCTCGGAACTATACATAACCGTATCAAATGACCGTATTTATCATTTTGGCAAAACTTGCGGAAATAGCAAGGAATCAGGGAGGAGACGTACCTCCGATGAAGCAGCCGTCGGGGATCGTAAAACCGTCTTTCAGTGTCATATCTTCTTTGATGATGCGCTCGAATGTCACTTACGAGGGTGGTTAGTTACGTCAGTTTCGAAACGCGAAAGCAACGTAAAACTCCGAGTACACATACAGAGGGTAACTGGATTATGCCTTTGACTCTCCTTCATCATACTGTCATGTTGACCATTGGGAATGTTGCCCTCTTGATCCAAGATACCCTCATACTCGTCGCGAAGAATACTGTTCAACCCCGGGTACTCGCACAGGTCGTAGAGATGACCGCCAATAGTTGCCAGACTCGTGTGCATCGAGGCGAACGAGATCTTTAGTAGACGACGTGGTACAAAGTCGTTCTCCCTTTCCGCATCCTTAGCCGTGTTCTTGAGAAACTGCAAAAAGTAGTTGGCTTCCTCTCCGGTGCGTTCTCGTTGCTCTAGAAGTGGTATTCCCACGCGGGCTGCAGTGAAAAAACACCAGGGAATATGTTTGCGAGCTTCAGGGAGCCAGGGAGCAAGAAAACGACAGAGTGGTATTGGGATTTTCTTGATCTCCTGCGCGGCATCAAAGGCCCAAAGGGTATAGTTGAAAGCAACAATATTCCACTCCTTATTGCAGCTCATCGCGGTTCCGCCCATCATATGGCTGGCAGCGCGTGTGATGACGCGGGCCATACATTTGACGACGTCCGCTTGGGTCCTGACAATGGTTATTCCTGAGAACATCAAGAGAGAACAAGGCGGTTTGGGAGCTGGTTAACGTACCAGTCATCACACGGCGGGAACTCATCATTCATAGCTATCTTGATCTCATCCTGAACTTCAGGCATGACACTTGGTAACCGAGGCGTAAGCTTGGTGGTGAGTGCACTTGGAACTATGCGGGAACGATAAGCTACTCCTCTATAATCATTCTCGAACACTAGAAGACGCCATAGTGGTCAGTGTCTGCTTTGCCTTGGACATACTTGAGGCTTCGCTACAGATAGTAGACTTACTCTCGTCAACTATACCTATGAAATCAACCTTGTTAATGGGCGCATTTTTAAGCTCCTCCATATAGCGGATGGGTATCATTAGACGTGGACCTTGTGCCGACGGTACGTGAAAGAGTTCCTCGCCTTGCGTATAGCAGTATCCATCGAGAATTAGGTCTTTAGACTCATCCCGAAACCTTGCAGTTGTCGCTCTGATCTCACTTCTTTTTGATCCGACGACGACATAGACATTGGGAACTAATCCGAGTCTAGATTTGGCGAATAGATGCGACCGTGATGCCCAGAGTAACCCCAAAATGATGAGCGCCAAACTAAGGACATACTGTAAACTGACAAATGACGCGAGGTTGATCCCAGCTCCCAACGTGGAGTCCGATGATGTTGAATTTACCATCGTGCTTGGTCACAGTTGGTCAAGGCTAAGATGACACGCGCAGCCACTGGGGTTGATATAGAGGGAAGCAGACACAATGCACACTGAACCAGAGCATGGTGATGAGGATATATGACTTGTACCGCATTGACGACGATTCCATGAATTCGTTCGCTGGCATATCGACATCCGCAATGCCGACTGGTCTGTAGGCGACTAGTTCGGGCCCTTCCATAAAGCGTAATTTTGCTCGGCGTTACGCAGCACTGCGGCCTGGCGTAGAAAACAGCGACGCCGGTTCGAGGGGGCCGGGGCTGACTCAATTTGACTGCGGCTGCTTTCCATCCAGGGTAGTCATGTCCGGGCCGTGCCCGAACCGATACGGACCTCGCGAAAGGGGCGGTGTCACCGTTCTACCAGCGACAAATTAGTCCATATTTGCCGAATTAATGCTAATGCTGACAGCAGACGCGAAGGTACAGTTATAAGACTTCCGACCAGCATTTTCGAATCCGCCGTATATCGGCCGTCCACAGCACCTGTTTTTCAGAAAAGACCACTAGAAAATCACCAGCAAACACGCTATTAACCTCGATCATATCTACGATGACCAAGTTAGCACCAGCCCCAGCTTTCAGAGCCAACAAGTCTTTCAAGACGTCCAAGTCCTTTAAGACGATGCCCTTTGCTGAGCGTTTCAACAAACTAAGCTGACCCCCCCCCCCCCCCCCCCACGATCCATACCGCTACGGGCCACCCGCACAGTACGGGTTTTACACCAAAACCACCAAAAATTTAAAGTTAGCTTAAAAGGTGGAGAAAATAGCTAAAAATAAACTAGTTCCAAGTTTTAGCGTAGCTTTTATAAAGGGTTTACATATATTTTTTTAAATTTTATATATATAACAGTTATTTTTTTATAATTATTTTAAAATGCACTAACATTTTTATATATATTATACTAATAAATTTATTAACTATATAAAATATAAGCACTTTATTAATTTTTTTAACAATAAAAAAGTAAGGTTTTAAAGTTATATTTAAAATTATATTTTTATTATTAATAATATATATTTATATATATATAAAGTATATTTTTAATTATTTTATTTAAATATATATATTAAAATATATAATAAAATATTTTACTTTTTTTTAAAAAAAATCCTGTATAGTTTATAGTAAAAAATAGCACTATATACACTATACACCAAAATACCAAAAATTAAAACCGTAAAAATTTACGCTTTTAAATAAATATTTAATTAAATAAACTATATATAATAATAATAATTTAATATTTATAAATTTTAAGTATTTTAAAAATATATATTAATATTATAGTTAGCAATAAAGTTAAATAGTTTAGGTACTAATATTTTTATATTATAGTAAAAATAAACTACTTAAAGAAAAAAAAATATAATATGTGTAGTAACTATAACCTTAAGCCTTATTTATATGCGTGCTTTTTTGTTATAAGGGTATTTGCTATTATGTTTGTATATATACTACAAGGCTATTAAATGCGAAATAGCGCGGCGTACGGGCTCTTGAAAGGCTTATAGCACAATAGTCCGCGCGCATATATTTATATATAGCACGCGCTATATATAAAAGTAACTAGTTCGAGTTTTTGTTTAACTATTTATTTAATAGTTCGCTATTATAATCTTTTTTTTAAAAAAGCTTGTTTTAAGCTTATAAACTAAAGAAATAGTAGCGTATAAGCAAAAAGGTATAAAATTTTATTAAACTTATTATAGTGTATAGTACTAAAGCTTAGCAAATTAAAAAGGCGTGGTATATAATTATATATATAAAAATTTAAATATATAACCTTTTTAAAAGTTAATACTTTTAAATAATAAAAAAATACTTTTAGCGTATATAATTAGTTAGTTAACATACTCCGGCACGGGGTATAGCTCCTATAAGACTATAGCTACGGCTGTAGCATTGCAGGGAGCTATACACGCACCGTAGGGTGCTATATAGTAGTATAGTATATGCTTTACTAAAAGGAGGAGTTTTTTTTAAAAGGTTTTAGCTTTTAACTAAACTTTGCAAAAACCTTTTTTTTCTTTTTTTATTATAATAATATATTTAATTATAGCATTACTTTTAGTTGTTTTTATTAAATAGTGTAGTAAGTTTTATAATTATTGCTTTTATTTTATTTATTTTTTGATTTATTTTTTTCTAACTAGCAGATTATATATATAGATATAGTATAGCTTTTTAAATATATAATTTTTAGGTTATTTTTTTTTCTAGTTATTTTTTAATAACTTTAAAAAGTATATTAAATATAGTATAGCTTTTTAGTTTATTTAAAAAAACGTTAGAACTTTTTTAAATATAGTTTAGCTTATTAAAAAAAGTTTAGTATAATTTTTAATTAATTTAACAATTGTTACTTTTAATACTTTATATTAACTTTATAATTTATATATAGCTAAAAAGCTAAAACTAGCTAAATTAATAGCTAAATAAACAACTTTATTTTTTATTTATAAAATAAACGCGTAGTTTTAAAGCTATGCTATTTTAGTATAATTATATTTAATTTAGCTAACATTTATAGTATTTTATAATTATTACTATACTTAAATAATAAAATTTTAACGTAAAATTATAGGTAGCTTTATTTTTTAGTTTATATAAAGTTTTTTAATAAGCGTAGCATTTAATATATTTTTTATTATTTTAAGTTATTTTGTTAGTTAAAAGTATTTATATTTTTGTTTTGCTTTTATTGTTTATTTTAAGCGCAAATATATTATTATAAAACAGCTAATATATAAGTAGCAAACAATTTTTTATATTTATAAAGTTTTATATATTTTAATAAAGTAAGTATAAACAAGCTTATTTATATTTTAAAGCTATAAGCTATTTATAAATATAAAATATATATATTTTTATATACTATTAATTTATTTATTTAACTATTTATATAATTTTTACTTTTGTTTTATTATTATTATTAAAGTTAGCTTAATATATATATATTAAAAACGTTTTTAAAAAACAACTTATATATTAAAAAGCTTATTTTAAAACTTTAAATAGTTTTAAAAATAAAAAACTTTATTTTAAACTTAATAAAAACAAATAAAATTTTAGTACTTATAAAGTTAACACTTATAAAAAAGTTTAGCTTACTTTTAGCACTATTAAATATTAACTTATTGTTTAAACTTTTAAATAATTTAAAAATAGTATAAAAGTTATAAAAACCGATTATTTTTTAGTTATTTAATATTTTAAAAAAGTTTTATACTTTAAGTATATAACTAAAATAAAAGCAAGCTTTTAAAAAAAAAAAAAAATTTTTAGTACTTTTAATAAATTTAGTAATAATAAACTAATATAACAATATATTTTTAGTTAGCTTAAAAAATAAAAGCTATAAAATAAACAAATTAAAAAAAGCTTTAAATAAATAAAAAAAACTGCTATAATAACTAGCAATATTAAAAAAATATAAAAAAGCTTTAATAAACTAAAAAAAAATCTAGTAAACTTAATAAAAGCTATTTATAAATAGTATAAACAAAAGTATTATAATAGCTATTAAAAAAAAAGTTATAGTTATAGTTATAATTATAATTTATTTTTAATTATTATGCTAGTTTATTTATTTATAGCAATTAATTTTGCTTTAACTTAAAAACTAAACAAACTATAATAGTTAAATTTGTTTTAGTTATTTTTTTTAAAATTACTTTTTTTACTTTTTTTATTACTAAAAATAATTAGCAATTATTATTATAATATAAATTTTATATTAAATGCTATTTTATAAACAATAAAATATATAAAGCTATAAATTAATTAATTTACTTTTAAAATATTATTTATATATTAGCTTATACTTTATATACTAGTGTTTAGCGTATTAATAGAACTATATATAAGTTTTAGTAAATACCTATTTATTATACCGCTTATAGCAATATTTTATATAATAGCGCTTTATATAATAAAGCCTACAGCTATAATAAAGCAGTTGGACAAACTTTAACTATTAAAAGTTTAATTTACTAATATATTTAATACTAATAGTTTATTGCAATATTTTATATTATATTAATAGTTAAACTATATAAAAAGTATACTTTACTTTTTAAAAGTTATAATACTTATAAAAAAAAATTTAAATAATAAAAGTAGTAATAATAATTTAAATAGTAGTAAAAACCTATAGTTTTTATAAAACAAAGGACCTAGTTTTTTATGCGGTTTAAGAAAAAATAGCAATAACTATAGCAATAATAACAGCTATAGCAATAGTAGTAAAAATTAACAGAATCTTATATTAGCTTTATTTAGGTTGTTTTTTAAAAATATTTTTTGTTTTAAAAAGTTAAATATTGAATTATTTAACTTTAACTATAACAACTTTAATAATATAAGCATAGTTATAAAAAAAATAAAATAATTTTTACTAATATATATTATTTTATAAAACATTTAAATTTCTTTTTTAAAAACTTAAAGTTTATAAAAATAAATATAAAGCAATTTTTTATTTTATAAATAGAACTATTAAAAAAACTAGCTATTATATAATAAACTAGCAAGCTTACGTTATAAATATATATTAAATTTTATAGTAAAAGCTATTTAAAAGTTATATAATAATTAACCAAATATTTTTTAATACTAGCAGTATTAATAATTAAACAATTTAATTATTTTTAATTAAAATTAGCTAATTTAGTTAAAAATAATTTAGTAATAGTTAACTTTATTTAAAAAAAACTATAATATATATATATTATAAGTATTTTAAATAAAGCTAATAATAATTAGCATAAAGTTATAATAACTATTTAAACTAGTATAAATTTAAATATAAAGCAGTATTTACTAGCTTTAAAGCTTAATTTTTTATTAGTAAAATATATAATAAAAATTTTTAAGCTTAAGCTAATATTAATAGTAGCTATTTATAATAAGTTTAATTAAGCTAAAAACTAACAATAAAAGTTTAATAAGTTTTAAAGCAAACATAGCAATAATAAATATTGTAGCAACAAATATAAAAATAATAAATATAGCAATAAAAACAAAAACAAAAAGCTATATTAAAAAAATAAAGTAATAATTATAAAAATAAAAGCAAAAATTAATATAATAAATATAATAAATATAAACAAAAAAACTTAGCTAATATTATAATAAAAAATATATTATTATAATTATTATTTAATAATAAATTGTTTAATAATTTAAATAATAGTTTATATATTATAATAAATTATAACAATATTTATAAATATTATAATAAAACTTTTAATTTAATAAAAGCTAAAAATAAGCATATATATAAATATAACTAGCGATTATTTAAGCAAATTATAACTATTTTTTTAGTATATATATTAAAACATATTTATAAAAAGTATAATACTTTGTTTATATTTTAAAATAAATTATTTTAATATTTAAAAATATATATATTTTAACTTTAGTTATATTAATTATTTAATATAATATTTATAACAAATAAATTAATTGCTAATAGTAAGTTAAAAGTATTTAATTTTAATAAAAAATTAAATTAGCTAATTTTTTTTTAAATAAAATAAATGTTTAATAAGCTAATAAACGCTACTAATATATTATAAAGTAATAGCTATTTATATTTAAAAGTTATATTATATAGTAAATTAAAAAGCAATAATATAATTGTTTATTTAAATAAAAATATAAGTTATAATATTATTATATAAAAGCTATTAAATATATTAAAATATATAATTAAAAAAAAAAAGTTATATTAAAAATATTAACAAAAGTTATATTTGCTGCTTAAAATAAGCTATTTTTAAGTTTTATTTATTAAGTAATAATAATTATAAATTTTTTAAACTACTAAAATTTAAAGCGTTATTTTAAATATTTAATTAAAATATTAAACTAGTTTTATTATTAAAAAATAGTTTTTTTAATTTATATAAAACAATAATAAACTATTAATACTATATTGTTTTGTTTAAAAATATAAATAATTTTAAATTGCTATTTTAAATATATTTTTATATATATTTATATATTTATAAAGTTATTTTATTAAAAAATATATTTTTTAAGCTTAAAAAAATAGTTATAGTATTAGCTATATATAAGCTTTTATTTATAAACTAAAATTTTATATTTAAGCTTTTATATATTAATAATATTATATTTTTAATAAAATTTATTATGCTATTTATTATTATAATAATTAACTTATTATAAAAAAGCAAAACTATTTTTAAAAAAATATATATAAGTATAATTTAAAAATATATAAATATTAAAGTATTAAATATTAAAGCTTTTTAAAGGCATAGTATTATAGCTATTATAATAGCTACAAATATAATAGCGCTAAAAGTAATAAGCGTATTAAATATAGCTTTAAATATAATAATACTTAGTTTAAAGGTTAGCAACTAAAATATTTATTTAATAAATAATTTTAATATTTTTAATAATATTATTATAAATTAAAGTATTAAAATAACTTTTACTATAAAAGCATTATTTACTAAAATATATATATTTGGTTTAAGCAATATAAAAAAAAGCAATATTATACTTTTTTTAAATAACTTTGCAAAAATTATTAATACTTTAAAAGCATATAATATTTCTTTTTTTAAAAAGTTATTTATAAACGCTATATATAATATAACTAAAGTATTAGCTAGTTAATAAATAGTAATAAAAAATAAAAAAGCTAAGGTAAAAATTTTTAAAGTTTTAAATATATTAAATATTAAAAAGCTTACTAAAAATTAAAAAATAAAAACGTTTAGTAAATAGTTTATATATATTAAAGGTAATATTTAGCTAGCTAAAGTTTTTAAGCTTTTTAAAAATATACTAAAAATTTAAACAAACTAAAATATTATTAATATATTTAAAAATAAATAAATAAAGATTTTTTTAATAAATAACTAATAATTAACTAAGCTAAATAGTTGTTTATATTTTTTAAATATTTATAATAAAAAAGCTTTAAATATAGTTTTTAATTATTTATATAAATAAAGCTATATAGTTTAAATAAATTATTTATTATTTATTTTATTTATATATTTTATTTTTATAATATAGCTTTAAAAAAAAAGTAAACTATATTTTTATTTTATTATTAATTTATATGCTTTAAATAAAATTGCTATTTTAAATAATTACTTTTTTTTACTTTAGTTAAAAGTAATTATATTTATATAAAATAAAAAGTATATTATAATAATAAATGCTATTATATTTTTTTATTAATTTAAAATATATTTAAATTATTATAATAAATTTATAGTTATTAGTTTATAAAAGTTAAAGCAATTTATTATAGCATTAATAAGCTTTTATAATTTTTTAGCATATATATAGTAGTTTATAAACAAGTTATTTTATTTGTATAAATACTATTATTAGGCGTTTATTAATAATATTGTTATTTTTTTTAATATTTAAAATAAATATTTAGTTTATTTATATAGCATTTTTAAACTTTTTTAAAAAAAGCACATTTTAATATTTTTAAAAAAGTTTTTTTTTATATATTTTTTAGTAAAATTGCTAAGCTTTTAAATAAACGCTTTTAATATATTTATTATAAAAAAAAAGTTAAAAATATACTAAAATTTTTAATTTTTAAATTAGCTTAAAGCTTTTAAATAATACTTTAAAAGTACTAGCTTTTTATATAACTTTTTGCTTTATTATACTTAATATATAAAACTGCTATAAAAAAAAACAGCGCTTTTTAATAAAAGCTATATATTTAGTTATATAAAGCTTAAAAACTTTAGTAAGCATTAAATATATTATAAATTTATATACTATAAACTTATAAAAGCTAAGCAAAAGTTATTTAAAGCTATTTAAAATTTTATTTATAAATATATAGTTTTATATTATTATAATTTAATAAAATAATTATTTTTATAAATAAATAAATCTTTAAAGCGTAGTTTTAAAATAATAGCTTTTTATATAAAAAATAAATATTAATAAACGCTTAAAACAATAATTTTAAACATTTAAATACTTTTAATTATATTTTTTAATAAAAATATATTTTAGCTTAAAATATATTATAGCTTTTTAAAATTAAAAGTAGTATATATATTATAAATAGCAAAAAAAATCTATACTATAATTAAAATAGCATAAAATTTTATAGTAATATTAACAAATTATTTAATAACTAAAAGTATTTTAAACTAAACTAACTTTAATATAAGCTTTATAAACTAAATAAATAAATAATTAGTTAATATATTTATATATTTATTTTAGTATAAGTTTTAAATATATTATTTTTTTAGTTGCTTTAATTTTATATTTAATATATTAAACTAATTATATATAATTATTAATAAAATAAATAATAATAACAAAATTAAAAAGTTTAATAAAAAAGCTATATTAAACTAAATATAATTAATTAATAAAGTATAGCTTATTATAAATAATACTATTAAAAATAAAATAGTTGCTAACTATAATAAAAATTTTAAATATAAAAAATTTTAAATGCTATTTAAAAAAGCAATAAAAATATTATAAATTTTATTTGCTTTAGCTATTTATTTATAATTATTAATTAATAGTTTTATAATATTAATTATAAAAGCAATTACTATTTATATATTTTATAAAACTAAATTTATAAGTTTTTATAAATAGTATATAATAATATATATTATTTTAATAAATAGCAAATAATATAAAAGTTAAAGCAGTATATAATAAAATTTAAAACTTATAAAGTAAATATATATATTAATTTTTGTAATAAATATAAAATATATACTATAAATTATAAAAAAATATTTAATAATTATTAATTAATTTATTTAAAAAATTTTAAACCTATAAAAATAATTGCAATAAATTTTATAGTAGGGCTATTTATAGCACTAGTAGTAAATATTTTATAGTAGTTATAAAGTTATAATATTTATAATTTATTAATAACTATAACGTACGTTATATTTAAATAATTGCTATTAATTTTTAGCAATATAAAATATACTATAAAAAATTAAGCTATAGCTTTAGCTAAATAATTATTATTATATAATTAAAATATACTATTAAGTATTATTTTTAATTATAATTATAAGTTTATTTTAAAATTTTAAAAAAAACTATAAAAAAGTTTAAAAGCTAGATTATTTATAACTACTATATATTATTTATAAAGCAATAAAATATTAAAATAAAAAAATTAAACTATTAAAATAGCTATTAAGCATTTTATTTTTATATATTTTAAGTAGTTATAAATAAATCTTTTATTTATATTATAATAAAACTTTAATATAATATATTTTAATTTAATTAAATTATTAGCATATAAATAGCTATTTAAATTTTAGTTATTTAAATTTATAAATATGCTTACTAAAATAAATACTATTTAATATAAAAATATTTAGTTTATATATAAATATTTACGCAAAAATATAAAATTAGCTATAAATTTTATAGTATTAAAAGCTAAATATTATTATAATAATAAATATAAGCTTATAAAGTTTAATATAAAAAATAAAATATATTTTAAGTTATATAAAAAGTATTATTTGCTTAGCAAACTATTTAAAAAATATTTATAATAGCGTATAGGTTTTTAAAAGGTTAAATAGCATATAAAGCAATTAGTATACAAAATAAATCTGCTTAAAACTTTTAAAATATATTTAGTAATTTTTATTGCTTATTTTTTACTTAAAAAATAAAGCAAAACTTATTTTATTAATCGGTACTTTTGCTAGAACTTGTTTTAAATAACTAACTTAACTTTAAAAAAAATAGTAACTTTTTTAAAATTAAAACTATTATTAAATATTAGCTTAATTAGTTAAAATTAAGCTATAAATATTTAGTTAAATAAAAAAAATATATTTATAAAAATAACTAATAAAAGTTAAAATAGCAATTATATAATTTTAAAAAACTAATTAAAAAATACTAGTTATAAATAAATAAAAAGCTTAATTATATAGTTACTAAAAGCGCAGTTAAAATACTAGGCTAACAATAAAGCAAACTTTATAAAGTTAAAAAAAAATAAGTTAAATTATAACTGCTATTTATATTTAATTAAAGTTTATTGCTATAAGCTATTAAAATTAATAATATTTTTTTTAAAAAAGCAGTACTTAATATACTTTAGTATAAAGTATAGCTTTTATAAAACTATAGCTATAGCTATAGCACTATAAAAAGCTATATATATACCGTAGGGTATTATATAATAATATAGCATATACTTTACTAAAAAAAGGAGTTTTTTTTAAAAAGTTCTAGCTTTTAGCTAAACTTTACAAAAACCTTTTTTTTCTTTTTTTATTATAATAATATACTTAATTATAGCACTACCCTTAGTTATTTTTACTATTAGTATATAAAAGCTTTTAATTTTTAGCACTTTTTAATTGTACTAATAGTTAACTATTATTATAGCAACCTATTAACTAAATTAATATATAAAGCTAGTTTATTTGCTTTATTACTATTATTATAATTTAGTAAGTTTTATTGTTTTTGCTTTATTGTTATTATTATATAGTTTTTTAAATTAGTTTTTTTTTATTATTTTTAGCTATTATAGTAAGTATATTAATAGTTTTGCTATATTTAAATTTTTATTATAATATTTTTTAAATATTTTTAGTAAATTTTAAAAATTTGCTATAAAATATTAAATATTATTATATTTTATAGTATAATTATTTTTGCTTAATATAAAAAAATAGAACTTTTTTTATTTTTTATTTTTTTTTATTAAAGTTAAAGTTTATAACTTTACTATTAAACTTTTTATATTTTTAATTTAAAAATAAATTATTTAAATATTTATAAAAGCAATTAGCATAAAATTATTAGCTTTTTTATTAAGTTTTAAATAATTTTAATATAAAAGTATTAAAGTAAAACGCTATTATACTAATAATTTTATATAGTTGCTATATTATTAAATAGTTAAGTTTATTATTAAGTTAATTAGTTTGTTTTTTTTTTATAAAAAATATATATTTAGTTATATATACTAAAGTTAAGCTATTAATAATATTTGTTTGTTTAATTTATTATTTATTGCTAATTTTTTTTATTAGTTGTTATATTATTTTTATATATTTTTATTAACGTTAAATAAACGCTTAAGCTTTTTTATAGTTTAATTGCTTTTAAACTATTTTATTAAATAAACTTTTAGTTTATAGCTTTTAGTTAAATATTATTTTTATAAGCTTTTTTATAATAACTTTTTTAAATAATAACTTTTTTAAAAAATTATAAAATAAAAATACTTATATTATATTTAAAGCTAGTATAGCTTTTAATTAGTTGCTTTAAAAATAGTTAATATATAAATATAATTATTAATTAAACTATTAATATATAATTTTAATTTGTTTTATAGTTTATTTATAACTAGCTAAAAAAAAGTTTAATTATATTTTATAGATTTTTAATAGTTTATTAGTAAAATTTATAATAAATTAAAATTTTTAGTTGCTAGTAAACAACTTTAGCTAGCTAAATAGTTAATAAAAGCTTTAATAATATATTTTTATAGCGTTATAAATAGTTATATTATTTTTATAAAAAGTTATTTATATTAATTTAAACAAACAATTTATTATATAAAAAACTATATTATACTTTAATTTATTTGTTAAAAAGTTTTTAAAGTTAATTATAATATATTGCTATAAATAGTTAAATATTAATAATAAAGTTAATAATTTTAGCACTTTATTATAAAATATTTTAGCTAGTTAATAGTAATAGTTAGCAATATACTATTTTATATTGCTATATATTTTAAGCTATTAATATTTTTATATTATTAAATAATAGGTTTTTTTATGTTTTAAATAAACAATTACTAAATATATATATACTTTTTTTATTATATAAATATATAAGTTTTTTACTTTAAATATTATTAATTTATTTTTATATAGTAATAGGTTTTTTAATATAGTTTAATTAAAGTTTTTACTACTTTTTATTTATTATTTATATTTTTATAATTTTTTATTATAATAATTAGTATTTAGTACTATATTTATTAGTACTACGCTAAATAATAGTAGTAATATTATATTTTTTAATATATAAACTATTACTATATTAGTTATATTAATTGCTTTATTATATAATACTAGTTTAAATAAAGTAATAGTTTGCTATTTATTTTTTTTTGCTTTTATATTTTTAAGTTTTTTTTTAAATATAATAATATATTTACAATAATATTTTTAAAGCTTAAATAATAAATAATAATAAAATAATATTAAAAATTAAATTTTGTTTAATTAGCTTATTATAAATTAAATATTTGCTTTATATTAAAATATTTTAACGTTATATAATTAATAACTACTATAAATAACTATTATTATTATAACTTAGTTAATTTAGGTTTTTAATAAAATAACCTTTTAATTATTACTAATATTTTTTTATTATAAATTTTATAGTTTAATTTTATTTTTTATAAAGTTTTAAAATAAAACGTTATAAATTTTTATAAGTTATTTTTATTATTATATTATATTAATATTTTAGCTATAATTTTATTAAAAATATTTATTTTTATTTTAGTTTTAGCTTTATATAAAAAGTATTTTAATATTAAAGCTTAAAAAAGCGCTTAATATAACTTTTTAAACGCTATTTAATATATTTTAGTTTATTTAAATAATATATTAATATAAGTTAAATTTATTAATAGTTTAATAATATATTTATACTTTTTAATAAATTAATAATAAAAGTTATAAAATTTAAAAAAAAAAAAACCTTTTTTAACTAAGCTTTTTTATTAACTATTAGTAGTTTTTAATATTAAATAATTTTTAGCTTAGCTAAATTTACTTTAATATTTATAATATTTATAATAAACTTTAAAAACTTAGTTTTAATAATATAAAATTTATACTTTTTTAGGTTAACTTATAACTTTGCTTTTTATAAATAAGCTAAAACTTTATTAATATATTATTTATATTTTAATTTATTATTAAAATAAATTAGTATATTATTTATATAAGCAATATAAAAAATATTAAAATATTTATATAATATATTATTAATAAATTTTTAATATATAAAAAGCTTATTAGTTAACTTAAACAATAAAACTTTAAATTAATAAGTTTTATATTTTATTTAAAAAGCTATTAATTTTTTATTTTTTTTAATAATATATATTTAATAAAAAGCTTGTTATATATTAATTTTAAAAAATACTTTAGCTTTAAATAGCTATATTAAAGTTTTTTTTATTAAAAGTAATAAATATTAGTTTTTTTATGTTATATTGTTTAGTTTTTAATAGTTTATATAAAAGCATAATAATTTATTTTTTTTTATTATAAAAAAAACTAGTAGTATTTATAATATATTTATAAGTTTAATAAAATCTTTAAATAGGTTTTTTTTAATATATTTTTAGTAAGCTTTTATTTTTTTTAATAATATTTTATATAGCATACTATATTTTAGCGATTTAAAAAAGCTATTAATTATAATATAATAATTTATTTTAAATTATTATAATAGTAATTTATTTAATGCTACTTTATTAAATATATTAAAATATTTATAATATTGTTTTAAAACTATTTTATAAGCTTTTTAATATAACTTTTTTTTGTTTTTTATAAGCAAGTTATATTTTTTTATTTAATAATTTTATTAATTTTATATAGTATAGTAATACTATATATAATAATGTTTTAATATTTTATAATTATTTAATAAAACGTTATATTAATAGTTATAATTAAAATTAATTATACTTTATATTAACTAATAGCGTTTTATTAAAGTTAATATTTTTTTTGTTTATTATATAACGGTATTTTTTTTTAAATTAGTTTATTATTTATATATAAAGTTTAAAAATTAATAAAGGTTTATAGTTTTTTTTATTAAATAAACGCTTTATTTAGTTTATATTTTGTTTTTTTTAAAGAGCATATATATTAACTTATACTTTAAAAGGTTATAATATTTTAAATATTTTATATAAAAAAAAAAAAACAAAAGCTTTAGTAGTAGCTTTTATATTAGCACTTTTTAATTTAGCAATATAATTTTATATTTAGCTTAAAATTACTTTTATAATATAACGTTTTTAGCTTATATACTTATTTTAATACTTTTTATTTTTTTGTTTTATAAGCTTTTTATATTATTTTATATCTTTTTAATATATAAGGTTGTTTAAAACTTTATTAGTATAATTTATTAAAATATTATTGCTATAATATTTTAGCTATTAATTATTTAAAAATAGCAATTGCTTTTATTAAAAGTTAACTAATATATTATAATATTTAAAGAATTTTTTGCTTATAATAATATTATATTTTATATTAAATATTAATAAAGAAATATTATTAATAATATACTTTTATATTTAAAAATAAGTTTTTAATACTATATTTATAGTTTAAACTAATTTGCTATTATATTTAATAACTAAAAATAATTAAAACTTTATTAGCTATTTAAATTTTAAATATTTTAGCACTTTTTATATAAAAAGTATATTAATAAAGTATATAGTAGTTAAAATAAGTTTATTATTTACTATAATATATTATATAAAAAGAAAGTTTTTATTTAAAAGCTTTTTTAAAAAATCAAATAGTATTTTTTTATATTTGTTTATATTTAATGCTAATATTTTAATAGGCCTAAAGAAAAATTTAGTTATTTTAAGCGCTATTTTTTAGCAAATTTACTTTTAAGTTTTGCTAAAATATATAGTTATTATTTATTGCTTTTATAAAAATTATGTTAATATAATTATTATTTATATATTTATATTTTATTTTTAGTAAACAATTATTATTATAATAGCTTATTTTATAGCAAATAAAGTATTAAGCTTTAGCAATAAACATTTTAGCTTATTTAAACAATAGTTTAATATATACCTTTTATTTATTGTTTATAATTTTTATAGTTATAATACTATAATGCTTTAAATATAGTTTTAAACTTATATAGTTATAGTTAAATATACTAAAAGTTAAATATATTTGTTATAGTATTGCTAGGCTAAATTAATTTTTTTATTATTAGCTTTACTTTTGTTTTTTTTTTGTTTTTAAGCTTAACTAGCTATAAAGTTTTTATATTACTAATAGTTTAAAGTTTATACTTTATTATAATATTTAGTAAAAGTAATAATAAAGTTTTAATATTTTTATACTAGTAGTTTATTTAATTTTTTTAATAGTTTATTATATATATTTTATTTAAAGTTTTTAAAATTTATATAAAACTAGCTAGCTAGTTAAATAAACTTAATATTAAAATTAGTAAACTTTGCTAATAGTTTTATAAATAAATTTTTATAAGTAATTTATACTTTTTTATATTTGTTTAAATTATAGTAATAAATAAAAAAATAATTAAGCACTTTTTAATATGTTTATAGTATTAGTTTGCTTTTATAGTTATTAATAATAAAGTAATAGGATTTATAAGGGTGGCTATATAGCCTTAAGCTATGTATGCTACGGCCCCTAGTTATAGCCGCAGGCTGTGCTATAGCCGTGTGGCTAAAAACCCACCGGTTTCCACTAAGGTGTTTACTACATATATATAAAGGTCTGCTTTATAAACCTATACTACGCATACCTCCTCTTTTAATTCTATATTTTTTTTTTTACTAAATACTTTTATACTTATAACTATACTTATTAAATTAATACTTTTTATAGTTTTATTTATAAAACTAAACTATATTAATTAAACTAACCTATTAATTTTTTTTTAAAAACAAAAAGTTTTTTTTTTATATAGCTATAAGCAAATCTTTAAATAACATAGCTATTTAAAGCTAACTAAAATAAATAATATATTTGCTAAAGCTTTTAGTAATATAAATTCTTTATATTAATTTATATATTTTATAAACTTTATATTTAACTAAAAGTTTTTATTAATATGCTAAGCTAGCAATATATTTTTTATAAAAATTTATAAATAAGCTAAAAGTTTTTATTAAAAATTAAGCTTTGCAATATATTTTTATATTTTAGTAATAAATATAGCAGATTTTTCTTTTATTTATATATATATAATAGTTTGCTTTTTTTAAGCTAAATATAATATTTTTAATAAAATAAGCATATATATACCTTTTTAAATTAAAACTAGCGTATAAAACCTTATTTTCTTTTTTTAATTTATATATAGTTTATTTTATTTTGTACTATTTTGCTAAAATATTATTTTAAGCTAGCATTTATAATTATTATAAACTATATTAAATATAGCAATTTAGTTAAAAACTAACAAATAGCTAAAAAAAAACTTAATACTACTAAGTTATTTATTAAACAATACTATAAATTTATTAAAAAATAAAAACTAATTTATTTTAAGTAGCAAATATATTAATAAACTTTGTTTATAAAATTGCTTTATATTTTATATAATAAATATAAAACTTACTACTGCTTTTTTATAAATACTATTTATTATTATTATAAATTTAAATAAAAAAACTATTAATTTTTTAATAAAAAACTAGCAAGCAATAAAATTTAGTATTATATTATTAAAATAAAATATAAAAACAATAGTATATTTTTTTAAGCTATTATTAAATATATAAAAAAAATTAAAAAGTTTTATAGCTTACTAGCCTTAAAAATATAATATTTTATTTTTAGCTAAACTAAATATAGCTATTAATTAAAAAGCTAGCATTAAATATTTTAATTTTATAAAAGTTATAGGTTTTTTATTAAAATTTATAAGCTTTTTGCTATTATTTATAAACTAGCAAGCTAGCTTTAAAATATTATTTAATTTATAACTAGTTAGCCTAATATTATTTACTAGTATAGTTATAAAGCTTACTTTAAATAATAGTAATATACTAAAAATAATTAAACTTGCTTTGCTTAAACTTATATTTATAATAAATATTATTATTTAATAACTATTTATATTATAGCTATTTAGTTTTATATTATATTTGTTTAGTATAAAATAATAGCTTTTTTTAGTATTTTTTTTTAATGCGCTAGCTTTATAAAACTTTTACTAAAAAGTAAGCAAATTAAATAAGCAATATATATAAACTAGTAAAGCTAGCTTTTTATTAAATTAGCTATAATAATAGCAGCTAATATTACTACTAATGCTTAAAAACTATTTTTTATATATATATGCTTTTTGCTTAACTAAAAAATATAGTAATTTAAATAATAGTAGTAATAAAAACAGTAATAATAGTAATAATAATTATAATTATAACTTTAATTTTAATAGATTTAGTATACTAAAAGTAAATTTATAGTTTATAATAAACAGTACTTATAAAATTAAATATAATAATATAGGTATATTTAACTTTAAATAAAATAACTTAAACAATTAAAATATAATTACTAATAGTAATAAAATTATTTATATAAATATATATAGTTTTATTAATTATATTAACTTTTTTATAAAATATATAAATACTAAAATATTTAATATATTGCAAATTTTAGTAATATTTAATTAATTATTAGCTAAATTAGCTTTATTTTAGTAAATAAATAAAGTTTTACTTTTTAATTGTTTTGTTTAGCATTAAATAAAACTTAAGTATGTTTTTAAAAAATTAATTTTATATTTTAAAATTAAACTTAGCTACGCTATTTAAAAATTTTTAGCTAGTAGTTTATTACTATATAATATAGCTAAAAATTATAATATATTACTACATTATATATAGCATAAACTATAATATGCTTACGTTAATAGTATTTTAGCTACTAATAATTTTAATTAAGCAAATATTATAGAAAATATTTATAATTAATAAAATAAAGCTATAACTAATTATATTTAGCTATTTAAAGCTAAAAAAATAATTAAACAATTTACATAAAAAATTAAAAATATTTATTATAAACTAAAATATAAAGCTAAAAGAAAATTTCTTTATATTAAATAATAAACTAAGTTTTTTTAGTTAATAATTTTAAGTTATAAAGCTTTATTATAAATATATTATAAAGCAGTTATTAATTAAATTGCTATAATAGTTACAATAAATAAAATAATTGTTAGTTTAATAATTACTATTTAAATAATAATTAATATTTATATTAAAGCAATAGTTAATACTTTAATTATTTATATAAAAAAAGAAATAATTGGTATAAAGGTTACAACTATAATTAAAATAGCAGTTAAAACTGCAAATATAGCTAAAATAGCAGTTATAATTAAAAATGTAGCTATAACTAGCAAAAAAGCAATTAAAATAGCTATAGCAATTAAAACTGCAATTATAGTTATAAGCAAAGCTAAAATTATAACTATAGCTATAACTAAAGTTAAAAATATAATTATAATTATAATTATAATTAATAAAATAACAAACGTTATAATAACTATAAAAAATATATATATTTTATTAATAATAAGTATATATTAAACAAAAAAAGCTTTTTTAAATATAAAAGGGCTAGTATATTATTATTTTATATAATAAATATATTATTAATATATGCTATATATAATTAACAATATAAATTAAAACGTACGCTTAAAATATATAAACAAATATATAAAACAAATATTAAGCTAAAAAAAATTACTACCTTTTTATTTATTAATTTTATATATTATACTTATAAATATTATACTAAAACTTTACTATTTTAAAATATACTATTTTAGTACTTTTATTAATACTAATATATAAAAGCAAGCATTATTTATAAACTAAAAAGTATATTAAATACTATTAACTTAATACTTAAATAAAAGCTAACTTTTATAAACTAAATATTTAATATAAAAATACTAGTTATTAAAGCTTTTAGTACTAATAAATATAATAAGTATATATATTTTAGTTATATATATTTTTATTTTAAAATATATATAAGCTTTACTAGTAAAAATATAAAGGTATATATTAACTTAAATATAAAATAAACTATAATTAAGCGTAAATTTTTTAAAACATTTAAATATTTAATAAAAATAAAACAAAGTATAGTTATTAATATTAAAAATTAATAAATATACTTAAAAAAATAAGCTTAATTTTTATTTTTTATTTATAGTATTAATATTTAAAAAAAGCTTAAAATTATTAAATATAAAAAAAAACTAAATAATAAATAAGCTTTTATAACTTAATATACTTATTAAAAACAACTTTTTATAGCTATATTAAGCTATAATTAATTACTAAAATAGTATTATTACTTTTTATAAAATTAATAACTTTATAATCTTGTTTAAAATATTAGTATAAAGCTATAAATATATATATAAAGTTATAAATAAGCAATTAGTTATAAATAAAATATAAGCTTTTATTTATTAATTATAATTTTTGTTTTATAGCTATATATAAATTAGCTATATATATAATTATTAATATAAAAATACTACGCGTAGTTTTTATAGTAAACAACTTTAACGCGCCCGTTAAAATTAATAAAAGTACTAAACTTAAACAAATCTATAAAAATAAAAATAGTAGCTGCTATATAAGTATATAAAAAAGCGCTATAAAAATATTTGCTTTTATAATAAAAGTTTTTATTGCTTTATTAACTGTAATAATAAAGTTTAAAACGTTTATATTAACAAATTTTATTATTACTATAAATATAAAATTTAATATAATACTAATAGTTATTATTTTTATAATTAATAGCGTTTTTAAAAAGCTAGTATTTTTTAATAAGTTAGCTAATTTTAAAAATATATTTAAAAATATAATAATAACTTTTATAATATATACTATTAATAAAAGTATTTTAATAAACATTTATATAAGCTTAACGCTACTATTACTAATAATAAAAGTATTAATTAATATTATATAAACAAATACTATTTTATTAATTAATATTATATAAAATATTATTATAAGTTTTAAAATAGTTTTTATTTAGCTATTTTTTTTAGTACTAAATAAGCTATTTAAGCTTAAATTAGCTAATTTTTATTTTATTATTAATATTAAAAAGCTAGCGAACTTTTTTAAAATTATTACTAAATAAAAAGTATATATTTATTTTAAGCAAATATTAAAATTTATAAAGTTTATAAATATTATTAAAATATATAATATATAAACTAATAAAAACAAAATTAATATTTTATTTAAAAACTAGCTTAAAGTTTTATTTATAAATAGTTAATAAAATATAAAGCTTAATTTATAATTATACCTTTTTAGCTATAAAAATATAAAACTTTTTAATAAAACTTATAATATACTTTATAAAAAAAACTATATAATTTAAATAAATAAACCTTGCTTTTTTGTTTATTTTATTTTTATTATATAAAAAAAAGTTTATAGCAAAAAAAAAAGCTAAATAGTTGTTAACTTATAAGCTTTTAATAAAATAATAGTATTTAATAACTACTTTTTTTTTTATAAAAAAATATAATTAATAGTTTATTAAATAAATAATATATATTTATAATAAATATAACTAGCTTTTTTTATTAGTTTAAAATATATTTAAACTACTAAAATAAGTTTATAATTATTAGTTTATATAATATAAAAAAATTTAATATTATACTTATAAACTTTTATAATTTATTTATTTATATTTAATAGTATATAAATTGCTTATTTTAAAAATATATTTATTACTATAAAGCATTTATTAATAATATAGTTATTTTTTTAAATATTTATAATAATTATATAAAGTATTTAAATATAGTTTTTAGCTTGTTTAAAAAGTAAAATATTATAATAATACTAAAAAAGTTTTTTATTAGCTATTTTTTAATAAAATTGCTTAGCTTTTAAATAAATATATTAAATATATTTATAACTACTAAAAAAGTGCAAGCTTTTTAATAGCTAGCGTTTTTTAATTTTTTAAAAGCTTTTAAGCAATATTTAAGCACTAATAAATTTTTATATAGCTTACTATTTTATTATGCTTAAATTGCTAAACTTTTTTAAAAATATAAAACTATACTATTTGCTTAAAGTTATAAAAAAAGCTAAATAATAAACAATAACTTTAAGCATTATAAAATATACTATTAATTAATTTATTATAATTTAACTTTTATTAAAACTATATTATTTAATATAGTATAAAACGCTATTTGTTATAAAATAACTTTTTATTATTATAATTTTAATTATTTGTTATATTTTTAAATTAATAGCTTTTTTAAGCAAAGCTTTAATATAATAATATTTTATACTGCTTTTAACTATAAGTAAATATTAAAAAAAACTATTTTAGCAAATAAAGTTTAGCTTGTTATATATTTTAGCTAGTATTTATTATAAGCTAAAATAAAATATAAGCTATTTAAGCTAAAAATAATATATTTAATATAAGCTATAAAAAAGCTTTATATAATAATTTAATTAAATAAAGCATTAATAGTAATATTTATTAACTATTTTATAATAAAAAGTATTATTAATTAAACAATATTAAATATATTAGCAATAAATTAAGCTAATAATAAGCTAATTAATTTATTAATATATTTATTTTAATATAGTATATAAATATACTATTTATTAAATAAACTAAACTTTATTTTTAATATGCTAAGCTGCTTAAAAGCTATATAAAATGCTATAAGTATAAAAAGCAGTAAATTATAAAAGTTAAAAAAACCTGCTATTTTTAATATAGTTTAAAACAAAGTTTATAATATAATAAAATATATAAATAAAGCAATTATAAATAATACTTAGCTTAAAAATTTTAAATTTGCTTATAAAACTAACTACTAATATAAAAAAATTTTAAATAAGCTATATTATAATAAATATTATAGTATTAATAAAAATATTAATATTTTTTTTAAGCTTAAGCATTTTTTTTATATAATAAATAAACTTATATATAATATTATAACAGAAATAAAAAAGCTATATATTTTTTATAGTATAATATAGCAAATATTTAAAGCAGTATATAATAAAAAGTATTATATAAAGCTAATTTATATATTTAAAAACTTTAAACTTTACTTTATTTATTATAAGTTATAGTTAATAAAAAAATATATAAAATATTACCTAAGCTATAAATATAACTATACTAATTAATTAAAGCTAATTAGCAGTTTATAACTAATTTAACTAAAAAATATTTTATTTATATATATTATAGCAATTAATTTTATTATAAAATTACTACTAATTAAATTAATTAATATATTATAATAATTAATAAGCAAAGCTTACTATAATATATATAACTATTTAATATTTATATTATATTATATATTTAAACAGTTATTATTTATTTTTAGCAATAAAAAATATATAGCAAAAAAATAAGTAATAGCGCTTATAAAACAATTGCTTTTAAATAATTAAAATTATAAATTTACTTTTAAATTTTAGCAAAATATATAAAAAGCGCTAAATATTAAACTATTAATAACTATAGCTTACTATTTATAAAATAATAAATTATTTAAAAAAAAAAACTAAACAATAAAACTAGCAATATAATACTATAACTTTATATAGCTAAAATTTAATTAAATAAAATTGCTTTTTATTTTATAATAAAACTTTAACTTTATATATTTATAAGTTATATAATTATCTTTATATAAATAGCTATATAGTTTTAAACTATTTGGTTTTTTAAATATAAATATTAGCTAAAATAAACAAAATTATTTTAAGTTTAAAAATATATAAACTATTTGCAAATATTTAAAACAAAACGTTAAAATAGCTATAAACTTTACTATAGCAAAGTTTAAGCGCTAATTTAACTTAAAATATTACTTCTTTTAATTTGCTATTAAATAAAAAATATTATTATAACTTTATAATAAATACTATTTATTTAAATAATTACTAAAAAAATATTTATAGTAATATATAAGTTTATTTAAAGTTATATATTATATTAATAATTTAATATATAAACTAAATATTTTTAAATATTATTATATATACTTTATAGTTTTAATAGCTTATTTATAACTAATTAAAAATAATAAAAAAAATTTTTAGCAAATAATACTACTATTAAAACTTATAAAAATTAATTAGCATTCGGAGTTAAAAAACAATAATAGTAATATTTATAAAGTTAAAAGCGTTTTATAGTATTATATTAATTGCAAAAAAAATAAATTTAACTATTTTATTAAATAAAAAAAATAAAATTATAAATATAATTATTAGTATACTGCTTACTACTTATATTATTTATAAGAATTAATTAATAATTATTAGTAAAAGTATAAACTTTTTTTTATATTGCTAATAATGTTTTATTATAGCTGTAATATAATTGTAACTTTTAAAAAACAAAGTGTTATTATTATTACAACGCTATTTACTTTTATACTAACTATATAACCTGCTAAAAAAAATAGAAAACAGCTATAAAAAGTGTTAAAATTTAAAATAATTAATAAAGCAAGCAAACTAAAGATTAACGTAGAAATAATGCCTAGCTTTTTAAAAAAGCTGTTAGCAATACTGCAAAAAAAAAAGCAGAAAAAAAAAGTAGTAAAAAAAAATAAAACTCTAAATATATAATTAGTTAGTTATATAAAACGCTGGCCTATACTAAAAGTAGTGCGATTTTTTATGCTTTAGCACTTTAATAAAATCTATGAAGGTAGCTATATAGCTTTAGGCTATATATGCTACAGCCCCTGGTTACAGCTGCAGGCTATACTACGGCCGTGTAGCTAGAAACCTACCGGTCTTTACCAAAGTGTTTGCTATACGCATACAAAGGTCTGCTTTATAAACCTGTGCTATATATACTTCCTTTTTTAATTCTACATTTTTTTTCTACTAAATACCTTTATACTTATAACTGCACTTATTATAAAGTTAATAATATTACTAAAAGTAGATTTTTTTATATAGCTAGCAATATAATTTATTTTTTTAGCTTTATTTATAAAATAATTAGCATTTTTAATAAGTTTTTTTTTAAATAATATAAACTAATATTTAAATTATATTTTAAGCTTATTAAAACTTAGCTTATTATTAATAAAAATAAAAAAGTACTTTGTTTTATTAAATTTTTACGTTTTTTTTTTAGTACGTTCTAAAATAAAGTTAGCTTTTTATTAATAGTTAATATTTATAAATGTTAAAGTTAAAGCATTAAAAGCTATAACTAATAAAAAAAATAAAGCGTTTATTGTTAATAGCTTAAAAACTATATATTTTATAGCAACTAATTTAGCTAATTTTATTAATTTGTTTTTTAAAGTTTTTGCTTTTTTTTTAATAGCTTAAAATTTTACTTTTTAATAAGCGCGTTTTTTATTAATAGCAAAGTTATAAGCTTATATTTTACTAAACTAAATTTTAAATTTATATATTTAAATATTAAGCTACTAATTATTTTTATTTAAAACTATAGCTATTTTTTATAAGTTTAATATAATTTTATATATAGTTAAAAAAACAAACTTATTTGCTTTAAACTTTTAAAATATTTAGTTAAAATCTTTAGTATATATTTTAATAAATTAAGCTTTAAAAAAAAGCTTATTAAAATATAGCTATTTAGCGCGCCTATTTTTAATTAATAGTTTAAAAAGTATAAAAAAACTTTTATTCTTTAAAATAAAATATACTACTATTTTTTTATAGCAGCTTATTATATTTTTTATTATATTACTATTTTATATTATAATAAAGTTGCTTTTTTTTAATAAAAAGCATATATTAATTTAATAATATTTATAGCTATTTTTATTAAGTTCGCTAATTTTAAATTTTTTGTTATACTTTTATTTTTTGTAGCTTACTATAATAATAACATTTTATTTTATTTTTTTATATTATTTAATTAATATTTAATAAGTTAATAAAAATTTTTGTTATAAGTTGCTATATTTTTTATATTAAAAGTTAAAGCAAGGTGTTATATTATATAGCGTATTAATATTAAAATATATTTATTGCTTTACTTTTATAATAGTTTTTTTGTTAGATTTTTTATAAACTATTTTATTGTTAATTTAAATTTAATTTAATTTAGTTTAGTTTTTTATTAAAAAGTTATTATTATTTTAAATAGTAAAAAATAAAGTAGTTTATTATTATAATTAACAATAAAGTTAAATAGTTTAAGCACTAATATTTTTATATTATAGTAAAAATAAACTATTTAAAAAGAAAAAAATATAATATACGTAGTAACCGCAACCTTAAGCTCTATTTATATGCATGCTTTTTTGTTGTAAGGGTATTTGCTATTATGTTTGTATATATACCACAAGGCTATTGAATGCAAAATAGCGCGGCGCACGGGCCCTCGAAAGGCCTATAGCACAGTGGTCCGCGCGCACGTGTTTGTGCGTAGCACGCGCCACACACAAAGGTGACCAGTTCGAGTCCCCGTCTAACCACTTACCTAACAGTTCACTGTTACAATTAATAAAATTTAGTTTATAGACCTACTTTTTTATAGTATAAAAAAATAGTAAAGTACTACAATTTTATACAGTTAACAAGTTTATTAGTAAAATATATATAAACGTGTTAGCACATTTTAAAAAATCGAAATTAAATTATAATTAAATTAAAAAATTATATATAAAATTAAAAAAAATATATGTGAAACTTTTATAAAAATTACGCTAAAATTTGGAACTAGTTCATTTTTAGCTATTTTCTCCACCTTTTAAGCTAACTTTAAACTTTTGGTGGTTTTGGTGTAAAACCCGTACTGTGCGGTGGCTCGTAGCGGTATGGATCGTGGCAGGGGGGGTTATCTTACAGATTCCAGCCTCAGGTTTTGCTGCGCGAACACATCCAATAACAGACCAGATTTCCGAGACAGTTAACAAAAACTTTTACGACAGTTAGCCCTTTACGACCAAGGAAGATCGCGAGAAATTCCTAAGCGCCGAATTCTCCCGCTTCTCTTGCTACTTGTTCACCTGCTCGATGGAAGATCGTCTCCGGCATGTGTGTGAGATTGTGACCCATCTATTCCTCATCGACGACATCCTCGAAGAGAAAACACTGGATGAAGGCAAGGCTCTGAATGATAAGCTTGCGCTGCTTGCGCAGGGAGACATACTCCCCGATCGAAACTCTCCTCCGGAGTGGTGCGCCTGCTTCTGTTCCTTGTTGATTGGGCGGCTGACAAGATTAATGCGGCAGGATGATGTATGATATCTGGCAAAACCTTCGCAAGTGCGATGAGGAGCTGGCCAATGCCATGGTGCAGCTCTGCTCTAACTTCATGTATGCTCAGACAGACCCGAGGCGTCTCATTAAGATGAACTTAGAGTCGTACCTTGACTATCGCCTGGACGATGTGGGTAAGGAGTATGCTGATGAACCCTCACTGGCACTGACTGATTGCACCGTGTTCAAATTAGATAGCCAGATTGCGAACGATCAGTGTCTATTGCTCAGATTCCTCAGCGCCATGATCTGGTTCACCCGGGGCATCCACCTAACCGAGGAGGAGTCCGCACTCGTGGACGGCGTCGACAAGACCGCAGCGCGCCACATATCAGTCATCAACGATATCTGGAGCTACGACAAGGAGATGAAGGCCGCTCGGTTAGGCAAGGAGGATAGTACCATGACCAACGCGGTCGATGTTCTAGCCGACGGGGCATCTATGCCCATCGAAAGCGCCAAGCGTGTCTTGTACCGACTCTGTCGCGAGTGGGAGATCGTGCACGACACATTGGTCGCTGAGATTCTTGAGAAGCGAGAGTCGCCGGCGTTGCGCATCTACCTCAAGGACAACGAGTACCAGATGTCGGGAAACGAGGACTGGGGCAGGGTTACGTTCCGGTATTCGGTAGTTCCATAAGTGTCTTAATGTTTTGCTCTCGTTGGTGGATATGTTGGGAATGCTGTTTGGTCGTATTCACCGACTATTGGGGAAGGAAATACTTTCCATTACATTCTGAAGACGAATGAATAGATACCTGCAAAATTATATGAAGCACGGCCGTTGTTGTTTATGGGGTGAGAGTACGATTCACGTGACTAGCATGACCTCCCACTGTAGTGAGGTGCACGGTGGCCCATAGCGTATTCTATGTCAATACCTACCTGCCTACCTACCTACATCCCAACCCATACTGACATGGGCGGCTCCAGTCATCATTTCCTGGTTGACCACCAGCCACACCGGCACAAACACAGGGGCCACTACCAACCTGGTATAGAATCCACAGCCACAGATAGAATAATTCACCTTCGAGTTGGATTTTAGGTGCTCTGACGATCTCTGACATCGAGGGTGTTTCCCATGTTTCCTATCTTACACCAGACGTTACACCAGACGATGTTCTTGTCCCATATCCCTGATCAATGGCAACATATGACAGCTTTTGATTCATTCGCAAAGTATTCCTGCCTTAGGGCTTCGCGTATCTTACTCTCGTGCCTCTGCATATCAAACGCCTGGTTCGGGCTATCGCCCACAGCAAGGAGTAAATCAGTGAATCATATTTGGCTGTTTCTTCTCGTCCGCCGCCGCCATGGCATCCTCAGTAGGGGACGTCAGATATCCTGGCCACTTGGCGAGGAATGCACACAGAAAAGCGACGCCCAAGAGCGCGATACTAAGGGCCCAAGCCCCGCGGAGACCATCCACATAGGCCTTCCTGATTCCGAGCAATGTTTCCCCGCTAAAGTAAGCCGAGAGCTCGTATGGCCCAACTAACAACACCTGCTTCGGTGTGGTTTCGGGGGCATACAGAGCCACCCCCCGCAGCAACAAGTTGTTCGTAATGGCCGTTGCGGCGCTGATCGTCAACGAGGCCGAATAGAATTGAATGACTACGTGGGCGCAAAACATCTCGATTAGTCATTGTGATAAAACCACAGATCGCGATGTGAGGGTTATGATGGGGAGGTACAGAGTAAGAACTTACCGAGTATAGCAGCAAGCCCAATTGCCTTGTCCGCGTTGGTGTTGACGACACCGGCAACAATCGGCGGGATCTGCACGACCCAGCCGATGCCGACGCCCAGCAAGACCTGGTACCCAATTTGCTTGCCCAGACCAGTGTCAATGTCGAGCGTGTACAGGAGGCCGCAGCCAGCAGTGGCGATGGCGACACCAACGATCTCGAAGAGCATGTATTTGCCATACTTTCCCACCACGACCGAACCGATGAAGCTCGCAAGCGCTGACTGGAGTTAGAAGCATATTCCTTGTCGAGCCTAGCGTGTTTTTTTAACTCACAGGTCGCGCCAATGATCGGAATTGTTCTGATACCACTGTCTCTGGGAGAGAGGCCGGCAGTAGCCTGGAAATACGTGGGAATGTTGTAAACCACAGCAAAATATGATCCGTAAAAGCTACCCAATAGGTTTCAGCATGGCCATAGTTATCAATGTGGGGTGATTATTTGGGTAGCAACTCACAAGAAGAGGTAGATCGCGTTAGCCCACATGTCTCTTTGTTTGAGCAGCCTCACAACCACCAATGCCCGCTCGCCTTGCCAGACCTCGTTTCCAACGAAGACAATACTCAACAAGATCCACCCGATAAACAATCCGATTATCGTCGGCGAGTTCCAGGCCTTCTCTGTACCACCCCATGTCAGCGCAAGAATGAAGCTGACGAGACCGCCGGCGAAAAGAATTACGCCGAGCGGGTCGAAGCTGAGGATCAGTTGTTTGAGCGGTGGCCTCTCGGAAACCTTGGCCTGGGGTGGTGTCTTAAAAAAGAAAAAGATGATGAAGATGGGCACACCACCAACGGGAAGGTTGATATAGAAGCACCAACGCCAAGTGAGTTGGGGGCTGGACGTGAAGACACCGCCAATGAGGGGGCCAATGACACTGGCGACGCTGAAAACGGTGCCGATCAGGCCAATGATGATTGGAACCTTATCAGGGGGGCAGACAAAGTTGGCAATAGAGTAGCAGCCGAGAAGAATTCCCGCCGCACCAGCGCCTTGCACGATGCGGCTTACGATCAGAGCCGCGCTATTAGGCGCCACACCCCCGATCAAGCATCCGATCTCGAACACTATCATTGCCGCTAGGAAGACGAATTTCATGTCGAAATACTTGTAGGCCTTGCCCCAAAGGGACTGGAAGGCCGCGTAAGCCAGGAAGAAGGCAGAGCCGTACCAACCGGATTCCGAGAGAGAGTTGAACGCGCTGGTAATAGCAGGGATTGCGGTGGCGATGATGTTCTGCCGCCAACGAAAAGATTAGAGCAGATTGATCATAAACGACTTGGTGATGACGTTTCGCTTTCCAAGCTATCGCTAAATCTATGAAATACTACTTACGATATCCAGACCAGCCTATGAAGACAGACAACAGATTAGTTCAACGATGTACAGACACCGATAAACGACGACCAAAATGTGAGACTTACAAGGAAGATACCCAAAAGCAGGCCAGTAACAATGATGACCTGACGCCAAGGGGAAGGGTAGATGACCTCGGACGCGGTTGGTTCCGAGGGCGTCGAGTCGAGCTCATTTTTGCGAACATCGTCCGTAGAACTAGACTGGGTCGTCACGTTTGTATCCATTGTGACTGTCTTTCCGTGCGTACAATTTTCTGAATGAATCCGTAGTGCAATGCAACAGAAGCTTTCTGTATGGTAGATTGAAACTCAGCAAAGAAGGAAAATCCAGGAGCCGGTGTATTATAACGGTACTCCGAGGAAGGTCGAGAAGGGTGGATGGACAGACAATTTCTGCAGACGCTCAAAACTCACAACTAATTACCCGTGCTTAGTCAATACGTGAAAATTATAGCTATTGAGACTGCCAGTGCAAACACATTTTAGTTGTACATCGGGGCTTTGTTTCCTGCCCCTGTCCGGGGCATTTGCTCGTTGTTTCGGGTGGTTTTCTACAGAGGCGCAGAAAACGACCCGGCGCCCCATGCCAGGAAAACAGCCCGATGCCCGTAGACCGCATTCCCCGTGCAGCCGTGCCCAATGCAGGCTGCAGGCTCCTCCGTAAGCCAGGAAAAGGACCCGACATACAAACAGTAAGCTAGGATGAGGACCCAGCTTACAAAGACGAACTGGGGTTACCTCAAGATCGTTCAGGAAACACCTCGCCAAATTGAATTAAGGGCCGATTTTAGACTACAGCATGAAATTCCAATCATCAAGTACGTAATATTCCAAGGGATGCCCATAGGCACCGAGACGGAAACTTGCCGAGCATGCCTGACCAAGACCACCCCCAGCACCCACCATGCAAGCCACCTTTTCCACGCCTCATGGAACAGACTCGCCCCCCGCGTCCTGCGATTGCGAGGCCGAGACCCAGCGCATTCTAGGCCATGTCAGCCAAATATCCAGTAGTTTCGCAACCTCGGCGCCAGGGCAAGCATCACCATTAGCCGATACGCTCAAAACGGCGCACGTCCTGGTGCAACACTGGGGCAATGTGAATGGCTGCCCCCGTGCCGAGTCACACATGGATGCCCCGATGCTGTGCACCATGACAGATGCCATCGGCGCCGTCCTGCGCGGCCACGAAGAAGTCGTTGAAAAGTCGATCTCGGTGCAGAGACGGCGGCGTGTCATCACCATTACTGGCCCCAACCGAAACGATGATGCCCCCGTCGCCGTCGTGATGCCTAGCACCACGATCGGAGACTTGGAGCTGGAGCCCATGGAGCAGGCCATCGTGGTCCAGGAGGCATTTAAGCACTCTATCCTGCGCCTCGCAGCCATGTTGCAGGACATACAAGAAGAAGCCGCGCTAATAGGCAGCGAACAACAAGTCGGATCGCCGCTGTGTGGTAAGGGGGTAAATGAACTTAGCACAAGGTTGTTCAGACTTCTGGGGGTGGTTGACAAGTTAGTGATTGAAAGCAATGCAACAACTTGATCGCGGCACCGGAAGAGATTTAGTCCCTAATAAATGGCGATGTATCATACACATTCTGATGATTATGGATTATATTAGTAATTTAATATTATCCGCTGTCTGCATCTTGCGCCAGGATATATATATGTACAGCGATGTCGCAGTTCATAACAGCACCATTGCACCTTGTAGAGATTCCATCCTTCTCATCAGATCATCGAGCAAAGTGCCCGTGACCGTATCAAGCACCATAGTACTACCACCCCAATCCAAGGGGCCACCCGATGGCTTTCCTCCCATGTTCCACTCCCCTTTCTGCCTCTTCTGCTTAGCACTGTCTAGAACTTCAAGGGCATTCAGCATCCTCTTCACGCGCAGCTTGAGGACTCGCCCCATCGCATCGGACTTTGCCTGTCCCTCTACTAAAAAATCGCCCAGCCGTAAGGCGCGATATGAGTCCATTTCCGGAGACACGCAAGGCTTACTTGCGACGTTGCGAAGGGAGCGCTGTAGTCGGCGCGCTGACGGACCCGAATTCCCTGATATGGTGGACCAGACAAAGTCACTCGCCTGATCCATGCTCTGTGCTGACTTGGCGGCGAAGCGGAAAATGTCTTCTAGCAAGCCGACCACACGCTCGGCTAGAAGGGAGAGGCCGAGGAGAACGGGCCGATCTGTGGCTAGACATGGGCGAGTACAGTTGGGAATAGCAGTGGGAGGCGCATTCCAAGCCTGAGGGCTGGCATCTTCGGGAGGATGAGAAATTCGGTGGCCAGTACAGGCGAATAGACGATGTCGCAGGCCGTTGAAGTCGTGTTCGGCCTCCAGCACGATATCTATCGTTGCTGGCGATGCAGTACGCGTGAGTGTCTGCTCAAGCTTGGCTGTTTGCGTGAGAATTGCTGCATGGCAATCTGGTAGCTGGGTAGTAGGAGTCCTGGACGACATGGCCGAGGAGGAAAGCATCCCACCATTGGCACAAGGATGCGTCGCGACTCGAGTTCCGAAGACGCGGGCAGTACATGATTGATTATGATCATTTGATATCCACTCCTTCACATTAGAGCGCACCGCCGCATCGTCGTCGGTTGTTAGTATTGATGTCGAAGCTGGCAGATTTTGAGTTGCTTCAGAGTTTCTTGTCGATTGATAGCCTGAACTAGAATATGTCATGGGTGAATCGGCATGGTCGTCACCCGACGCGCAAGGTGTCGTTATAGCAGCGTTGTTCTCATCATGCGAAACTAATCTCAATGAGCAAACGAGCAAGCGAGCAAACAAAGAGACCCGAAACTCGTTTCGTCGAACGTCACCAAATGCGCTAGTACATATCACTTACTGGTAGCTGAGAGCAGCGACGATGCCTCCCTCGTCACCGACTCGGAGCCGTTGTCTTCGACTGGGTCTTCCCCCCGATCGACGCCCCTTGGAGTCGAGCCGAGACGGGTTCCCCGCCCTGAGCTGACGAGTTTCTTTGGTCTACCAGTCCGTCGCAGAGGGCTATAGACACATCTCAGTCGCTTCTGTGCGCATCGCTTGCAGCTAGGCTTGTCGCGGCTACACCGGATCTTGCTGTCCTGGCATTTATCGCACGACTGGCGAAATCTGGTTGCATCGTGTGTTGCGGTGACCTTGGCTGGGCTAATCTGACATGGTGAAGCCATCACAGTCACAACGTCTCAGTTTCGGAGTCGTTGTATGTAAGCGTAGTGAGTCAAAAATGCCCCGAACGTACAAACGAACTAGATACCCTACTTATGTAAGACCAGGTAGGTACCTACAGTACATATGTAAGTATACACAGTACCTCTTTATTCAGTGCCTACGGTTGCACTATGTTTGCCAAGAACGCCGGACAGGGGTAAACAGCTAATCAGGACACGCTGTTCGAGTGACATTGATTCCCATACAATATTAGTTGTGCCCGAAGTACCAGCCACCATTATTGTTACACATAACTACATTATACTCATTATATCCATACCTTGTTAAAGACCTTCGGCCAATAACCGTATTGCCGTTTATCTCACCCAAAGCCTTCCGCGTTGGGCTCTTCATTGAATAGCCACGACAATGTTATATTGCGTACCGGACAACCATTGTGCCATGGTAGTAGAAGCTTTACCAATGACCCATTGGTCATTGTTTCCCGTTCCGAACTGTATATGCTAGGTCTCAGAGCTTAGCCATAACAAAAAGCAGTGTCCTATAGTCCCTTAAATCTATTGAGGCTGTCCGTGCTACTATTTAGTGTTCCTCCTCCCAAAAGCGCTTATATTATTTCTAGCTCTCTCTTCCTTTGCCTTCCGCTCATTTCGTGTTTCGTCCTCGCCTACAACAGAAACGGCCTAATGAGATATTTTGGGAGCTCTAGTATTTTGCTTGTTGTTATAGCCAGCAACAAGACATACCCTTCAAAGCTATCCTATTTGTTCCTTGTAAGCAGATGATTTGTAACAAGGGTTAGTATCCTAGGATTTGGTTGAATTGGTATATTAGATAGTAATGTTTCCAGGCCCTCAAAGGTTCGTTGCCTTCAACAATCAGACTGTTGAAACAACTCACATGCCTTCACAGGGGCGCGGGGGCTGTGTAAAGGAGGTAGAACACTGCCATACGATTCCAATAGCAAATCAATTCACGTAATTTATTGAGAGACTTCTTGATCAGAGGTAACGCAATTAAATCTCATAAGAAAGAAGGTGACGCCCATCGTCACGCCTGCTAAAATTACATGCTTCAGTGACTTATAAGTCCTGGAAATTATTCGGCTGATTCTCTAGCCCCTGTATTAGTCGGCTTGTCCTGCCGCACCACCTCACTGTACCTATCGAAGCCTCAGGCCTCCTATTTATGCACGATTGCAGAGGTATTTCCAGTCCCTTCAATACGAGACCATACCGTGTATGTCTCAGTCTGTAGGCGACCGGAGGCCTCATAGGCCTATAAGGTCTATTTGAGAAATCGCAGCTGGAAAGATGAAAGGCCCCTAGCCTCTGATTGACCCGTTGACCCTCACCGACTCGGTGACCAAAAGTGACACCTTTACCGTCTGCCAGCATTAGGAAAGTAGATATGATCGTCTTCGAAACCACGAGCGTCTTCGAATTCTCGACGGTATTTTTCGATTTCATCCTCACGATTCTCAGCAAATTGTTCAGTTTGTGTTGATCCATGCGAGTTTCTCGACATAGAACTAGCACTTCGCATGATAGGTTCAGGGGTTCCAGGGGTAGTAAAAGTATCCTGTGAGCATACGTCAGCGTCCTTAGTCCACCGGGGCTTAGAATTAATAGTATGATAAGCACTTACAATCTGGCCATAGCCCGATCCTTCATGGCCTGGGCTCGCGAGTACTGATCCGGAAACTTGGGGTTGTGGCGTCGGGAACCTAGTACCATAGGCCTCTAGTGGATAAACCGCCGGTGGTGGGTGTATCATGGCGTAGTAGTAGATAGGTGGGCTAGTGGGCAAAAAGGGGACCGGGGATGGAGAGGGCGTTTCCTGAGTCATTGGCTCTGGATGTTGATATTGTTCATGGTGTCCTTGTGTGGATGAGGATTGCGTTGGGGTGCCTTGCGGTTGGCGTCTACGACTCCCTCGGCCGATCTTGTTACTAGGGCCAGTAGGCACGGGGCCCTTGAATTGATTGTTGTTCAATGTCATCGCCCTGGGTTGAAATGAAGGGGAGGCTCCTGAAAGCTTGAATTTTTTTGGGCTGTCTTGGGATTTTCTATTTCCGTCTCGGCCGTCCATTATTACCGAGCCAAATGAAAAGTTTGTAGTCTAGTAGTTAATTAGAGGAGAGAGTCCTAAGAATCATCAATAAGACAACAAGAAATATGTCCGGAATTCCCTAGTGAACTTTGTGTGTATATGCGGGGGTTTGTGCGCCGGGATGTCTGCTACGGCGCCGAGAAGCAGATAGAACTCAGAGAGCGTATGAGGATCTAGGGCAAAAAGGGAAGGACATGCACTGACTGGTAGAGTTGCTCGACCCGGGTCGTTAGCAAGAAGCTTACTATGCAAGCTGGAAACTTGAGACCGAGAAGGAAGTTTTCGCTCTTGAGCATAAAAAGTGTTTAGCTGCGAGACTTGATGGAAAAGGAAAGGAGGAAGATCAAGACTGTATTTATATATACACTGCAAAGTAAGACATGTCAACTGGGTCAGTGCTTTAACCACGCGATCCAAGCAAACGTGTTTACAGTATTGACTTGAATGGGGGCAAGGAGGTAGCGAGGCACAGCCGCATGAGTGAATGCTTAGGTCAAGGCCAAAGCGTAAAGCAAACAACCCGCTAGTGAATGAGGGGGCCCCAAAGTGACAACCATGGTTCAAATGTTGGCTATGGAAGACAGATCCACTAGTGTCAGCTAAATATTCAGCAGTCGCAAACTTGGTGCTCGACCATGTGCATGTGTACCGGCCTTAGGGACTTAGAGAAGATAAAATCTAGTGTATGCTTATTTGGCATGAAGCGTGAATGTGAGAGAATGCTATTCCACAATGGCTAGGGGGATTGGCCCAAACCTATCCTCTGAGTGAATACAAGGGCTCTAGGGCCGAGTTGTGGCACCAGAACAGGAATAACATGTGGCAATGCCGTTATTCGTTATCAAGCTGTGAAGATTAGTGTATTCAATGCCCGAGGGAAATAGATCAAAATATAAAGACGCAAGGGTGAATGTAGAGAAAAGAAAGTTAATGCGAAGAATCAGAAAGTTGCGCAGCAACCCGCTCAGGGATTATTAAGAATAGAGATAAAATATTGACTTACATTTGACAATAGTAGCTGGTCATGCACTAGAGGAGAACAGCTCGCGACCAGAAAAGTGCATATTGTATGATAATACAATAAGTCATGTTTTATTTACCATGATAAGACTACATCAGGGTATGGTAACTTGCCCATAGAGCTAAAAAGCGTGCGTCCTGAGAAATTTTGGTACACAAAGGGTAGAGACCGGTATTGCATATGAAGAAGCCTCCTTAATATAGCTGAGACGTGAGTTTTATTTATTTTACATATACTTAGCACACGTCGTACCCCGCTGTCCTTTCGGACAATCAGAGGGCCTTTGGTGCACTGACGCCGTTCTTTAACAATTATTTCAACCCCTTTGCCCACGTCGAGAAGCAGCATATTTCATACAGATAGTGAAGTGTTGGTATGAAAGCCTCCAGCGCTAGAGGTTCTGGCATCCGAAATTGGAATCACCATGTGAGGGCTAGCAAGCCGCAGGGAAGAATATTTGAATGCATCTATTCACATATCCTGCGAAGGGGTGATGACAGGACCTGAAGTGCATGTATCTCTTGTGTGCGTGTGAAGAAGCTAAATGTGAAGCTCTCAGAGAGATCAGTGAGATCTACTTTACCCTACGAAACCTTGACGAGATCGTTATTTGAGGTTATTTTCCTGGCGCTAACTACGTAATTGAGATTTAGAGACGCGAGCTTGAATAGTAAATCGCAGCTGAATGTAACTGCCACCAAGATTCCTACACAGAATTCCCCTGAGCCTGAATAAAGCATGGGAATGAGAGCCCATAGATACGAAACGGAAGACACAGTTGATACCGTCCAGAAACGACGAATTACGATCGCGTGGTCCAGTATTATATGGAGAAATGCCGCGTTAACCTCAAGGGGCTTGTCCAATAGTTTCCCGCCACAACGGAATTGCCTGGAGCCAACAAAGCCGGCCATCAATCTCAATCCCAACATCATCCATCTGGACCCAAGCTGTGTCCAAACCCGTAGAGATGGAAAAAAAACTAATATCTGTAATCATATTACCCAGCTCTAGTACATATTTCAGGACCGGACTGGACAAATAGGCCTGGTATATTCAAATACGCCAGTATTCGAAAAGGGATGAATACTTGTATCCGTCCGTCGACCGCGGGCTCTCCACCATTGTCCGGTGCTATGGACCTCTGGGTGAGTCCGCATATACAGCCATGTTATCTAAATCCAGACGGGGCCAATGTCCGGCGCCTAAGTATGCAGGCCTGGCAGGCAGGAAAGGGGCCGATCCTGTTGTTTAAACAACCCTTAGCTATATGTGGCTATATGCCAGCGCTTCTGCAACGAAGTTCACTGTTCCTGAATAGAGCTTTGGATATAAAAATAGAGAAATTGGCTATCGAATAAGTTTGATAATAATATTATGGCCTCTAGCAACGTCAAGAGGCGAGAGTTGCAGGTGTCTGGTGGTAACTATTTTACATCCCCTAGCTAGAGTTAGAAGGATACAATGTTACTAGCGGATTTTGGTGTTCGTCGGAGTTTGCGACCTAATAGCTGGTGCCAAGAAAAAAAGTTGATTGCTTTAATAATCCTTTCTGGACTTACAGTAAAGCGTCTCTTTAGTCTTTCAATTCCCAAGTTATTTGAGTCCTAGTCTTTCCTTGAGAGTAGCAGCGCGGAGTTAAAGGTCTAGGTTAGGAGTCCTCTAGCGGGAGGGCAGCTGACCAGCACTTCCGTTGTTACCCATAACAAAGGCCCATGTAAGGACTAGACGTCTATACTTAGGAATATAAGACCATCTATAGTATTAAGTTCTTATCTCATACAACGGTTTGGATGTTAGTTAAGGTAGTGTATTTTTATTTATCCGAAGCCACTTCTCTCTTCATACGTCTTTCAAGCTGTTTTCTCTCTCGTTCCGCTTTCTGAGCCGCCCGTTTAGCCTCAGAGAGCTGGTCTAAGGTCATAGGTATTACCGCAGGATCATACTTCGAAACAACGCCCCAGGTCTCTTCTCTCAGCTCCTTCCCATGGAGGTCCTTTAAAAAGCAGTTAAGTCCTTCTAGGCTTGGAAGAGACACCCAACCATAGTTGCCACTTGCAGCTATCCCTACTGCTATAGGGTTATAGGTAGAGAAAATATCAAATAGTTTATCTGTGAGCATTCTGGTGTTAACAATTACTATTGCCGGTATAAGATGATGCATAGAAAGACTGTTTCGGGGGCATGCAGGAGTAAAATAAGTAACATTTCATCCAATACAGGGAATAAAACACTCCAGAAAACTTACTCCAATGTGGGAGAATAGAACTCGGGGGTTTCCCTCTTACACGTACCCTAGCTGTAAAAGGGTACAACTCTTTTGGGCTAGGGGCGCGACCATACCAAAACCTTCGCACTCCGATTTGTTCTTTTTTCGGTCGGGGTTCAATCCGTAAGGTAGTGCCTTTCTGTAACCGAAGCAGGTTAACGAAAACAGCTAGCTCGCAGATAGTATCATCGGCAGGATTGTGACCGGATTTCCTGCCGCATACCGCCAAGTCGCCTAGCGCAAAAAATCAACCCATGATGAGAAGAACTGGAAAGCCCGGCTGAGGTGTGTTGCAATTGTTGTGAGCTCGAAGACTAGACCGAACCCTACTAGAACTAAAGGCGAGTTGAAACGCTGCTGGATCAACTTGAAGAGAGCAACTAACTCTATCTCGGCCTGTGTGGGCTCGATCTCTTGAAGCCGGCCAAAATGATACGTGTCCTTTGTGGAGAAGGAAAAACCGCAATGCCGATATCCGTGATGCCGAGCGGCTCGTCTTCTTTGGTAGAGAGGCCCTCGAAGTCTATTGCTACGAAAGTACAAGGGGACTTGACGCTGTCTTTTAATGCGTCAAGGTTAGCGATATTTCTTCGCCAGAGGGGTTGCCAATGCTTCGTCTTGAGGTAGTGGCAACCTTCGTGGCAGCGCATTTTGGGCTTGCCAGTTTGACTCGGTGTAGGTAAGATCGGGACCAATATGATGCCTTCAGCGGTACTATCAAAAGATTAATTGGTAGGCCTAAGGTGTCCCGGGAAAGGGGGGGCGGGGGGGTTTACTCGGAGTAGGGGTGGCGGAATCCGTGCGACTGTTGCACCGCCACACCGTAATAATGAGTCAATTCGGACTGAGTTATCAATATTGAATAAAACTAGAGAGCTTAGAATAAAAGCTTAGCATAAAAGTGTCTAAAAATAAACGTCCGAAGATCCAACAATATAACGCCCCATAAAGTATAATCTTTTTTAGATATAGCGCTAAGCTACCAACCCACCATTGGGGCGAGAGAGAAAGAAAAGTTTGTTGTCAATTGCCAGACAGGCGAGTCCCTCGGTACTCTCATGGTCTTTTCGAGAGCTCTCATACAGACTGCTTGAGCATCGGGCTAATCTCTAACGAAGCCATAAGGGCGAAGCCCGCCGGGCTTCGCCCTAGACTCAGCTTTCTTCGAAAATTCTAAAACGGCGGCCCCTGATGATAGCTGTAGCCGGCGGGGAAGACAGCAATTTCAATCTTTCAAACAAGCCAAGTATTATCAAATCTACGGCTGGTCAAATAATGGAAATCACATTGGCGTAACACCCCGCGGGTGTAAAAGGGGCTGGGGCTTTACGGAGCTTAGGCAGTAAATGTAAATGTAAACGTAGTGAGTGATTTCGAAGATAGATTCTTAACTACTGAGGCTTTTGTAAGGTCCTCCTGATAATGGTATAAACATACGAGCCCATGAATTGGGCCCACACTCCCGAACAGAGAGATTATCATGAGACAGTGAGATAACAATTTGAACACTATCAGAACTTGAAAAGTTAAGGTTAAGCCGCCATTAAACACAAGTGAATAACCACAACTAGGTCAACGAGTGGATTTAATCGAACCGTTACCACAAAGCCTCCCAAACCAAACTAGGGCGGTCATACCCTGGTGAGCATGAACCGCGCATGGCTCCTATCGTTGCCCTTCCTCTCAACAACATCGATCTTGCTGTAGCCTTTCGAACTCACCGTCGCCGTGAAGACGGCAGAGAAGCCCCCTAAAGCGCCCAGGATAAGCGGCTGGAGGTCGCACACATTTTCCTTCTTATGGCCGCCCACCTGCAGGTCATACTGGTAATAAGTAGAGGAAGTCTCCTCCAGAGCGGTGCGCATGGGCAGGTAGCCGTTCGCGTATTGGCTTGGCGCCACGTAGATATGTCTAGTGTCCGTCCTGCTTGGATCGTCGTCGTCCACCAGCTCGATCTTAGCCTTGTCGCTGAAGAGACAGGATTCGGCCTCCCCGCTCAGGACTGTGATCGTCACGCTCGCCAAGGTCACCTCCTTGCCCGTGTGGTTTTGTGCCTCGATGGTGACGCTCACTACATCCCCCGACGACGGCTCGGATGGCGAGACCGAGTATGCTAGCTGCGGGTCTGGTGCGTCACCGAGTCCGTCGATCAAGGGTTTCCCGGTCTTGTCGATGTAGGTCTCAACGGGGTCTTTTGGGGGGTCCTCTTGGGTAAACAAGTGGATGAGTAGGCTCACTAGCGCCAGAATTACCCCGACAACCACCAGCACAACGCCGACGACGGGAAGTGCTGCGGAGAGGGTCGCGCCGACTGTCCAGAAACCGAGCTCGCTGCCGAGGTCGATCACGTCGAGAGCTACAGTAAGCACCTGGACAACCAATGCCAAGGTATTGATAATTTTGTCTGGCAGACTGAGGTTGTCCCAGTCGTGGACTAGGCTGAAAGTCATGGCTATTGCGATACCAAGGCCCAGTGCAGTGGTGAGGACTTTGAGTGCAGTGCTCCCGAGACTGAACTCCTCGGCGGCCTCTGCTTCCCCCGGGGGAACTTTCTCAGGCATTTCTTCGATCGGCTCGTTCCATCGACCAGCCCCTTCTCCTTCTTGGCTAGTCGGAACCCCTTCTCCTCCTACGTGTTCGCCTACCGACTCGTGAAACCCCCCATCAGGGTTGACCTCGTCTGACATTGCGGCGAGATCAGCCGCTTTCTCATCAAGCGACCGATAGACTCCCTGATCCATCTCCATCGCGTCCAGATGGTCGAGCACGACTGTTCCAGTTCTTCCTTTCCAAATTTTCCAGGCGTCGTAGGCATACTCAAGCCCATCAGCTGTTGTTTGGAGCATCTCCATGATAACCCTTGCGCGATCTGAGCCGGACATATCACTCCAATTTTCTACTAATCCAACAAGACTATACCCAAGACGAAAGAGTTTGTAGGATGCCTATATCATTTTGATTAGCAAAAATGATCTCGTATCGATGAATGAACCAGGTACTAGCACCACTTCAACGGAAGACGAAAAGCTACGCACCATACCCGTAGTGAAAACCCCTTTAAGAACCTTGCTCGCTTGATATTTTTCGGATATTTGATCCCAGGCCTCACTGATCCATTGGTAGAGAGATGGCCCTCCCCAGGCCGTGTCTAAACCCTTGCCCTCGCTAGAAACCCAGCCGCTGAGATCATCTATGAGGTCGCTAGACGTATCGACAATATTTTGGGCTCGAACCTCCGCCGACTGACCCTGGTCCATGTGGTTGGTTTTCTCAAATTGGTCCACATCTTCATTCAATGCCGAGTTGATACTAGTCGGCAGCTTCCCGCTGCTCTTGATGACTTCCGCGACTAGGCTTCGGGTGGATTCGGTGAGGTACTCACGAGCCTCGTCTCTTACTGAACTGATCGTCGGGTATTCGGCACCTCGTTTGATCGTGTAACTAACTATCTTTTGGAACCATTCATCTGCGAACGGTTGATCTGGTGCCAAGGTGTGCATAACGCACGACTGCTGATTTACTATATTGACTTTCTATTGACAAACGGGCAGTTGATCAGCTAATTAAACGTTCTCAGGCCGGAGAAAAGGATGACTCAAAGTATAAATTTCAGTCACTTACATCCTGGATCGGATTTGCTACGTGCAGATCCATCACGGCTTCCTTTTGCAAGACAGAAAGCATCTGATTAGCCCAGTCTCCAGGATTGCTGCTTAGGTAAGGAGCCAAGAAGCTCTTATGGAGATCCTTCATGCCTTGCACCGAAGTGAGGTTACTGATCTGGTTGTACTCCTTCGACCGGGATAGACAAGTTTTCCCGTTGCCTTGCCACCAGTACCAGAGTTTCTTTTGTTCGGTCGACGTGAAGCGGTCGGCATATGTATGCGATCCAGCAAATGAGTTGCACAGAAACGCGACTGCGTATTTGTTTTTAACAAAGTCCTTGAAATCCGAATCTAGGCCATCGGCTAGCTCATATGGCAAGTCATCGGGTTTGCCAGCATTGAGGAATTTCTCGCGATCGTCACTATTCATGTGGTAGAGCATTACCTTGTGAATCAGCTTCTGAGACGCATCATGGGTCTGGCGAAATTGTTAATTGCCGTTTGGAGGAGTCGTCGCAGGAACAAAAATGCCATGCTTAGCTTACACTTTGGTCGTCGTAGTTGTGGAAGTCTATGAGATCTGATACACTCGGCGCCCGTGCTTGCTCGAGATATTTCGTGATTTCCGCTGGTTGAGCACTATAGCCCTCTGAATCGAAGTCTCCGGGTTTGGACTGGGACGCAAACGCGGAAGAAACCTTGGCTCGCATTCTCTCAAAATGCGCCGTGTGCGAATAATCCTTTGAGACAGAAACAAAATGCCTGACATAGTTTAGCATGACGACGAAAATTCCCCATTGATGTTCATATGGCATATGCATACCTATTCCCTTTCATCTCACGCTTCCCGGGATCGTATTCGAACGCCACGGCACTGGAATCCTCTGGGAACATTAGGTCGATCTCAAGCTGTAGCTCCCGAAACAGACAAGGAAGAGTTAGATCCAGTCCTAGCTGGGACTGGAACCCTAGTTCAAAGATACCGTCATCGAGGCTTTGGTCGGCTAGAAACGGAATCAAAGCAGCGCGATGGAACTGCACGGTGTATTGAGAGTTTCCAGCGGCGGATTTCGAATAAGCAACACGGTAGAGAGGCTCAAGGCTCTTGCCGTACTTCTGATTGATTTGCTCCAAGAGGTCATCGAGAATCGGTATCCGCGCCGTGGGAACTTGGTACCCTTCCTCGGTCTCGATGAAGCCTGTCACGAGCTCCCCCCCGGTGACTGAATCTTTGACGGTGCCCCAGTTCGGCTGTTCTGCCGGCCATACTTCCCTGTCAAACGTTATCTTGTATGTACCCGTTGACGCAAAAGAGCTCCAGTTTGAACGACGAGGTGTTCCTGTGGGTACCGGATCAATAGCCCGTGCGAGAAAGGGGCAGAGGCGGCCATTGGCCGTGACGCTTTCGGGATTCGGGTCCGCAGTAAGATACGTGACTCCGGTACCCCCAACGCCGTGTGGGTAAATCTTCAGAAAGCCATGCTCCCAGAGTGAGGACTGTGGCAGACAGCGAGTCCATCGAAAGGCTCTCGACAATCGGTCAGTAGCTGTGTTCAACTGAACCTCACCATCCACAATAAGACATCCATCGATGACCTCTAGGTTAGGCAGCTGGTACCCATCCGGAAGGGAGTTCGGATCAGATGCATAGGTTTGGTATCCGTTTTGGACCAACTCCAAAGGAACCCCTCTATCTGGCGGAATTGACAGAATGCGGCCAATGGGTGTCTCTTTATGAGTAGCGTCGCAAAGTTCAGAAAGTTCTTTGTTGAGTTTATCCTGGATCGCCTGAGTTCCGTGCTCCCTGAGTAGCTGACGAACACCTGGAATGCCGGCCAGGAACGATATCCTCTTGCTCGCCGGTACGTCCTGCAGTAGGGCTGCAGCCGAGTTACGCGACTGAACTGGGTTATTGAAAGCGACCAGATACCCATTGGCGTAAAGGAACTGGTTGTCATCCTGCGGCGCGACGGTATACAAGGTATGGATCCCACGCTCCATACGCTCAATTGATTTGATCTCCACAACCTGGTAAGAGTCCCCCTGAATTCGGTAGATGGAATGCCCAACTGCCAGTCGCTGGACCCGATGGAACGGATTTATGGCGTTGGTTTCCCGGGGATCCACGGCGCGCAATCCCGTTGGTATCATGAACACTTGCGAGGTTGTCGTGAAGGGGGCATCCCCGTCTGTAAGCCGTCAGCAAAACGCAAGCAATGGTCCAAATCTCCTTAACTTACTGAACCCCACCAATGCTGCACTTTGCCGTGTTTGTAGCAGCGTCCCGACCTTTACAGACTTTGGAGGAGATACAGAGCTCAAGACACCGCCGCCAGGCCTCAGCTCTTGGACTAGGCACGTGGCTCCATTCGCGAGTTGGATCTGCGTGTCAGCCACAAACGAACAGCAAAGCGTAGTCTCAATAGCATCTAATCTAGGAGGGGGGCCCATAAAACATGTGAAGTATGGTGCAGTGGGATAGTACTGGTCATTCGAGTAGGCTTTTGTTCATCAGCACACCTCTCAGAGCCTAAGGGGCAAGAAGACTAGGGATCGTGGATGGGCATCCGGGCTTACCAGAGTCCGCCCATTCACCGACGCCATGCCAATCAGCCACAGAGAAAGCCGCATAGACACCTTGCTGCCATCTATCGTACTGCAGCGCACGGAAGTTGTCTGCCAGTTCCTCGCAGTCGGTCTTCCATTCGTTGATGACCTCTTCCTTTGCCTCGAGGCGGTCAACACTAGAAGACACGGCATTTATATAATCTTCGCTCCTCGGGCTGCCACGCCTCCGAGATGGGTCAGTTACGTGACCATAGAATGCCTTCAGTACAGTGAACGCCGGAGTAGGCTGAGCAAGGCTATACGAAGTCGCCGGCGCGTAGCCGATAGTGCTTATCTTTCCGCAGAACTCAATGAGGGCGTCAGTTTTCTGGTTATCGTTTTGTACATGCCGATCCCAGATGTTACTCGACCAGTGCTCGAGGATTTCGTAGCTGGGACTATTTGTGAAGTCATCTTCATAGGCTGGGAAATGTCCAGGTTCGGAGGCGAGATAGTCCGCGACGAAGAGCAGTGAGATGCTGAAGGTATGGTCCTTATTGTTCTGGTCAAACATGATCTCGGCATCGATGAAATCATCGTCCTCCAACCTTTTGCGCATATACTGGTGGAAGGCAATTGTCTCTCCGGTATCACCGGTCCCTTCGAGCCCGGAGAGATCTCGGAGTGTAGGGTGACCCTGGCTCTCTAGATGGGTATTGATATGTTCACCAAGGCACAGTCCCAGCAGCTTCATCATCACCTCTCCATATCTCACCCTTACATGGTCCTAGAGGAGCTCAGCAACAATATTTATGGGGTGAACGAACAGGCGGACCTGCATGATCCAGTACTTATACCTATGAAAGTCCATACTGTCATCGATATGGTCTATCGCTTCGGCGACAGCAAACCCCGTCAGGAGCCTCAGCCAGAAATCTGTACGAAGAGACTGGTCTAAGGTCTGGTCATGCCAATCGTCTTCACTCGAGTCAGGTGGGTAATTGGGAGAAGCAGGAATGTATTTGAACAGGCCTCTCGCGACTTGATTGTACCTCGCCTTGTTGTGGATGCGATCACAGAAATCGCCGAATGGGAGACGTCCCAAGACCTTCAAGTCATTGACAAGGGTCTTGAATACAGACGCGAAATCTGTTTCGGCGCCCATGATGCTAGATCGGTTGATTGCTTTGACTTTCCTAGTTGTATTGTGCAATCACTACGACTTGTAGGATAACGGGTCAGGTGGAAGACGTCGAAATTAGGTTACGAACAGTTAGATGAAGTGTATGAATATTGCTCAAGTAACTAGATCACGGCCATTGTGTGCTTGGAAGCACCGGTGCAATATATAGTAGAGGCGGTTGACGGTCAACTGCTTCCCCCCCCCCCCCCCCCCCCCAACCCGCCAGCTTTTCGTGTATTTTGCTTTTCCTTTCCTATTCACAATAGTCGGCAATTACGATGATGTCGGCAGTTAACGTGTTTCCATCAATCCTTCCTCCATCGAGCATTTTCTTATATAATTGCTTTTTTGTATACTACCACACACCCACTAAGCGATTTTGTGGCTTATTGGCGTCAGTGAAAGAAGCACCCATTTCCGTCGAGCTGCAGCAGTGACTCTCCAAACGGCCGGCAATTGCCATCGAATCAGCGTCATTCGTTAAATGTACATCCGCAGTTCTCTGGCCTTGTCCGAGCTATTAGAGCAGGAGCCAAGCGATGCCAATGCTCACAATCCCTCCATCTTCACGAGTCCAATGGCCCGTTGACTGGAGCTCCGATGTTTAGGCCTGCCCTTGCCACCGCCCCATTGCCCCTCAAGCATGCCCTTAGTAATTAGAACGACAGGCTTCTTTCTGTGTCTTGCCCATAATTCACACCGCCGGCGAGGCAGTGATATTTCTATGATGTCATTATACAGGCAACAATATTGGCCTCATGGTACCTATTTCCTGCCATAGCCATCAATACCTCAATTAACATCCTCTTCAGCCTAGAAACATGGCATTAGGGACGAGAGTTTAAGTCCCTATCTTAAGCTGCAGGAAATGAAAACTTTATGAGGGAATGAAGGTAAAATGGAAGAAAAAGGGAGGGGAATAAGAAACTAAAATGGTGCAAGCGAAGTAAAAATGGATATTGTTCAGAGTAGCATGTTTGACAGCTCTGTTTCGTGGTTAAAACTTCAGGAGGGTTAAAGGAGGCACCGCCGTACCACCACAATAAGCCACAATGAGTCAACAGAGACCTTCGTACTGAAGGTTTAATATGCTCTAACTACCTACCTGTAGTTAATACCTAGATGCAGGGACGTGGGTCGAACCCATTTTACTTACTATCTAGAGGCCTGATACTTAACAGCGGCTAGATCGAGAGTAGACGGTCCCCGAGTGGGCCAAAGCAACACGATATATGGCCGGATTAGACCGCTTTTTTGTTCCTCTTCGGCTTCTCTGCTTCTCCAGTAAACCATCTGCCGGCCCTGGCAAGGTTGCTGTCCATCGACACTTTGAGTATATGGCCAAGCACTCGCCTTGCTTCCGTGTTGCTCAGCGTACGAGCTATTCTAGTGAGCTGAAAGGCTTCGTGGGCGACTATCGGCTGCTTCCTGCACAATGCGAACACCCAATAAAGCCACCTATGATGACAGTCGCCACTATCGCGATCTGTACAGGTACAATTCTTATGTCTTCTCTCTTGGCGGGGAGCCCGACAAATGCAGCGATGTGTCGCTTGAAATCCAAGGACCCGACGTGCTTCTCGTTGGTAATGCTGAAGGCCTCGCCACCAACTCTTATGTCTTAGTAGCGAAGTGGTATGGCATTGCAGGACCACCAATAGGAGGGTTGAAAATTACCCGAACATTACCCAGGACTTTTAAGACCCTGCAGTGTGTATTAAAATTATCGTCACCTTTACCTTTACACCTTCTTTTTTTTATTGAATTCAATACGCGTTACCTTCGATCAAAGGCTTCCCCAGTGATCTGAGTGATTTCTATTACTAGTGGAAGCGTACGGTTGATTCCTACCTCCTTTAGGCAGCCTACATGTTGTTTGAGGGCATGTAGACTGTTTCAGTAGTTACTCACAAAAGGTAGGATCGTAACTTCTAATCATATTTAGAATCGATGTTCTACGTATTACGAATAAGACGCGATCAGGCCAGGTAAAAACTGTAGTAGTTACAATAGGAGGATTTAGACAGGGCCAAAGCTTGAAGTAAGAAGGGAGTACGAAATAGTTGCATGATATGCTTAAGTAGCTTAATCCCAGTAGTCGGTAGCTGATCCCGACACTTCAGCATTAGCCTGTACTCCTACTCTCGGCTCTGTTAACGCCTTATATTCATTATGGAAGTGATATCTCTAACATAGGTGTCACCCGAAAAACCCCTCGTAATGCTAATGGTCTAGTAGTCATGTCTTTCATTTCCACTGCCGTGATTACCTAGCCGAATATTATACACAGTTCTCGCTCTATATCTAAATTACACCTCCGATGGAAACGTACACATTACACATTACGCATTGGTTCGGGGTGGCCACTTCACCCTGCGCTCTGCCCTTACGTACAGGTTGTTTGGTCTTATTAGCTGAAACATGGGGTCGTATTCGACTGGGCCGTCCTTCGCCAGGGTGAAGTTGTAACGGTAGACAAGCTTGGGCAAAAACGTCTTGACCTCCATTAATGCGAAGTTGAAACCGATACACATCCGGGGCCCCGTCGCGAAAGGTATGTAAGAGCCGTTGGGCCGGTTCTTCACCTTGTCGGTATCCCATCTATCGGGGTCGAAACGCGCTGGGTTGTCCCATAGTGCCGTATTGTTGTGGATATGGTGGATTGCGGGAATAACGACGGAGTCTCTGGGAAGCTTGTAGCCTCCTGGCAGCACCATGTCGACCTTTGATGTGCGCGCTGGCTGATATGACGGGTTATGTCGACGCTGCGTCTCCTTGACGTATTTGTCGAGAAATGAGAGCTTGCCGATCAGGTCAGCGTCCATCTTTGTATCATCATTAATACCGTTGTCGATAAGTTCTTGCAGCAGCCGCTCCTGCATCCCTGGGTACGCCACCAAGCCATATATGAGCCAAGACAGTAAGCTAGAAGTTGTAGTGAAACCAGCGCCAGTTGCGACAACTAGCGGTTCAAGCATCCTTTCCTTGGGGATCTTATTGCCTTTATTGTCGACCGCTCGGCAGATGTAATCGACCATGTTCTCGGCCTTCAAAGCAGCTTCTTGGAGCTCGAGGTCCTCCAAGCCCTTTGCCGCTTTTTTTACAGATTCAGTGAGTAACGCTGCGATACGTTCTTTTGCATCGTTCAGCCTCTTGGGATCGCCAAACGGGAGCTTGGCGTACCAGCTGCCCATGGACGATATCTTCTTGTTCAGTTCTAGAGACTCTGCAATGAGCATAACCATCTCATGCGGTCGGGCGTCAACAGAGGTGAAGTGCTCGAAGTCCATTCCTAGGACTAGCTTTCCCACAGCTTGGGAGCCAAGCTTGAGCATATAGGGGTAGACATTCCATGCTTCTTCTCGCTCATCTAGCTCGTCGAAGACTTTGAAACTATCTTCTACCGTCGCCTGCATAGTTGGGGCGTAATGTCGCACGGCTTTGGGACCCAAGGCCGGGGGGAGGAACTTGTGAACAGTCCTCCATTCCTCAGTATCTGTGTCACCCAAAAAGATGCCGGCCTCCTTGTTCTTGATAGGATGCAGCGGATGGCCCTTTATCATGGTCTTGGAGAAAAAGTCGCTTTCGGAGAACACAATATTTGAGAGTTTGGGGTCATTCGTGGAATATATAGTGCTTCCAAAATTGGTGGTTTTTATAAGCGGCCCATAATTGTCAAAAAGGCGTTGGTGGTTACCGAGATGATCTGGGTAGACTTCGAAGTAATTCCCTACGTAAGGCAACCCCGTTGGACCGGGCACCTCGTGAACAGCCTTCCCATCAATACTGATAGCTACAGGCTCTTCTGACGAGATAACGTCGGCTACGGCCGTCAGGAAGGTGTCTTGAGACGTAAATCCAATCCCTTAAAGTCCAATTAGTTTTTATGCTACGTAGTCGAGGCAGAATGTGTGGTGTAACATACCTTGAGGCTCGACAATGGCAAAGTGTGACGCAATGAGATGCTGAAGGCCCTCTAGATCGATTTGTGTAGGAACTTCAATGTCTCGAGCAATAGTTGGGCTCTCACCCAGAAGGTAGAACTGCTTCATTGACATGGTGAACTTTTCGAATATCGAGTACTGTGTGGTGGTAGATACTGCTCAAGTTGGCCAGCCGCTCACGGCAGAAGACACGGACACGCTTGTATTTATTTGATCCATTATGGAGTTCGATGGCGGCTTGACGGAGCTTTAGGGAGCCGATAATATCTTTCGCTCAATCGCCCTTTCGCCCTTTGCAAGAGTTCGCCGACAGCCATAGCATCAACAGTACCAGCTGGGATGATAAATCCAAGACTGCCGAGGCACGTTTCTGTAAGCAGTTAGCGTATTGTAGCGGGTGCGTTGCTTATCTTTGCCGCCGCGTCAGATCTTGCGGGTCCACCGACCCGGCAGACGTAGCGCCCCTCCTTTTCCCTCGTGAAGTTTTTCCTACGCCCTTCTTGAAGCACTAGGTACCACCTCGGAAGACCCTATATCCCTGAAAATAAATTTTATTAGACCCTCTCAACTCCGTTTCACGTCCCAATCACATGCATCTTATTACGAGATGTAGTAGATAATGAGAGTATTTGACAGATGTTGGCGCTCTTGGGACTTAAATCTATCCGCAAATATCTGTTCGTATAATATTCCAACACCTGTATCTACGGATATAGTACAAAAGACAAAGACTTGCATTTCGCCGTAACTATCAGCGAACACATATCTACGTCATCTGTATGCTTCAGCCCTATGGGATGACGTTATAGCTGCTTCCTTCAGTCTAGAAAGTTACCAACCGCGGTTTTTGCCCGTTAACATGCCGGATACTACCCGGAGATTGCTGACCCGCTCCAGTACGGATAGCTTCCGAAACCGAAACCGACTCTGGATTTTTCGACCCACCACACTATTCATGAGCCTCGGTATGCATCTCGACTGTCGTAGTCACCATGATAATACCCCTTAATATATAGCTAATTACTTGCAAGGCGCAATGGCCGGCGACGGCGAAGACGCGAGCACGAGCTTGGCCCGTTTAAAAGGCAGAGCCGTTTCCGTCGACCGAGCTAGTTCGGTGAACTTTTAATGCTATCGTATATTTCACACAGCGAACAAACATAGATCCAAGATGGCCGTCGACGAGATCGAGTACACGGCTAAACAAGTGGCCGCTCATAATACAACGACTGATGCATGGATGGTGATTCATGGCCAAGGTAAGACATTTTATTCGTGTTATTCGAGACTCCGGTGCTAATTTCTCTCTATCCAGTTTACAATGTCACAAACTATCTTCAAGATCACCCTGGAGGCGCCGAGGTGCTCGTTGATGTCGCTGGTCAGGACGCGTCAGAAGATTTCCAGAATGCGGGCCACTCGGAAGATGCTTCCGAAATAATGGCCTCGTACCGTGTTGGCAAATTGCAAGGCGGTCCTAAGAAAGTAACGCCCCCGGTCCGGCTACTGTCGATCGGAGTCACAGCGCGCAAACACGACACGTCCAAGAGTTCTATGAATACAGTAGCAGGTTTAAGCGCAGCAACAGCTGTCGCTTTAAGCGCCGTAGGGCTATATCAGGCAGCCGGCCAACAGGGGCTCCTTGCTACTCTACCGAAGCTACCTATGCTCAGGAGAACACAAGGGCTCGGTTTCTTGGAAGGGTTTCTCATTGCATCAGCGGTTTTTGGCATCGCCAGCACCATCTTATCTCGGAGGCTCCTCAAAGTCCTACACTCTCATCCTAGCTTTATGAATTACCCCCCACATGTCAAACTACCAAAACGCGCCAATTCGGAACCTCTTAGCCAAGGCGGGTGGCTGCATCCAACCACATTCCAAACTCTGCCTCTAGTCAAAAAGGACCTAGTCGCGCCAAGTACATATCGTTTGGTATTTCAGCTACCTACGCCTGAATCAGTGCTTGGTCTACCAATTGGACAACACGTTGCTATCACGGCCGTCGTTGACGGCCAAGCAGTGACTCGATCCTACACTCCAGTTTCTAACAACGCCGACCGTGGCACGCTTGAACTAATTATCAAGTCTTACCCCAATGGCAAGCTTACTGGTGGTTATCTAGCCAATCTTCAAATCGGAGACGAGGTGAAGTTTCGCGGGCCGAAGGGAGCCATGCGTTACAGGCGTGGTCACTGCAAGCGGATCGGTATGCTGGCAGGAGGATCGGGAATAACACCCATGTACCAGCTTATCCGCGCTATATGCGAGGATCAACGAGACACCACCGAGATCAGTTTAATCTACGCCAACCGCACGGAAGAGGACATATTACTCAGGAGCGAACTTGAAGATTTCGCAAGAAAGTATCCCAATAATTTCAAGCTGCATTACATGTTGGACACCCCCCCTCCTGATTGGAAAGAGGGAGTCGGCTACGTGACGAAAGAAATCATGGCGGAACATTTCCCCTCTGCGGATGCAGACTCGAAGGTCATGCTCTGTGGGCCGCCGGGGATGGTAAACGCAGCGAAGAAAGCCCTCGTCGAATTAGGCTTCGAAAAGCCAGGCGCAATGTCAAAAATGAGCGACCAAATCTTCTGCTTTTAAAGCGTTGTCATCTTCTACGACTTCCTATATTACAGAAACTAATGTACCACACATCGATAAGATTTCCTTAGAATGTATGAATATGCGGGGGGTGCGCGGGATAGAACATTAGACAGGACATGAGAACGACAGTACGAAAAAAATAGACAGATATCGGCCTAAATAGGTAACCATTGTGTACTACTGTGCCGCGAAAGTGTAGTGTAGACAGTAAGTTGTGCGGTGAGGCCCTGCAGGCCTGTAGAACCACTTAGTCTCATTATAATCAAGTCACCAGCCAGGTTTCGAAGGCCCCTACCGCGAGTCACAAAGCGTACTTCGTATTACATAAACGTCTATCAACCAAGTATAATAGTGATTTGCATGCACTTTTCAAGACTATTGGATGGATAAAAAAGCCCCGTCTAGCTGTCACGGAGCAAAACGACGCCGTTATTGCCCAAGGAGCAATTACGGTATATAGACTCCATTTCATCGCGACACTAGTTACCCGGGCAGCCGCACTGCAAGTTCTGCTGAGACTTGTGGTTTGCGACGAGTAATTGGAGCTAAGCCTGGAGTTTTGACAACAAGTACGAAAACTTCCTTCTGGTTATTTGTAATGGCTAATTTCCAAAAAGAATAGTGACTTCCGCCTCGCTATCGGCACAGCTTTTCAACGATATGACGGGTTTCCGCGGGTATTCCACCCCTACGTCCGGCTCCGCCAGCCCCCCGCAGCCATCTCTTCAAGCTCAGTCCCCTACCACCTATCCTTAGTGCCCCAGATACCGGCAGTCCGCCCATGGCATAACGTGACGCCAGAATCAAGAATCTCCATATCATCCCCGTCAGTATACTCCTTTTGAGTACCGGGACCCCTTCGTTCAGAGAGATAAGCATCAATATCTTGCCGGATCGCAGCCGCTTCAACGTGGCGGTTTTGTGCTCGTACAACGACAGAGAGCCGGAACTTGGTTCTGACGATGTCCTCCTCTCGCCAATCTTCGGTCTGGCGATTGTCGTTGAGGATCTCTCGAAGATTGCTTCTGTTAGTAGATACCGTCAGACTTTTTTCATTAGAGGTATGGAAGATCGAATTGTGTGTAAGCAGGTTAGAAGTCCTAATACTTACTCCGCATTTTCAAACTGCCCAAGATTATGGGAGAATACAGCAATGCAATACCGTGCCGCTAGGGTAAGGTCATGGGAGCATCCTAGTACTAATTGATAATGCTGTAACACATTTTCCATTGTCTCCAATGCAGAGCTGACTTCGCTAACTGTGAAATACGCTAGGGCGACCTGATTACTCATGATGACACTTAAGGGATTTTCCTCGCCAAGAGCCTCGCGTAATGTATCCAGAGCGCTTCGGCCCTGTTCTAGAGTCTTGTCTTTATCCTGGTGGGTACTAAAGAACATCAATTGGTTAACAGACGCTTGAGCCAACCGAATACTGTTCCCTATACTCCGATAAATCCGTGCGGCTGTGGCAATCAGAGGCGCTGCTTCGTCCAACATGTTCAACTCACATAATTCCCAGGCAAGGTCAGCTTGAGCTCGAGCGAAGGTTACGCTTTGGACTTCGGTCCAATCCTCTGGCGGTATGTCTTGGAGTTCTGCCTCTCGTAGCTTGACAACTCGTCGCATAATCGCCAAACCACGCTCTCGACCTTCAAGACCACGATAGTGGATGATCTGCGAGATGGTGTTCAGAAGGGTTGGCAAAAGGAGCTTGGCATCGGGGTCGTCTTGGAACTTCTCGCATATCCTCTCACCAGTCTCAGCCATAGCTAATGCCACGTTATTGGTATGGACCGTGAAAGCGTAAAAAGCAAAGTCGTGAAGAAGGCCTGCGAATGAGACTGAGCCCTCAATCGCCGGTTCGGAGCGAACGAAGACAGTCCGAGCGCTACTTATTTGTGGTAGGTATTTTGCATAGTGCTCAAATTGGCTTGCGTCACTTCGCTTGACGATATTGGCTTCAGGCACCGCCTTGCGGATTATCGCAATTACTGTACTGAAACGATTCGCACGTTTCGTGAGATCTGCGTCTAACATCTGAAGAATTCTCATTTGTAGTGCTCGGTGTGTTCGTAGTGCATCACTACCCGCCTGACTGGACCGGTCAACTAGATGGCGTTCACAGAGAACTCCAACTGCTTCATTAAATCTAGACGAACTGGTCAGCTACATCAAATAGTGGAAATAGTTACTACCTATACTTACCTGACCATGTCCCAGTACTTCCAACCATCTCTAGCTTCGCACAAGGCGTTACTTTCGTCGATAAATAGATCGACCGGGATATGGTCGGGGTCAAGGAAAGCAATGTATTCAAGAAGAGTCATGGCATCGTCCGTCAAACGATGGAACGACAGGTCCCACACAGTGTTCAATGTATACTGGTAAGCCCTTGTTTCGAGAGAAATATTACTTCCCGCCTCCCAGATCGTGCTGGCTTGTAACCGTTGAGACAAACTCTGAGAAATTTGCTTAACAGGACAGTTTGATCTTGCAATGTAGCCAGCGAAATGAACAATTGCGAGAGGCATACCGCCTAGTGACTTAGCCAGGTCCTCGGCTGACTCCTTCTCTGAGCCGCCACGGTTCAAGTAGTTCTGGATCAAGGCACCGCCCTCCTCCGGCAGCATTGAGTCAAGTAGAATGCTATGCTTGGTCAAATGAGCCACAGCAGGTTTCTGCGACGTAACAATTACCGCGCCATGTGTGCTAGCTGGCCAGAAGTCTTGAATCGTAGCTACATCCTCGACATTGTCGAAAACTAGAAGCCACGGTTGCTCTAAATCGCTATTAGATCTAGAAAGGTATTGGCGCTTGGAACCTACTACTTGTTTGAAACCACTCAAGCCCCAGTTCTATGAGTTTGCTAGGCTGACTTCGGCTGTCTTGCACTATATTGAGCTTCGCAACAACACCGAGAAATGACTCCTGAATTGTTGCGGTCGTCTGTGATCGAAGCCAGAATATATGCGAGTAATGGCGACGGAACCGATACGTGTATTCTAGGGCGGTCTCTGTTTTCCCCATACCTCCGATTGCATGAATCAAGCAAGAACTAAAGGCTCTTGAATCAACATCCTCGCTGTTTCCGGGAGATAGAAAAGAGTGCAACAAGGCGAGGGTACTTTCACGGCCAGTAAATCTTTCGTTTCTAGCAATGTTGATGTTGGTCTGCAATCCTGTTTTAGGTATTGCGCCTTGGAGCATGTTGAGAATCTCTGTGTGTCTCTTTGAGCCCTCTTGGACTTGTGCTAACTGTGCTTCTTTTTCAAAGTCAGCAATAGCGACTTTGAGCCCCTTCGTAGTTCGTCTGAACTTGACGAGGAACGATGACCATTGGAGGCGTAGTAAAGCGTCTTGGACCCTCATTAGCAACGTACCAGTCAGAAACGCTGACACTGAACCTACAGCACTTGTTGATCTGCAAACACTCAAGTGTCATGAAGCAGATATCAAGGAAGGATGAGTATATCTTCCGTAAGGCTGCATGCAGACGCGGTGTGTGAAGAATCTGGATATAGCCATGGAACCGAGGAAGTGCGTGGGCAGCATCTTCGAACAGGTTTTGGAGATCATCCCAAAATTTAGCAAACCGAAGCACAGACAATTCGGAAGTCAGCAACGCCATCTGTGCCTTCCGGACGCATATGATTGACCAACCTCGAAAACCAGACACAAGCTGCCCCAGACTAGTGCAGCAATCATATTGGTCTGGACGAGAGTATTGACCGCCGTGATGAAAGGCTGGATATCACAGAACAGCTCGCGAATACGAGGCATCCGCTGTGCATATCCATTCTTGTTATAGACAGTGGTAAGGCTTTGTAGGAAATCATTGGGCGAGGTAGTGTCATTTGTCCGAATAGTGGTCATATCGGGGTTCGAAGTCTTTTGCCCTCGGCGGCTGGACGCTTCTGTTAGCAAGTTTTTTTTCTCCGCTAGTAGCAGTTGCCATAGATCTTTCTGGTAGTTCTCGCCTTCGTCCTCGAGGAGATTCAATATCAGGGTATCATTGGCCGTTGAGGACAACAATTTTGCTGAGTGTGCGGTTGGGTCATCATCGGAGCTACCCGATAGGCAGCAAAATAAATCCATACCGTCGGTCTATTGCCTGGCTCTTGGTCAGGAATGTAGTCGAGGGAATACATTGAACTGGGGAAAAAGGCAGCCCAGAAAATATTATCTACTAAGCTTTGGGGGGCTGTCATTCCAATTTCTTGAAGACCCCTCATTTCTGACCATGCATATTGCCACAGCCAATGAAGGAGCATATGTGATGTGGTATAGACAATCAGCTGATCAACCCCAAAAAAGTGCAGCTTTATAACCCGTCAAGGGTGGGCTGACACAATGATATGTAAGCTGTAGGCTACCATACTGATATTGATCATATAGAAAAAGTGAATCAGTGTTACCTCCAGCATTGATCATATGAAGTATCTATTACAGTAGATGCTCTGTTGTAACTAGGACTAAGACCTTAGGGATCATCCGGATTGTAGTTTAAGCGTCCCGTTCTATAAACCCAACTTGTCCTTTCGGGGCGCGGTGATAGGGCTCAACTATCCGGGGTTAGTTTAACCACGCTGCAGGCTGCCATAACAATTAGTACGGGATTCTACCAAAAGCTTCTAAGATTTCTCTTACTCTCTAAACTCCAGAGCTATTGCTGCTTTAATCGAAGGAAGCTAGGTATAAAGTTAAAATAGCTTCCTTTTAACTACCCTAGCTATTAGAAACCACCCTTTTAGCCACCTTTTAGCCACCTTTTGGCCACCTTTTAGCTACATTTTAGCTACTTTAGCTATACCTCTAGGTGTTTATTTCGGCTTTTATACATATACGCACACATATATTATATATATAAAATAGTAAATAGAAGTAGTAAATAGGAGTAGTGAATTAAAGGTAGGATTATATATATAGCTAAAGTTAAGGCTAAGTGTATAGCTAAGTATATAGCTAAATAAATAGCTAAATGTATAGCTAAATATATAGCTAAATATATGTAGCTAGGTAAATATATAAAGAATTAGCTTTTTATGCTACACTTCTTTTATTTTTTTTACTGTTATTAGTATATTAACTAACTAACTAACTAACTAACTAACTACTATAACTTGTAAAACTAACTACTTTTTTTATATACCTTACTAAAAATATTTATAAGCCTTTATTTTAGTTATAGCTACCTGTGTTTAGAAATTTATATAAAGCTAATTATAGCCGGTATTTAAAATTTGCTACTAGCAAGAATAGGCCTAACGCGCGAAAACCTAACATATTAACTAATTACTTTTGCTTTTATATTAAATTTTTAACTATTATTGCTTTTACTTTTTTTTGCAGTAATAGCGTTTTTACTAACGAACCTTATTAGTAATTATAGCTACAATTAAAAAAAGTAGCAAACTAATATACTTATACTTATGCTTATGCTTATACTGCTGTTTTTTAAACAAACTAATCTTTTTAATCCTAATAATACTAATTCTAAAAATTATACTAACTATAAAAATAACCGCGAAAATATTAATAACGCTTTTTAAGCTATTAAAGCTAGATTTTATAGGCTACTTACTAAACTATACTTAGCTTTTTACTTTAAAAATCCTGCTTCTTTCTAATTTTTATAAAACTAACTTAACTAATTTAATTCTAGTTACTTATTTTAATTTATTGCTAATAAAGTTTAGTTCGATTAAAATATTAGTATAAGCAACTTACTATTATAACTTATACTTATTTTTATTTATAAACACTTTTAAAACGTAGTAATAAATATAATTAAAGCTAAATTACGCCGTATAGCTAAAAATACCGAACTTGCGTTATTTTATAAAAAAATTACTTTATATACTTATATAAATATTACAAAAAGAAATACTTCTAAGTTTAATAAATTACTTAATAAATAGTTCACTTTTAATAACGTAAAATACCTGTTATTTATTTTTAAAATTATATATAACTAAAAAAAAAAAGCAGCCTTAAATAAAACAATAGATTACTTTTTTATTTTACTAAGCTATACTATTTTTAGTTTTAACTTTATTTATATATTACTTTTAAAGCGTATATAAAAATATAAATATACTAGCACTATTTTGTTAGTTATATTAATAGTAAAGTATACAAATAGTATTCTATATATAGTAGTATAGGAATTAGTAAATATAGAAGTATTCCAATAAGCGGGCTAAACAATTAAAGGAAAAATTAGAATTTTTTTTAAGCTATTCGTACTTTTAGAACAACGGGAAGATCTTCTAAAAAGTGCGGACGCTATAAACGTACGTATTAACTTCGTAGATTTTGCTAAGTTTCTTGCTACAGGTAAAGAAAAATAGCGCTAGCAAAACGCTGCTTTTATACCTAGCAAACTACTAACTAAAAGTATTATATAGCAAAAAAGAAATAGCAAAAAAATATTTTATCCTTTAGATAAACGTATACTAAAGCAATAGTTACTTTTAATAATAATAATTCTACTTAAAAAATCTAAGCAGTGCTAGTTATTTAGCAGCTATTCTATATATAATTAGTAAAAAATAACTGCTTATTTTTATTTTTTTATAGCATTTACTTTTAGGTTATAAAAGTACTATAAGAAAAGTATAGCCTATAGTATATATATATAACTTTTTATAGCTATTACTAAGTTACTAACTTAATTTTTTTAATAATATTAATATTTATTTTATTATTATAATAATTAGTAAAAAGCTATAGCTTAAACTGCTATTCTTTTAGGTTTTTTACTACAAAATATATTAATTATTATAATAATTATAATAAAAAGTTCTTTATAGTTATAGTTCTAAAAAAATTTCTTTGCTTGCGTAGCTTAAGTAAACTTATTATAGCAAAAGGTTTATATTTTTTTTATTTATAATAGGATTTCTTTTATTAATGCAATATATATATGCTAAAAATTACTATATATATAGCTAAAACAATTAGCTTGCTATATTAACTTGCTATTTTTTTCCTAGCCTAAAAAAAAACATTATATAAACTTCTTTTGTTTATAAATTTATTATTTAACTATAGTTAATAAAAATTATCGAAAATTTAATTTAATTAAGCTATAAAAGTAAAATAAGTTATTAATTTATATATATACTAGTAATACTAAACAGAAAATATTAATATTAATAAAGGAAAAAAAAAGATAATAATTAAATTACTAATATAACTTTAATATTTAATTGCTATTTTTATAATACTTAGGATATTTTAAAGCTGTGTAATAAAAGTTGGAATTATATATATACTAGCTGTTTAGCATATTAACAGGATATTTTTAAAAGATTACTTTGTTTAAATAGTTTAAATAAAGAAAATCTAGTAATATTAAACGGTTTTATAGTAGTAGTTTTCTTTTTTGTAGTGCTTATTAAAAAGGATGTTTAACTAAATATAGAAAAGGTATAGCTTATAGTATATATAGTAACTATTTATAGCTATAGCTAAGTTATTAACTTTATTTTTTTAATATTAATATTTATTTTATTGCTATAATAGTACTAGTGCTTTTATAGGTTTATATATAAGTGTTAATATATATTTAGTATAATAATAATCTTTTATTAAAGTTAGTTATATGCTTTTATTACTATAGAAGTTTATTGCTAGTATTTATAGCATATATATATATAGTGTTAATAAAGGACATTACTAATATACTATTAACGCATAAAAAGTTCCAATTGTTTTTATTTTTATATATTTGGTAATTAATATAACCTAGTTTTAGTAATATATTATTTTTAAAAAAAAGGTATAAGTATAATATATATAAGTACTTTAAAGTTGTTTAAACGCTTAATTATAAAATTATAAACGTATAAATATAAGCCCGAGTAGTATAGTATAAATGTAGCGGCTATTTTATTTTTTAGACTTTTAGCGCTACTTACTAAATAAATAAAGCTTACTTTAAATAACTACTAGTATATTTATTAATACTAGTAGTATAATAAATAAATAATAGGTATATAGTATGTTTATAGCAAGGCGCTAGCTATTTAAATAATAAATATATAAAAAAGATATAGCTATAGGCCTAGTAAAAAAATTCCCCTATTAGTAGGTTATACTTTTTAATACTTATAAAATATTCTAGTAGCGGATTTACGCTTATAATAAGAAATATAAACGTATATAATAATAATACTTTTTTTAAAAATAAAGTTATACGTAGATATATATATTAAATACTTACTATTTCTGCTTATTTATATAAGAATATATCCTTAAATATTATTATACTATATATTATATAACTTTAAAATATAAGTATTTAACACTTGTTTTTAGCTTTAGGTACTAATAGGATTTTGTTTATATACTATACTTTTTAAAGCTATATAAGCCTGTTTATTTTAAATTCTTTATATATTAGGTAGTAGTTTATTTATAATTTTTTTTTGTTGTTTTTGGTCTTTTTATACCTTTTTTTACCCTTTTATAAACAAGTATATAAGTTAATTAATTTTTTTTTAAATTTTTTAATATAACTGTTCTTTTTAAAAGGTATAGTAAGTAATTATATATAGCTAAATTGCTTTAGTAGTAAATAACTATTTTTTTTAAAAGGTATAATAAATAATTATATATAGCTAAACTATTTTAGTAGTAAATAACCGTCCTTTTTAAAAAGTATAGTAAGTAATTATATATAGCTAAATTGTTTTAGCAGTAAATAATTGTTTTTTTTAAAAAATATAATAGGTAGTTTTATATAGCTAAACTATTTAAGTAGTAAATAAATAAGTTATAAATATTTAAAACTGTTTACTAGATTTATAAAAAAAGCTATTTATTTAAAAATAATATTTTTATTAGCTAACTAAAAATTAATATATTTGTTTATTAAACTTATTTTTATTTATTAGCAAAATATTATTTTAGTTATAATATTTGCTTTTTTAAAGTTTATATTTATAAATATTTTAATTTAAATATAAATATTTAGTAATTAACTAGGTTTAAAGCTTTTTAGTATTTATATAATGCTAATAATATTAATAAAGTTTATAAGTATTATTAAAAAGTATTTTATAATATTTTTGTTAATATTATTACGCTTAGGAAGTTAATAATATATTAATATTGCTATATTGCTAACTTTGGTATCTAATGCAATTTTAACTAGATTTATACCGTTAATTTATATAAAAACTTTAAAGCTAAAAATAATAGTTTCTTTTACTATAACTTTGCTCTAGCGCTATATAGGGAAATATCCTAGGATTAAATCTTTAAAGCTTATAAATCTAGGGCATAAAAGTTAGATTTACTTACTAACGTTCTAGTAGTAAATATCCTTTATTATTTTGTTGCTATCTTTTATTTTAATATTTTTTATTTTTATGTTTTTTATTTTAATATTATTTATTTTAGCGTTTTTATTTAGGATTAAATCTAATAAAGCAGTACTACTTTTTATTTTTTTAAATATACTAAGCAATTTTAGCTTTTAAAATAAAGGCTTTATAATTAGGTAAGCTTAAGCTAGCTATTAATAAAGCTTTTTTTAGTATGTTTTCTTAAAGTGCTTTTATAGCTATAATATTTTCTTTTATATTTTTATAGCATTAAATAATTTAGTTTTAAAACTTATTAAAATTTTTTGTTGTATATATTAAAAAAAAAAAAGCTTTTGTTATAGAACTTTATATATTATAAAAATAGCCCTTTTATAATTATAGTTTTTTTTTTTAATCTGCTTATTAATTTTATTAATAATATTTAGTAGAAAAAAATCAATAGTACTAGCGCTTTTAATATTTTAAAAGAAAGCTTTAATATATAAGGTTATATAGTTATATAACTTTTATACTTGTTTATTTAGCGGTAGATAATACTTTTTGTTATTTTTTTCGCTATTTTTTTTACTGTTTTTTTTTATAGCGTTATTGCTACTATTTTTGTTAAATGCGTTATAAGCAAAGTTTTTATTAAAAGCAAAAGTTTTTGCCTTAAGTAGTAAAAGATTAGTTTTAATAAAATTATTATATATTTTTTACTTTTTAAAGTTTAGCAAAATATTTTTTATAGCGTTAGTAGCTAAAATATAGCTTTAGCTTAAAGTTATATATAATATAGCTTAATTTTATTTTATATTTTAAATATATTTTTAAGCAGATTTATTTTTATTTTTATTTAAGTAAAAGCTTTTAATAGTTTTTTTTTATATAATATAAATATTTTTTTTTTTAGTATTTGCTTTTTTAATATTAAGCAACTTATATAATATAGCTTTTTATTAAATTAGTTTTAATATATAGTTTACTTTTTTATATTATATTTAAAAACTTATATTAATAGTTTTATTAGCTTTTTTTTTTACTTAGTGTTTGTTTGCTTATAAAGTGCTGTTTTTATTGCTATTACTAGTATTAAGTATAATAAATAGCTGCTTTAATTATGCTAGGTTATTTAACTATATAGTTACTAATATTATTAAAATAACAAAAAATAAAATAATAGCTAAATAAAAGCTAAGCACTTTTATATTTTTAATATTTTATATTTAAATAAACTTTATATTTATATTTTAAACATATTATATTAAGCTACTAATAAACAATGTTTAATTATAACCTTTGTTTTATATATAAAAACGACCTTAGCGTATACTAGCTATTAATAAACAATATTTAATTATAACCTTTATTTTCTATAAAGTTAACCTTAGCGTATACTAGCTATTAATAAATAATATTTAATTATAACCTTTATTTTCTACAAAGTTAATTTTAGTGTATAGTAGCTATTAATAAACAATATCTAATTATAACCTTTGTTTTTTATAAAGTTAACTTTAGTATATAGTAGCTATTAATAAATAATATTTAATTATAGCTATATAAAAAATATAGTAGCTATTAATAAATAATATTTAATTATTTGTTTTATAAATTAAGGTTTAGTTTAAGCAATATTTTTTTTATATAGTATAATAAAATAGCTAAATATTTAAAGCTAAATTAAATACTTATTTAAATAAATACTTAAGTAAGTATTTAGCTTTAAGCTATATAGTTTATATAAATATTGCTTATATTTAAGTAGTTTTTTTAATAGTGCTAATATAGCGTAATTTATTTTATTAAGTTAATATTTTTTTTATAATTAAATATTAGGAAAACTTTATACTATTTTAATTAAACTAAGCTTAAAAAATTAACTTATTTAAATACTATTTAAAGCAAGTTTAAATGTTTAGTTAAAAATATTAGTTATTTTAAATAGTTTTTATTTTTGGGTTATAAAAATATATAGTAAATATAAAAGTATATATAGTTTTTGCTATAGTGTAAAAAGTTTAAGCGCTTTTATGGGCTAGTTTTAAGCTATATATATATATGTTTTTTGTTTAGGTAGTTATAGTATAGGTTATATATATATTAATTAAATAGCAATAGTAAAAATTATAGGTAATTAACTATAAATAGCTTAAAATAATAACTATTTATTAGCGGTATTATAGTTTGCTATTATATATTATTTTTATATTTTTTATTTAAAATTTTATTTGTTATAAGCTTTAGTTTTAATATTAAATATTTGTATTTTTATTTGCTATAGTTTTAACTTAAAACTGCTAAATTGTATATTATTTTTGCTAGTATTATTTTTGTTAGTATTATTTTTGCTAGTATTATTTTTGCTAGTTCTAGTATTAAGCATAGATTTAGGCGTAGGCGTAGCTGTAAGCGTAAGTATAGCTATAGCTAGTATAACCTTTTAACTAATATTAATTATAAAAAGAAACTACTTAAGTTAGCTAAAGCTTTTATTTAATTTAGTTTAATATTTTTATAAATTTGCTTTTAGCAAAAAAAAAGTTTTTATTAAACTTTAATAAAAAAAGTTTATATTTTTTAGTTGTTTTGTTTTAAATAACTAAAGCAACTTTAAAATTAAATAAATAAATATATTATATTAATTTATTTTATAATAATTTTTTTTATTGCTTATGTTTAATATTAAATAGATTAGCTATTATAATTTAAATTAAATAATAATAAAATAAGTTATAGTAATAAAACAATTTATTATATATGTTTAAAAAAGTTTATAATTAAAAAGAAAACAATAATATAATATATAAATATATATAAATATATACTAAGCTTATAGCTTATATATACTTTTGTTTTTTAATTAATATTTAATTAACTGTTTTAAGCTTTAGTAAGTTTATTTTTAAATATAATATAATAAAGCATTATAATATAGTTTTTGTTATTTATAAAAAAGCCTGTAGCTATTTTTAGGCCTGTTTATATATATTTTAGCTAAAAGCTTTTTTAAAAAGCAAGTTAGCTAATTAAAGTATAAAATATTATATTTATAAGCCTTTTATTTTACTAGTATATAATATAAGCATAGCTAATTAGTATTGCTAAGCTAATTAGTATTGCTAAGCTAATTAATATTGCTAAATATATAAGTATAAATACTACTATTTACTATAAGTTATATTATTTAAATAGTAATAGCTTAAGCTTATAAAACAAAATTTAACCTTACCTTTTTTTTTAATTTATAAAAATATATGCTTTAAATATACTAACTAACTTTTTTTATAATGCTATATATAAGCTAACTTACTAAAAACGCTTTTAGTTTTGGGTTTTTTTTGCTACTTAATATAAATAAAAACGTTCTAGCTTTTAATATTAATTTAAATTTATTTTTCTGTTTTAAAAACTTTTATTAAAAAGTAAACTTTTATTAAGCTAATACTTATTTTTTTAATCTTTATTTTTTTAATATTTATTAAAAAGCCAATATTTACCTTTTTAATTTTTACTTTTTTAATTTTTATTATAAAGCAAATTTTTATTAAAAAGCTAATATTTATTTTTTTAATTTTTATTTTTTTAATTTTTATTTTTTTAACTTTTATTATAAAGTAAACTTTTATTAAAAAGCTAACTTTTTTTAAAAAACTAACTTTTATTATTTTTATTTTTTTAACTTTTATTTAAGAGCTAACTTTTATTTTTTTAACTTTTATTATAAAGTAAACTTTTATTTTTTTAACTTTTATTTTAGTGCTTTTACTATAGGAGTGCTATTTAAAGGCTACTTGCTAAATACGCTTAACTTAAACTTTTTAATAAACCTATTGCTTTTTAACTGTTAGCTACTAGCTAGTTGTTATATAAAGCTATTTGTAAAGCTTTTAGTTTATTAAGTTTAAGAATTTTATTTATTTTTATAATTTAATAAACCTTATATACAAGCTTTAAAGGAACAATATTAATATTTAAATAATCGAATTAAAAGGTTTAAAAAGTAGTTTAATAAAATAAAAAAAAATATTATAATAATAAAAGAAAAAATGTTAAAACTAGTAGCAATAGTTTAAAGTATTACTTATAATTTTAAAAAAAAAGCACTAACTAAGCTATTTAAGGTTAAGCAGAAGTAGTTTTTATTTTAAAAAATATACTATTATACTGCTATATAATATATAATAAAATATTTATAAATGTTATTAAAGCTTTAACTATAAAAATATAACTTATATTAGTTTTTATAAATTTAATAATAGTTTAATATATTTTATATCTTTAAATTAGTATATGCTATAATAAATAAAGCTACTTTTATTTAGAAATTTTATAAATTAAAATAAAATATAACAAATAGTATAGCTTATATACTACTAGAAATAAATTATAAAGCTTATATTTTTAGCAATCTATAAAGCTTATAATAATAATTAAAAAATTTTTTTATTAAAAGAATAGTTAATTAAATATTATATAATTAATATTTTAATTTTAAAAATTATAATCTTATAAAAGCTTTTTATTTTTATAAATATTGTAGCAATTTAGTTAGTTATAAACCTTGCTTTAAAATATACGTAGTTTAAACCTTTTTTTTTTATAGCTAATAAAGCTTAGTAGTTTTTAGCTATATAATATTTAGCTTGTTATAAAAATAGCAACGTTAAAACTATGTTTATAACTACTATTACTAAAGCTAAAAGTATTAATATTATTATTTAATTTATATAAATTTATTATATTATTTATTTTTTAAAGCTAGCTTAAAACTTTTTTAAGTTTAGAAAAGTTATAGGAATACTTTTTAATTATATTGTAAAAATTGGTTTTTTTTTAAGTTATAGCTTGTAGCTTTTTTTATAAACATTTGGATTTTTTATATGCTAGCTAAAGTTTTTTATTAAAATTTAATTACAATTTAATTTTTGTTTTTAATTATAACTTTATAGTTTAAAGCTATTATAAAAAATTATTATTTTAAGCTTTAAGTTTAATAATTTATAAAGTAAAGCTTTTAAGTTTAAAATAAGCTATAATTTAATGTTAATTAGAAATAATTAGGAATTTTACTATAAATAAACTTATAAAAAAACTTTCTTTTAAATAAATAAAAAGTTTTAGTGTATTTTAAACTATTTTAAAATTAATTTTAATACTATAATATAAAATTTTAAATGTTTAAATAAAATAATTATTAAAATTTTTAAAGAATAAATATTTTGTTTTTAGTAGCGTTTTTTATATATATTTATTTTTTAAAAAAGTAATTAATTTTATTTGTAATAAATTAATATAAAGTTTTAGCTTTGTTTTTAGTAATTACGTTAATATTAATTAAAACCTAAGTGCGAATTAATTTTACTAATATGTTTAGCAAGTAATTTGTAGCATTTTGTACGCTACTTTATATAGTTAATGTTGCTTTGCTTTTTTTGTATATTTATAAATATTAGTATATTTATAGTTATTAATATATTTATAGCTATTAGTATATTTATATTTATTAGTATATTTATAGCTATTAATATATTGCTTTAGTAATATTATTGCTATTACTTTATAAGTTATATATATATAAGGCCTAAAGTAATAGTTTGATTTTTAAGTAACAAAAAATATATATTTAGCTTTATTTATAATTATTAATATATAGTAACTTATATATTTTTTTTTTTATATATTATTGCTATAATATATTTATTTTTATATATATATGTTTGATTTTAGCTTGGCTTTAAAATTAAATATAAAGGATTTTATTATTTAAATATTAAACTAGCTTTTTTTAGTACCTTTAATTAAATTAATTAAATTTAATTAATTATATAATATATGTTTTAGTATAGCGCTAGCTTAAGTATTGTAGCATAGTATAAGGGCTACTTTTAGTAGTATAGTATATTTTTCTTTGTTTAAGCTTTGTTGTTTAAAAATAATTTTTTATAAAAAAAATAAAACTTTGTAAACAAAGTAAAAAAAGAGTGCTTTTTTTTGTAAAATTATGTATAGTTAGCGTATAAACTTTATTTTATAGTTTAATTTTCTAGCAGGAATAAATACTCTGGTTAAATTTTAAATAGTATATTTTTTTTATATATGTTTATTATAAAAATTTAAAAAAGGTACGGGCTATAATATATATAGTGACTTTTTATGGGCTATAAAGTTGCTTAATTGTTTAATATTATTTACTAAAGTAGTAAAAACGTTTTTTTTATTTTTAAAACTAGCCCTTTTTAGTAAACTTTTATTATACTTTAGCTGGCTATTAGCTTTTAAAGGTAATTGTAACTATATGCTTAAGCGTAGGGATATATGTGGTTTGTTTGTATAGCTTTTAATAGTTTAAAACTGTAATAAAGGAGTGGCAAGGCCTAAAAAGGAGGATTACTAGAACTTTTTGCTATTTATTTAGTTTATATAAGTATATAAAGTGTTGTAAATAGTAGTTTAACCTAAGCAAATAGCTTTATAATTGCTATAATTATTTATAATAGCTATTTTATAGTTATTTACGTACGTTAATTAGCCGGTTATAAATATAAGTATTTTATAGGTATAATAAATTAGCAGTATTTATTACTAAAATAGAAGTATTTTAGTATATTTAATACCTAATTTATATATAAAAACGTTATAAGTAAGAACTGTTATTTTAGCTACTTGTAACCTTTTAGTCTTTTTTTTAAAAATACTATTTCTGTGCTTTTGTTGTGCGAAGTAGCAAAGTAATAGCTATTTAAACCTTTTTAGTATAGCCTTTGCTACTAGTACTATTTTAAAGGTGTTTAAAAGCTTTAAAAACTGCCCTTTTTAGTTTAGTGCTTTTGTAAATCTATTATAAGTTTTATAAAAAGTAGTAGTGTTGCTTATATTAGTATTAAAAATATTTATATAGCTTTTATTTAAATTAAAGCTAGGTTATATTATTTTATTATGCTTGCTATAATAGTATTATATTATTGCTAAGAACTTTTATAACTGCTAGTTATAAGTTAATTATACTATGCTTTATAAAAATAATTTCTTAACTATTATACTATTTAACTTTAAACTATTTAGCTTATATTAATACTTTTTTAGTTAACTATTTCTTTTGTAGTATATGATTTAATATTTTAAGCTTTTAATGCGTTATTATTTAAACTACCTAGCTTATACTAACGCTTTTTTAGTTAACTATTTTTTTTATAGTATATAACTTAATATTTTAAGCTTTTAATGCTTTATTATTTTTTGTAAACTAATTTATTATGCTTTAATAAAATTTGGTTTTAATTTAACGTTTTATAAGTTTTAAATTTGTTATTAAAGTATAAGCTTTAATAATTAACTTAGTAAACTTAAGTAGTATATAACTGTAGATTTTAATTATATTACTTAAATTAAAAGCAAATAAAATATACTATTTGTAACTTTTTATTTAAATTAAAAGAACGGGTATAAGCTTTAGTCTAGTTTTAGTTTTAGTTTTATTTAAATTTGGCTATAGGAATTATTGCTTATAAAGCTGCTTTATACGCTTATACTAAGCAGCAACCTAAAAGCTAAGCTATATTATAAGATTAGCTATACTACTATTAATTTTTGTTTTAATAAAAATAGTAATTAAATTATAAAAAAGGCTTATTATTAAGGTTTAATTAATATAGCTAAGCGCTAAGTACTTTTTATAGCTAATAACTTTAATAATTTTTTTTAGTTTATTATTATTAATATATAATATAAGTATATAATTAACTTTTTTATTTTTTTTTTTACTATAGAAATTTTTAAAGTTATAGAAGTTTATATTAACTATATTTATATTAAAGTTTTAAATAAAAATATTTAATAAAACTAAATAAGCTAGGTTAGAAATATTTAAACTAAGTTTTTATATGTTTAAAATTATAGTATTTACTACTATTATATTTATAATAACTTTAAAATAAACAGTTAAAAGCTTTTAAAAGAATTAAATATTTAAAGCACTTTATTGTTAAATATTTAACCTATATAATAGAACCGGCCTAAAAATAAGCTATAAAAGAAATATATAAACAAAATTATTTTAATAAGCTTTATAACGTTTATAGTTATTGCAAGCATATATAGCTTTAATAATAAAACGTAGAGCAACGTATATGTTTTATATATATGCTAATTGTTTTTAGTCCTTAGGGCAAAAAAAATAGTCTTTTATAGAATTAAATGCTTTTACTATATTGCATACTTTATATAGCATAATTTTATTTTTACTATTAGCAATATTAAAAATACGCTTTTTTAAGTTTTTAATATAAGTAAAAAAGTTAGCTAGTATTTTAAAAGCGCTAAATATACGAACTAATTTTTTAAATTAATAGAGGAATTTTTGCGAATTAAGTTTTATTTGTTTTTTTTTTAGCAACTTAAAGCTAGTACATTAAGTACTAGAACGTAACGTTAGCAGTATAAAAAAAAAGTTAAAAGTTATATTAACGTTTTTAACAAATTAGTATAAAAATTTTAAACTATAAATATAAAGCTTTATTTTTATTGTTAAAATAATTGCTGCTTTGTTTTTTAAGTACTAAGTTTATTTTTAAAAAAGTGCTAGGTATGTTATATAAGTAGTAAAAGCTATTATAAGTATTAGGATAAACATTAATATTAATAATAATTTTACTATTATACTGTTACTGTTTGGTAATAAGCTTATGTTTGTATAGTTTGTTAGATTTAAGTTTATACGATTAGGACTGTTTAAAAGTAAAAGCAAAGTAGTTAACGGAGTTAATTTAGGCCTAAATAATTTAAAGCGAAATTATTATAATTATATTTTAAAAAAAAAACTAGCAAAGTTTTTAAGTAAATAAAGTAATATATATAAAAATGTTATTAATAAAACTATATAAAGTTAGTAAAATAATTTATATATATTAAAATTAACTATTATTTTTACTAATAGTAATAATTGCTAAACCTTACTAAAGTTAGTATTATTCTGCTAAATATTTACTTTATTATTATAACCTTACGGGCTATTAGCGGCCTAAAATACTGCTAAGCTGCTTATATAGTTTTATATATTTAATAAACTTATTTATTAATATATTTCTATAGCTAACTATAGCTAAATACTATATATATTTTAAATTTTAGCTTAAAGTATTTATATTTATTAGTTTTTAGAGCTATTGCTAGTACTTTATTAAACTATAATATAGTGCATATTATAGTACTTTTTAATTTAACGTAATTAAAACTTGCGCTACGTACGTAAGTATATATACTGCTCGCTTTATTTTTTAAAGTAGCAGTTTTAACTTAATTATATTATTGTATTTTTATAAATAAACCTTTAATTCTAATAGTTTTAAACAATATAAATGCTTAAATGGTTTTATTTAGCTGCGTTTTTTATAGTAGAAGGCCTATAAAATAAACATAAAAGATTCTAAAAAACAAGCGTATATTATATAAGTTATTTATATTTTTATAGCTAACTTAATTTAAAGCTTAGCTTTATTAAAGCTATTATTATAAAAGCAATATAAAATAGAACTAGTTTAAACTTTTCTATATATAATATAATAAATAAATAACAAATAATATAATTTTTTTATAGTAGTATTAACTATAATATATAGTGCTAAATGTATATATATATAAACTATAAGCAAAATATTAACTATTAGAATTAAATTAAGCTATTAAAATAAGTAGCAGCGCTAACTAAAATAATGCTTAATAGGCGCTTATATTAAAAATAGTATTAATAGTTATATTATTTGTAACTACTATAATATATAAGCTTTTAAAATCCTTTTTATTATTTTTTTTTTTTTAATATACTAAATTAATTACTTTAAATACTTGCGCTTTTTTATTTAGTGCTTTAATAATAGTATCTTTTAGTACTTTAAAAAAAAGCTTACTAACAATACTTTTAATAATGTTTATATTATTTAGTTCTTTATTCTTTGTTTTATTTTTTATAGCAATAATAAATTAAACTTATATTTAAAATAATACTGTTATTTTTTATTAAATTTTATTTAAAAATTAACTTTTATTAAAATTTAATATTTAAAATTAACTAGTATAACTAAAAAACTTTTATACCTTTTTACTATTTTAATTGTATTAAGCTTTTATTAAGCTTTTATATATATAGTTCAATTATTTTTAGTTTTATACTTTTTTTTTAATATAATTTATTTTATTAGTTTATATTGCTATTATAGGTTAGGTAAATAGCTAAAAATATTGGTTAATATAAAAATTGTTTTAAAAAGAGCTTAATATTTAGCTTAAAAATCTAAAACAGTTCTTAAGTAAAAAATATAAATAAAAATATAATTGCTTACTAAAAATAGCTATAAAAATTATTATATAATAGGTTTTAAAGTATTTTATATATATATTTATATACTAAGTAAAGCTGTTTTAGTTTAATGTTTTAGCTTTTTATTTTAGCTATAAAATTTAAGTAACTATATTGTTAATACTATAAAAAAGTAGTAATATAGTTTATATTAGCAATAAAAGTACTTATAATTATAAATTAACCTATAAAGCTATTATAAGTACTATATAAAGTAAAGTTAGTAATACTAATAGTAAGTTCGTAGTTTTTAGTAGTATTAACTATTATAATAGTTATATATTATTAGCAATAAATAAAAATAGTATAAGTAAGTAGTAGTAGTAATAAAAATAGTAGTAGTAGTATATAACTAATATTTTTGCTTAGCTATAAATATGCTTTTATATATTGCTTAGTAAGCTAATATAGCAAAACTAGCAGTTTAATATATAATATAGTGTTTATATTTTAATTATTTTTTTATACTAGTTATTTCATTTGTATTAATAGTTTTAAACTAGCTTTCTTTTTATGCTTTAAAATTTTTAATAAGCTTATTACTTATTATTAATTTTTTTTCTTACGAATTTTTAACGCTAAAATAACCTTTTTATCCTATAAAATATTTTACTTTTTTTTTACGCATTTGTTTATTAAGTAGTTTTATACTTTTATAATTTTTTTTTTATTTTAAATAAGCAGCATTAAAATTGTTTACTAGTTTAATATTTATATTAGTATATTTTTGCTATATGTTTACTTTATAAAAAAAGCTTTTTTATTTTATAAAGTAAATAACTTGCTTTTTTTGCTTTTATTTTGCTAATAGTATTTTAACTTTTTATATGTTTTTTTTTTATTAATAATAATTAAAATATAAGTTTTATTAGTAGATTTAGTAGCTATACTTTTTATATACTTTAGTAATAAAATACTATTTTATAGCTTTAAATAAATTAATACTATTAGTATAATTAGTTTAGCTAAAGCTATTACTAAAGTTATATTTTTTATTTATTTTTTTAATAAAAAAAGTTTATTATAAGCTATAAAACAATCTATTAATATAGCTAAATTTAAAGCGTTTAAAAATATTTTGCTTTTATAAATAAATTTAAAATTAGTATATAGCAATAAAACTAAAAATTCTAAAAGCGATTTTTTTTAAAACGCTAATTTAGGGTTAAATAATATAAGTAGTAGTATATTAGTTGTAAAGCTTATAGCTTTTTTTTGCTTGCAGAGGGCAAGCAAAGGCGCAGTACTATTGTTTTTAGTATTGCAATTCTTGCTTTTTTTGGGCTTTTTTAAAGTGTAGTTTTTAGCTAGAAAGGTTATAAATTTTGTTTTTTTTTTAGTTATACTAAAAGCTTTGTTAGTTTTATTAGCATAGGACTTATGTTTTTTTATAGCATTAAATATATAAATTTTATAAACGTTTATAAAATAATGCTATAGATTTATTTTTAAATAGAATAGTATAGTATATAATAAAAAGCATAGAATAAAGCTTGCTAACTTAACGCTTTTAATATAGTTTAAAATATAAAAAAATATATGTTATAGCTAAATATATTAATTTATAAATTGTTTTAGTTTTTTAAATGCTAGCAGATTTTTATTTTTAAAGTAAATAGAACAGAATTTAGCGAAAGCAATAGTATACTAAAAGCTAACTAGATTGTACTAAAAAGGTATAGTTCTATTATTAATGTAAAATTAATAGTGCAGCTTTTAGTTCTTTTTGCTTAATATTTACTAGTTATAAAAAAAGTAGAGCTAGGTATATTTATGCTTTTTTTTAAAGGAAAATTTATAGTAGTAAAATATATACTTTTATTTAAACGCTAAAAGAATACTAAAATAGAATTAAAATTTTGTTAGTTTTTAATTTACTAGTTTTATAAGGAAGCGCTAATTTTTTACTTTTTTATTTTTATACTATAATTAGGTACTAAATAAATGCTATTTACTAGCTATAGCATATTTTAGTATATTATTTAATGTTTGTTTATGCTTATATATAAAGCAATAAAATTTTTTATAGTAAAGATTTTTTTTAAACTTTATAGCAGAACTTTTAAATATAGATTTTGCGCAAAATAATTGCGTTCGGGCATTATATAGTAGATATATTTAAAATAAGTTTTATGCTAGTTGTTTTAATAATATATTTTATGCTAGTTTTTAAATATTTGCTTTTAGCTTTAATAGAACTTTTTTTGTTTTTTATGTTTAAGTTTTCTTTAATTATTATAAAGCTTTAACTATTTGTTTTTAAGTTAGTTAAAAGCTATAATATTAATAGTAGCTTTTATTTAAAAATTAATATTTTTAATTTGCTAAGTTATAATAATTTATTTATTTTAGTTTTTTAGTTTATTTTATAATTTAAATAGTATTATATATAAAAGGTTTAGGTTTTTTTTTATTATAGCTATATAAAATTTTTTTATAAGGTTATTATAAAACTATAGTTTAAAATAGTAAGCTGCGCTATTAATAGTAGTTAAAGCGTATAAATAATAGCTTATAAGTATATTTACGTTTTTTTATATAGCAAATTTTGCTATTTAGCTTATAAACGTATTACTATTTATTTATATTGTTAGCTATACTATTTATTTATTATTATATTTAAAATATCTTACTATTAGCTTTAAAGAAAATTTTATGTTATATAGTATATATTGCAAAGCTATAAATAAACTTTGCTTTTTTTGCTTAGTATAAAATTTAATAGCTTTATGCTTTATTATTTTTAGCTTTATTTTTAGGGCTGCTTTTAAACTACTATAAGAATATAAGCATATTTAGTATTTTATTTGCTTATTTTAGGTAGCAAAAACTTTTGCTTTTTTTTAAAATAGCGCTAAAAACATTTTTAATAGTTTTATAATTATAAAGCGCTTTAAATAAAATAATATTAACAAGCTAGTAAACTATAAGTTATATAAAAAGTAAAAATAGCAGCTTATTTAAGCTTATTAATTTTTTAGCTAGCAGATATTTAAGTTTATAAGTTTTGTAAGTAATATATAAAAAGAAAAAACAAGTTATATAGCTTATTGCTTATAATTTAAGCTTTTATATATTTTTTTTTTAAAATCTAGCTTAATTTTTAGCTTATTGTTTTTTTATTTAATAAAGCAAATAAAATTCTATTTATAGGTTAGCTTTAAATATTGTTTTTTTTTTTTATTAAGCTTGCTTTTATTTTATATTTTATTTTATAAACTTTTTAAAGTTTTATAAAAGTAAAATAATAATTGTTTAGCAAATTAATTATATTTATATAACTTTTTTTATATTTATAGTTATAAGTATTACTATTTTAATAATAAAGTTATAGTTTAATATAGCTTTTTATTATAAAAAAAATAAAAGCTTTTATTTTTTTAAATAGCTTAATTTTTTTAGCTAGCTTTTTTTAATATATTTTAAACTATTAATATATATATTATATTATATAGTATAAATATAAATGCTAGGTTAAATATAATTTACTAGTGCTATTAATTTTTTAATTTTTTTATTAATATTAAAGTTTATTTATTGTTTTTATATATTATAAAACTGCTATATTTTATTTTTTATATTAAATATTATTACCTTTTTTTAATTTTTGTTTTTATTTTTAGCTGTAATTTTATAACTAATAACTTTAGCAAAATATTTTATAATTTATATATTATATAAATTACGCCTAGAAAACTTAGCTATATATTTATAATAGTTAGCAACTATTTTTTATAAAATATATAGTATATATATATTTTTTATATTTTTATTTTTTAAGTATAAACTTATTTACTAGTTATTTTTAAATATTTCTAAACTAAATAAAAGTTAATATTTAATAGGTTTATAAAAAGCCTATTAAAAATTGCTGCTTTAATAATTTTATATTTATAAAATAACAAATTTTTGCTATTTATAAAAAAATAAATATAAGCTATAAAATGTTTAATAAAAACAAGTAAATATAAATTACTAGCAAGTAAATATAATATATATAGTAAGCTACTTTTATAAAAAAAACTAAAAAAAAAAAAAAAAATCCTAATAGAAAGGTATTTTATAGCTATTTTATTTTATAGTTATTTTATTTTAGAACTTTTAGCTATAATTAAAGCTTTAGTATTAGTACTTAGCATAAAATAAACAGTTATTTTATAACCTTTAGCTATAGTTAAAGCTTTATAGTTTATAATATTAATACTTAATATAAAATAAGCGCTGCTTTATTTTATAGCTATTTTATTTTAGAACTTTAAGCTAGCCTAGTATAAAATAAGTAGTTATTTTATAACTTTTAGCTATAAATAAAGCTTTATAGTTTATAGTATTAATGCTTAGCGCAAGGTAAGCAGTGCTTAAGCAGCCCTAAGTAAAAGCAGCGAAGTGTCACGTGACCTACATAGGCGTAAATTGCCTAGATTAGCCTGCCATAACAGGGGGGCGTGACTTGTATAAGTAAATTTTTACATATAAAAGTCGGGCAGAGCCTTATATATTTGATTAGAAAAATTATCCCTGTCACCGAAACGCAGATGCAACACAACTCATGGGTACCCCAAACCCCGCCCGCCCCCATCCTTACCGCTATTACCCCATGGCCGTTCCGAGGCGTGCCCCCCCGGCAAGCGGAAATCCCTCCCAATGAATCCCCATCTCTCTAACCTCCACTCACACTCATGTTAATCTACTTATAAATAGGCACTTCACAAAGACCCAAATCGCCTGTTTGCCCATTATTCTTCAAATCCCACAACACATGCTAAGTATCGATTCGTTATTATCTCACTACCATCGCAGTTTTCATACAATGGATCCAATTCCTACCGTCATTCCTCCTCGTCAAAATGACAGCCCCGAGCCAGAATCTTCGGCAGCAGCTCTTTTTCAGGTAAAACAAGATGAACGAACACAGCCCTAGAAGCAATACATGGACGAGATAATCAAAGAACGTGAAGACTACAACAAGAATAACTCGGTCGATACAGACTACTTCAAGGTCTCGGAGGGGTTTAATGATCATGGTATATCAGGCTAGACAACGGGCAGCTAGGTATGTGAATGAATAAGAAATGATTAATGTACAACACATATTAACAGGCCGGGCAAAAAGTGCTCCAAGCGCAGCAAGAGCAACTAGTCTATGTCATGCAAGGAAATGCATTATGATCTCCAGGGTGCTTAGGACTCGGGCAAGTCGGTCGCGTTTTTTCGATCTACCAAATAGGTTATTCTTATATAACCGCACATATAGGGTAAATAAATTAAATAAATCGGCAAGTCCCGTGCCAGTGACCAAGAATCTCGTCACTATGCCTTGTAATTTTGGTAACCGGTCAGTCATAATGCTCGATGATATGCCAGGCTTACCGTTGGGTATGCCCAATAAAAAACTATTTTATTTTTATTTTTATTTTTATTTTTATTTTTATTTTTATTTTTATTTTTATTTTTATTTTTATTTTTATTTTTATTTTTATTTTTATTTTTATTTTTATTTTTATTTTTATTTTTATTTTTATTTTTATTTTTATTTTTATTTTTATTTTTATTTTTATTTTTATTTTTATTTCCTGCCTGTTTTACAATCGGTTTTGATGTTAGGTATCTGAGTACTGTTTGGGTAGTAGATTGGAGTTACCCTTAGTTAATCTGTATGATCAAACAGGAATGAGGCAAGCGCCAAGACGTCTCAATTGATTGGGTAGGAGTTTTCTATACCAAAATCCTAATGCTACCCAGGTAAGACCGCGTGCTAGATAAATATGATGAACAGCATAAGCCCATGGACAAGGTAAAATGGCCTCGCCTACTTTCCCCGCGGATCCACAATGTCAGATTATTAGAAAAGGTTCGAAAACCCGTTCCATGAACTTAACGCTAGGACCTTTATGTACTTTCAGAGGCAACATGGCAGCCACCCGCCTGTCTATTAATGCGAGCGTTTCTGGGCCTCAAAATGCAACTTTCTCCTATTTTCGTTTCAATCCTGCAGTCCATGAAAATGAGAAGCCCTTCGAAATACTGATCAACCTCCCATCAGTGGAAAAGAATCCATCTGTATACCGGCGGACGAACCAGGAGTTTGAGGATCGACAAATGATAGTACAAGATGCTCGAGGCCAGGAAAACAACTTCAGTCTTGACAAAAACGGCTTCTGCTGGAGACAATGGGGAGGACCTACGGAATGGAGCGACATATCCGCTGCTGGTCTCAAGGAAATAGGTCATGAGAAAATCCAACAGGGGTACGTAAAAGCAGTCGAAAAGTTTATCAAGGGACAGGTCGAAGAGGAGGATGGAGAGACGGTCGACTTCGTGGAAGTCTTCGACTATAAGGTTTGTTCATGGCTATACACAGTAGTACAATCACGGAAGTGCTAATAATAGAGCCTATGTTTGTAGCTACGATCAAGCTCTGATATGGATGCATTTTACAAAAAGAATTTGAATCTAGCCGACGGTCTCGACACACTTATCCCTGTCACCCACCCTCATGTTGGTGAGTACTCTTATAGGCATTGAAAGTAGTTAGATACATACTAAGCTTTATGCGTTTGACGTAGATCAGAGTTTCGACGGCGCAGTTGCACGACTTCACGCACATTTTAGGGATGATGCGGTGCGATTACTGCACAGAAGATTCCGAATCATCAAGTAAGTCCTAGAGGCCTGATATATTCCATTAGTTGCTTGGAAATCACTGACCTCAATAGTGTTTGGAAGCCCCTTTCAAAAGTCGAGAATTGGCCCCTAGCTGTCTGCGACTCGGCGAGCGTGGACTTTCAGGATCTCGTAGCTACTGATACAGTCCGGAGGAAGTATGTCGGCGAAACATTCTACTCGACTTTCAATGCCAACCAGCAATGGTATTACCTCTCAAACCAGAAGCCAGATGAAGTCACCATGTTAAAGATATATGACTCGAATGAAAATGCACCGACCAGGTGTAAGTCTTCACTTGTACATTGTTAATCTCACGGGGTCTTAACATCATCCGCTACAGTTAATCTTCATTCATCCTTTTGCCTGCCAGAAGCAAAAGGGTGGGGAGAGCGCGAAAGCTTCGAAATAAGGGCGTTTGTTTTCGACCAAGAGCATTAAATGATTTGTAGCTGTCTCAGACCATAGAGACATGTCGTTGGACTGAGACTGATTACTTTTCATGGATAACACCGCAAACTGGCACGTGTCATTGATTTTGTAGCCTTTGAACTTTTCTTATTTAAGTGTTCCATCGCAAGGGGGGTATCACAGTTCCCAAATATGAGACGAACACTGAATCAAGTAGATTCACTAATCCGAGTATAACAAAATAGAAACGTAACTTTCACCTTACTTGAACAAGCGACAGTTGGTTCTGACAAGACACTCACATGCCATCATATCACCAAGGAGCAGGTATCGGGTGCTCGATATTTTGCCCTGGGTGGTATGTCCGGGTGCAACGGCAATTGATTGTGACAGGTTTGCCTACTCTTTATATATAATAACTGTGCAGGCCTTTAGCGAGGCGTGGCACGGTTCACCACTCCTGTCCCATATCCTAGCCATGCTTCTTCGTGTGATTGGGATCGTTGGGCCCTGGAATGTGACCTCATCTTCGCCCCATGCGTTGGAGAGAATGGGAGAGAATAGCATACATCAGGAACTCTTCAAGCTTCCTAGTATGGGGATCCATAAGATGCATCATAATAGTTCAACCCGGTCAATCCTGTTGATGAGCGGCCAGTAGGTCAAACTAGATGGTCTTGATGGTGGTAGATGGGATGCCTTCCGGCGCTTTGCTTGCTTCTAGTACCCAACCCACAGCCCACCACCACGAGCTCTTCAGATAACATTACGGAAGTCCTGGAAGGAGTGGACACGGATTCACGACCTAACGCGTCATTGAGGCGAGAATACGGCTTCTGGAGCCACTATATGTATCTAGAATACTGACACATAGTGGACAGCTCACCATGTCTTTATGCCCTTCAGGAAGCTTGGGGCCCTGCAACGCGGCGCACCCTCGGGACGTTAAACACTACTAATCAATCAATCAAGCTTGGTTCTATTCTAGTAAGGAAATTACAGTCTAAAGATGGAGCACTAGGGCAAGAGAATGAGGATGTACTCGAAGACTCAGAAATGCGAGTTTCAATGCCGCCGACGTACGTGAGGGCGGCGAGAGAGATGCCGGCTTGTGGTTTCAAGCCAGACCGTTCGACATCTAGGAAGGTTGGTAATTGAATCTCGTTGTCTTCGACATGGCGAATGGCAACAACAACAACAACCTAGCCAACTCCCGACAGCTGCTTGACGGCCTGGGTGGCGCATCCGTGGGTGTCAAGGAAGCTATAACTAGAGACCGCATTGCGCTAGGTGTCGACATAATATAGTGGCAGTATCGAGGCTGGCTGTCTGTCAAACGTCAACGCGCTATTTATATCCACTATCTATGCGGAGCCAAAAATTGGACTCCTGCAGGGGAAGCGCGAATTCTGATGACCAGATCGCCTGGCCGTAAGACGGATGCTGACGCTGGCTTACGGCGGAAGTTTCTACAGCCGAAAACAAAGCCGTTGCCGGAATAGTAGAATTGACAGCCGATATTAGACTAATACTCGTTCAAGTCGATAGCCGATCTGTGGGGCTCTCCAACAATTCCCGGCGCATCACGCGCGAAGGTGAGGCCTTCCCAATTGAAGCAGCACCAGGAGGTTAAAATGGGGCTTGGCCGGCTAGAAAAGCGAGATGAAGAGAGTGGAATCAGGAAGGGTAACGAATAGTTTTTGGGATTCTAATTTATCACTGTCGTTGTTTGTGAAGGGGTTAGGGTCTGTTGTGTTGGGAGTCCGAATGGTATAGTAGAATTGTCTTGGAATGTACTATGTTGTGTGTAGGACGCGCCTTTAACTAGGTTAGTTTTGTTGACCTAGCCAGTCATGGCGATATCAGATTCCCGAAGAGCTTTTGGCACGGCGCCATTGAGTTATATTAAATTTGCAATGTGGAAATGAAGCATGATCGACATCAAATATTGATACCCATAAGCTTGTAGATACATTAGATAATGAAAGTCGAGAGAAATGCGGTAAGCAAAACCGGCACCGTTCTATCTAGTATGAAACAGAGTTAGAAAGTGGCAACGGGCTGAGGTATCAGCTATGCCCTGTATCAGAAGCATACCTATTAACTACCTAGGTATTCAAAAAAGGAAGGTCTAAATTGACCAGCTTTGGCTTACACTAGGAATTTATATATATAGACGAATTGATACGACTTGAAAGTACTAGGTATCGATGTTGCCTGATGGGTGGGGCATATTGTGTAAGTACCTACTTCCGTTAGGCGTAATACGAGGTACCTCCTCTAGGTAATATCTAGTAAAGATACTTGCACAAGTATTCGTGTAAAGTACCAAGGAGGTGCAGTGTAGAGACAGCGACAAAGTTTCCCGTCATGTCTCCGTTCGCTTTCCACCGCTGAAGACTAAGCAATTGCAATCACTCCAACACCTATACGAGGGCAGACCACTATGGTACAGCATACCAAGCCAACAGTTTGTTGGATTGCTACACAGCAGCAGTACAGTGGATAGTGCACACGAGGCAGGGCTGTCCAGGCACCAACATACAGTACATTCTCTAAATAGTGCTGCTTGGGGGGGTGGCTAAAGAATGACGGATGCTCGATGAAAGGGGAGCTAGGCCAGTCGGTGAAGTTTGGAAGAGGTTTATATGCAGAAGCTAGCCCGAGAACCATAGAACTAGCATGAAAATGAGGTCGAACGTGCTGCAGTGGCTCGTGATCGTCGACAGCTAATCCGAGTTTCTGCGCAGGTGATCATCGAGCGGTGGCGGGAATACCCTAACGGTTACTAGGAAATAGTCGAGTCTACGCGGACCCTTGATGCAGCGATCATCACTCTCAAATCCACCATTGCGTCACCTGCTTGCTTTGCAAAGACGTCGTGAGCCAGGGCAGAACCAGGGAAAGATGTGGACGTAGCAGAAGACGTAGGTGTAGGAATTCTATTTTGCCAATTGGCATGCTCGGGACAACTGCTCAGACTAACCGCCGTATGCTATTGCAGTGCTGCCATTCATTGCCAGCGCAGAACCGAACTACTGCCATGTAACCTGTCGGCCCCCAATCCAATGTACCCAAGACATGCGACTGGAGTGTAGCCATTACGGCGGATCGGCGTTCAGCATGTCGGGCCAATAGTCTTCTGCTTCAGACGCTTGGGAGCTCTTCCTTTGATTACCTGCTTCAATGCCGAACATGATCTCTGGGATCCTTTGGCAAACGAACACCGAGCACCGAGGATCCGCCCCGTTCTGATGGGCGGTTATGCATCCCTACAGTACAGTACTGTACTGTACTGTACTGTACTGTACTGCACGAGCTAAGTAAACTGGCGTACGAGAGCATCGTCGGGTATGCTGTAGTACATGGCAAAATTCGCGAGCCTACTGTAGAGTACGAGGTGGAAGAGAGCGACCACCTCTTCGAGACGACAGAGGCCTTGCAATCTAGCTAACTTGAAGGGCGTGGCGTGGTATTCCACATGCAAGTCAACCGATCAGGACTGGTGATGATTGCAGCCCGAACAGGGAGCCATGTCCGTTTCATTCGCACCAGTGAAGCTCTATGATGCGCTGACATCACCCATGACATCCTCTGCGACCCTCGCGGGAAGCGGTAGATGCACCCTAGGGATCAATAGTAAAGCACGCGGGCTATAGCGCAGGAATCCCAACTGAGATAGGAAATGCTTAGTGGGTGCGACACGTGTGCCAACGTACTGGAACGTGATGTTCATCCAGGGTCGGCTGTGCTGCTACCTTTCGACTAACATCGCCCTCCTTGTCCTCCTTGCCTGGCGTATGCCGTACCTGGTAGTGTACACTACATGCCACAGCGGATGTGTACGCACAGAATGACAGCCGGGTAGAGCACAGCACAGCATTGCCGGCATTATTTGTTTTTGATTCAGCACTGGACAGCGTCGTGACTCGAAACACGGACACTCTGCATCCCATGCATGCACTCATGGGCATGCGAATAGCTTCAAGACTGCACTGCTTCCCCCTTTCGTCTCACCAAACACAGCGGACGTCAGAGCGGACATGGTGCAACGCTTGTGGCTCCAGAGGGTTACGGGTGCTGTGTTAGGGGGGGTGGTTGGGGGTGGCCCGGGAGGGTGGCTTGATGAGCATACAGTAAGTACCTAGGTAGGTACTTAAGTAAGTACACTACAGGACTCTAGTCAGAAGTCTAGTGAGGATAGATGCTACTGTCCTGTCACTTAGTACATGCTTCCCAGGTCACATGGCCGCCTGCTAGAGCCAGATAGCTCCAGTGTGTTACATCACCGGTTCTCGATCTCGAAGCCGTCGACGTAAAGGGAGCTGGTGATCTACCACTCTTTGTCCCCTTTCGACCAGAATTGAAGGAGGTGTGGTGAGTCGAGGCCAACATTGGTTAGGGCAAGATGTACAGGTACCGGCGCTCATCGTCATTGGGCTGCGTAGGCTGCGATGGCTGCTGCATGGGCAGCCAGGTGGCAAAGCCAGCCCCACTTCGGGAGCGATACCTGGAGCCCAGTATGCGGGACAGTGTGTAGGGCTCTGCCGCGGTCGGCCGACCCTTGTTCGCTGTAAACGTGAAAATTTAATTGATCGACCCCCTGCGGCCCCGACCATAAGCCTGGCTGGAACACCCTGGCGTGCCCGAAAATAGTCATATTAGCCTCCCGTATTCCGTCCAAAGCGGTCTTGGTCAGCACACAATTGGAACACCACACCACTGGCAGTCCATAGGCAGTCCACGGGCAGCCCACGGCACTCCACTGGCAGTCCACAACAGTCCGCAGGCGCTGGCCGCTCCCCACCCTGCGTCAGAACCCTTTGCCGTGTTCGCGCCCACTCTCTCCCACCCTCCCGTACACACATACAGCACAGCGTCCCGCACATCTCTGTCGCACAGTGCGCTGCACATGCACCGCCAAAACGGGCCCTGTACACTACACTGCTAAGCACATACTGTACTGTACTATCCCAGTCGGTCTGGCACTCGACAACCGACAACTCAACTGCGCAAGTTACAACCCATCCATCCACACCCACACCCACGCCACTTCTGAAACTCACACAACGGCATTCCGGCTCTTCAGTCCTGTCCCTTTCAACTCTTTCTCTCTCGCTGCCCTTTCACTCTTTTGCATAGTTCACATAGTTCACATAGTTCGCACAGTTCGCATGGTCTTTGGCGCGTCCACACGTCCACACGTCCCCACTTCCCATTCCCTACCGCTCCCTTCGGCACTCAACCAGAAGCGCTATCGACGTACAGTTAGTTACACGCAAATGCCGACCGAGACAGTCTAATCAACCTCGCGCGCCAACGACACCGGGGCAATCGCGCGACTTACTACTCTCCGTCCACGACACGTTCCGGGATATCGCCGTCAGATCCGCGACTCGAGGCTTTACATTGCATTGCTTGCACCGAACCCGCTCAATCGGACCTTGTTGGCCTCAGTATCTTACCTGATCCCAATTCACTTGCACACATGGCGACCACGATTCTGCGGCATCCACTACCATTCAGTATCAATCGATAGTCGCCAAACAGCCCTTGCCAACCCCAAAGCCACCTGCCTTCGTCTGCTCCCCGGTAGCGACCATGGCGATGTGGCCCTTTCGCCGCAAGGGCTCACGGCGGCGGTCTCGTGTGGCCACCATCGACAATTCCAAGTTGGAAGCGCCGAACGGCGGCCGGCAATACGAACCGTCGCCACGGACACACACCGAACCCGTTTCTACGATATCCAATTCAGCCCATGCAGGAGGCGCCGGGATTCCGCAACGTCGAGGTCGGGCCTATAGCTTCTCGCCTGGGCGTCAAGATTCTCTACGTGCCAACAAGTTAAGAAAAAAGTCTAGCGTACAAGCACGCGAATCGTTGCCCAATGTCGATATAGCACAGCGGGTGCCAACTTTGTATCACGACAACTCTAGAAACAAGAGAAGCGGCCAGCCATTGCCACGCAAAAAGTCAAGCAAACGGCGCAAGGAGGACCATGACCGTGAAGCTGAGATTAGGGCAATGAGCCAGTTCATGCCGGTTAGACCTGCCACGGATGATTGGACTGCAGGCCGACCTGTGAAGAGGGAGAGCAAGCAATTCGGATTCGGCTCGAGCGCGACCGCCGACCACCCGGCGTCTGACATCTCCCTCCCTGTGCCGGAATCGCTACATTCGGCTATGTCGTCCGATTCGGAACAGATTTCGTGGAAAGTTTCTGCCTTTGATGCCCTTTCCCCTCGTCCCACCTTGCGATATTCTTCCAACCCAATCACGAGCTGGGCTCCTGGTTCGGGACTGGTACGGTCGCAGTCTACTCGAAAGAAGATTGCGGCGTCTATGAAAATATCGGAGCCAGCGCTGCATGCCCACCAACGGATCCACGATCTGGCGGACGATCTTGATGCGTCCGATTTACGAGAGGTGATGGAGCGAGACAAGAGACGCCGACAACGTAAAATAGAAAAAGAACGAGAACGCGCTGAGCGGCGATTAGCCCGCAGAGCTGAAAAACAACGAACAGAGGAAGCTGCGGCCGCAATCAGTGGTTCGCCGCCGCCGGCAAATCTGGAGCGAGGGGTCTTAGGTCGGGAAATACCCTCTGCTGGTGATAGAACCTCGGCGGTCATCACTTCATCAAGACGCAGATCATCTAGTGACTCTCGAAGGCGAAGCAGGCAATCGAGTCAGATCGAAGACCCAGACAGCCGTATGAAGACTCCTTCACCGTTGGATGATTTCTACAGAACGGACAGTATACCGCCACCTGAGCCCTCCTCTCTACCTAAGGCTACTGAATCTGCTGCGTCATCCCATCAAGCAGAGTCTATTTCCGCGCGCTCCTCAAGTCCTAGATTATTCGGCTTTATTCGGTCTAAGAAGTCGAATTCACCAACGCCTGAACAACTAGCGCCTACTACGGTGCATTCGCCACCTTCAGCTTCTATCAAGCTTGATGATGCCGAGTCATTAAGCCGGACTTCTGACAGCAGATCATCCCGGCCTTGGTTGTCGTTATTTAAGTGGGGAAGAAACCGACGCGGCTCCGGGCCGTCGTCGTTCTCTAACACATCGCGAGATTCAATGCTAGGTGCCAATAACCAACCGACACCTCCTATGAGCTATATACCAGCTCGAAAGTCGATTCAAGGTGTGCCCAAGCGAACGATGTCTCGATTCCGGGAAGATCTGCCAGAATTACCTCTTTCACCCCCAGATTCCCGTATGGCTTCTCCTGAAGCCGAACCCATTCCAGCTGAGCCCTTGCCAGTGATACCAGATGATAAGGCCGTGCGCTATGACACGCCTGTCGAAGGTCACCGATATCAAGAAGCGATGCGAGCCACCCCTATTTCTATACACCGCGATGAGGTACAACCCTCACCGGCTCCTCACTCCATGTCCCTCGCATCGATAGACTCTGAGGCGTCTTGGCTTTCCGGTCGAATCAGCCGAAAACGCACCTCATCCGGCATGCGAACTTCGCTTCAATACCCTCCCCGGACTGTCTCTGCCCTATCCGGTGGATCTGAAGGGCAAAATTCGGAGCATACCGAAGACGATAACATTGTCGACGACGAATATCTAAATAGCGTGGTCCCCGCTCGGTTGCATCGTCTCTCCACAGGTGAAGCGCGTCCCAGCAGCGACGAAGAGGATGATTTGTCCCCAAAGTGGGGCGCTGTCGGCCAGACACCAACCGTCATACAACACAGCGAGACAATGCGAAGTCGGGAAGGGGTTCTCCAATCCTATGATGATAAAGAGTTTGGTAGCGCTAACGAAAGTGAGGATGACGAAGGTGGCCAAAGCCCTGTTGAGCCACAACGAGCTACAAGTGTCCGACTTAGCAAGGGCCATTACCGAAATTTTAGTGCCGGTAGCGCGAAACTTTTAGAGGTATCCCCTCGGGTTTCCGGCGACCATAAGAGAAGCGCGATTAACCGAAGATCCCGATAGCTTAGGGACTCGTAACGTTCGAGATACTTGATATTTGAAGCGGAATGGTGCACGACTGAGAACTGAGATGGCCGATATAACTTTCCATTTTCCCGAAAACAAGGAGTCTAAAAAAAGAACAAAAAATAGAGGTTCCGGTTTCTGCACCGACCTTACCTTCGTCACTCGACTTTTCCTAACATCTATCACCGACCGAATTCGCTCATTTTCACCTTCCCTTAAACTTGACATCAGAAATCGCTTGAAAAAAAAAAGAGGAAAAGGAAGAAAAAGAAGAAAAAAAATTATGAAAATCCGAAGAACGAAAACCCGGCCATGTCTTATTCAGTCGTCACCGAATGCTTAAAAATTGAGCATCCGAATTTAGCATCCCACCTCACCACGGATCTAGGCGGATCGCCCGCCAAGTCGCTCTACTGTCCAATTACATCTTGGTCATCTTACGCGGACCTATACATAGATTGCGACGCATGTACGATACGTTTTTTTCGCAATATCTGTCTTTTTTTGCAGACGATATGGGCGGCATGATTTTCTCTTCACCTTGGATATACTGCGGATTAAAGCGCGGCGGTTCATTTGATACCAATTACTTTTCATCCCGCGGCATGGAGTTCTGGTGGTGATTTGCCTGAAAACGAGAACTCACGCGACACTTTGGCTAGTCCACGATTGAATTGGAATTTGATTGTCGACACGAATGTCAATTGGGCGGTTCGAGGACCAGGCCTCCGGCTGATTCAATACCCATCTTCGTTTTTGAGTTTGTAGTGAAAGGGGCTTCGTATACGGTGTTTTTTGGGCTGTGTGTTTTGCCATCAAATAGAAACATGTGAAGGAGGAGGAGGAAAAGCAGTTGGGAAAATGGATACACTTATTTGGGTAGTGATCATCACAAGTCAAGCCCGCCTTGGGGGTATTAGATTTTGCAACTCCTCTATTGTGAGGTTCGAGTCTTACTAGACTCCCGTCATGTACGTCTGATCTAGGGCACGTTCGTGTGGATAGATGCTCGCGAAACGAATCCTAGCCAGTCTTTAATTCATGTCCATTCACCCAATCTATATCCATTTCCACGTGAAGCAAAATGCGCTAAGGCGGCGGTACATCCGGTCGTCGAGCCTGAAATCGCGTGTTGAAGGCTTTCTCGAGGCAGTGAGTAGAGGGTATCCGCACGTAATTTGTGAAGAGAGAATACCAACAACATTGAGACATGACTCGCCTTATTGATTTACAATATGCTATCAGGACAGGCACTGTCCGTCCACGCAACGCGCGGCTCGGGGATCATAGTAGTAGTTAAAGAGGAATTTGATTCCATCGGCGTCTTCAATGGGTGTTTATAATTCATGACGGATGGAGACATCTAGTAAGTTCGGGGCCGGCCGTGCGTTGCCGAGGTCATGCAGGATAACTAAATCAAATGAATTATGCGGCGGCCTGCCCAGGTACTTCGTAAGTAGTCAGCAGTGATTCCCGGCACTCAATCCTACAATATTACATGAGACATATATGTTTCTCCGCCCATGCAAACATTCGCAATGATTAGGAATCACGGCAATGCTAGCGTAGTCGGCTGGGACATAATGTCGGTGTTTGGCGGTGTTTGACAGGTTTCTAGAAGATGATGTGGAATCATTAGGTATTGAATCATGTTTGGAATGAAATGCGCCACACTAGTCGATCTACGGTAATATCTAGATGGTCATATCTATCTAAGTAGATAGATAGCGCTTCTCGAATGGGTCGGGACGGTTGTCGGCCGGCAGCCACGTTCAGCCGAGGCGAGTTGGTACATATGCAGGCGGATCGCGTCATCTAGATTTTCACGGCGCCCTTGACAAATCACAGCAGGATTACATCACTGTCCACTGGTAACCTCTCGCGAGCACCTTCTGCAGCAAGGTAAGGCGAAGCATCTGACAACTGCGAACCACTGCTAAGTACTTACCTACAGTATCTAGATTCTACCTGCCCAGACTAAGGCACCTAACCACCTTCTTAGGTACTACACTACCCTACCTGCTAAGTACACCACTATACCACCCGCCTGTCATCCTCAGGTACCTGCTATAGGAGGGTTAGGTGTCCTGCGTGCGTCCTTACTTACAAAGCTCCCGTCCCGCCGTCTCCCCCGTCCCGTGTAAATCTGCAAAGACATAAAACCCCCACCCTCTGCCCCTCCTCGCCCTCAATCCTCTCCCATGTCTTTCCGAGCAGCAACAACTCGAATCGCATCCAGACGATCAGCCTTCGCAGTCCCCAATCACCAACGCCTTTCCGCCTTGCGCCAGTTTCACACCACATCGCCCAACATGGTTGTCCACAACATCGCGACGTAAGTCGACCCTGTTCTCCGCGCCGCGAGCGTTTCCGCTCTCCGATCGCTTGCATTACTATTCCGTTCCCTCCTTATGAATGGACCCCTCCTCTTGTAACACCGATGCTGACGATGGAATTGTCAACAGCAAGGCCGCCTTCGATGAGGCTCTGAAAACCCACTCCGTCGTCATCGTCGATGCCTTCGCGACTTGGTGCGGCCCGTGCAAGGCTATCGCCCCCGTCGTCCTCAAGTAAGCGGCCCCCTTCTTCATTACACGCGAAACGCCTTCGATCGTCGCCCGCGCACACCCACCTATCTATCTCTAGTGCCAGAGACGGGGACCGCGCTGTTCAGCCCCTCGTACACACGCGCCCGGTCAGACGTATACTAACAGCGACGTCCGCAGGATATCTGATGAGGAGACCTACAAGGACATCCACTTCGCCAAGATCGACGTCGACGACCTCCCCGAACTCAGCCAGGAGCTCGGCATCACAGCTATGCCCACCTTTGTAGCCTTCAAGAACGGCGAGCCCAACGGCAAAGTCATCGGCGCCAACCCCACGGAAATCAAGAACCTCGTCGCTAAGCAGCTTGCTTAGAGGCCTCGACCGATTACAATATAGTTGTTCATTGCGCGGTAGCTAGCGAGGCATGACGACGTTAGCGTCGCGCGAAACTTGTAGCGGAGGGAAGACCGGCTGCGTTCCTGTCACGTTGGCCACGGCAGTCGAGGGACGAGCAAATGGGCGGATATAGTCATGTTCATTACCGTCGTTTCAACGGCTTTTGCGTAGAATCTGATACGGAACACGGTGTCTATAGACGGAGGATGTTTCCGGCCAAATAAATTGACCGTTGTCAATATAGTAGAGAGTCTCCTATACGAGTCCGGTTAATCCTTCCCATGTAGAAAATCTCCAGCCTTATAACCGCCAACTGTGTTACATTTCTATCCCTCGCCGTGTTGGCTCCAGTAATCAGCAGATGAGCCTATATAGCACATCCCCTTCCTTGGTGCTAAAAATGCAGTGCAAGTAATTTGCGGGGATAGGCCAACCAAATGGTGCGACAGTTGGAAATGCAGTAAGTTGGCGGTGACCAGCCAATCATTAGCAGATGAGCCCACATAGCAGATGAGCCTACATAGCAGATTCTCTCCGCTGGTGCTAAAAATGCAGTGAACGAAAGTCCAACCATTTCGTCAAAGAGGAATAAAGCAAGGCTGTTATGTCTCAACAAGTCAGGGGGGCAATGGTAACGTAAGCCGATACTGTCGGTTCATTTGTTCACAACACTAAGTACCAAGATTAGCACACCTGGTTATCACGACAAGATAATAAATCAATTTAGCTATGTTTTGATAATTTCATATTGTCGAGGAGTCTTACTCCCCTAGGAACGCACACATGGTAGCACTGAGTCCGGTTCTTCAGCATTACATTATACTCTTTAATTCGGGCATTAAACCCATGCAGCTGGTCGGAGAAAACAGGATTGCGGCCGTAATCTTGCGCTTTACACGGTTATGCTAGTACAGAAAGCACTGAAAAGAAATATTCCTACGGCAACATGCCAATTACATCATAATTAATCTTATATATTATAGCGTGTTTCTCAGATCTACGGGCCATTGCGATCAAGTAAGCCCTCATTTCCACATCAGAAGCCTTAAAGTTACCCCAGAGAAAATCGTATAGGAGACAGGGTCATTGCTTCACGGAGGGCTTAAAACCCACATGAGCAATTGTACACATTCCACCACTACACACTGTCTTCGTCAATCTATTCCGAGATGAAACGGTCATCACATGATTGCATTCAGCCTCATAGGTGGGGTTAGCTACCATATGTTCCCAGCTAGAGGGATACGAGTTAATAAAGAATTTTAGAATCTGCGTGTTACCGAACGTAGTTTCGATTACCTAGGGCGCTGCATGCTGTTTTCGATAGCCTGTTCTATCTGTCTAACATAATGCTGTTAATGTCTCAGATCGCTATGCTTCGCCGACTAACACGTATAAGCTGATTCGCTGCCTCATCCACGTGTGTTTTTCTCCAGTACTGTATTGTAGGCCCTCAGCAGCGCAAGACCAATCCTCAGCTCCATATGCATCACATCATTCAGAACCGCGAATACAGCATGAAAACATTGGCCGGCTGATCGCGGCCTTTGAACTCGTCGTCGAGCTCATACTCAATGTCAGGCCCCTGCGGCCGGAACCCCAGACGCTCGTACACCACCCGCCCCATGCTCGACGCCTCGGTGACCGCGTACGGGATCCCGCGCCGGTGCGCCTCGTCCAGGCCCCACTGGACCAGCTTGGCCCCGACGCCGCGCCGCTGGAAGGCCGGGTGCGTGGTGCAGAGGTCCAGCGCCATGACGGACGGCGGGTTGGCCGCGGCGCGTTCCCCGACGAACTCCAGCCGCCGCCTGAGCAGCGAGCCGAGCATCTGCCGCAGGAAGCGCTGCTCGGTCGCGTCGCCGGGGTACAGCGCGTCGAGGTTCATGGTGGCGCTGAAGTCGCGCGCCGTCACGTCGCCGTAGCCCGGGACCGCGGACACCTGGGCCCAGATGGCGAAGCCGACGATGATGCGCCGCCCGGACCCCGCCGCGTCCGGGTCCGGGTCCGGGTCCGGCAGCGTCGCCTTGAGGAACACCTCGTTCGCGTTCCCGCGGTAGTCCGCCGTCGTCGACCGCCACCGCTGCACCAGCCGGCCCGCGCCCGCGACCTTGCCCGCCGGCGTGTCCCAGCCCGGGTTGAAGGCCGTCCAGATCCCGTCGCGGGTCTGCCGCCCGAAGGCCTCGCTGACGCAGTCGTACGCCTCCGTGATGTCCTCGGGGCCGCGGACGGGCTCGACGACCAGCGCGTCGTTGTCGGGGATTGCCGTGTCCGCCATCGTGATGAGTTTTTGTGCCGAGGTGAAAGAGTGCACGCACGGATTCGGATCCCCGGGCGGGGGTTTGCACTGTTACTGTTATGCGTTTCGGGTCGATGTTGGGGCCCCACTCACCTTTCCTCTATCGTCCTTCCTTGCGCGGTTCTCATCTGATTCCGTCTGGGATGTGGCACTTGTCAATTGATCGCGCAGTATGCAGTGGCCACAAGAACAAGTCTGCCAGTCTATCAACTGTAGTTGTATCTGTCCGTGTATCAGTGTTTGGGTGTATCATAATGATTTCTTTAGTATGTCAATCTCGAAGTACTACGCCCAGGTCCTTTTCGAGATGAGACTAACCTGTCGCTCTTCGAGAAGACATCTTAGCTAGAGTGCCACCGCTGTAGGCCAGTAGATGAGAATTATGACAACGTTCAAGTCACGTGAGCTACGGGAATATATAATACTTCACCATGGCTGACCTAATTTATATTTGCGGTTGTATATGCTTTATAATACTCTTAGAATTGTGATTTTTCTCCTATTCAGCTTATGAGCCAGAGCTTCCTGGCATAATGTTAAGTGGGGTGGGTTTTGCTTCGAGGGTAAAACTAGCCAATAAGGGGCGCCAGAATTAGATCTTTAAATAGGGGTAATAATAGTTTTACGAGTTAACCTGCTTAAGTATTAGAACTACATGTATGCTCTCGTTTTAATAGATATAGTATGTCTTACCTGTAGTTAATTAGTCCCTCCGTGGTTTTAATGATTGCAAACTAATTTACAGTCTATGAAGGAGTTATATAGGCCTACCACAACCCCCAACCCTCCCAGGGAGGGTCGTAGATTCTCGAAGAACATTAAACTTACCTCGCAGAAGTCAATAAGTAGGCCAACTGCTCTGACTATAGCGAGGTGTGTCGATACAGTAAGGGGTAGCCAACGGAAGCGTTGTGGAGAGCGTCACGCAACATCGACGATTTTTTCTCATGTAATACATGGCTAACTCCCTACCCATAGGCGACTTGTACGTAGATTTTAAGAACCCCTTTCGTCCTGCAATTCGATTTTCCGGCAAGTTCCCCAATCAGTAAACAAGGGTAAAGTATTAGTACGTCGTTCTAAGTAAGGGTAGTATACTGTAATACCACACTACTTAGGGGCCGTTGGAGGGGACTTGAATTATGAGATTCAATTGACTTAAGATGCGCTTTCTTTCTTACAACACGAATCCATTGAATACTCTCATGATCTAGGAGCATTAATGTACAACCTGAGTTTGCCCAACTCACTTTGGGTTGGGCTATGTTCCTTAGTTATACTACATTCTCTTGGGAGTGTGGTAAGAATGACCTGGATAATATGTTGACCTTACTATTAAGAACTATAAGCCAATGAACTATTTTAAACATATCAATCGCACAGAGCACTTGCTTTGATGAGTTTCTTGGTTGTCCGCCAAGTATCATGAGTCATTTTTCTATCTGAACCACTAATACGCCTTTAAACGGCATAGCCTTGCACTTGTTAGCGATGGCTGGGACGTCGTTCTAGGGTATCACGGCCAGGTTTGGTCTAACCCGGTAGCCCCTCAGTACTTTCATAATTCTTTCGGTCGGCTGTTAGCTCGCTACATAGCTTCCCTTAATCACCAATTCTATAAAGGCGATAACATCGGAGTCGAGCATCTATATTTCAGGAAGCAGTCCGAGGCGGATTTAGAGTCACCAATGTTCGTAAGGTGTAATTCATAGCCGTTCATTCCAGAGAGTCGGTGTAGACCACAGCTCCGGCGAGCCCTTCCTCGCCGGTGAACCTAAGGATCTGGTCGGATGCGCCAGTAGCTCTCGGGTCAATGGCGGGGTTCAGGTTACAACTTGGAGATGGTATTTCGGTGGCAAGCTGTCTTCCCTCTGCTCAATTATAAACGGCGATAGTTCCGTGACCAATTTCTTTCGCAAATTGAGCACCTAGATCACTAGGCCACCAATACCGATGATAGCGATTCTGTCTTCTGAACTAAGACCGATGGTTACATTTTCCAAGGAAGCCCAAACTGTTGCTTAAATCACAATAGCATGAGCTTACGAATAATGATAGCCGATCTTCGGGCAGATCATGACTTGCACCTGCGCACATAAGGGGAGCTGCTTGCTTTTAGATAAGGTTGAGGATCCCCGCAAGTTACGGTCTAGATACTCCAACAAATAGCAAGTACCAAATGCCTGCTCCAACAGCTAGCTGAGTCAACATACAGCATTGATTAGTCCGGATTATCGATAACAGGGTCTCCTCACACCGAACTCCCGACCGGAGATAGAAGCAGAGCCGCCAAGACATCCTCGTAAGATCGATATCTTGGGTTCATCTCGAGAACACTTTGTCAACACACTTACATTGCCAATCCCAATAACCGCGACCGAATTATACGATAATTTCCGCACCTGAACTGAACTAACCAAGTAACAATGGGAAAAAAGCGAGTGCTTATCAGCTACGGTGTTGACGTTGATGCGGTTGCCGGCTGGCTCGGTTCCTATGGGGGCGGGGAATCTACAAGCGACATTAGCAGAGGTTCGACCACTTTGTGCTCCGTAGCATTTACTAAATTAACTAAAAACTTCTAGGTATATTTGCCGGCACAATTGGTGTCCAAAGACTTCTCAAACTTTTCAAGAAGTATGAGATGAAGACAACTTGGTTCATACCAGGTCATAGTCTTGAAACCTTCCCTGAAGACATGGCTGCTGTTAGAGATGCCGGCCATGAGATTGGCCTACACGGATATTCTCACGAGAATCCGTCTGATATGACAATCGAGCAGCAGAGAGATGTATTGGACAAAACGTACAGGATGCTCACGGAATTTGCTGGGAAGCCTCCACGCGGAAGCGTTGCCCCTTGGTGGGAGTGCAGCAAAGAAGGTGGCCAACTGCTGCTGGATTATGGCATAGAATATGACCATTCCATGAGCCACCACGACTGCCAACCATATTTTCTTCGGATCGGTGACACATGGACAAACATAGATTACTCGCAAAAAGCAGAAACCTGGATGAAGCCACTTCAAAAAGGTCAAGAGACCGGCCTGGTTGAAATACCAGCAAGCTGGTACCTCGATGACCTACCACCAATGATGTTTATTAAATCCGCGCCTAATAGCCACGGTTTTGTCAATCCTAGGGATATCGAGGATATTTGGAGAGATCAGTTTGACTACTGCTATCGGGAGTACGACGAGTTTATCTTCCCGATAACGATTCACCCAGATGTGTCTGGCCGACCGCAGGTTCTCCTAATGCACGAAAGGTATGCGAGACCCTGGAGGCACCCATATGTATTATACTAACTTGGATCCTAGGCTTATTGAGCACTTCAAGAAGCACGAGGGCGTTGAATTTGTCACAATGGAGCAGATCTGTGATGAGTTCAAGGGCAAGAATGAGCCACCTGCTGATGCTGCGTTGCCAGCAGAGGCTGGTTCCATGCTATAGATGGTGCTTACTTTGTGAATATAGTAGAAAAGAGTACTAGGGTCAAGGGTAAACCCGTAACATAGGGAGAATGTAAAAAGACATCCCCAGACCCCAGATAAGGGATGAACTCCCTGAACCCCTCTAGTGTATATCTATTCTATCTTCATGCCCTCTTTTTTCATTGACTTGAACTCCGACGTCTTTTGCCAATCGATTCCATTAGTGGAGATTATAATTATAGTTGCTATAGGAAGTGTATGAATTAGTTCGGCCTCCTTTTGATGGAAGTCTACGGACCATTCTCAGGACTGTTAAAACATAAAACCTAGGTTATGATTCATTCATTCAAGCGGCGACCATTTAGTGTGAAGGCATTAAAAGCAATACAATTACTAAGCTACTTCGTAGGGCTCTTATAGCCAAACCGGGCTCATTCGACGACACGTCGTCCATCACGTTAATAGAACATATACATTATCCCCTATGTTCGAAGCATCCCTACCCGAACAGACCAAGCCATCTTAGATACCTCAATTACTCTCACTTTCGCGTTTTAGCTTTGCGGATGACTAGCCAGCCACCCCAAATGAGATAGATAAATAGCTATTTTGTTACCATCTACCACTTCACACTATCAGGCAGTTATCCAGCTTTACTAGGCTATGATATCCCCGAGTGGGCTGTTATCTCTACGAGCGGGCCGGTATTGTCATAACCTTCAACTACTCGGGCTGTGGCAGATAAGGTGGTTTGGTTTAGAAGACGATGGAGACCGAGAACAACAAGTTTGTTTGTCTTTATTTGACAGATCGGACGCATTTGATACATGTGCATGTTGAAGCTTCGAAACATATCTTCTTAGTTTCTTCTATCATCCCCATAAACTTGTTAGGCGGCGGCTTCACCTTAAACAGCACTTACCCCTCATCAGATAAGTCAAGGTAAAACACTCTTATACTTTTCCCTGATTCTTTCCACTCTTACACACAGCCAGCGATACGAGGAGAGCAGAACGGAATATGCCGCAACTGACTGCAGCACTGGCCTGTGAGAAGCCTAGTCATCATGAAAATTTAGACGAAATCACCCATAACCCATGACTCAGCGGTTCTAGTATAGAACAAGGCAGGCTAGAGCCAGCAGATAATACCTTCAGGGCTTTTAAGAGAGGCGAGGGTTTAGCCGGCTTTCGAACTGTCGGCTGGATTCACGCTTCCGTGGTCTTCCTGAAGAGTATGCATGTCAATATTACCCACACTAGTCCTTCTAAAACATGAAACTAATAACGCACATGGTCATATTCGCTACCGGCGTCCTCACTATTCCTTCAGCTATATTCGTACCGTGATGGAGCAAAAAGACGCCGATATTGCCAAAGGGCAATAACGGTATACAGGTTCCATTTCACCGCGACACATACTCGGTTTTTTTCGCGGTAACTCGCGAACCTAGGGTTTTAGGGTCTACTGTGTACCCCCATTCATGCGTAGTGCACGGACCCAACCAAACTATTCACTTTATCCCTAGGTACTTGCATCAAACGGGCACATCCCTTGATCTCCTCGACCGTATAAAGTACGTAACTGAGACAACCGCTGCTCAAATTTTCTCTTCTGCTCACTTGCCTGGTTGATTTCCTTCTGCGTCGTTCTCGTTGTCCCTGTACCTGTTGCATCTGTTTTGATAGAGCCACCCATCAAGCATATCAGCAACTGAAGCACGTCCCGATGAGTTATTAGCGGGTAGCTCACAACTGAAAGCCGGAAAGAGCTATTGTGCCAGCGGTAACACTCTCCAGCCCACCTATGATTAACAATTGCAAACGGTGATATGAATGGTTACTGCTTTGACGAAGCCCGTTGCAGGCTATGTCAGTTTCAGATCCGGGATGGAGAATCGGTACTCGCAGGTATGCTCCACACATGGAAACTCTTTTGCTAGGGAATGCGCTCACTCTCTGGTTTGTCATGTATCTAGTCCTAGAGGATGGCCGTGTATCTAGTTCTTTTCGCTACGGCCGATATACCACATTCTGGGACCAAGGGATAGGAATCAGATTTTATATGTCTTACTCACCTCGCCGCTCAACTGAAATTGCCTGCTTTCACGATGGATGCTATTCCTTCAAGATCTTGCCTATCTCTTCCACGTTCCTCGCTGCCGCTAGATATAATTTCACTCCATCGAACTCCTCCGAAAAACAAAGACAAGACCGTTTTAAATACGCGCTCGCAATGAGGCTGAAGTTCGGCTTTCTGCGCAAAATCCCTCTGGAGCTTTGTCAGATGGTAGCGGGATATCTTGTTCGGGAGTGTGCTATCGTCACGCACCAAGAACTTGCACGAGACGTTCATCCATCCGAATTCACAATCGATCTTTCTCAAGATGTCTACGCAACATATAAGAGAATCGAGGACGTTGTATATGTTCAATCTTTGCACAACGCACCACACCCCGAAGGGGCAAGGACACAGATTTTTGCGGTTCGACGCGAGCATGTTATTCGAGAGATCTATGTAAAGTATGATCATCGTGGCATCAGAAGCATTCACTTTGCTTTGCCCAGTCGTGACTCCCTGCGCTCCTTTTGCGGTTCGCACGGAGTGTGGTGGTCGAAACTAGCTCTAAATGCTGGCATTCGACGCCTTATAGTAAGATCTGATGTGCGTATTCCTTTTTTCTACCCTTGCCGTAGCACAAGTTCTAACCATTCGCATCGCTGAAGGGCTTGAAAGTCCGATCGCTCCTGGAGCCTATAGAGGGTAATGTAGCTCCCGGGGTGGGTTGGCCCACCCCAGGGCTGGACTGCAAGGTAATAAGCCTAGTGAAATGGTACGGCAACTATATGACATCCATCGGTCTGCGGATGACGCCCTTCGATTGCAATATGCCAGCGACAGATGGCTACTCTGCCGCCTGTTTAAGTTTTTATTCAAGAAACCATAAAATAGGAAAGTTATGTGCGCACCACTCGGGTATGAGTGCAAACTTCTACAGGGATATGGACGACGATTTCCCCCATATATTGTGGATGTACATGCCAGTCGATCAAGACGAGTACATCAAGGAGATTTGGGCTAGCAAATCTTTCTTAACCGGGTCCAGCGCATTACTAGTAAGGCACCGAGCTCTTTTACACTGGGACATTTAGGCTAACAATGTTCCCGTAGCTCCTTACTAGCCATGAACGAGCAGTTCTCTTCGGGAAATATGAGCTGGATCCCAAAATTCGCCGTGTTTATACGACGACGAACCGTCCGTCGCGAATATACTTCAATGAATGGAACAAGCTCTTCGACGCGATACACATAAAATACATGGGAGTAGATGCTGATGCCACCCAGACAGACATGGCTCAATATCCCCCTTCGCCCACACTGCCGTCACAGTGGTCTTCTGTTTTCGAAGGATTTTACTATACTAGTTGCCGATTAGAGGACGTCATAGAAATAACATGCTGTGTCGACAAAACCGCCCCTCACCAGCCTATAATTGGCATGTTGCTGCGCTACGGTAACGGCCGGCGTGCCTGTGTGGGGCAGTACCGCTTGGACTGGACATTTGGTACCTTGACTGTGGACCCTTCAAGGCCACTGAGCATAGCCCGGTGCGAAACTGAGAAACGAGGTTCATACGTCGCGGAGGTGAACTCGAAAGGGTTAAGTGAGCCCGGCCCGGGCACAATATCTCGGATGGACATTCCCTGGCATGGGAGACTCGAATGGTGCTTTTCGGAAGACAATTGTCAACTAATCTACTCTGACCAGTAACACACTGAATGAACAAAAAAAAATGCCGATCTCTAAAGGGTGGGAAGGGGCAACGGGAGGGAAGGAAGTAGGGGCGGGGTAAGAGATTAGGTAGGCAAAGACAGAGATAGGTAATACCAATGTCACCGATATGCCGCAGTGTGCTCACTCTTTCTTCAAACTCTTTCTTCAAACTCTTTCTTTAAACTCTTTCTTCAAACTCGATCTGGATCTAATCTTTCTTGACATAAGTTTTTAGCAAGCCCCTATAAGTAAGTAACTTATAAACAACCTTAAACCCGCGGATATAATTTCTACTGTAAAACTATACTATTTTAGCTGTAGTTAAGAACCTAGTTAGGACCTTAAAAAAGGAAAGCTGGGTATTAGTGGATAAAGCCTAGCATTTTAGTCAATGCAAAAACTCAAAAAGAACTGCCTCCACGCGGAATCGAACCGCGGATCTTGTCATAACATCGCAAGTCGAAACTGTACGAGTGACACGCATTACCCCTGTGCCATAGAGGCTGGCTTTCTTGGCTGATGACATTCATCAGGCGAAGTGCTACCTATGTTCAAGCAATCTCTTAGCGTACACTGGTTTACTTCACAGCTGTTCCTGTCTTGCAATTACTGCACTCCTCCTTCTGGGTGACATGAAATACGGCATATTATTCTCACAATTACAGCTGCTGGTTGTCACTTCAAGTAAAAAAAAGTAGGAATTAAATCAACCAGTGCTCCATTAACCACCATCTATAAAGACTCCTAGGGAATTCAGTGAAATCAAAATATGACTGCCTCTCCTCCCCATAGCTTTCAATTTTTATTTTATTTTTTTATCGTTCTTCCCTTTTCTTCCTCATTTTCTAGTGTGTTTTTTTTTCGTTTCTTTTCTGCTTTTCCTTTACTTCTTCTTATGTTTGTTGTTCTGGAATACGAGGAGCCGCGGTCGTTGTTTCGTTGAAAAGCACGCGGGCCCAAATGGATAGCCTTAACAAAGGAGACTGGTAGGCAATGCTATGCCCTTAGGTTAGTACGTACTTACCAAGTCCGCAGCCGACGTGGATTAGGTTCGCGAAGCCTATACGCACGTGAGTTGCGAGCAGTGTAGTTCGTTGGCTTGACGTTTGGATTGGTGGGTAGGGTAGGGGTCATGACTCCCAACCCCCCATAAAAGAGACGTTAAGTGAGTGTTACGGCCCTGTATAAGCGAGGCATGGCTGAGGAAATGTGCTCATCCGGTGAGACACATGGATATGCGATAGATATCCGAGATTGGAGGCGCAAAATACCTCCTGGCTTGGCCGCTCCAGTCGGCTATTGATAGGAGTCATGCATTCTAGAGCAACATAAGTGCAGGTGTGTACTTCAAATAGTATATTCTCGTTAAGGAGGTTAGGCTCACATTCTCTGGTTGTCTGGTTTGATAGTACTTGTATAGTATCACCCTTAATAAGGGCCTGCTAAGGGGTAAACAGGATCGCTGTCGGGTTAATTAGTCGTAATTAAAGTTATTAGGAGATTTTTTTGACCTTACATACCTGAGTAAGCATGAAGAGCAAGCCTGAGGGCTAAAGTACTAATTAAAAGTGAGGCGATGTGCCCTTGGCCACATCTCGTAGGTTTAGATGAAGGGAGGCTGGGAAATAGTAGGGAAGTTTCGACTTACCCGTCGTTCGAGAGGTTATATATAGATAAATGTATATATATAGTATAACGAGTTCTGGATAGGAAAAGGGTGCGAGGCATTATTTATAAGCTTCTAACATATGTGACCGGCGACCAGCGCGGCGGTGAAAATCAGAGCTCATAGTCTCTATGTTGAGATAGGCGTCGCATTTCCCTAGTAAACGTATTCCTCGTCTACATCGAAATTCCAGCACGATAACTCGCTTTCAAGCCGTCGCAGGCGAGCTTCGTGGCTCTTTCGTGCCCGTTCGTGATGGGCGGCCGCAAATTTAGCTTTTTTAGCATCATTTAATACCTTGTCGAGAGCTTGGGGCAAAGCCCCGAAAGCAACGGTACTTAAGTCGATGCCTTGATCTTCGCACAATGTAGCCGCGAGGGGCACGAGTCCCGCTAGCTTTTGGCGATCTTCAATGATGAGTTTCAGCCCATTTACTAGTGCCGTGGTGTCATTGATGTCAATTCCCTCGGCTTCAGAGAGAAGCCAAGCTAGAGGCACTAGATGAGAAAGCTTTTTGAGTCTGTATTTAAGCCTACGGTTTTCTTTGGAAGACTTGTGGTGTAGAGTTTCGAAGGCATTGTTGACAGAAAGCAAGCTTGGGTCCACTCGGGTAGCATGGCCTTCGGATGGTGGAGTCACAATTATTTCTGGGATTGGACGGTCGGGAGTTTGCTTGGCTTTCTCTGCTTCATAACTCCCAGGATCGGGGAATTGGTGAAGCCTAGCGTCCTTTGCCGAGAAAACGTGTCCCCATCGACGCTTGAGTGACGAGTCTGTTGAATGCCCAAGCTCTTCCAAAATTACATCTTCATCTTCATTTACATATGCCACAAACGTCCTATTCGGATTATTAATTTCCTTGCCAACCCGAGGCGGTTTCTCGGGAAGTTGTTTATTCCACCCATATGGAGGATGTGAATGTAAAGCCTCATCCCTCCGACCCAGATTTCGGGGGTCTATATCGAGTGTCTCAGTGACAGTAGGGCGAACAATTTCTCTTGATTTCTCAGCTTGGTATGGAAGGTAGAAACCCGGGGCCCTCTCAATAAAGGGAGGAGTCCGACGGGATCCCGATACATGTACTGGATTCAGCGGCTGCCCAATACTAGCCTTATCGATTCGCCGGGGAAGTTTCCTCGGCGCCCGGGCTGGTGACTGGTGATGAGAGACCTCACTTGCCACCGTATTTTGGTGACTGTTGAATCGGGAACGAAGCGAATTATCAGTTGCCATCGTTGGATTGCGGGAAACGTCGACGTAGTAGTTGGTTATAGTATAGTGTGTAGCTATTAGATTGTGTGGGCTATCAAACTCCGAGACCTGCTAGGAGCTTTTAGACAGAATGAATGGACTGGCAGGAGTCTGAATTGGGGGTTCGTTTGTCAGTGAGCAATATTTTATAGATACCGAGATTGGATCCCGCAAGGCCTGGAAATCATTGTCCGCGCAAACCAAGTGGCAAACAAGACCTTTGTTCATTTATGTCTGCCCCCTTTGCGACTTCTTTGTGATTGGGCTAAGTAAAAGGGGGTCTTCGAGAACAAGGGCCTTGAGGTCATCAAAGCCCAGCTAGGCATGCACGGGACTGGGGCCCATTCAATGATTTTATCTACTTACTCATGGAAGGCCACAGGCTTCTTAATTATTGTCAGGTGACCAAAGCCTCTGAGTTACTAATGAGTCCATCCGCTATGTACACCGGTCAAACGACCATCTGGTTGCGTCGCTGTAGAAGTATTTTGCGACGATGAAGACAACAAAGAAGGCCGTTGAACAGCTACACTAATATTAGCATAAAACACACTGAAGGCACCGTTAAGTTTGATCGCATCTTCTTACCTCTAGGTTTTGAAGAGGTCATAATCAAGCCACTAGCGCCATCTCCACCTTGACCTATTTTCAGCCCCGAGCTCATTCGTGTAGTAGGAGCCGCCATATTCCCGCTTCGAAAATGATTTGACGAGATACCCGTATGGTTGCGTGGTGACCTCGGCGTTCCGACAACCAGACCGGGTATGGTGGATAGTCCAATGTTCGTTGGGTCCCCAACTCGCTGCCGATGCGTTGAGGGCGTAATAGGCACGCCGCCTATTCCCTGTCAGATAGGACATCACTCTTGATACCACGTATATAGTGCCTGCTCACCTTGCGCTCCAAAGGTCCGCGACCAGCCGCCGACGTGGGGTGGTTGGGAATGGTTGTATGCGCCTATCCCTGGCTGTCTTTCATGTAGAGAGCTTGTTGGCTGCCCATAGAGCGTATCGCGAGACTGGAAGTACGGAAATTCTTGAGAGTCAAGTCCATTGTTACCTATTGATGGTGCCTGCAGCGTCGATTCGACAACATCCTCAGCGGCATCTTGGACCTGGCCTAGCATTGCCTTCCTCTTGAGCTTATCGTAGAGCTCCTGAGTTTGAAGGAGCTTCCTGTTTTTGTCTTTGAAGGCCTGAAGAAGCTCCTCATATTTCTTGCGAAGCTCATCCCGGTCCGCTTCCGCACCTGTCGAGGATAGTTAGCGTTGCTTAAGTGACGAGGTTCGCCGTCACTGTACCCCTAAGCTTATTATGACAATTGGAAATCTCGGCATTAGCCTCATTGACAACTTTGTCTAGATGAACATTCAACCCAGAATACTTTTCTGTGAGTGTTTTTGACATGTGCTGTTGAAAGATACTTGTTTAGACTATTAGCTCATTGCGGGTTTAGCGAAAGGTCGGAGGTCTATTGATTACATTTCTTGAGTCACCTGATAAGCCCAGAAGCTGAGGGCCCTACTTGCACAATCGATGATAACGTTGGGACTCAAGCCACTAAGAACACTCGTCTTGTAATCCTCGCTGGGCTTGAGGTTCGTAACGACAGCATCATCAGGGTTGGTCAAGTGTGTGCCGCAGGCCGGGCACGCAATCGGTTGGTCACGCCCATGGCTAGCCAAACCAAGGCGAGTGGCGCAATCACCACAAAATACGTGACTATTCAACAGGTATTAGTAGTTAATCTACTTCCCAAGTCCAAGTTATGCATGATAGCATATATATATCGGGTAAGTAGCGGAGGCGGAACCTACTAGCAGGTTGTCACGAGCGCGCGATCCCCAAGCTCCTTGCGACATTTGAGCACGTTGCACAGTAGAGTATGCTCCATCTTGTGGAGTAGGCGGAGGGTTCTGTCGTTTGCAGGCCGTCGAGGCAGACACCTTACGAGGACCATGGTCCGAGGTTGGATTTACAAGGTGGGAGAGCCGGCAACTAGGCCAGAGAAGAGTCGCAAAATTGAAGAGGATTGAGGGGGAGACGGGTTGGAGGACTTGAGGCGCGGATAGAGGTGAGCAAGTACGAAATTTTTGAATTGATCGGCCATTGCTCTTTCCACTCACCGTATCGAAATATCGCGAGACTTATGGCAGGTACGAGCACAAGCGCCTCCCATCGTCGCACTCGGTATCGCGATAAGATAGATAGGGGTAGCGTGCGGCCCCGTCATATTCTATGTGCTGCTTGTAATTTAGGTATCTTGGGAAGTCGTAGGCAGTAAGGTATATATGTATAAGTGCATCCTTGCCTTAGTATACCTAGGTAGCTCGATTCAGGCCCAGTCAGCGAGAGAGGCAGCCTGGAAATACCAAAACAATCCAAGTATTCAAATGTTCCCATTGATTTCCATGAATATTTATTTGTTGGCCTGTGTAGACGGTGAAGCGCTAACATAGTAGGTAGCCCAGCGCGCTCTATTTCGACTGGCGGGCACAACACACCTGATCCAGGCCCCGGGATTAGGGCCCTCAAAGGTCATCGGCGGCATCTTCAATCCCCATCATCAACACTCTCGGTCAAGTACTAGATAAGGATTGCTACCATTTCACTGTCACCCGCCAACATATGGAGCTGCTTCCAGCTGTCAGGTGCTATTGATTATATACATTAAAACGGCCCTCAACTTGGCCTCTGCAACCTACTAAGCTGTATCGCGATAACCAAACCGGTCTATGCGATTCTCACGGACTAGCTTAGGGGCACCAGGTAATCGAGCCACTGCAAATTACATCGTTCCCTACAGCACGACGAGGTGGCCTTGCCATTGCATCGCTAATACACAAGGGCAATGGTACTCAGCACAGATTGTTACCAAACATCGCTACTAACAGTGACGACTGAAGACAAGACATCGAACGCTTCGTCGCACAAGAGAAACCACGCATTAATCTTCATACTAGGTACCGAATTCTTTCTTGTCCTTTCTCATATTGTAGATGCAGTCAGCACGTAGGCGCCTCAATCGCACTCGAAGTCCGGGTATGGGAGGACCTCTTTCTTCTGAGCGCTTTGACTGAGCGTCACCACACAGTTGGATGAAAGTTGATATTTGCCGCTCAGAAATCCTAGTCAACCTGCGACGTAGTATATCTTAAGCCACCCTTGAAGCCGTGGCAATCGCATTGGTGCTCTGCACTGCCGACCTGCCCTCCAACCCTCCCCTCACTCAGGATCATGTTTTGCGCGATCTTGTAGAACGTGACATCGTAGCTCCCGGAGCGTACGGGACCATGGCCGTAGATTCGTGCAGACTATAGCGTTCCCTGGTCCCTCAGGTCGGGGCCCAGCGAGACCGACCGGTATGTCAAAGGAGCCATCATTTGCGACACATGTCCGTTGGTGCCTGAGCCAATCTCTTCGTTCCGGCGAGTTTACCCTCATCCGTGACGCGGTGGCAGCGGTGGCAACGCATTTCATGCGAAATGCCTGACACTTAAAAGGCCCCCAGGGATGCTATGTCAGGCGCTATTGGTGCCTCTGGGAGAACGCCCGGAAGCAGGGCGGGTAGGGGGCCTGCAAAACTAATGTCATCATGATCTGTTCATAAGATAGGGCCATATTGAAGATGACAACGCTAGCATCCGGCTTTTTTACCCAGTGAGAAAGCAGCATCTACGATCATATCATGGCATCTCGTCTTGGCTGGCACTCCCGGACACTGGCAGCGGTCCTCCTCGGCTAATTTAGCGAAGAGCCGGCAGGCTGGTCGGGTTACTTGGCAACTGGGCAGCCTTCGCGTCCAGTTTTGTACAGCAGCGACCAAGCACGCCGCAGTAGGGGCCGGCGGTAGCCGTTCTGAATGGGATACCTGGGTAAGGAGAGCGATTCTGGTGAGTGATGGGGAATGAATCGTGAACGCTGCTCTTAATAAGGAGGCCTTGGCGTGCTTCCCCGCATCCTAGAATAGATTGTCCGCTCGACCTTTGGTGCCAGCATTGGTGTCCTCGCCAGCCTTTAATAATAATACGTGAACGGCGATGATAGTGAAGATCACCTTCGAGCCTAGCGGGCCGTCGATAATATAGCCCAACGAATGGGCGACGTCGAGAGCGAGTCCAGACAGGGCTGTGAGCATCCTCGGCTACGAGGCCGGGGTCGTCTGACCAGATCCCCGCTTGATCTGCTGTCACTTCTCAGATTTTTTATCGCGCCCCAGGTTTTCCCCGCACCACGATGAGGGTGCCACCGCAAGTAAGACAGGGTAGTGACAGGGGCAGCAACAGGGGCAGGATTTGGTGGGAGGGGAGGAGGGGAGGGGGGGAGAAGTGGTATCTACTGAATGTACATATGTGGGCGAGCAAATCTGCATGGTCCTTTCAGATTCGCTGGTGGAGCGCGACAGGGCTCGGCGGGTCTAGCTATCTGAGTACCTAGGTACCTTAGGTAGGTTACTGGTTACTGTCAGCAGGGTAGCCGACGGCTAGCTAGCGGTTGGCAGGTGGCTATAGCGGGCATCGTAGCGCCACTCTTCGGGAAGCTGTACCGGGCCAGTGCCACGTGACACGTCGTCGCAGCGTATTTTGCAGTGGGCCGTCTTTGCGCCCCGGGCCGAAGAACCATAGTGCATCCTGCTGACTGCCCCGTCCAGTTGGGCAGCGAGATTGGCGATCGTTGGCACGGCACCATTCCATCATCTGTCTTGTTCTGTTCCTATCCCCATTCCTCTCTCCCCCCCTCTCCCCCCCATTCCCCATGCACGGCAGTGCAAGCGATAGTGCTGCGAAGGGCTGCATCCCCTTGCACATGCAAACCACGCTTCTGTCCTACCTCGTCCCAGTGCTTGCGAATTGGTTCGCCTAAATAAGCATTGGCCGGGGAAACCTGGGGAATCGCTGTGTTCTGGGGAAGCACGTTGGGCATGGAGGAGGTGGGATGGCGAGTGGCCGGCTACACTAGGTAATCACTAATCAGCGTGGAGGCCTCGAGTTGCCTTCTTTTTTGGTGGTGGATAATCTCATTCATCCCCTGTTCGAAGAACGCTTGGGGCTCGGGGTGGATCGGGGTGGCCACCATTTCGCGCAGAAGTGAGAAGTGGCCCGGTCAGGAACCTGTTTCTGGCAGTTCACAATGGCAGCTATCTATTGTATGCACGTTGGTGTATGTATGTTGGTGTCTCTGATAGCTGGAAAAAAGGAGGAGGCACAGCAAAAAGGCCGTGGATTCCCCCGGCTTCTTACCGATCTTCAACCTCACCCAACGAGTCGAATGTCGTCCGTCCCCCATCCGTGCCGCCGGTGTGAATGTCTATGACGATGCTTAATTTGAAGCCGACTGTGTCACCCTCCCATACGACTTACGCTTATAGTAGGTATTCCTTCACATGCTGTCGACTACGTTAGAGTGGTTGCAAGTGGTGAGGTGACGCGATTGGTTCGAGGATATAGTGATCCTGCTCTCACATCACCCAACAAGCGTCAGTAGCCTTCACACACCACCGAATAGCGCCCACGGGGTAAGGCAGTGTTACCTGAAGTCCATCAGGAACCCGATCCCGAGCCCCGGATTTTCGGCCGGCCGTCCAGGGAATGACGTGGAGCCAGTTGGGACCTAAGGGAGGCCAGAAGGGTGATGAAGAGAGGCATCAGGTGACCCACTGCTTTCGGATCTGAGGTCCTTGATTGCCTTGACAATAACGAAAGGGGGCTTACTATGTATGTAAGTGTATGTGTGCCTGGCTGCAAGGAACGCCAGATGTTCCTATAATAGACTAACCCAAGCTTACGCCACAGTACCTGGCCACCCGCAAGGTCCTTCATCTCGAGCATTGACGTGCCAAGAGGGACTACTATGTACATTGCCGATCTCGTACGTGGGACGCGAAACTGAGCGTGAGGGCGGTTTCCCAAAGGAGGCCTAGTAGGTACACCTACGTGGACTATTGGAAGATTCTTGCATCGAACGACATATGAAACTGGCATCTATACTATACCGGTACTAGATGCTGTGCGGGCACGTGCATGGACATTAGTGCACACTACCGGTCTGCCACTTCGGCTCCTGTCGTGCCTACGCGTGGTAGCACTGTAGTATATGGCTCTCGACGCTATGTGTACGTGATTCTGCCTCGTGAAAACCTGATCTGCCCGGCTGCATGAAGGTACCGCCGGCCCGCTTCGTGCGAGTCGATCCGGCCCCTTGTGATCGGTGCTCGCATCCGCTTGCCCTGACTCTCCAGCACATGCCACTGGAGTCCGATCATCAAGTTAAGCGGCTAATGTCAATCAGGTGGAAAAACCGTCGATCAACAAAACTTGACTGGAAAGCCTCAGCGCGAGGTCGCTTTTCATTTGTACCTAAGTGTCATAAGCAAGCGGTATCATCCATCCCAACTCTCGGCGCTCTCAAGTCCATGTGCTCCCCTTCCCACATACCAGGCCAAGTAGAAGACAGTAAAATACATCTGTGCCTCGATCCAGCAAGTAGGGTACAATATTTACAGATAGAAACAATGGGGTTCGCCCCATGAATTAACTCGAGCCCTTGCCATTTCCCAGCCCCCACCGCGGGCTGGTCCCGTATGTGTGATTCGTCGTTCGTCATGGTCATCATCGTGATAATCAGGAACAAGCCACCGTAATGGCACTATGTCCGCCCAACCGCCCACAGTCCCTTTTCCACTTTTTGGTTTCCTAACCCCCTAGGAACTAGCCGCCACGGGGTCCCCCCACGTAGATACATGCAAAGGCCCCAGTGGGACCCGGCCCTACAATATAGAGAGAAAAAAAAGAAAATTATGTTAGTGGACGAAGGGGAATGTCGTCGCACTGTCTAGGCCGGCGGAGACGGGTGTTGTGGGACTGAGTTGTAAGCCGGGGTAGTTCCCGGTGTTACCGCCAAAGTGCTGTTGTGCCCACTCCATCTCATCCGAGCCGGCCCAAAGCATGCCATCGAAATCCCACAAGCCATGTTGGTCCAGCATGCCCATCATGTCATCGAGTCCGTCGGGTCCAAGCCCGATGGGCGACATGTGGATGTCTGAGCTGTCGCCGTTTAGCGCGCCTAGCATTGTGTTGCCGTCGTGACCTGTGATGATCTGTAGATGGGGCGACAATGACGACGCATGCTGCTGTTGCACGGCCGCGGCGGCTGCGCGCAGGCTTGGCTCCAGTTGCCGCGAGGCCTCGTACATGCGCCAGATGACCTCGCGGGAGCGGCGGGCGGCTAAGGACCAGTCCTCCATCGCTTCCAGGAGCTCAAGGATCGTCTCCGTCTGTTTCTGCCAATCTGGTACACGCGGGCTATCCCACTGCCAGAAGATAGAGACGAGCGGTATCATGGCTGCCTGGTATAGGAACCAGACGGCGTTCCACCCCGACATTTGGTTGCGTGTCCATTCGCGTGCGATATCCTCGATGGTCTGCTTGGCGAGGTCGCGGCATGCCTCGATGGCTGCTATGTCGTGCTCGGCTGCGTGTGATGCTCCGCTCGAGGCCAGGTTTAGTAGCACTGGTCGATGTAAGAGCATCCGTAGATTCTGGTACCGCCACTTCATGAGACAGCGGGCAATGTACAGGGGCTCTGCGCAGGGGTCGCTTGTCCGTAGCAGCCAAGGTAAGCTACTATACCAGTTCACCAGCTGGCCATCGAGGTTGCAACGGTCTTCGGTGCGTAGGAGAGGCGAGATGGCTAGCATATCTTGTACTGCCGTCGCAATCTTGCAGAACTTAATGTTCTCAACAAGTGGTAGAATACCCGCATGCTGAGCCGAGTCTCGACCTGAGTTGAGGCCGCTGTCAGGACATCTTACGTTGATAGCTGGACCCCAGCGCCCAAATGAAGGGCGGCCTAATGTGGTCGTGGCGCAAGTATCTAGGTAGAATAGACTCCACCATGTGCGTCTGCGCGTCTCGGCGGCGGCGATATCATTGCAGCTTCCGATGGGCGCTGAAGCCAAACTTTCTCGGTGGAGACCCAGTGCGCTGGCCATCCGAATGGCGGCTCCGACAACGGCGTTTGCCATGTTTGGTCGGTTGATATAGTGTAGGTAGAAGCCACCTATCAAAGCAAGGGCTTGGACTACCTCTATATGGCTGCTTCCGAAGGAGTCCATGGGTAGGTATTCCATGGCTCGGTTGTAGTAGTTGAGATGGTTGTAATCGTCGGACTTCATGGCAGCAATGCTACCCATAGCGAATACCATATTGAGCAGAGCCAACCACGGGGCATCAAACCGTTGGCCTTCGAGGTAGTCCGCTCGGAATGCTGCTTCATCTAGCATGGGCGTGAGGACATGCACACGCTTGAAGTAGGCATCGATAAGAGTCTGGCCCTTCCAGGACCAGGGAACTCGCTGTGGTTCTTTGGCGTTTATGACTTTCTGTCTCAGTATAGGTAGGTTGTGCGCCATCTCTACGCTATTGAGCGGCGGCGTGAGTGAGTTTCTCAAAGCTGGCTGTACTTTGAGCATCACCATGAGAGCCGCCTTGATAGAGGAGGCACCTAGATACGAGGCTTGACGATCAACTGATAGGGAGAGTGCGTTCACATCGTCGGCTTCGGCAGGAATATTGTCTCGCCCCCGACGCTCCTCGTCCCATTCTGAATCCCGGGACGGTATTTGCTCGAGGCTTGCCAGACCTTCGTCGGAGCCGCATAATGTGGGAGACCCTCCGTCGGCGGAGGCAGTAGAAGGATGTAATGGCGGTGAAGGAAGAGCAATAATGGTGTCGTTTACCGGGCGGTCAAGGAGGCTCAGCAGTTCTTGGCGTGGTAGTGGTAATAAGGATTGGACTTCATGATTGGGGAACAACCGCTTCAGTATAGAGCGGCATTCCTCTAAAGATTGCGAAAGAGCTTCAAGTGTCCTACACGACTCATGTTAAGGTCCGACTCGTAACTCCGGCCATGTTCAAGGGGACTTACTTTCTAGACGGTATTACTCTTTGGCGGTGCTTGTCGTAGAAACATCGCTTGGGAGCCCGGCTGGAGAGGCATTGGCCACATGGCTGTTGGCCGTCGCAACGACTGGCGTTCTGTTAGCTTCCCGTGATTTGTAGGCAATAGTAAAGCTTTACATTTTCCTACGCTTGCATTCGGCACATGCGTGCGGTGTGGTGATCCTTTTGGTGGTACCAGTACCACTTGTCTTGGCGCTCTCGCCAGACTCTGAGGATTGTTTTCGAGGCGTCACACCTTGGACTGTTGACAGTTAGAAGAACTTTTATTCTCTGATGTCTAGATACGCATCTTACATGTATGGAACATCCCACCTTGGGTGGGAACGGGGATGCTCGGTGCCATATTGTCTTGCCGAGGCTCAAGGAGAGAAGTAATGTTCAAAATGAGTATACTTTGAGGCACACAAGGCTGGAGAATTTCGGTAAGGTCACGCTAATGTTGCCTAAATAGGCTCTGCGTCAGGAGGGCATGAGTCTATCGCGGGGTCAGGCTCAACTGACGCTCGTCATCGCAGGCGACGACGAACATTTATATATGATATGGTCTTGCAGCGATACATTGTGGGGAGCGTGGAGTAGAACATGGAGACAAATGGAGATGAAAGGGTGTGTGGGGTACGGCCCCTGTCAGCGTCAACTTTGGTCGGGATAGAAATCAGGAACTAGCCACTAAGTAAATATAGTGGCATTTATATACCCCCCTAGGTCTAGGTAGGGTGCAACATGCCATAACGTGAAGACCGTAGAGGCAAAAACAGAACTGCTCTATCCCAAGTTGCTATCCCAGGGTTCCAGATGTGGGCAGGTGGGAAACACAGGTGTGGAGAGGTCAATGCCGCCTAGCCTGCAGATGCATGAGTGATAGGCTCTCCAATAAGCATAACCATGATCTTGATGCCTGCAAGCGGGACTTGTAGAAAAAAAAACTGGCCGAGGGGATACTTCCCGGCTGTCAAGTCCGGTTTGGAGTATAGGAGATATCAGTTCATACCCATGCTTGACTAACCGTAGATGGTTATCATGCCTTCCAACTCATATAAACAAGACACCAACGCGATCCACACGAAATGAGGCTCATGAATATGAGGAAGATTCGAGGGATGCCGTTTCCCCAGAGGAGTAGAAAAACCAGCTAAGCCGGTTGGGATTTCGGTTTGTTTGGCCGCTAAAGCGGCCAAGAAGACGGGTAGCGTACCACAACGCGGGCATAGCAGAACTTTCTCCAATCAAGCTGAGAACATGAAGCTGCAGTGATGATTATACCAGATAGTGGTAAAGACATGGCAATTATCACCTTACCCAATAATAGAAGATGGCGAATATGTCGTACACACCAAGGTTGGGCGAAAGGCTTGGAGATCAGAAGATCGGCCCATGGTCGGATCGCGCCTCCAAAAGTGCCCATTGGACTAGAAAGTTCTTACCTAAAGCCGTTAGAAGTGTACCCTAAAGTGCTCCGAATATTCGACGGCTCTCACCTATAAGTAATTCACTAAGTTACTCCATTTGCTGGCCGCCCAGTAGCATACATAGTAGTGCCGAGGTACATGTATACTACACACGCGTACGTACTTGGTATCCTATACCACTTGGCAGTTGGGCGAGGCGCGCTACGTCTAAACTGGGGCGATGAAGCTTAATCACGGCGAGGGGGAACCGATTTGGAGATAGCCACCCGCTTGGGCGCGTTCGCCAGATCTCGGCGCCACATCACTGGCTGGCTGGAGGGATTTCCCGCTACCCCCCCTGCGACTTGCCCAGGTAGGCAGGAAAAGTGTCTGGCCCTCTTTTTCTTGGGTGCCTCCATCATCCGGCCAGTGCTTCCAACTTGCCGTTAGAGCGTTACAACGGACGCCATTGAAACACTAGCGCCTTAGTGTTTTCCCGATTTCGCGTGAGGTTATCTGGATCTCAGCCCAGGAACGACCGATGCCCTTGGGAGAAGCATTAGGGTGACCTGTCCAGTCGAGGGATGCGTGCAGCGCTCATCAATGCAACCTTGAAGAGGCGTGCTTCGTATATTGTGGAATCCGACCAGACTCGAGGGAAGAGGGACAATCGACCTGTAGACACGGGCGGGTAATGCGACAGGGACTCGCGCCGTTCCAGCCCACTCGTAGTCGTGCTTTAATATCGCGGCGTCGTATGCGAAAAATTAGCGCTCACTCGATATCGATATCGAGCCTGTATATAGCGTGCGTGTTGATGATACCTATAGGTACCATCACGCACGAGCTACGCTCCCCATACCTAGCTCAATTATAGTCCAAGCATGGCATTGCTTAGCTAAAACCTTGGAAGTGGTGAAATGCAAGTCGGCCAAATAGTTCTTGGCAGCCGTCGCTTAGCCCATCCCCCTCCAACCTGACCGCAGGTCTCTTATTGTTTTGACCGAAGCCAAGGAAGGTTGCTCGTCATCGCAGAGGTTCAGCTAGTCGACGCATCGGTCAAGAGACGTTGTCGAACTGATCTTCCCATCTTCGGCTCGGCACTAGGTGCGATGTTCACGGTAGTATCTGGGAGCACGGCCACATTCCAGTACAACAAGATGCAGCGACTGTTCAACCGGATATCTTAGCCAACTCACAGGACCTGTTGATCAGGCCCGAAGAGGCGATGCTGACCGAATTAGGAACACCTATGGCTATGGCGCCTGGGGGGGCCACGGTAGTGCCAATATCTAGCTTTCCTTGTTCATATCTGTCGGTAAAGCGGATCTGCGGCGCTTGCGGTAATGTCTTGTCGTCAACCGCGACGACGATGCAACCCGCCTGGTATCTTCCAATGAAAACGAAAGATTCATGGGCGAGCGCTGGGACCTTGAGGAATTCGATCCGGATCAACCGTGAGCCCCAGCCAGTTCCTGTCCATCTTCACTCCCGCCACCTCCAGTCAGGGGCGCCAAGTCTACCCCACACTTTCTGCATCTCAAGCGTGTATAGTAGCACAGGAATCTGGAGTGCAGACATTTTTTTCACACACCATGTGACATGGCCACTATAAACCTTACCCTGTGTTTCGTTCGCTTAAGCATCTAGACGACACGTGAAATGCATTCATCATGCAGTCATTCGCTTAGCGAGGTGAGACCGAAGGAAAGCGAAACCCGTCGCTGCCCGTTGCAACCGGACGGAGGGCCAACCATCTGGGCAGACCGACAACACAAGTCGCCTAACATGTCTGTGCGAAGCTAGTTTATATTAGATGCTATTCTTACCTCCCCAGCATGCATGAGCATGCCTATGTGGCGGGTTCTTGGGCCGTCAAGAAGGACCTTAGGTAAGTAGTCTACGTCAGCGTAGAGTCAACGGTGCGGCTGTTGTACTCACCAGTTTTAACAGCCAGCCACTTATATGCAGAATATCCTTAGTCCGGGGAGGCCAAGGGGGGATAGTCGTGGACCTAGTGTACTGCTAGTGATCGCTACCATCGGCGAGAAGAGGCAAGTATCTCGCATCCTTGCAGTATGACGAGGTGGCTAAATTGGGTTCTAGACACCAGTTCATCTGCGTAGGTGATATTGATTCTCCAGCCAAGCGATACCATCAACACGTTCACCTTCTCTCAGCAGCCCTCATCTTGACGGTATAGGGTTCATTTCATCACGTCCTACCATGGCACATGGCGTGCATTATCCGAACTCACGAGCCCCTTGTCAGCTAACTCGTATGCTTTTCAACTGTGGAGGCAACCTTCGATACCTTGAGCGCTCTGGTGAACGAGAGTAGGCAAGTATGGGTACGTAAATAGAAAGTTGGGTATGTATGAGTGGCGTCAGCGAGCCTCGCCATCAGAAGAATAGCCGAGTATCGTCTAGATTCACATAACGAACAGCATGACCTAGTAATCCCCGACTTATTATGTGGCCATAAGTCTTCATAGATTAATACGCGTTATGACGATTGGCAGGCGCTAACCCATATAATCCACTGTGTTCGATCTTTTCAGAAATCGAATGGTAATCGCCCCGGGTCTCCTCGGCCATTTTCGCGTCAGCGATTCGCGAAGCCCCTTGTCGTTCAGGTGATTTCCCCAGAGTATTTGCGAGCGTCGACTAGCGATAGCATCCACCTGATTTAATATATCAGTGCGGGACAACTGCGAAGGTGAGCGAACCAGGTAACCCAGCACGACTAGGTAGTTAGAATAACACACGACGACTTTGTCGATATTCTCAGCCATAAGCCAGAAAAGTGCTTTATTCAAGAATACACTAGCAAGTACGATGGCGCATTTAGTTTACCGCACTCGCTTGGCTGCTGTGTCTTCGCGCCGAAATTTTTTTTTTTGAACTAGGTGTTTGGAGTAAGAGTGATGCGACTTGCTGTACGTCCTTAGTCGTGTTCGCCGTTGCAGATGAAGGCCTAGCTTCATGGAGGCATATGTATTGCATTGTTTCATTATTATCCAGCCACGGAGTTTTAGAGGCGGCATTTTGTACCCAACAACAGATGTTAGAGGAACCAACAGAAGAATTCCTTAAGGGCGATAGAATAGTGGTCGGGGAAATTATAGGTCTGTGTTCCCAAGTCCTTTAGTTTACCTAGGTACTTGAATTTTGGTATTCTTCTGGCTGCTGATACAGCGACGGCCATACATCGCTGAGAAGGTCTATCAGCTATGATCCCTGCCGCATTTCAGCTTTACGTTGGAGCCAAAGCGGTATAAGTTAAGCATGATGCACTCCGGATCTCAGGTTGACGCATTGTTATTCAGCCGAGCGGATGGCATTTTATGTGAGAGCCTTCTATGATGTGAGCTGGAGCCCGCGAGCGCTTGGGTCCTCTGAGGGTAGCTATCGCAGAGCATCATGGTGGTATTGTAAGGGCCTGCGGTCCGATAAAGACCCCTGGCGCTCTCCTTCCTAGGACTAAGGTTGGGACTGCGTTGTATCATCACATCTGCCAAGTGTCTAAGTTCGCTTAAGTCTCCACTACTACTACCATTTCCAGTGGCTAAACCCGGATTCTAACGACGAACTCCGGGCGTTTCGCCTATGAAGTTTCGCTATTCTGCTGCGAGAAGGCTGTTCGGGGTCCACCATCATAATCGCAGTACCTGACATCGGCTGCTAATGCCGTCAAATATGCAGGTATCGTCAATAGGGATGTATTGCTTTGTGATGATTTTGATGACTTCCTGAGCTACCATCCCGCCCGTGAACGCGGAAATATTGTGAAGCTCGCCGCCTCTAGCTCTTGCAACCTCTTCGGCAATTTGCTGCATCCTTTCGTATTCAGCAGCGCGGGGTATTAACTGGATGATCGTATTCATGATTTCCCCGGAAGTCGCGGTCGGATTGTGAGCCGTGGCCTTAAGCGCCAGGTAGACAAAGAAATTTGACGAGGGCAGGCTAAAGGCCCCGCCAGTCTCGATCTTCATCGCCTCTGCCGCTTCGTCATTTGCTTTCTCGGTGTCTGGGGAGTGTGGTCAGAAGACATATATCCAAAATCAAAAAGAATTGACGTACCAAAGATCTGGCCGAGATCTGAATCCCTTGGCTTTGCATTGATCAATTTGACGAAGCGAGCGTTCTTGCAGAATAGATCCACCTCGGTTGGGTCAACATGTTCGCCACCGTCAATTTGTCTAGCGGACTCGAGAACCTCTCGCGCGTCTCTCCGGGCCTTTTCCTTGTATATACTCTGCAGCTTGACATATACGTTCGATTGTGCCTTCATATCAGGCAAGGACCCAGGTAGTGGAAGGCAGCCATGCTTTTGGTGAAAGAGACTAATAGCCTTAGCAACGACCCAGAATGAGGACCGTAGTTCAACCTATTACTATCAGTGGTTTGCACACGGCCCAGCGGTGTAGATCTTACCTCGCTTGAGGTTTGATGATTGAACACCTCCTCTAGCCCGGGCGCCAACTCCGGCACCTTGATATTCTTATTTATTGCATCGACAGCCTCCTGGAAGTTTTCTTCGCCACCCTCTGGGTTATTGGTCCTCGCGCCACTCAGAACGAGCTTACTAAACTCTTTCTTCTCCTTAAGGGTGGTAGGGTTTTTGCCATCGTGCGATTGTCTCCACTGCTCGAGGAAGTGGAGCAGAATAACAACATACGGTAAGTGACCGTGCTCATGGTCTTCGAGTGTGTCTATTCTCTCAACCATTTCTTTCGCAAACGCGGAGAGTTCCGGCCAGGGTTGCAGGAGGCGAAGGTCTGTTGTCTTCTCCACCTCGGGGTGTGTGTCCACGATCGGGAAGGTTCCATGCAAGCTGAAGCGAAAGTAGGAGTAGAAACCCGCGGAATGAATGCACACAACGGGCGTCTGGTGCTGACTTGCGTGAGACTCGATGGTGGCGAGATTCTCTTGTCGAATAGGATTGGTGTGCATAATCAGCGTGAAGGGGCCCGAACTGTCCAAGACGTGCTGGAGGTCCAGCTTCTCCTAGCCACGGTATTAGCCATCAATCATCTACATTTCTCGGCATCACATGCCTCCTTCTTAGGGTACCACTCTCCCTGAACTTCTGGGTTCAGTTCCAAGAGGAGTTTGGTACAGCACTCTGATCGAGACCTCCCCAAACAGCTGTGGTCAAGGAAGAAATTCACGCCCAAATCGGCCTCGTTAACAATGGCATCGTCAGCGATCACGAATTTACCGATTCCTTATTTGTGTCAGTATTATAGTCTGTGCACTTTCTCATGAGCGGCTCACCTGGAAGCACAAGGTTTTTCAGGGTCTCAATGCCGACGGTGCCGGCACCCGAATTAATCAGGAGTATATTGGCCGACTCCAGAGCGGCTTGGCCGCTCGCAGCCCATAGTCTGAGCTGTCGATCGTACTTCTTTTCTTTCTCAGTTGGGCCCTGGAGCACTGGCGGTGTTTGGTTGACCACGATCTCCGCCATGTTGTTTCTTAGCTGAGTTGCCCTGCCTGGAGGGCGATAGCTTAGAACGAGATACGGGAGACCGTAGTGTCTGTCGGAAGCCTAGTCTAACAATGGTTGATACGACGACTGAAGGCAAGGACATGAACCGCTGGTGATCACCTCTGAGTCGATTGACGATGCACCCAGAATGGAATGACGTCGTGGGGCGAGTGAGGCCTGGATGGTGAAGCGTGATTAGGCGCCCAGGCTAGTCTGCAGCCATCCCTGGTACCTGCTTGGCTGGGGCGGTGCCTGAAGGCAGGGAAGGTGCTTCAGCAGGTAGGTACTGTACGTACGGTAATACCTGGTAAGATGGGGTATCTGTACATCAGCTGGCGTCAGCTGGTTGCCTCTCAGAAGTGTCTTACCCAGGTAAACGCCTAGGCAGGTACCTCACAATCGGGATACCTACAAGCATGTAACAGTAGATTAGGTAGATTCTTTTGCCAGGATATCGATACTAATTCTCTAATTCAATATATACAATCCACAAACCTCATTTGATACATCCAACATTTTCGTTCCACTTTAGGTAGCTGTCAGGTAGCTACCTACCTTAGGTAGCTGTCTCAATGCTTTCAAGGCATTTCACTTCTGCCCTCAATACTGTCCATGTTCGCCGAGAGCTCAGCTTTAGGCGTGCCACCTATCTCTGCTGGACCCGTCGCATAGTATCCCCCGTATGGCTTGACTCCCGCATATTGATTATCTTCCTCCCTGTCCTTGTATAGAGGCTGCGGCACCCCGCCAGGACTCGCGCTCGCGCTCGCACTTGTATCTGCCGCCATGCTCATTCTCGAGCTCTTCTTTTTCCGTAGAAAAAACCAAAGTAGGCCAGCTATAACCGCAATCCCCGCAATACTCCCGACAACAGCCCCCGCAATGGTACCGCCAGGCGTTGTATTGCTCGTTTCCGGCGAGGATGTTGGAGATATCGTTGATGATGTCGTCGAAGAAGCACCCGTTGGCGCGGCCGATGGCGACGACGTGGACGTGGTAGAGAATACTGGGAGTTGCATGGCTAGGATTCGCGTTTCGCCCCGGACGATGAGAGATGTGAACATCACTTACTTTGACTGACAACAGCAAGCGGCATTGCGTCCTTCGGCAAAGCCTGACCTGACCTCGAACATCCATTGGTGTTCCTAAGGTTGTAGCCAACCTGACCACTTTCGCAGCAGAAATATCCGCCATTATCGAACATGGTCCACGAGCTATTCGCACACGAAGGGGTCTCGACAAGCGCCATCGTACAATTCATACCAGCGGGACAACAGGCCACATTATACTGTGATGGACACTGCGACATGCGGAGTCAGTTATCGCCATTCCGAACCTGATCTCCTTGCGAGAAGTATCGGAACGCGTAAATTCACGCGTTCCCGCCCGCGACGGAGGCTATATGCCCCAAGCGTCACCAGAACATGAAGAGCTGAGTTCGAAAGTTACTCACGGTCGTTGAGGATGGACAGCAGGCTCGGTATGTGCCCACCGTCCCTCCACAATCAACTTCTTTGGTCAAAAGGCATGAGCCGTTACGGCGAATTGCCCAGCCAGGATCCGTAGACATAATGTGGCAAATATTAGAAACCGTCCTTCTAAAGCAGAAATGAGTCTTGCTGATTGACAGAGTACTTCAACAACGTTCACACAATGCGACGCAACTTCTAAAAGAGATCGGCGTGAGGAGTTCTTCGGATTCTCGCTACATCTTTTCCTTACCTGTTCCACTCTCCTAGGAACGATCCTGGTTATGATTCACCTAGCGTCAGTGGCACGATAAGTGATCAGCAAAGAGTAGGCAGTTTAGTGCTTATACACTAAGTCGAGCAATAGGTAGTCTACTGGTGTAGCGTGCCCGCATTAACTGAGTGGGCCTTGTGAGATTCGTGTCTATATATGGGGGTAAATACGCCGTACTTTCAAGCCTAGCCATCAGTTCCAAGCGATTAGTAGATTAAAACCGTGCTATGATCCCATATCACGAGAAAGGTATAATGTAGTCCAGCTGCTTATATGCAGCACCTCTCAGCGAAACAGACCATTTTGTGCTGAACTTTCATTTGGTCTTCAAAGCGAAAACATTCTGACAAATGCTTAGTGTAGAGCTGCTATTTCTGCTCTCCTTGTGTGATAAGGTTAGATAGTTCGTTGTCCTCGGCATCAGACTATATTTAAAACGGAATAATATTGATCAGTCTCCGTATACAGAGAGCCTAGACTCGCTAACCCCAGATCCCGACGAGCCAACTATTGGCCCCGCTTCTTCACCCATGAGCTTGTGCGTAGATACCTATACACAGGGATCATCTAGAAGCAAGCGTCATCCTCTCTCTACTCCCTCAAGCCTTGCTCCGCAGGGGTATCAAAGAAGTCGGCCCTACGTATTAACTCCTGGCAAATCCTGTATCCTGTGGGGAATCATACTTTGAGCATGGTTTCACTTATCAAGCATGCTCGAGGCTGTTAGTATCGAAGACGGAGAATTCACTCAGTCTATAAAACCTTATTGGCATCGTAGACGAGGCTTGAAACCTGTGCACATACCCTAAGACATGAGACGATCAACGAAGCATCAAATCAATCGGCTAAGCTCTTGTAACTGCGAAAGTGGACTGTTGGGGACCTTGGGCAGCTCATTTATTATCGATCATGACTTCCTGTCCACCCAGCGAATCATACCTTTGCTCGGGCAACACCAGGTCTCAACTTATTGTAGAACAGAGTATAGATAAATACTCTCGTAGAGTGCCGATTTACCACATGCCTTATCTAGTAACTTTAAAAATTGAGCTAGTATCTTCCAGAAGAAACGAAAGAAGCTGTCTGCTACGTAGCACACCATTCATCACCACACCTAGTTACAGGCCATCTAAGTAGTTGACACAAATAAAAGCCTCGAATAGACGTAAGTACAGCACTCCCCATTTCCGTCTTACACGCATTGGAGTACCTAAACACAAAGATAGTATTAGCGGATGATTGGACGTATTCAAGGTCGTAGGTTTGAGCGGACTATTTTGCTGTAAGTCCATTGCTTGATTTTAAAGTTGAAGTGAGCTTAGTGACATGATTAGAGATCATAGAGCAGTAGCACCGGCTCATTTAAGACAGATATCTGCAGGCACTTATACTGGAGTAGCACAATTCATAAGCCGTTACGTTTTCGCATCCTGCAGATTAAGACAGCAGTTAAAAAGGCAAAGTTACACGTCTCATAATCTCTGGCTATGAGACATGCTCATGTACTCTCGGCACCGGCACCAATGAGTCAAAGAATGGACGGCCGGCGGAGTGACGCTCAAGCGCCTAGATGCCCGCGCCATGTGATTTCAGCCACGAGTACACGCGGGGCTGTACCCCTATTCCCAGGCTGGGCGCAAGGGATAGAGCTCCAAGCAATGTTATCGAATGAAAGCGATCCGCCGCCTGTTCGTCGCTACCAGCGGGCAACGAGTAGTCCGCCTCCCGAGCCACGGAGTCACCGAGATCACAAGGTTTGGTTCGACGTCGTGTGGAAGCATCTCAGCCGGTTTAATTGGCGACAAGATACGCAAGATACACCCGGCACGAGAGGGTCTCATAACTCGTGAACTGAACAACACCAGTGGCGGGAGTAACGTTGAGCGCGGCGTCGCTGTGCGCATGAAGACTTGCAAGTGTGCAGATCCTAGGTCGACGTGGTATTTTCCAGTAAATTGAACATTGCCTTCAATTGACTGCCTCACATTCGCACCCGTCACCTAATAGGTCGTTGCTGAGAGCTGGAGGCGAGGTCTGTTTCTGTGGGAGGCACGGAAGCTCCTCCTGACCAGGGACCTCTGCCAGCAGGGTGTTTCGACAAAGATATTGGATTGGTTGAGTTTAGTGGTATCTGTGATCATCTTCTCACTGTCGTCACACAAGTTTGTCAATCGTGACATACCCGATCGGATGGGGTGCCCAGGTAGGAAACGGTGTGTGCAACTTGAGGAGTGAGTGATAAACATTTCGCGAATTCGAGCATATTTCCCCCCTCTATCCTGGCCCGCCAATATGGGGGGTAGTGAGTAAGGAGGCGAGAGCTAATGGCGTATTCACTTACTGACAGACAAAGACCGCCATTTAAATAGATTTGACGAATATAGAAGATGCATGACGTTTTCTTGATGAAAAGCTTGTATATAAGATGGTGATAAGTCACTATTCAAACCTTAAAGCCCCTAGTCGGATCTTGGTAGCTTAGCCAATGTGGCTAGGTACTAGTTTATTTCTTCTTTCATTGTTGGTGTTCGTCTTGATAGCGGCTGATGATGACCCGTCCCGGTGGATCTCGGGAACGCTCTCTATTTGCTGAGAGCGGCCCATCTTTCGGCCGAAGCTATTGAGCGAATCTTAGAATAGAGACATCAGATAGCTCGGTGAAGCATCACTTGACCTACCGATGGCTAGCTAGGTTTCGGTCGGTGATCTTAATCATAGAAAATGGGTCGACAACCTTGTAACATTGTGCGCCGTGTTGCGGGTCGTCGGTGAGGCAAAATCAGTTAAGGATTATAAAGAATTGTGTTATTGTCTAACGAGGTTCCCCAGGCCTGGTGGACGATGATTCCCTGAGAGCCAGCCGGGGCGTTGCGTCTTCTGTAACGAACGGAGTGACGAATTGTAAGCCTACGATAAATATGTCAACGTGTAGGGGGGTAGTGTTGAACAATAGTAGGTTCGAATCTTAATATGCCAATCGCGTCTTTGGTTCGTAAAGGTTTCTGCGGAACCTCATTGTAGTAAACTATCTCGCAACAAAGGGCTGACTACGCTATACCCCTATGGGGATAGGGGGCCTCCAACCAGCAGCGACTCGCTCATCTGAGGAGGCTCAGAACACATCCGCATATGCGATGCGTGCGTGCAATGAGGTGACACGGCACGTGTGGTCCTATGCGCAGCTTGCTTCAGTCTATGCTGCACAGAGAGGCGCTTGACCACGCTCTTCCTGCCGGGGTATATAGTCTGATAAGCATATTTTTGACCGCAAAAGGGATGACGTCGTATAAGACCTGAGTGTATCTGGGTTGAAACCGTACATCTCGAGCTCGATTTGCACTTTATAAAGATGAAAGAACACCAATGAATGTCTAACAGCTGATACGTGCATACATGTGGCCATTTACAGGTACGTGCTCGGGTGATATCGAACCTGTTCCTCCGATAAACCCGATCGGCCGGGCCTGAGAATAAGCGAATGCGAGGACAAGAATGATGCGAAAGGCTAAGCCAAGAATAGCCACCTCGCTTCTGCAGTTGGGGCTCGAGTTTGTCCGTGTATATGCACATGTTCTGACCAACAACTGGTAGTTCGCTCTTATTTTAGCGACCGTCTTTAGGTGGACCACGCAACAGGGCAACTAATTCGCTCGCGACATCTTCCATTGGTCATACGATAGGGTTCCTTGAGATTCGTCTCGACGAAATCGGCCGACCGTTCGATATGTACGTCTTAGCACCGAGTTTCGGGAAAAGACATCTACGCATCTATAGTTTACTTAGTCCATCGTAAGACACGTGACGCAGTGCTACGCTCTTAAGAAAGATATAGCATCTGCCTCAATTGTGTCCGAATCTAACAACCTATTTCTCCCTTAAACGATCACCAAAAAAACATGGCAGAAGAATCATCCGAGTCAAAACGGGTAGAAGAGTTGACTTCGGACTCCAACCCATCGAGCGTCCAAAACGAATATCGACGTGATGAACTGCCCCCGGCGCGACTTGCGCTTCTCGGCCTTGGGTTAGTCGCACTCTTCAATTTATTCAGCCTTATACTGATGTGCAAGCAGCCTGTCCGTTGGGCTCTTCTTAAGCTTTCTGGATAGCTCCATCGTGGCGACAAGTCTCTTTTCCATTGGTATCGAGTTCAACGACATTGAGCGGGTAAACTGGGTTGCACTAGCATATACGCTGTCATATCTAGGATGTGCGGTTTTTCTTGCTCGGATTGCGGATGTGATTGGGCGACGCGATGCTTTCTTGATATCCTATATCATCTTTATAGCCTTCTCGATTGGGTGTGGTTTTGCGCAAAACCTGCAACAACTTATCGCATTCCGAGCAATACAGGGGCTTGGGGGTTCAGGTCTGTTACCTCCAAAGAACAATGCGACGAGAGCTTTGCTGACCACCGCAGGCTTATATTCCATCACCAGTATGCACTTAGAAGTCTTTCGATCCCCGTTTTGCCATCCATCGCTCTCATATGCTCTTGCGCGTCTCGGGGGTTGGGATTGGTTATGGTTGTTAACATCCACATTCCTATAGTGATCGTCCTCCCGGAAATCGCGCCCCCTCGGTTCCTTCAAGTTCTTGCGGCTCTTATTGGCATCGTTATAACACTGTCTAGTGTTCTCGGTCCCGTCCTTGGTGGTGTTTTGACGCATTACGCAAGTTGGCGCTGGGTTTTCTGGATCAAGTATGTTTTTGCAATCGAGTTGGTGATTACAAAGCCTATATGCTAAATGGAGATTTCAGCGGACCTATCGGCGCAGTCTCGCTATTGTTGTTTTTCTTGACGTGGCCGAAGCCTCAGTATCTGCCCAACCTCGAACGAAGATCGTGGAGGGAGTTAGACTACCTTGGATCCTTCCTGTTGATTGCAGCAACTGTACTCGTCGTATTCCCGTTTCAGAATGCTGCGGGCGCTACAGACCAGTGGGACCAAGCAATATTCCTGGCGCCGCTCATTGTCGGGTCGATCGCATTCTTGGCTGTATTCGCTTGGTCTCTCTTCGTGGACAGGCGTTGGGGTGACAAGATAGCCGCTGCGCTTCCAATGAGTCTTCTTCGAGGCCGAATATACACCTCAGCTGTTTTGAATACTATGTTCCTTGGGTTTCCTTACATCCTCATTGTCTATGCTTTTCCACTCCGTTGTCAGGTCGTCAACGCAAAAGATGCCTTGATAGCGGGCGTTATGCTACTTCCTATGTTAGGATCTAGCGCAATAGGCTCCGCCGTATCAGGTAAAATCAATGGAAAGAAAGACCGTAGCTGCGAGATGCTGGTTGTCGCCACAGCCTTCATGGTTCTAGGTTGCGGACTTCTCACGACGGTTTCCGACTCCGTGGATCTCGAGCCTAAAGCTTTAGGATTTTTAGTGTTCGTCGGCCTTGGCTTTGGCCTATCCGTATCAACAACGACTATGCTTGCAGTATTGCGGTCGTCAATACGAGACCATGGTGAGCCCCCCGCCTCACCTACAAACACGGGGATCACAAGCTAACGGGACGCCAGCTGTTGCGCAAGGCATTGTAGCTCAAGTGCGAGTTTTTGGTGGAAGTCTGGGCATTGCGGCCTCTTCAGCGATCCTGGGGGTGTCGCTGCAGGCTCACGTGGGCAGATCGGTGACACCGCAACAGATCGCTTCAGTTGAAAGCGGAGGTACAGACCTGGCTCCTGGCGAGCTTGCGGCGATCAGAATAGCATATGCCGATGCATTCCGCAAAGACATGCGTGTGTGCGCGATCGTTGCGGGTGTCGCGCTTCTCTGGGCTCTAGGGACCTACAGTCGCAAACGACTCAGCCGGTCCGAAAGGCGAGAGCGACGAGTCACAGAAGAGACCGAACGGAGAAAGGCTGCATTGGCCCAGAGCAGTGGGCAACACGAGTTCGCTTAACAGGTAACTACTATAATGACGGAATTGGGTTATTGTATCTTGTTTCGGAAAGGTTGAAGGGTGCGCAACGCGAATTACAGTTCTGGGCGAGCATGTTTGGAGTTTTGGCTGTTGCGGCATTAGGTTAGCCTAGAAAGGTGGAATTGCGGGTGTTAATGTAAGTATGGACGAATACATAGACGGATACCTAGGTAGGTACTTGTTAATATATAGGTAGGTACCTACCTAGTGAATGAGATGTAGAGTAATTGCTTGCCGATGCCTTATCATGTGAATTTGCCGCTGCAGCTGAAAGAAGCAGTCCAGAGAAGCAGTCTAGGCTATAAATAGTTGTTACGAGATTGTGACCTATCAAGTTGTAAAGCTGCAGGTAGATTATGCTGTAGGTACCTTAGACTCTGGCATGTGCTGTAAGTAAGTACAGGACGCGCTGCAGTGTAGTGGAGTGTACCTAAATGGCTGAAACTTAGTATAGGTGGTCGTCATCGCTGGACCCTCTAGACCCGATGGGGTGTCATCTTGTGGCCTGTGTCCTGTGTCAGACCTGCAACTGTGGGGCCGGCGGTTATGCCAAGAGTCCGAATACCAAGATCAAATGAGCGAATCGTCTGCCTCCTAGTCTTCCTATCCCGGCCAGAGGCAGTGATCGTCCATCCATCCTAACCCCGTGAATACGACACCTTTTAAGTTCTCTGCATCTCTGTACTACCGTGACTACCGTGACTACCGTGACTACCGCCACCATCCGACGACATCTCCTATCGGCGCAACCTTGAACCCTCGACTACAGCCGCCGACCGTTTCGATTGACTGCCCATCTGCCCTGGCTCGTCAATGACGGCTTGTTGAATCGCAAAGGGGCCCGGGTCTCTCCTGATAGGTGGCTTCCGGCGCGCGTGTCTCCTGGCAGTCCCATCAGCCTTTGGGGCCCTCTCTTCGTCCCTCCTACTGCCCGCTGGCCGCTCGCTGCGTTCGAATGGTGTCCATGCTGCCCTCTTACGCCGCTCCCGCCAACTCCAAGGTGATGTCCCGGCATCATCCTGGAGTCTCCAATGGCTACCCACGAGATGATGGTGGTCTTGACTTTGCCCCTCACAGGTAAGCGCGTGCCGCGCACTCTTTGATTGTCAGCGTGCTAATCTGGATTCAATGTCTAGTTTTCACCCTCGTACGAGCCCCGCGACACGGCGCCGGAGGAAGCTGATGAAATTGGGCATAATCGTGGCGGCGACGGTTCTGTTTGGGCTCTTTGTTTGGCCGGGGAACCTCTCCCTCCCGTCCATGTTCTCGTTTGGCCTGGTCGGCTCGACGACCGAAATCCTCATGGATACTGTTCGCTACTACGATCTCTCCAATGTCCAAGGGACTGCGCGTGGATGGGAAAGAGAGGAGCGCATTCTACTCTGTGTCCCTTTAAGAGATGCTGAACCGCACCTGCCCATGATGTTTTCCCATCTTCGTAATCTCACCTATCCACACCATCTAATGGACCTCGCCTTTCTCGTATCCGACTCGAAAGACAGGACGTTGGAACTTCTCGTTGAGATGTTAGAGGATCTCCAGGCCCATGAGGATCCGAAACAGCCATACGGCGAGATATCTATTATCGAGAAGGACTTTGGCCAGAAAGTTAATCAGGATGTCGAGAGTCGCCATGGATTCGCCGCTCAGGCAAGCCGCCGAAAGCTCATGGCACAGGCGCGAAACTGGCTGTTGAGCGCCACTCTGCGCCCGTATCATTCGTGGGTCTACTGGAGGGATGTCGACGTTGAAACGGCGCCATTCACTATCGTTGAGGATCTTATGCGTCACAACAAAGATGTTATTGTTCCAAGTGAGCTCACTCATCCACGTGCTTCTCGTACTTGAGCTAACTTGACCTACAGATGTTTGGCGACCTCTTCCTGATTGGCTTGGTGGAGAGCAACCATATGATCTGAACTCTTGGCAAGAATCGGAAACTGCACTAGCTCTTGCTGATAGTCTTGATGAAGATGCCGTCATTGTGGAAGGCTATGCCGAGTATGCTACTTGGCGTCCTCACTTGGCATATCTGCGCGATCCATACGGTGATCCAGATATGGAGATGGAGATTGATGGTGTAGGGGGAGTGAGTATTTTAGCCAAGGCGCGAGTCTTCAGGTCGGGTGTACATTTTCCGGCTTTCAGCTTCGAGAAGCATGCAGAGACCGAAGGGTTTGGCAAGGTAGGAGTAGTGCATACATCATAGCTTGGTTTATCGCTGACCCAAGCTGGTAGATGGCCAAACGCATGCAATTTTCGGTTATCGGTCTGCCTCATTATACGATATGGCATTTATACGAGCCAAGTGTCGACGACATAAAACATATGGAGGTATATATGACAGTTTGTGGAATTTTTGCGCCTATATACTAATACGAACGTAGGAAATGGAACAAGAACGGCTTGCCAAGGAAGCCGAAGAGCAAGAAAAGGCCGAGAAAGAAAAGAAGATTAAGGAGCAGTTTGGGGATACGAACGGCCAATGGGAGAAAGATAAGTCGGAGCTTCAAAACATAGCGAAGCAGGCTTCGGCAGACCAAAAGTCGGACTCGAAGAAAAATAGCAAGCCTCGGGATGAGGACGAGACGTCAGCCGATTCTCAAAAGCAAACATCTCAAAAATCGAAGAAGGGGAGCGCTGAAAATGGCGCCAAGGCTGTGGACAAAAAGAAAAAGGGCAATGCGGCCAAAGAGGAGCCGTAGTTGCGTGTATACACCAACCTTGGAAAAGCTCGGGCGTTGTTCATTCGGTCGTTCTCACTATTTCGGGTGGCATAGTAACCCACCGGCTAATCATTGGTATTATTATAAGGCACTCGCATCGGAAGTGAAAGAGAAAAAAACCGAGCTTCAAGGTTGTCTGTATAACAAGCGGACTTTAGGACGGATCATAGGCCACGGCGTTTGGTGCTATTCCCTCTAGACACGATTATGAAGCATCAGATATTGAGCAGAGCAGTGGAGGCTGCTCCTTATTCATTGTATAGATATACCTAACATGTGATCTTACCAGACTATTACGGCTCACGCAGTACCATCGTGTTCGTCTTTCATCAGACGTCGCAGAACCACGCTTTTGAACTTCTGTAATGTACGTACTCAGAGGTTTGACTTCTTGATAGGGGTACCTAGATCCCTAGGTAGGTTATACCTAAATAGGTACCGAGCTAGCGAAAGGTTATTGCTTGCTCCCCACCCCTTATCGATAGAGGATCCACTATATACCTAGGTACCTAGGTAGGCATGGTTGTAGAAATCTTAAGATCTGCTACGTGTATAATACACATACAGTTGATCTACACATAGTACTACAAAGGACCTATGTAGGTACCTAGGTGCCTACATAGGTGTTTGTTGTAGTATTTACCTACCTAGGTAGCAGGTCAAGTACCTACCTACATATGAACGCGTATTTGCGGTAAAGTACTTACATATCGAGATTATATGGAGCCTACCTATCTAACAATCAGGAACGAACCCCGGAGCGCCACGCTGGCTATAATGAAAAAACGGCTAGCCTCGATTGGGGCTTGTCCTAAATAGTTCACTAGTAGACTAGTAGATTAGGGACTTAGACAAGGTAACCCCATTTAGGTAATCCATGTCACTCTGGGCCTGCGTCTGTAGTGTGCGTTTACTTGGGGCTATCCAAACCATGCGACGCAATACCACGGCCACCCGACACATCTACAGTATTTGACCTGGCAGAGAACCTAGACCTGCAAGTAGCGCCTAGACTCTCGCCATTTGAGACCACCTAGGTAACATCATTACACCGCGCCATCTGTCCCGCGATTCGACCAACACCCCTCGTTCTGAAGCCTCGGCGAACACGTCCCGTGCCATCCTATCTACCCCGAGGTTTGCCGTCGCCGCGTGGGCGAGAATGAGTCAAGATGCGCAAGGCAATGCCACAATGGGTGCAGCGCCCGCAGCAGCTCGGAGAAGCTCTGACGAGTCCCCGCGTCCGAGCACATCTGTCCGCCCGGCCGTGAACGCCGTCATCCATTCTTCCAGTACACAGTATCGCAGTCGACCAGTATCCGTGGCCGTTGATCCAGTTTCGTTGGTGGTCTCGGAGTGTATATCGGTCACATCTGCCATGCGTAAGCATGCTCGGTGGGCAGGCTCTTCGGTGTCTTCTATTCTGGGCGGCAACCCAAATCCCGTCCAGCTCGGCCCACCGAGTCCTCTACTGCGTCCTGGGAGTAAAGGGTCCGCTACGAGCTTAAGCGTAGATGGCATACAAGATATTGGCGTTGCGAATAGATGGGGGCTACGAGGAAAGAAGGGGAAGAGCATGCAGGACAACCCACTCATGGCGGGCTTCGGGCGCCTGCGCCATGAGTTGTCAAGCTGCAAAGGTACTACTGCCCTATTAGACCGGCTAGCAATAGTAACAGCTAACGAATGATTAGACGTACATGAATTCGACGCTCCGGCGCTGCTTAGCCCATTCCTTCAAGTCATTCAAGCCTCATCGACGTCCGCTCCTATCACGATCCTTGCTCTGAAAGCCATACGGAAATTCCTCTCTTATGGTTTCATTAGTCCAGACTCGCCGCGCTTCCCTCTCGCTATGCAATCGTTATCGACCGCCATCACCCACTGCCGATTTGAAGCTAGTGATTCGGCGCAGGACGAAGTTGTCTTGCTGATGATACTACATCTTATGGAGGATATGCTTTCTGGCCCGGGCGGCGCACTGCTTAGTGACGAGAGTGTTTGTGAGATGATGGAAACTGGCCTGACTATGTGCTGTCAGTCGAGGCTGTCGGAACTCCTCAGAAGGACAGCTGAGGCTTCCATGGTCCGGATGTGTCAAATCATCTTCGAGCACTTAAAACAGCTAGAAGTGCAAGCTGGTGATGACCTCGACGCATTCGACAACCAGGCCAATGGAGATACGGAAGCACTGAGAATGGTTCCGTCTACTAACGGAAATGATGTGATTGCTTCTTCTGATGCGCCTCCGAGCGAAGAGCGGTCGTCCTCGAGCACCGAGAATGCAAACAATGATGCAGAAACGGTTTCCGCGTCCGCTCCCTCAGACGAGCCAGACACTCTCGAGATCAAGCCGTACTCCCTTCCGTCGATGAAAGAACTCTTTAGGGTTTTGGTTGATCTCCTAGACCCTCATGACAAACAACAAGGAGACACCATGAGAGTCATGGCTTTGCGCATTATTCACGTTGCGCTCGAAGTCGCGGGTCCCTCCATTGCGCGACATCCGGCTCTAGCCGTGGTGGCCGAAGACCGATTATGCCGGCATCTATTTCAGCTGGTCCGGTCAGACAACATGGCGATCTTACAAGAGTCCCTCATTGTCGCTGGCACTTTATTAGAAACCTGCCGGGGTGTCCTAAAGCTACAACAGGAATTATTCCTCTCCTATTTAGTTGCATGTTTGCATCCGCCCGTCGAAATTCCGTGGGAGCCAAATATCGATCCTTCGCTGTATGACGGTATCCCGCAACGTCCGAGCGGCGCTAAACCTCCGGCGTCACAAGCAGGCAGTGGACGAGCAACACCTGTGCCGGTTCAGGACCGCCAGAAGCTCGGTATGGAGGGCGGGACTCGTAAACCCGACGCCCGTCAAGCGATGGTAGAGAGTGTAAGTGCTCTTGCTCGCATGCCATCATTCCTGGTCGAGCTTTTTGTAAATTATGACTGTGATGCCAATCGGGTAAATTTGTGCGAAGACATGATTGGCTTGTTGTCTCGCAGCGCTCTGCCAGACTCAGCTACATGGAGCACAACAAGTGTTCCCCCGCTATGTCTCGATGCGCTTCTAGGCTATGTGCAATACTTAGCGGATCGTCTCGATGACCAGCCCCAGTCAGAGGGACTTCCCGATCGAGAAGATCTTAAAGAGCAAAGGCGGCGCAAAAAGATCATTGTCAAGGGCGCCACTAAATTCAACGAGAAACCGAAGGAAGGCCTTGGGTATCTCAGAGAGTCAGGGATCATCGATAATGACCCTGTGTCTGTTGCTAAATTCATGAGGCAAACCTCGCGAATTTCCAAAGCAGTATTGGGCGATTTTCTGTCGAAGAAAGGTAACGACGCATATCTCGAAGCCTTTTTGGATCTCTTCGATTTCTCTGGGAAACGCGTTGATGAGGCGCTTCGCCTGCTTTTGGAGAGTTTCCGTCTTCCTGGAGAGTCCCCGCTTATCGAGCGAATTGTGACCGCCTTCGCGAAGAAGTATCATACCCTATCCGAAGATGTAGCAAACCAAGATGCCGTGTTTGTCCTGACATATGCGATTATTATGTTGAACGTGGATCAACATAGTCCAAAGATCAAGAAGCGCATGGAATTGACGGACTTCGCGCGTCAAGTAAGGGGCGTGAATGACGGAAAAGATTTTGCTCCCGAGTTTCTTCAGGCGACGTTCGAAGCAATCAGGACAAACGAAATTATCCTCCCAGACGAACACGACAACCAGCACGCGTTCGACTATGCCTGGCGAGAACTTCTGCTCAAGACAGAGTCCGCAGGGCCGCTGGTTTACTGCAACACGAACATATATGATGCCGATATGTTTGCAGCCACCTGGAAACCTATCGTCTCGACCCTTTCATATGTCTTTATGTCGGCCACTGACGATGCTGTTTTCTCTCGAGTTGTGACAGGCTTCGACCAATGTGCTCAAATTGCGGCGAAGTATGGAATCACCGAAGCATTAGACCACATTCTTCAGAACCTGAGCTATATGACTACTCTCGATAACGAACTACTCTCCAACACATTACTTAATACTGAAGTCAAGGTCTCTGATGATAGCGATAGCGTCATGGTTAGCGAACTTGCCGTTAAGCTCGGCAGAGATTTTAAGGCCCAGCTCGCCACTCTCGTCTTATTCCGCGTAGTAAAAGGGAGCGAGCATATCATCAGAGGTGGCTGGGAGCATGTAAGTTCCATCCAATATTCTTTCAGGGCTATACTAATTTTACGTAGATCGTCAGGATATGGCTAAAGCTCTTCGTCAACTCGCTGATTCCTCCGTTTTACAACAAAGGCCATGCGCATCTAAAACTACCCAAAATTCCTCTCCACACGCCTTCACAAGTCATCGATCGCGCGGCAAAGACTGCCGATACTGGCTTGTTCTCCGCCTTATCGTCGTACATCTCTAGTTACGCAGCTGATGACCCTCCAGAACCCTCAGCCGAGGAGGTGGAGAGTTCTCTTAGCACTGCTGACTGTATTAAAGCTTGCCATTTGGAGGAAGTCTTTGCCAACATCTTGTAAGCCTTTTCCATACTTGCGGAAACAGCTCCAGCTTACCAAACTAGTAACCTTCCCGTTTCTGCACTTTCACCATTATTAGAAGCGTTGTTAGACCAACTCCCAGACGATGAGAGTTCGGCCGTGCCCGCCATAACTGTCAAGCCCGAGAGTGTACCGTCCTCCCCTGCTAGCGTAGGCAGTAAGGCGTCTCATGCAAGACCAACCTACGACCCCGCCGTCGTTTACGTCTTAGAATTTTGTACAGTCCTAGCTCTGAGGAACCCCGAAACGATAGAATCCCTCGGCAAACAAGTCGCGGAGGCGCTTCAGACGGTTCTCCGCAACTCTAGTCGATACCATTCTGCACTGGTGTCTCGAGCTGCCTACTATCAATTCAACGTGCTGAAAGCTAGCTATGTAAGCCATCTTGAATTCCCATACGAGTCCCTTCTAACTGGCCAGGATCATGATTACGTACGCGCCCCAGTATTACTGCACACGATATCTAGTTTTCCTAGAGATATGCTAGCGAAGACGTCGCAACTGGTGTTACAGGGCCTCAAAATTTGTATCGAGCAACCTGGACCGCTCCGTAGTGAGATTATGACCTCTCCCGATTTCTGGTTAATCTTGCGCACTCTAGCCGGCAACTCCAACTCATCGCCAACGGTCTTCGATATTTTGGAAGGAGGCGTGTCGGGCTCCCCGTCAGCAATCATTGCAGACAATTACGAGGCCGCGATCTCTCTTCTAAACGAGTATGCCACTGCCGCTCAGGTTGGGGCAGCGGAAGAACAGAAAGGCGAAAGGCGACAGAGAAACGCGCGACCATCCAAGAAAGAAGCTGCTAGGTTTGTATCCTGCAAATTCCACGTTGGATAGAGTTTGGCTAAATCTATCTAGTGAGAACACAATTGTTTCACGTGGGGTGAAAGCAGTGAACCTCATATCGAGTATGACGGCCCGAATCCCACACCTCATGAAGCAGTCGCATCTCGAGGATAGCGAAGGTACTGTCATCCCTCCCTTCCCGTCATATGTCATCCCGGAACTAAATTGTCCGTAGCCTGGTCTGCCTATTGGCTTCCGATCTTCCAGGCGCTTACCACACAATGCACCAACCCTTGTAGGGAAGTCCGTCAACTATCTTTCTCATCTCTACAAAGGTCGCTTCTTTCACCGGAGCTTACTTGCAGTGACCATAAAGAATGGACAGCCATTTTTGGGGAGGTGTTGTTCCCATTGATTCTGAGGTTACTAAAGCCTGAGGTCTATTCCTCCGACCGCGATGGTATGAGTGAGACGAGAGTCCAAGTCGCTTCTCTCCTTTGCAAAACTTTCCTACAGTACCTAGTACTATTGTCTAGGTGGGACGGCATGTTGGATCTCTGGCTGCAAATCATCGACATTATGGATAGGCTCATGAATAGCGGACAAGGAGATAGCTTAGTAAGTGCCTACCAGACTTGAACATGACTTCTGACTGCTAACCAGCTTCCTCAGGAGGAAGCCGTCCCCGAAAACCTGAAGAATGTGCTCCTGTTCATGTCTAGTAGCGGATATCTCGTGCCGCCGAACAAGGACCCCTCGCAAGAGAAACTTTGGGTGGAAACATGGAAGCGTATAGACCGCTTTCTGCCCGACCTGCGGAGAGATTTATCACTAGAAGCCGAGGAAGAAGAAAGGGTGGCACCAGAAGCGCCAACAGCCACATCAGAAACAGTGGCTGAAGAAACAGCGCCAGAAGCGGGCCAGACAGAAAAGCCTGTGATTGAGGGATAGAAAAGTTGGTCGGAATGCATACAAAAGAAAGTCTGAAAATATGGATCGCCATTTTTGGGTATTTACACGGTCTTCATCTTAATCATGACCCGGTTAGCAGAGTATCGGGCTGTATAGTAGCCATCATTGGACGAGCAGCGTCGTTTGCACGAAGAATCGAAATACCCCCGTGAAGGTAGAGGTTATAATGATCATAACTTCTGATTATGTAGTTATGTTTTGCGCGTTACGAATTACTTACAATTGTGGAAAGTTGATTTCCGGCTGGGGATATCTTAATTTGGCTAGCTAAACACCCTTTTGCAATACTTATATTGTCCTGCCCCCATTTGAACTACCTATGTACCCCTCACGTCCTATACTGCTCCAAACCACTTTGCGGCACTGATTGTCTCTGTTTCCCAGTTAATTAGCTATATAAAAAAATATAAACAGGAGATCTCTACAATAATATGCGTAGAACTAGATAGCAAATAAAAATTTAAAGCTTATTTTATATGTTTTTTCATTAGTGTAACAATACGTGTATGGTCATCGTTGAGAAGCGATGTGATATATAGAGCTACTAATTACATTCTAATCCTACAGTATCATTCGCTACGGCACCTTGTTGCTGTAGATTTACTAATCTCGCAGCCATATTGAGGTAGATTAGGGTGACATGGGAGAGGAGTTAGTCAGCTGTCACACTCGCTAAACACTGTGAACACTTGTACGTTGCCCGAATGCAGGCTGCGGTGCGTCAGATCTGCTATCTCAAGGCTATTGAAACTAAGGCTATTCAGCCGTTGCTTAATTGAGACATACGGCCGGACATCGGAGGTTTGGGAACCCCGTTACTTCTGTATTTAGATTCAAAGTTAGCCACCAAGGCCTGGAGGGCTTCTGAAAGGAGGAGCCAAGGACCTCGCAGTGTCCTATATAAGCCCTTAGTCAAGCCCTTGTTATACCTAGAATCGGAAGCCTTGATGTGGCCTCAGGGAAGAATATATGTCATATAGCACCCCCATGGTTACAGCCCCGACAGTTCTCTATCGCCACTCGCAAATTACACTGGCTGCCTGCCAAAATAGCTCGTAGTGCCTATCATCGTGCTTGGTTCAATATATTTCAAGCATCACATCTCGAATACCTGGAGCCGACAACTTACTGAACCTGCGCCTCCAAATCTTGAGTCTGTGTCTTCATTTCAATACTCCGCAGCTCAAACTCGCGGCCAACGTGAATCCTCCGGTCATTATCATTTAACCTCTTCCACCGCCTATGAGGGGTACCGCCAATTGTGACAAACGTATTACCATTCAACCCCTCGCTACCATCTGTAGCACGCAGGGTCGAAGAGTTCTGTGTGCTCTTCTTATCTTTGAATGTCGAGATAAGAGACATTGCCCAGGAAACAGGGGCAGACGAAGTAATCCGACCACCGACTGGTCGTAATAATGGTAGACAAGAGACAGTAGAGGCAATTAAAGGTTCGACGCCCGTGAAGATGAAAAGTGTTGTGCCTGACCATGTAAAGTCGTTTTGGCCATACTCAACAATAAGTTGATAGAGGGCTATGCGGGCAACCGATATTGCACAAACACTGTGGGGTAATCAGTAATCATCAGAATGGGTTCAAGGCAGAACCGGGGCAGTACATACAGCGCACCAAGTGCAAAAATTGCGGTGATACCGATCTTTTTCTTCAAAGGCATCTGGAGATTCCAAAGAACGGGGGTTGGCAATAAAGCAATGCTAGTATCAATGGCAAAGTTACTAGCATGGACCGCTAGGTAAGCAGCGTCGAGATTACCGCACACACCAGCGACGTTAACTTTATCCCAGTTATAAGCGAGGGGTTGGCATAAAAGGAATACTGTAAGAGTGTCCCCAGTATCCCACAGTAACGAGATAATCATCATGAGATAACAGGCGCGCCTAAACCTCTTATGAGACGAGAAAATGTATATATACAAGGTGAGAATAGAGAGCCTGACGAAAGTCATGGAGAACGCCCATAGTATTTGAACGGCAATAAGAAGCTATCAAAGTTATCATTGTGCCCGAAACGGGAGACCGTCAGACTAACCTTCCCAAAGGTGATGAATTTCCAAGGGGTGACGACGAGATCAGACGCATGCTGACCGAGACCGCCGTGCACGACGCTGGAAATAAGACCGCCCGCAAGTGCCGTTGAGAGAAACTTCATTCTCGTCAAAAGTATATCTCAAAGTGGGAAGGGAATTCCTTACAAATCCCACAAGACTAAAATAGTCGTGAGCATACATTTTGCGCCGCACTATGAAGAGTGCCCAGAACCGAAGCGCGAGAGCTACGAGGGCAAATACCTCGAACGTCAAGATGACGCCGATGACGGTAGAACCTTTGTCGTCAGAGGAAGCCATTCTTGCCTTTCTCGTGAGGGATGTCTAAGATTCCGAGGCAATGAGATTACAACATGAATCCTACTGCTTTCATGTGGGAGAGAGAGCCTGAAGGTGGGTGATGGGGGGGTTTAAGAGCCTGTCTACTTATTTAGGGAGCCGAAAATTGTACATGTACCTGCACTGTAAGACTACCAGGTAGATACTCAGCCTGCCTTTGGGGTTACATTATTGGGTGCTCAAAACCGGTACCGCATATGCTGTTGGTTCAGCTGGCAGAGGGATCATTGGAAGGACTATGTATTGTGGCATGATCCGCCATCCGACCCAGTTTCCCTAGACCTGAATACCTCCATTAACGCGATACATACTCGACTGGTGATCTCATTTCTTAGAATAGTATTGAATCATCGACTACGAAAAGTGATGGCAAACCCTACACAGTCGTGGGACTGCCAAGGAGCCGGGGAACTCGTCGAAGAGGACTGGAGGAACATTCAAGATGCTAGGGAGCGGAAAAAATTACAGAATCGCATAGCCCAGCGAAGTTACCGTGCGTCATTATCTTATGCTTTTTTATGCCAGGTTTTAACTAGATTCTAGGAAAGCGTACCCAAAGACGAATTCAAGCCCTAGAAAATATGTACAAAGCGGTAAAGACCAACGAGCTGTTGCGCTCAGCAGGACAGTATGCTACAAATGTAGAGCCTGCCTTTTCGTTGGGGGAGCACACGATATCAAAACATGACGAGAGCTATGGCTTGCGGCAAAGCGATTCAGATGAAAGTTCTGCTAACGGCGATCTTCTCCTCTGGCGAGAGCAACCTGAATGTGGTGCCAACACAACGTACGATGTCGGCGGTGCCTTGACTCCGTTCCAGGATATCTTCGACATGAATGATTACCTTCCGAGTGGTGTGCAGGACGACGCATGGTGGCATCATCGTGAATGCGTCGTGGGTAATGGTGTCAAAGAGACAATGGGGACAGAGCATCCTCGTGAAATTCGTCTAGATGACCAAAATCAGCACGTATTACCTCGCTGGCGTGGCGGGAATCACGAACAGTTGACTGAATTAAGCCCTTCTGAGGTGTATTCAATGATATTGCGCTATTTCAGGCAGTCAAGAATGAAGTTTGCTAATGGATTACATAGACCGTTGTGGCCGGGGTCACAGTTGAGTCGAAGGGTAGTACCAAGGATAGCAACTCCAGGGGACAATCAGCTCTTCACATCGCTGCAGAACGTGGGAACCAAGAAATTATGAGAATATTACTTCAGCGAAACGTTGACGTGATGGCTCAAGATAGCAATGGTCGAACGGCGCTGCATCTTGCCGTTACAAAAGGCCAAGGGGGATTGATAGCCGAGTTACTCAAGCAGCCTGGACTTGCTGAAGTGAGAGCCAAAGATGGGCAGACGGCACTGCACCTGGCTGTCTCGGCAGGCAGTAAGGACTTGGTGAGCAAGCTGACTGTTAGCGGCGACGCGCTTGACGTCAAGGACGCCCTGGGTAAGACAGCGCTTCATCTGGCGCTTCTCCATGGCCACGATGACATCGCAAAGCTGTTGATGATGGGTGGAGCGGACATAAACGCCACGATCAGCGGCTAAATACTACCTAGGTACACTTCGACTATATATGTACATGTACATAGGTATTCGGGTACATTTCCTGTTGCGGAGAAGCGGATATAGCTATAAATACCGTTAATACTCGAGGAGCGTTAACGGGCGTCGTTTTACTCCGTAACATTTCCACAGGTAGGTATAGGTACAGGAACAGGAACGGGAACAGGTTTCCAGGATGATGATTGTTACACTACCTACCCGCCGTGGTATATACTACCATAATAACCAGAGAAGAAACAGTTAGGTACTGGGGGCCCTCTGTGCGTTATCGATACCACGCTGTATCTATATTCCCACCAGATCTCCTGGTAGGGTTTAGAACCTAGTCTTCTGCAACCTATCCAATACACGAGGGCTTCGAGCCACTCTTCTAAATCGTCACCAATCACAACAGTACTGTTGATCGGCCTGTGCTGCTCAGTAACCCGAAAAAAAAATTATTTCCATGGAATTCCCGGGCCAAAAATTCCCTTTGTGCTTGGAAATCTGTAGGCTATAGCTACAGGGGAAGTCAATTGCAATGGCGAGATGCTTGGCTTGTTGTGGGGGCCGTATGCACAATCCTTACCATCTCACCTCGGTGAGATAGTTCTTCGACTTTGGGGTACCTATCAATGAATGTGCATAGCCGATTCTTAATCACTAACTACACAAAGTGAATGTGGATGTTTTGATTGGGAGCCTGCTTCCTTACGCAGATCTTTGCTACAGGCCCAGGTGTGTTGGTGCAACGTCGTGTTTTGATGTGTCTTACTATCAGACCGTTAGAAGACCCCGATGGGATTCCGTTACGACAATCGTGCATGATTGCCACCCGTGCCAGGAGCCGTGACTCGAAGCCAAGACCAAAACAGCATTGATATCGCATTCCGTCCGCGAGCCTGTCTTTAGTAGTATCAGGCATGCAAATGAGACATGAAGTATTACGTGGTAATAGTATAGTATCTAACTCATAATAATTACCCCCGACTTATCATGCAGTACGGCCAACACCAAAGTCCCAACCCTGAGCCACAGGTGGGGCTAACCACATAATAATCACAAGTAGGAGTCCGAGTGCCTAAAGGTTTTCGGGCAATGCCCGCACCCACCCCCAACACTGAAGAACAACAACTTCAGCTTTCGGGCACCGCACCAAGTGCGGGATTCAGTGAACCCTCCCTACCTAACCATGTCTATCGCTGCAATCTGGACTCAGTTCTTTCCACCTCGAAATGGTGCACCCCTTACCGAGGCCAACTTGCCGCTTCAACATGGCAAGGTGTTCATTGTAACAGGAGCTTCGTCTGGTATAGGATATGAGCTCGCCCGTATTCTATATGGTGCGGGGGCCAAGGTGTATATGTTGACACGATCTAAGGAAAACGCTGAGGCCGCTGCGGCTCGCATCAAGGCATCGTATTCCGATGGCGCGAATGCCGGTCCTGCCCGCACAATAGGGTCAATTGAGTTTATTGAGATGGATGTCATGGACCTCAATTCTGTTAAGAAGGCTTCTCAAGAATTTCTGTCTCGGGAGAGGCGGCTTGACGTATTGTTCAACAATGCTGGCACCGGTGCGCGAAAAGATGCACCGCTATCAGCACAAGGCCACGAGTACCACTTCTCCGTCAACGTTCTGGGGGGATTCTTGTTAACTCGCCTATTAAACCCTGTTCTCAGTCAGACAGCGCGCGACCTTCCCCCGAACAGCGTACGAGTTGTATTTCCAGCGTCCTGTCTCGTCGAGATGATGACCCCGAAAAGCGGAATCAACCCACGGTTTCTTGAAAATTCCCAGAGTGTCACAGACGTGAACGAGCTGTACTCTACTTCCAAAGCGGCGACTTGGTTCATGGCCTCCGAGTTCGCCCGGCGACAATCCTCCACTAGCACGCCGGTTGTGTACATCGCCGGGAACCCAGGGAACTACGTCACAAACATCTGGCGCCATACTCCCGCTCTTCTCTACTATATTCTACGACCCATTCTAAGGGATCCCGTTCGTAAGTAATTCCGATGTATAGCACGAGGTCCCCTCACCGCCTGTTATGGATCTTTGTATACTGAGTGACCCTATTCATTGGTCAGAGGCTGATATCGTTCATGTTGTAGATGGTGCTGAAACGTATCTCTGGATGGCGTTTTCCCAATCAGTCACCGCTGAAGAGGCACAGGCTGGCGCCTATGCGATCTGTGATGGAAGGTGGCATCCGGGTCAACGGGACGATCTAGGTATGTTAACTTCCGTACGTGTTGCTGTATCATCTTCGTGGCAAGCCTAGGATTATTATGTAAACTTTTCTTCGTCGTGCCTACGTGCGATACTGATCTCAAAATTTACAGCACTGGCCTTGAGAACTACGGCCGAAGGAGGCTCTGGCAGAGCAAGCGAGCTTTTTGATTGGTGTGAAGCAAGGGCAGGAGAATTTGTCTAATAAGTCATAGTATAAGTGGGAAGCTAAATTAAGGTGATAGGTGGTATCTAAATCGAATATACTCCGTATTGGATCGTAACAGGGTCAAAGATGTCTGCAGGAAGTGATAAAATTTCGTGTATGCCGCCGTATAATCATCATCCCAACCACAGAAACCTAGCTTAGGATACCAACTTTGACCACCTTCCCATCGGAATGGGGGTATTACGGTCGACACCTATTCCAGGGCATTCGTGAAGAGAACGTTGCAATTTGCGTACGGAGATCTAGCGAAAGATGAGCTGATGAGCATTTAACTCGGTAGACGCAATCAAAATAATCGAAGTAACTAAAATTCAGCTCTCGATACACTGCGATAAAAGTAATTAAGAGATCTGCACTACTAGGTTCGTCGGAGAGTCTACCGACCGCAATGTAGCCAAGCATACCTTTGTTGCTCATGCATACCATCCCTTCTGTCGAATGACGAGGGGTCTAAAGTAGCTGGAGATTGGGGTATCACATTGCCTAATAATTATAAGATTGCCTCGAGTTTGAGATGGCAAGCTCGTACACTTCTCTCTGGAACTTTTCGTGTAATTCCAACACCTTAGGGTGCATTGGGGGAAGGATTTGGCAAAACGCAGTACCATAAATGCCGGTATCATGATCGATGAACCACTGACTACTCGGTACACCGCCCCAGAATACCGTTCCAGGGCCAAAGCGTCCTTCTTGTCCCTCCTTCGCGACCAAACCTGCAAAGCACCATGTCTTCCTTATAGATGGCGGTATGCGTGTCGCCAGAAGTTGTGAGTGAAATGGAGACTGGTCGACATAATCGTTTAGAGCCTTCTCTTGTTGCTCATCAAGCTGCGGGCGGAACAATTCGTCGAACGACGCTGGCTTCAGAAGTTTGGCATCCCTACGGGCAAGCGCCGAGAGGAAGATGCCGTACACGTTGGAAGTGGCGAAAAGGCCCCCTCCGCCCAGACAGTCCGTACCGCCGAATAGAATATCGAAATCCGGGGCGTCTACAGCAGGTGGTTCGCCCTTGTCGCCCAGAGTGCTAATGTCTGCCATCCGGGTCTTCATACCTTCCTTCGTCTTGGGATAGAAACTGATGTCCTCTGCAATTCCCAAGGGCTCCCATATACGTGCACGCATAAAGTCTTCTAGGGTGGTACCAGTAGCCACTTCGACAGCTTTCCCTGCCCAGTCATGCCCTGCACCATAGGCAAAGCTCGTGCCAGGCGAGAACAGCAGTGGCAGCGCCGACTTATGCTCGACAGTGGGGCCGGTCCAAGGCCCCTCGCCGCATGATGCCCGCCATTTTCCAAGAAAGGGACTGAGCCAGTCATATTCGTGGCCGGAGGTATGAGAGAGAAGCATTCTCAGAGTGATGGGAGCCGAATTAGGCTGTAGAACAGCGGTATTATTCTCATCATCGAAACCGGTGATAATACCATGTGACCCTATTCTAGGGAGCAAGGTCCTAGTATCTTTGTCCAAATCCAAGAGACTGTCTTCGACACACTGCAAGACGGCTACTGATGTCATGAGCTTACTCATTGACGCGATAGCGCATACCGTAGAGTCGGTGAATGGGTGATCAACACCTTCTTTCAAGCTCGCCTTACCGAACGATCTTGAGAATATGGTTTCACCTGTGTACTAGGTAGTTAGAACAGCACAAATAACTGCATTTAGATATATTTCTGGTAAACAGGTGCTGTAACATATTCTTCTGAGGCGCACAAGGAATGACAGTGCCGACGTGCTAAATAGAAAATTGAGAGCGACTTTACCATTGGTGTTCCCTGCGACTAACGATGCCCCGGGAAGCAATCCAGAGGCCACAGCTTCCTCGTACATCTGAATGACGGTATTCATGGTTGTAATAATGAGTATCGTATGGTTAACTAACGAATTCGATATCTCAGATCCTGAACGAAGTGAGCATGTATGTGTGTGGAAATAAATTACACAACCTTTATGTGGATTCAAAGTGTCACCTACGATAGGTACTGTCTGAGAATTGCATTATTTCAACACAACAGAATCTTCCGGAAACGGAAACCAGTCCTCCTGTAGGCCGTCGCAAATATGACCCGAATCTACAATACCATTGGACGTGGGATGCGGGGCATCTTACTTGTATTACTCATACTGCATAAGTTGGGTGACATGCAATGATCTAAGAAATGTCCAAATTTAGCAGCAGCACTGCAAGGGCCACCAACACGACGACATGCGTAATGGCTCTGCCCTATCGACCTCCTTTAGAGTTGTATGAACTAAAAGCTTGGCCTGTATTAATTGGCCCTTGGTTGATGGTTCCTATGGAGAAGAAGAGGTTCATCAAGAATTTGGCATTCATGACCAACGATAGCCCGAAATCGCTGCTGTGTTTCACCCCCTGCGTAAAGTCTTTCACATTTTCAGAGTATCTACGATATGACGGTCTTTCATGTTGCTGTTGTTCTGGCCTTATCCAGTGCATTGTACTTGGCAGTCTATCGACTTCTTTTCCATCCCTTAGCATCTGTTCCAGGTCCTAAGCTTGCGGCTCTAACGTATTGGTACGAATCTTATTATGAGCTCATACATAGAGGCCTGGGTGGTCAATATACCTTCAAGATTCAAAAGTTGCATCAAATGTATGGCCCGATTGTTAGAATAAATCCAGGAGAAGTTCACATCGACGACCCTTGCTTTTATTCTCAGGTGTACACGTATCGCGACGGCTACGACAAACCAAAACACTTGAAATGGCGTTTCGGCTCACCATCCGCTCTCTTTTCGACCCCCGAACATCACCTCCATAAGATCCGACGTTCAGCACAAGACCCATTATTTACAAAGGGCCGAATATTGAAGCTTGCACCTGGAATCCAAGCGAAAGCTAATAAGATGTGCAACAGGCTTGCCGATGATTTTACAGATCAGCAGAAACCGGTTAAACTTGATAATTTATTTACCAGTTTCATAGCGGACGTCGCCACCAAGTTCGCTTTCGACAAAGACTTTGGATTTCTTGACCATTCTGTGTTTGAGTCTCCCTTCGTTAAAGCCGTCCGTGGCTTCGAAGATATTGCTCACCCGTGCACCCAGTTCCCTTGGCTAGCACGCATCCTTGCATCTCTTCCGACCTGGGTTGTTCGCGTCATTCAGCCTTCAATGTCTTGTGTCATGGACTTCCAAGACGAAATGCGCCTTCTTGTTCGTACTGCTCAAGCTGAAGTGAATATGAACGCGCTCGACGAACAGGAGAAAACAGACAGGACAATTTTTCACGGGATTCTACGATCTGATCTCCCGAAAGAGGAACTAGAGGTCGAGATTCTCAAAGACCATGCCGTTAGTCTCATTGGTGCTGGAATTGCCAGTGCTCAGTGGACCTTGACGGTGGCATTTTTTCATATAATCAATGACAGCGAAGTCGCCCTTTGACTGAAAAATGAGCTGAAATGCTTCATCCCGGACAAAGAGAATATCATTGCTCTAGAAAAACTCATGCAACTTCCTTATCTCATGGCTTGTGTTGAGGAAGGTAAGTGCTCAGTGATTTTTGAATTCAGTTTGAATATAAGTTGCTCAATTCTAATTAGATAATAGCCATCCGCCTCGCTTGTGGTCAGATGACCCGTTCACCTCGCATTCCAAAGAAACCTATTCAGTACGGCAGGCATGCACTTCCACCTGATACCCTGATCTCAATGGATACTTGGCACATGCATCATAACCCTGCTCTGTTTCCGGATTCGTTCGCTTTCGTTCCGGAGCGGTGGCTTGATCAACCGCTATCCCCAGCTGTATACCAGTCTCGGCCGCTAAGATACTATATGGTGTCATTCGGTAAAGGCACAAGACATTGTATTGGCATGAATTTAGCATATGCTGAAATTACTATTGGCTTAGCTTCTTTGATACGGCGGTTTGACTGGGAGTTATGGGAAACATCATATGCTGATATTAAGGTTGTAAAAGATCTCATTGCACCTGATGTTGTAAAAACTAGCAAAGGGGTCAGAATGCTGGTCAAATCAAGAAAGTAGAAATTTCTGTAGTCAGGTTGAGTCAAATCCGGGATATCTTGGAATGAACATCCTGCTTTCAGTTATGGCAGGTTAATCTGGGCGATGTTGTTACCCGGAGTAGCTAGCCGAAAAAGATCTCGAGATATCTCACCTCTACAGCAAGTTCACCACCACAACTCAGTGGATAGCTGCAGCAACCTGCAGCGACTTGCAGCGCCTCAGGCACTAAGAAAAGGAAGGAAATGTCATTGTCATATTAACGTCACGTACATATTGTTATAACTAGAATTTGTGATTTTAAATCACCATCTTGTAACAAGGGCTAGTCATCTAGGGCTTGGCTCAAGGCTGTATTAGATAATAATCAATCTCGGCTCTCAAAGGTCCGTAACCTTCGAAATCGACTGTATCTATCGAGGTCGAAGGCCTCTTATTTATACACAGAATATTGAGGCATTTCCTCGCAATCTCTAACCTTCGATACGAGACCGTCTCAGTCTGTAGGAGATTCGTAGGCTTCGTGGCCTGATAAATATATTGCAGCTGAAAAGGTGAGAGGCCTACGGCCTCTGATTGGTCCGCTGGCCCTCACCGGCTTGGTGACCAAGGTGACACCTTCAATTCGTGTGACACATCTATACACTTCACAGGACACAGCACGAAGGAGTTTGAACGCATATATTGGGGGGTAGGGCATGAGCCTCTACTCGAAGTCTAGTTTGCGCGAGGTGCCAAACTCGACTAGGCTTCGAATAGCTGCCAAGAATCCCCCCCAAAAAATCAAATACCCAACGCAGTCCTCCCCTCCTTCCAGCCAGCCCTATAGGCGCCACCGAGGGACGGTAGGTGAGATTGAAAAAAACCTCCGACCACGCCTAAAAACCACCCCCTTCGTGGGAGGTGGAAAAGTGAGGTGACGAGGGAAAATCCCTCGCGCGTAAGGCGGCCGTAGACGGCCCCTTTATAGGGGCCGTAGAGACCGTGCGCGGCGCTAGTCCTGTTGGGTGAATAGAACACCACATCACAGCCTCTTGGAGATTGCTTTGAAAAAACGAAAGTGTTTGAAGCTTCCCAACTCCATAAGAGGGTCGAACCGATGCACTCTAAATCTCGTGCGAGTCACTAGCGATGGAATCCCGTATCAGATCTACCACACTATTAATTACTCCAAGGAGATAGTTATCTCCCAACACATCTTCATGCCCAGCGCCTGCCACTGTAAGGATCTTCTTCTTGCATCCTCCTTCGCAGCCCAGCTCATCATAACAGCGCCTCTGTACTTTAGGCAAGCTCATTTGATCATTCCCAGGCACAACAAACAGCGCTGTTTGTGCAGCACTATTCGGGGATACTAATCCAAACTGTTTCCAAAGTGGCCAGGGTGTCCACAGAGAAAGCTTATAATAGGTCATAAGCGTGACTCGATTACCGAAATCGGGTGCGAGTTCTCGCCCGTCTCGGAGAAGAGCTCTGTACTTCTCTGTCTCAATTCCGCTACCGAATCCCACCCCGCTCTCTCCCTGTTGATTAATCACAGGAACAATGTGCGGAGCGTTGCCAAGAACCTGAGACTCGCGGTCTTTCATACAGAGTTGGAGAGTCCTTCTCCTGTGGGCCAGAGAAATGAAGTCAAAATCGGTTAGGGGTGCAACGGCTATGGTAAAGCGTGCCCTAAAGTCCACTGTAGCGGCGGTGACGGCCACTGTAGCACCAAAGGAAATGCCGAAAACGCCGACCTGTTTAGGATTGACTGAAGAAAGGGTCGATAAGTGCGTGACAGCGTCTGAAATATCCCCAACTGCTTGAGTTGGATCAATATCGTTCCTCAATTTACCACCGCTTGAGCCTGTATTACGAGGATTGTAGAGCAAAGTTGTGATCTCATGTGCTTAAAGTGCAGTGGCGCATTCTGGTAGGTTTATGTCAAAGGAAGTAAGATATCTACTTAAAGGTAAAGAGTGAATATATTCGGGATAAAGAGTAAAAAATCAAGTAAATAATCATAAGGATTTAGCACATATATATAAACAAATAGGCTAACAAAGGGCTAGAATAAAGTACCTAGCCTTTTTATTTTAATATTTTTACTTATTTTAAGCCTTATTAATAAATATAAAAGTAGTATAAGTTTTATTAATATATATAGTTATATAAAACTTTATAAAAAGCTAATAACTACTTTAAATAAAAAGGTAAAAATTACTAACAAAATAAAGTTATATATATACTAAACTTTTTTTTTTGTTTTTTATACTAATAAAGCTTTTAGCTTTTATATATAATATTTTATTTAAAGTTTTTAGCTTAATAAAACCTATAAAAACTTCTATAAAAAAAAAAAAGGAAAAAATAATACAAGCTAATAAAAAAGCTTGCTAGTTATTTAGTTAAACAAATATAGTTTTATAGCTATAAGTTTTTAAAACTTAAATAAAAATAGTTTTTTATAGTTATTTAATAGTAAATTTAAAGCATATTATAAAATAAGTATAAGTTTTAAATATTTAATAAATAATTAGTATTATATTATATTAATAACTTTTAAACTTTTTTTAATAAATATTTAAAAAAGGTTTATTACTTTTTTTAAAGTATTTTTTAGCATATAAGCTAAACTTTATTTTTTTAACAAAGTTATAATTTTAAAATACTATAATTTTATTACTTATAAAGTTAATAATAATAGTTATAATATAAATATATTATTTTACTTTTTGCTATAAGTTTTTTATAAGTTATTTAATAAGCATATAAAAAAAGCTTAGCTATATTTTTTTATTATTTTTTTTTAAGTTATAAAAAAAGCTAAAAATATTTTAAATATAAGCATTTAATATAGCACTATTAACTTTTTAATTTTTTTTATTACTAAAATATGTTATAAATTAACAAGGACTAGCCTATTAAAAAGGCCAAGCGTAAAGCACCGGAATAAATATAAATATAAAAAAAGCCTAACTAAAAAAACACTTTAAAAAAAGCTATAGTTATATAACAAATTATTTATAAAAATAAAATTACTTAAAGTAATTAAAATAATTTAAAAAATAAAAGGTATAATTATTATAAATAATTAAAGTAATTAAATAATTATAGCAAAATATATAAAAAAAAAATTATTATATTTAAAAATTTTTTTTATATAACTAGTTATTTTTTATTTTATTTATTAATTTAAATTTATAGCTAGTTTTTAAAATTAGCTATTTAATATATATATATTTATAATAATTATATTTATTATATTTAACTATTAGTATTTAGCTTTACTTTTTAATAAATAAAACTTTAAAATATATAGTTTTATTAATAATATAGCTATTTTAAATTAAATATGCTTTATTTAAAATAGGTTATAATATTTTAATAAATTATTATTTAGTAATATTTAATATATTAATAGTTAAAAATAATAGTAATATTTATATTAGTTTAATAAACTTTTATTATATTTTAAACTTAAATAAAATAACTTAAAATAAATAATAAATAGCTTAAAAACTAACTAATAAATAATTTAAATTAAAAATTAAAAACTTAATAAAGTTTAAATTATAAACTATTAAAACTAGTTTATTTTAATATAAAATCTAATAATATTAAAAAATTTTTAACTAGTTTAAAAGTTTATTTTTAATACTTTTTATATATATTAAAACAAAATAAAGTATATAATATAAAAAGATTTTTTATAAGCAATATATTAAAATAATTTAAATTATAAATAAAAATATATTTAATAAATAATTTAAAGTTAATTATAACTAAGCTAAATAAAATATTTAGCTTATTTAATATTTTTATATAATAATTTATAAATATATTTAATAATTTAAAAAAAAAAAAATAAACAAAAAAAAAATATTAAAATTATAATAAATAAGTTTAATAATAGCTTTTATAATTATATTTAAACAAATATTTTTTTATATTTTATAAAATAATAAAAAAACATTAATAACTATTTTTTATAATAAATTTAAAAACAATATTTAAAACAAATTATATTAAATAAATAAACTTAAATAATTAAATAAATATATTAATAAAGCTATTAAAATTAATAATTGCTAGTTTAAACAAAAATAATAAAAAAAAATATATATATATAAAAATTTATAGTATTAGCTAATATAAACAAAAAGTAAATATTATAATTAATAGCTATAAAAACTTATATAAAACTAATAAAATTTAATATATTAATAAAAAAAAAGCTTAAAAAAAACTATTTTAAACTTAAATATTTTAACTATAATAAATATAGTTATATAGTATAATAATATAAAAAAGCAAAAAAATTAAAGTTTAAAACAAAAAAAATATATTAGTAATAAATAATAATTTAAAACAAATAATAGCAATAATAATTATAATATTAAAAATTAGCAATATATAAACAAAAAAATAATAAAAAAAAATAAAATTTATTTTAAATTATAAATTATATAAAAATAAAAAAAATATATATAATTTATTAATAGTAATTTATTAATATTTAAAAAATATTATAAAGTTATTTATAAAAATAATTTAATAGTAATTAATAATAATAAGTTAAATTAATAAAAAAATATAAAAAGCAAAAAATATAAATTTAACTATAATATATTTAAATAAAATAAAAATAAATATTAAATATATATAAAAAATAAACTATATAAAGCATATAAAAAAAACAAAATAAATAACTTTATAATAGCTTTATTAAAAAAATATATATATTATATTAATAAAAAATAATATAAGATATATTTAAAAATAAAATATTATAGTTATAAATAAAATAAAGTTTATTTAAAATATTTATATACTATTAAATTAAAAATAGCTTAAAAAAACGAATATATTTATTATATAAATATTAAAATATATAAACTATATAAAAGTAATAATTAACAAAAAAAAAAATATTTAAAAAAGTTTAATAACTATAAGTTTAAAATATATTAATATTAAATATATTAAAAATAAATAATAAACTTTATAATAAAATTAATATAATATAAAAAAATAATACTTTATATTTAAAAATAAAAAAAATAAAAATAAAACTAAGCTTAGTTTATAAATAAAGCTAAACTTAATAAAAAGTTAAATAATAAATTAAAATATTAAATATATTAAATATAAATAATGTTAAATATTACTTTAATAGTTAAAATAAAAATAAATATTTTAAAGAACTTAAAATAAAATATAAAAAAAATATTAAAAAGTTAAATATATAATAGTATAATATTATTTAAATAAAAATAAAAGCTTAAACTAAAATTAAAAAAATATAATAAAATATTATAAATTTTTTATATTATATATTAATATTTATAGCATATAAAAAAAACGTAAAGTATATATAATTTTTATAAAAAGCAAACAAATAGCTACTTTTATAACTATATAAAAAAAAATATTAACTAAATAATATTAGTTTATTAAAATTTTAAAAGTTATATTATATTTATATAAAATATTAGCTATTTATAAAAATATATAATAAAAAAAACATTAAAAAATAATATTATAAAATATATTATTAAATATATATATTATATAAAATATAATACTAAAATAAAATATAATAACAAATTAATAAAACAAAATAAAAACGCTTAATTTTTTTAAAAAAAAGCAAAACATAAAAAAACAACTAAATAATATAATAATATAAATATTATTAGTATAATAACTTAAAAAAAATATAAAATTAAATATTTAAAAAAATTAACAATATATATTATAAATAAAAAATAATAAAAAATAATTATAATAAACTAATAACTAGCTTAAAAATAAAATATAAAAGTTTTAAATATAATAAATATAAAAAATATAACATATATAATAATTAAATTAAAATATTAAAATAAAAAATTATAAGTATTTATTAATATAAAAGCTTAAGCAAATTTTATTTTATTAATAATTATTAAAAGTTTATAAATATTAATAAAACTTAAAAATAACTTTTATTTATTAATAATTATTAATAATAGTTTAATTTTTTATAACTATAAAATTATTAAAAAAAAAACTATAAATTTTTTTTTAATATTTAAAAATATAAAAAAAAACTTATATTTAATATTATTTTAAAAATATTTTAGTTATAAGCAAGCAATTTTATAGTAAATTAAAAAACTAGCTATTTTTTATAAAATTTATTAAAAAAAATTTATTTATTAATTAGTTAGCTAAAAAAGCTATATTAAAAAAATTTATATAAATATTTATAATATATTTAATATTAAAAAAGTTTAAATTAAAACTTAATAAAAAATTACTTAAAAAATATTAAAAATATAATAATTTATTTAATAAATAATATAAAATAGCAATAAAAGTACTAAAATATAATAAATAAAATTATAAAATATTTTTTAAAAAAAAAAAACTAAAAAACTTTTTTTTTTATTATATAAATAAAAATTAATTTGTAAAATTAAATAAATATTTAAAAAAAATCTTACTAAAAAATTTATATAAAATTTAAAATTATTAATAAAATTATTAATTTTATAAATTTTAAAAAAACTAAATAATTAAAAAAAATATATATTAAAAATTATATATAAATTATAAATATTTTAATTTTATTATAAAAAAGTTTATAAAACTTTTATTAAAAATTAAAAATTTAAAAAATTAACTATATAAAGTAAAATAATTTATAATACTTAATTTATTAAATATATACTATTAAATAAAAATTATATTAAAAAATAAATAAAAAATAATGTTTAAAATACTATATAAACTATATAAATATTTAGTTATACTATTTAAACTTATAAATATATTAGTAAGTTTTTAAATAATAATTATAAATATATTATATAATTTTATTAATAAGTTTATAATAATATATTTAAATAATATATTAATATATTTTAAAAAATATAATAAATATATATAATATATATAAATAGTATTAAATATATTATAAAATATTAAATTAAAAGTATACTTATAAAAAAGCAAATTTTATAAAAAAAAAGTAAACTTTTTTAAATTTATAATTATATTAAAGGAAATAAAAATTTAAAACTTTAAAATATTAGCAATAAAAAATTAGCTAAAACTTAAAAATATTAAAAATATAAATTTTTTTTTAAAATTTATAAACTATATTTAACTTTTTATATATAAATTTAAAAAAATAATAATATTATTTATAAATTTAATAAAAAAAAACAATAAATTTTTATAAATAAAAAAAAATAGTTAGTATTTAAAAAAATTAAAAAAAAAATATTAAACAATTTAGTATTATAGTTATTAAATTTAAAAGAAAAATATAAAATTAAAATAAACACTAATATTTATATTATAAATAAATAGCTAAAATAATAAAATAAAAATAAAAAATTATATTTAATAGTATTTTTTTTAAAAAAGTTTTTAAAACTATAAATAAACTATTTAATATTAAATAAAAAACAAATAGTAATAGTTTAAACATTTTAAAAATAAAAATATTACTTAATAAAAAGCATTAAATTAATAAAAATTTATTTAAACTATAAAAACTTTATTATATTTATAATAATAAAAATATTAAATAAACAATAAATAAAATAAGCAGAATTTTTATTATAGTTTAATTTTAAAATTATATATATTAAAAGCAAAAAAAATATTAAAACAAATATTTTTAATTAAAAATTAAATTATTATAATAATATACTAAAAAAAAACAAAAATTATTAAAAATAAGTTTAAATAAAATAATAATAATTATAATTATATAGTTTAATTATAATATATAAATAAAAAAAATTTAAAAATTATTACTAAATAATAAATAATTAACTAAAATATAATAAGTACTATAAAGTTAAAATAAAAAAATATTAATATATAATAAATAAATTTAATAATATAATAAAATATTAATTAAACTAAAATAATAAAAGCTATAATATAAATTAATTAAAGCAATATATAAATATTTTTTAATAAAATATTAAAAAATATTTAAAATATTAAAAAAAAATTAAAAAACATTATTAATTTAATAGTATAAAAAAGTATAAAAAGTAGTAAAAAATTGCAATATTTATAAAAAAATAAAAATAATTAAGCATAAACTATATAAATTATTATAACTAATTAATATTTTAAATAAAGCTTAAAAAATTATAGCTTTTAACTTTATTATTAAACTACTAAAATTAAAAAAACTAATAATAAAAATAAAATATAATTTTATTTTAGTATTAGTTAATAAATTAATAAAATATAAACATTTTATATTATATATAAAATTAAATATAGCAAAAAAGCTAGTAATAGGATCCACGAGGGTGGCTTAGCAGCCGGAGGCTGCGAGAGCCACAGTCCCCCTAGCCATAGCTCTAAGCTGTGCGCCACGGTCCCTCGGGCCCCCAGCTACCTATCGGTAGCGCAGGCCTCGGAGGTGTTTGCTATAGGCATACAAAGGTCTGCCTTCGCAAACCTGTGGCTATACCTCCTCTTTTTAATCGATATTTTACTTTTTTATTAAATATTTTTATACTTATAATTGCACTTATTAAATTAGTACTTTTTATAGTTTTATTTATAAAACTAAACTATATTAACTAAACTAACCTATTTTTTTAAAGTTAAAGAGTTTTTTTTATATAGCTATAAATTAATACTATTACTTAAAACTAACTAAAAAAAGTAAGTTAACGTTGTTAAGCTTTTAGTAACGTAAATCTTTTATATTAATTTATATACTTTATAATCCTTATATTTAACTAAAAGTTTTTATTAATATATAAGCTAGTAATATATTTTTTATAAAAATTTATAAATAAGCTAAAAGTTTTTATTAAAAAACTTAAGCTTTATAATTTATTTTTATATTTTAAAAGCTTAACGTATTAGCTTTTAAATATAGTAAATTTCTTTTTTATTTATATATATATAATAGTTTTTATTTTAGCTAAATATAATAATTTTAATAAAGTAAGCATATATATACCTTTTTAAATTAAAACTAGCATATAAATGTTTACTTTATTTTTATTTTTATTTAATTTGCGCGTAGTTTATTTTATTTTGTGCTATTTTATTAAAACGCTTTTTAAGCTAGTACTTATAAATTTTATTATAAATAATAACTTAATTAAAAACTAGCAAGCAGTTTAAAAAAAACTTAATACTATTAAGCTACTTATTAAATAATACTATAAATTTATTAAAAAATAAAAACTAATTTATTTTAAGTAATAAATATATTAATAAACTTTATTTATATAATTGTTTTATATTTTATATAATAAGCATAAAACTTATAGCTAAAATATTTTTATAGCTACTATTTATTGTTATAATAAGTTTAAATAAAAAAACTATTAATTTTTTAGTAAAAAACTAGCAAATAATAAAGTTTAGTATTATATTACTATATTAAAACGTTAAATTAATTATATATTTTTTTAAGTTATTATTAAATATATAAAAAAAGTTAAGTAGTTTTATAGCTTATTAGTACTAAAAGTATAATATTTTAGTTATAGCTAAGCTAAATATAACTATTAATTAAAAAGCTACTATTAAATATTTTAACTTTATTAGTATAAAATTAATAGGTTTTTTATTACTATTTATAAATTAGCAATTTAACTTTTATTTATTATTAAACTTAGTACTAAATAGTTTAATATTATTAATAGGCATTATAATAGCGCTGTTTATTAATATACTTAGTAATAGCAATATACTAAAAGTAATTAAACTTATGCTATTAAAACTAAAACTAATATTAATAGTTAATATTATACTATAACTTTTTAGTTTAATTATATAGCTATTTAATATAACGTAATAACTAGTTTTAACTTTATTTTTAAATATGTTATTTTTTTAATACTTTATTTAATATTTTTATTAAAAAAAAAGCAGATATAAAAACTTGCTACTTTAAAGTTTAAAAAAATTTAGCTTTTTATTAAATTTAAATTAGCTATTATAGCAGCTATTTTAATAGCTGCTATAATAATTACTACTAATATTTAAAAACTGCTTACTATATATTGCTAAAAAAAATAGCAACTTAAATAATAGTAGTAATAATAGTAGTAATAATAAAAATAACAACTAAAACTATAACTATAACTATAATTTTATTTATAAATTTAGCATACTTAAAACTAACTTATAATTTATTATAAGTAAAATATATAAAATTAAATATAATAATATTAAAATATTTAATTTAAAATAAAATAATTTTAATAATTAAAGTATAGTTATTAATAGTATTAAAATTATTTATATTAATATATATAGCTTTATTAACTATATTAATTTTTTTATTAAATATATAAATATTAAAATATTTAATGTTATATAAATTTTAGTAATATTTAATTAGCTTTTAGCTAAGTTAGCTTTATTTTAGTAAATAAATAAAGTTTTACTTTTTAATTAATTTATATAATATAAAATAAAACTTAAATATATTTTTAAATAATTAATTTTATAATTTAAAATTAAATTAAGTTATACTATTTAAAAGTTTTTAATAAATATATTATTATTTTAAAATATAGCTAAAAATTATAATATATTACTATATTATATAATATAAGCTATAATATATTTGTGTTAATAATATACTAGTTTTTAATAATTTAAACTAAGCTAGTATTATAAAAAATATTTATAATTAATAAAATAAAGCTATTACTAATTATATTTAATTGTTTAAAACAAAAGAAATAATTAAGTAATATATATAAAAAATTAAAAATATTTAGCACGGACTAAAATATAAAGCTAAAAGAAAATTTTTTTAAATTAAGCATTAAACTAAATTTTTATTTTTAAAATTAAAATTAAGTAGTATATTAGCTAGCGCTTTTTAAAGTAAGTATTAATTTAAATATTATAACGGTTGTAATAGTTATAATAATTAGGATAGTTGCTGTTTTAATAACTGCTGCTTAAATTAACGCTTATATTATAGTAATAGTTAACGTTTTAACCGTTTGTATAAAAAAAGAAGCAATCGGTATAAGAATTGCAATTACGATTGTAACCGCGGTTAAAATTGTAAGCGCAGCTATAAAAGCAGCTAGAACTAAAATTAATATAACAGTAACTATTGCAATAATAATTAAAATTATAATTATAGCTATAAATAAAGCTAAAAATATAACTAAAGTTATAACTATAGCTATAACTATAAATATTATAACTATAACTATAAATATTATAATAGTAAACATTATAATAACTATAATAAACAAGTATATTTTATTAAAAATAAGTATATATTAAATAAAAAAAGCTTTTTAAAATATAAAAAAGCTAGTATATTATTTTTTTATATAATAAATATATTGTTAATATATATTAAATATAATTAATAATATAAATTAAAACGTATGTTTAAAATATATAAATAAATATATAAAGCAAATATTAAATTAAAAAAAATTATTACTTTTTTATTTATTAACTTTATATATTATATTTATAAGTATTATACTAAAATATTGCTTTTTTAAAACGTTTTATTTTAGTATTTTTACTAATATTAGCATATAAAAATAAATATTATTTATAAATTAAAAAGTATATTAAGTGCTATTAATTTAATACTTAAATAAAAGCTAACTTTTATTAATTAAGTATTTAATATAAAAGTACTAGTTATTAAAGCTTTTAATATTAATAAATATAATAAGTATATATATTTTAATTATATATATTTTTATTTTAAAATATAAATAAGCTTTATTAATAAAAATATAAAAGTATATATTAACTTAAGTATAAAATAAACTATAATTAAATATAATTTTTTTAAAACATTTAAATATTTAATAAAAATAAAAAAAAGTATAATTATTAATATTAAAAATTAATAAGTATATTTAAAAAAGTAAGTTTAATTTTTGTTTTTTATTTATAGTATTAATATTTAAAGCAAGCTTAAAATTATTAAATATAAAAAAAAAAGCTAAATAATAAATAAGCTTTTATAATTTAATATATTTATTAAAAATAACTTTTTATAGCTATATTAAGCTATAATTAATTACTAAAATAGTATTATTATTTTTTATAAAATTAATAACTTTATAATTTTATTTAAAGTATTAATATAAAACTATAAATATATATATAAAGTTATAAATAAATAATTAATTATATTATAAAATAAAAAAAACGTTTATTTATAAATAAAATATAAGCTTTTTTTTATTAATTACAATTTTTGCTTTATAGCTATATATAAATTAGCTATATATATAATTATTAATATAAAAATATTATATATAGTTTTTATAATAAATAATTTTAATACGCTTATTAAAATTAATAAAAATATTAATTTTAAATAAATTTATAAAAATAAAAATAATAGTTGCTATATTAATATATAAAAAAACGCTATAAAAATATTTGCTTTTATAGTAAAAACTTTTATTGTTTTATTAATAATAATAATAAAATTTAAAATATTTATATTAGCAAATTTTATTATTATTATAAATATAAAATTTAATATAATATTAATAGTTATTATTTTTATAATTAATAATATTTTTAAAAAACTAGTATTTTTTAATAAATTAGCTAATTTTAAAAGTATATTTAAAAATATAATAGTAATTTTCATAATATATACTACTAATAAAAGCATTTTAATAAACGCTTTTATAAGCTTAATACTATTATTACTAATAATAAAAATATTAATTAATACTATATAAATAAATATTATTTTATTTATTAATATAGTATAAAATATTATTATAAATTTTAAAATAGTTTTTGTTTAGCTATTTTTTTTAGTATTAAATAAGCTATTTAAACTTAAATTAACTAATTTTTATTTTATTATTAGTATTAAAAAGTTAGCTAACTTTTTTAAAATTATTACTAAGCAAAAAATATATATTTATTTTAAACAAATATTAAAGTTAGCAAAGTTTATAAATATTATTAAAATATATAATATATAAATTAATAAAAACAAAATTAATATTTTGCTTAAAAATTAGCTTAAAATTTTATTTATAAATAGTTAGCAAAATATAAAACTTAATTTATAATTATATTTTTTTAACTATAAAAATATAGAACTTTTTAATAAAACTTATAATATATTTTATAAAAAAAACTATATAACTTAAATAAATAAGCTTTGCTTTTTTGTTTATTTTATTTTTATTATATAAAAAAAAGTTTATAATAAAAAAAAAGCTATATAGTTATTAATTTATAAACTTTTAATAAAATAGTAATATTTAATAACTATTTTTTTTTATAAAAAATATAATTAGTAGTTTATTAAACAAATAATATATATTTATAGTAAATATAACTAGCTTTTTTTATTAGTTTAAAATATATTTAAACTATTAAAATAAATTTATAATTATTAGTTTATATAATATAAAAAAATTTAATATTATATTTATAAGCTTTTATAATTTATTTGCTTATATTTAATAATATATAAATTGCTTATTTTAAAAGTATATTTATTATTATAAAATATTTATTAATAATATAGTTATTTTTTTTAATATTTATAATAATTATATAAAATATTTAAAAATAATTTTTAGCTTATTTAAAAAATAAAATATTATAATAATACTAAAAAAGTTTTTTATTAATTACTTTTTAATAAAATTGCTTAGTTTTTAAATAAATATATTAAATATATTTATAACTATTAAAAAAGTATAAGCTTTTTAATAGCTAGCATTTTTTAATTTTTTAAAAGCTTTTAAATAGTATTTAAGTACTAATAAATTTTTATATAGTTTGCTATTTTATTATATTTAAATTATTAAACTTTTTTAAAAGTATAAAACTATATTATTTATTTAAAGTTATAAAAAAAACTAAATAATAAATAGTAATTTTAAATGTTATAAAATATACTATAAATTAACTTATTATAATTTAATTTTTATTAAAACTATATTGTTTAATATAATATAAAATACTATTTATTATAAAATAATTTTTTATTACTATAATTTTAATTGTTTATTATATTTTTAAATTAATAGCTTTTTTAAATAAAGCTTTAATATAATAGTATTTTATACTACTTTTAACTATAAATAAATACTAAAGAAATTATTTTAATAAATAAAGTTTAGCTTATTATATATTTTAACTAATATTTATTATAAGCTAAAATAAAATACAAACTATTAAAACTAAAAATAATATATTTAGTATAAACTATAAAAAAGCTTTATATAATAATTTAATTAAATAAAATATTAGTAGTAATGCTTATTAACTATTTTATAATAAAAAAAATTATTAATTAAACAATATTAAATATATTAGCTATAAATTAAGCTAATAATAAGCTAGTTAATTTATTTATATATTTATTTTAATATAATATATAAATATATTATTTATTAAATAAACTAAACTTTGTTTTTAATATATTAAACTATTTAAAAGTTATATAAAATATTATAAATATAAAAAATAATAAGTTATAAAAGTTAAAAAAATTTGCTATTTTTAATATAGTTTAAAATAAAGCTTATAATATTATAAAATATATAAATAAAATAATTATAAATAATATTTAGTTTAAAAATTTTAAAATTATTTATAAAGCTAACTATTAATATAAAAATTTTTTAAACAAACTATATTATAATAAATATTATAGTATTAATAAAAATATTAATGTTTTTTTTAAGCTTAAGTACTTTTTTTATATAATAAATAAACTAGTATATAATATTATAATAAAAGTAAAAAAGCTATATATTTTTTATAGTATAATATAATAAATATTTAAGTTAATATATAATAAAAAATATTATATAAAACTAACTTATATATTAAAAAACTTTAAACTTTATTTTATTTATTATAAATTATAATTAATAAAAAAGTATATAAAATATTATTTAAGTTATAAATATAATTATATTAATTAATTAAAGTTAATTAGTAATTTATAGCTAATTTAACTAAAGAATATTTTATTTATATATATTATAGCTATTAATTTTATTATAAAGTTATTACTAATTAAATTAATTAATATATTTTAATAACTAATAAGTAAAGCTTATTATAATATATATAATTGTTTAATATTTATATTATGCTATATATTTAAACAATTATTATTTATTTTTAGCAATAAAAAATATATAGCAAAAAAATAAGCAATAATATTTATAAAATAATTATTGCTAAATAATTAAAGTATTTTTAAAAATATTATATTTAACTATAATTATAAATTTATTTTTAAGTTTTAATAAAATATATAAAAAATATTAAATATTAAACTATTAATAATTATAGCTTACTATTTATAAAATAATAAATTATTTAAAAAAAAACTAAATAATAAAGCTTATAATATAATATTATAATTTTATATAGCTAAACTTTAATTAAATAAAACTATTTTTTATTTTATAATAAAACTTTAATTTTATATATTTATAAGCTATATAGTTATTTTTATATAAATAACTATATAGTTTTAAGTTATTTAAACCTTTAAATATAATTATAGGCTAAAAAAAAAGCTAAAAGCTTAAAAATATATAAATAATTTATAAACATTTAAAATAAAATGTTAAGTTAACTATAAATTTTACTATAGCTAAATTTAAATATTAATTTAATTTAAAGTATTATTTTTTTTAATTTTTATTAAAATAAAAAGTTTTATTATAACTATATAACAAGTATTATTTGTTTAAATAACTACTAAAAAAATATTTATAGCAACGCGCTAGTTTATTTAAAGTTAAGCGTTATATTAGTAATTTAGCATATAAGTTAAATATTTTTACTTATTACTATATATATTTAGTAGTATTAATAGCGCACTTATAACCTATTAAAAGTAATAAGGATTTTTTTTAGCGTACTATTTCTTTGCTTAGGCCTATTAAAGCCGATTAAAGCTACAGTTAACATTTTAACTTTAAAAACAACAAAATATACAAAATTAAACAAATACTATAGCATTATTTTAATTAAAAAAAATTAAATTTAATTATTTAATTAAATAAAAAAAATAAAGTTATAAACATAATTGTTAGCATACTACTTACTATTTATATTATTTATAAAAGTTAATTAATAACTATTAATAAAAGTATAAGCCTTTTTTTATATTGCTAATAATATTGCGTTATAGCTATAATATAATTATAAATTCTTAAAAGCAAAGTACGCTTATAACAGCAATATAACTAGCCAAAAAAGGCAAAAAACAGCCATAAAAGGTACTAAAACTTAAAACAATTAATAAAGTAAGCAAACTAAAAATTATAACGTTTAGCCCTTTAAAAAAGCTGTTAATAACACTATAAAAAAAAACGCAAGGAAAAAAAGTAGCAATAAAAAATAATACTCTAAACATATAATTAGTTAGTTATATAAAATGCTAGCTTACACTAAAAGCAGTACGGTTTTTTTATGCCCCGGCACTTTAATAAGATCTACGAGGGTAGCCTAGCAGCCGAAAGCTATAAAAGCTACAATCCCCCTAGCCATAGCTTTAGGCTATACGCCACGGTCCCTCGGGCCCCTAGCCACCTATTGGTAGCGCAGGCCTTAAAGGTGTTTACTATAAACATATAAAGGTTTGCCTTCGTAAACCTATAGCTACACTTCTTTTTTTTAATTAACATTTTACTTTTTTACTAAATATTTTTACACCTATAATTATACTTATTAGCTAGCTTATATAATTATAAAGTATATATTTAATAAATATAATATATTAAAATAAATTATTATAAATAAAAAAAGTATTATAATATTAAAATTTTAGCAATTTTTAATAAAAGCATTAAAAATTAAATATAAAATATTAACTATTTATTATTTATAAATAAATAAATAAACAAACAAAAAAATTAAATTAAATATTAAAATAAAAAGCAAAATAACTAAGTTAAATTATTACTAATAATAAAATATATATATAATAGTTTAAAAAATAAAACAATAAAAATATTACTATTTAAAGCAAGCTATTAATATAATTTAAAGTTAAATAAAAATATAATTTAAAAAATTATAATATTAAAAGCAAAAACAAAAGCTTATAAACTTATTAAACTATAATAAAAATTAAAAAAAAAACTTATATTTATTTAAATATAAATAAAAACTTATTATAATAAAGCAAAATTATTAAAAGTAATTTATAAAAAAAAAATAAAGTTTATTTTTATTAATAAAATATTAAAATAAAAAAACTAAATAATAAGCTTAATTTTAAACTATTAAAACTTTTTAAAGTTAAAAAAGTTATTTTAAAAACTAACTATTAACTATTACTACTTTAAAAAATAAAAATATACCTAGTATTTTATATTTTTTTGTTAAAAAAAGCATTAAAAAACGCTAAACTAATAATATAACTAAAAATAAAACTAAACTAAAATATATATAATATTAAAAAAATACTAAATTTATATTAAAGCTATAAAATAATTAAATATTTAATAAAATAAAAAGGCTATTTATATATAAAAAATATATAAAAATTTAAAAAGTACTTATAAAATATTATATAAGCGGTAAATTTATTTTATTAATAACATTTTAACTAACTAAAGCTAAAAAAGCAAAATTAATTTTTTAAATAAAAAAAAAGCTAAAAATATTTTAATTAAAGTTAAAAAAATTAGCAGTAGTAAAAAGCTACTAAAGCATTTATTGTTTTTATTTATAATTAGCAGCTTTTATTTTTTTAAAAGATTTAAACTTATAATAAAAAAACTTAGTACTACGCTTTTTTAGCATTTTATTTTGTTTTTTTAAACAATTTAATTTTATTAAAGTTTTTTTTAAAAAAATATATAATATATATAACTTAGCGTATATTTATTAATGTTTGTTTTTAAGCTTATAACATTTATAAACAACTTAAACTAAATTTATAAAATATATTAATATTTTATATAACTAACTACGTTTAATAAAAAAAATATAACAACTAATATTAAAAGATTTAAAATATTTAAACTTAAATAAAGCATAATAAATATAAAAATTAATAAAAATACTAAACTTAAAAATATAAAAAAAAAACAAAAACGTTTTAAAAAAATATTATAAATACTTATAAATAAAAAATTAGCTATAATAAAAAAAAAGTTAAAAATAAAAAAAAATAAACTTTTTTAAAAAATAATAAAAAATTTATTATTTATTAAAAATAATAACTTTAAAAAAAAATAATATTATAAACTAATAAAAACTAGCTTATAAAAAAAGCTAAATATAAAACATTAAAATAAGCATAAATATAAAAAAGGCTTAACTAAAAAAATACCTAAAAAAACTATAATTATATAATAAATTACTTATAAAAATAAAATTATTTAAAATAATTAAAATAATTTAAAAAATATAAAATATAATTATTATAAATAATTAAAATAATTAAATAATTATAATAAAATATATAAAAAAAAAAATTATTATATTTAAAAAAAATTTTTTATATAATTAGTTATTTTTTATTTTATTTATTAATTTAAGCTTATAGCTAGTTTTTAAAATTAATTATTTAATATATATATATTTATAATAATTATATTTATTATATTTAACTATTAATATTTAGCTTTATTTTTTAATAAATAAAACTTTAAAATATACGGTTTTATTAATAATATAGCTATTTTAAATCGGATACGCTTTATTTAAAATAAGTTATAATAAAATAGCTAAAAAATATAGCTTTTAAATAAATATAAAAAACTTTAAAAAATAATAAAAAGTTATAAAATTAGCTTAAATAAATAGCTATTTAGTTTTTAATTAATTTAAAGTTTATTAAAAGCTTGCTAAAAAAGCTAATTAAATTATTTAATATTAATATTATATATAATACTAATAATTAAAAGTTTTATTATTTTTAAAATAGGTTTAATTAAAGTTAAAAAAAATATTTATTAGTTTTAATTATTTAAAAGTAGTATTAGTTAAATTATTATAAATAAGTTAGCAAATTATAAATTTTTAAAAAAAATCTTTTAGTTTTAATAATAGTTATATAATTATAACAATATTAATTTATTAAAAACTTTTATTTATTTTAAATTTAAAGCAGTTTAAAATATAAAAAATTTGTTTTATAATAATATTTTAATTAGTTTATTTATAATTTATTAGTTTATAAAAATATATTAAAGCTTAATATTTTTAGTAGTTTATTATTTATAAATAAACTTTAATTAAATAATTATATATTTAATATTTTTATAGTATAAAAAATTATTAGCTAAAGCTATAACTTTTTAGTTATTTTTATAAATAATTATTATTTTTAAACTTTTAATAGCATTTAGTTTTTTTAAAAAAAACTTTAGCTAAATTGTTTTTTTTATAGCTTATATTTAGCTAATATATTTTGTTTTATATAAAAATAATAATATAATAGCTTAATATTTAAAGTTTTAGCTTAAAGCATTACTATTAACATTAAAAATATATTTAAAAGTTAACTTTTAAATATTATAATTTTAATATAGTTAGCATTAATATAACTTATTAGCTTTTAAAGCTTTTTTAATATATTAACTTTAGGTTAAATATATTTTTTAAATATTTAAAAATATATTTTATTGCTAACTTATAAGCTTTATTTAGCTTAGCTATAAAATAGCTATAAAAAAATATAACAAAAGTATTATTTAGCTTTATTTTTAATATTATATATATTAACAACTTTATAATATTTATATACTAAGCTTTATTTTTTAATAATAAAATATAATTTATAAAAAGTAATTTAAAAGCTTTAAACTTTATTAAAGTATTATTAGTTTTAACGTTTTAAAAATTAAAATTTTAAAATATCTTTTTAATATAAACGCTTTAGCTAAAATATATTGCTTTATTAAAACAATCTTTTTTAACTATTATATTAAAGTAATAAAAGCAAAGCTTTAAATTAGTTATATTAAACTTATTATATAAAAATATTTTTATTTTATTTTATTTTTTTAGATAGTTTAATAATTAAAAAGTTATTTATATATATAGCAATATAAATATAGCTTTTTATAAACACTTTAATATTAATATTTAGTAAAATAAACTTTAGCTTTTTTAAATAAATAAATAAAGTTTTATACTATATTTTAAATGTTTGTTTTAATTTATATAAAGCTTTATTTAACTTATAAACTTAAGTAATACTATTATTAAACTTAAAAAGTTGTTTAATATATATTTTTTTATTTATTTTTTTAAAAAAAAAATATTTTTATATTTATTTATTTAAGCTTAAAATTTAAAGCTATAGCAATAATAAATATAGCTTTATAGTTTATTAGTTTAACTACTAATATAAAAGTTTTATTATAGTTTTAGCTTTTTATTTATTTAAAGCTTTTTATTATTTATTAAGCTTTATATTAAATTATTAAGCTATTTAATTTTTATTTAAGCTTAAAAACTTATTTATTTAAAAGCAGCTTTTTTTTTAGCAATAATTTATAAAGCGTTTAGGTTTTATTATTAAATAAAAACTAGTATTTATTTTTTATATTTTTATATTAGCTATATTAGTAAGCACTATTTTTAGCTTATTTAAATGTTTTAAGCTTTATAACGTTAACTATAAAAAAAGCATATATAATACTTATAAAAAAAACTATTATTTAAAAAAAGTTAGCTTTTTAAAACGCTATAGCTATTTTAATTACTATTAGCTAATATTATTTTTGCTATTTTACTTTAAAGTATAAATTAAAATAAGTTTATTAAATTTTTAAAAGTAATATTATTATAATATAGTTTTATAGCGCTAGCAAGCTAAGTTTTAAACTAAGCTTTAAAATAAGTTCTAAATTAAACTTTAAAATAAAAGTACTACTAGCACTAATATTAAAAGTAATAATATTTTTAAAATTACTATTTAAAAAAGTTAATATTTTTATATTAAAGCTGCTAGCTTAAATATTTAGTTTATTATTTACTAATAATATTAGCTATAGCTTTTTTTATAGTTAATATTAGTATAAAGCTTTACTTTTTTTTTTAACTTTAATAATTTAATATTTATAACCTTTTTTAAAATAAATATAAAGCAAACTTTTTTTTTAAAATTAAAAAGCTTATTTTTAAAAATATTAGCTTTAGTTTTAATAACTAAAAAATTGTTAGTTAATTTATTAAATAGCAAAGCTATATTTAAAGTTAATAACTAGTTTTTAATAATAGTATATATATATTATTTTTTAAAATAAACATTATTAATATAAATAACTTTTTTTAAGTTTAAAAAAATAGTATAGTTTATAGTATTATTTTTTTAATATTTTAATATAATATAAAACTTTATTTTTTTATTAAATATAAAAGCTTTTTTTAAAAAAAAATAAAAGCTACTAAATTTAACAATTTAAAAGTATATTAAATTTAAAAGTACTTTATATTATATTTTATATAGTATTTTATTTTTTAACTAAATAACTAAATAAAAGTTTTTTAAATATATAATAGTTTATATTAATATAAACTAATAATAAATATTAATTTTATTTAAAATAGCTATAATTAATAATTATTAAATAATATTTTTTAAAACTTTAATAGCTTTTTTAGCAATGTTATTTTATTAGTATTAATTTATAATAAAAAAAAATAAAGCTATTTTTTAATTTTAATATATAGTTTTAAAACTATTACTAGTAAAAGTTAACTTTTAGTTTAAAATAACTATATAGTAGCGTTATTTTAAACGTTTTTTTTAATTAAAAAAAGTTTAAAAAATTTTAAAAAACTTTAAAACTAATTTTATAAAAAATATTTAAATTATTTTAATAAAATTATTATAAATAACTACTTATTAAATAAACCGGTTATAGCTTATTATTTAGTTTGTTTAAATAAATATTTTAGCAAAGTTAATATATAATAATTTTAGCTTTTATATTTTTTTGTTATAAAAAGTTAATAAATAAAGTTAGGTATAATAATATAAGTTAATTAGCAATATATAATATATAAAACTAAAGCTTAAAAAAAAAGTAAAAATAAAATAAAGCAAAGTTAAAAATAGTACTTTTTATATATATTTTTAATAGTTTATAGCTATAGTATATAATAACTATTTTTTTTTTATAATATAAATTGTTTTAATTTATATAATTAAATTTTTTTGCTAAATTAACTAACTTTATATATTATTATAAAAAATAATATATATGCTAAAATTATTAATTATAAGCGTTTATTAATATATATTTATTATTATTTATTAATAGCTATATTTATTTATTAATATATATTGCTTTTATTATTATTTTTTATTTAATTTTATTTAATTTAGCTTATTTATATAAACTTAATTAACTTATTTACTTTTAAGCTTTTTTTTTTTTTTTTTTTTAGGTTTAATAATTTTTTTATTAATTTAAAAAATTTTATTTTTTAAATTTTGCTTTTTATGCTATTTATTGCTTTTATTTTATGCTTTTATTAGTTTTTTTTATTATTAACTTTGCTATTTTTACTATTATACTTTTTATTTTTTATAAATAAAAAATTTATACTAAAAACTATAAATATAATAAATATATTATATTTAAATTTATATTAAGTTTATTATATTGCTATATTTATATTAAGTATATATATATAGTAGCTTTATTAAACTATAGCTTTTTGCTTAAAGTTAATTGTTTTTTAAAAAACTTTAGCTTTTTATTTTATATAAGCTATTAAAAAGGCTATAATATTTATAAGCTTATAAATAGTTTTGCTTTTATTTTATTAATAAATAGCTATTAAATAATTAAGCTATTTATTATAGTATAATTTAATATAATTTAGTTAGCTAAATTATTTAAATAGTTATATTAGCTATTTAACTTATAGTATAAAAATTTTAATAATTTTAACTTGCTTATTATTTTTAATATAAAAAAAGTAAAAATTTAAAATATTTTGCTTTATTATTGCTAAAAAATTACTAGTATATAATTTTAGCTATTAAAAACTTTTATTTATTTTTTATTTATTTATTATATAGCTTTTAAACTAATTAGCAAAGTTTTTAAAATAAAAGTTAGTAGTATTATTTATATATTATATTATATTTATACTAACTTTATTAACTTTAAAAATTTTTAATTAAATATTAAATTTAAATTTTTTAGTGCTGCTTACTAATTATTTAAACTTTTTAGCTATTATTTACTAATGCTATAAATAAACTAAATTATATATAAACTATATTTAATGTTAATTTAAATAAAACTAATACTATTATATATAGTATTATTATATTTTAACTTTTTATTTTTAACTTTTAAACGCTAATTATATAGTATAAATATTAGCTATATATATTTTTATAGCAAAATATTATAAAGTATTTATTAAAAATTATAAAAAGCTAAAAAAAAATTTTATAAATTATTAAGCTTTATTAATAAATAAAAATATTTTAAAGTTTATATTAAATTAATTTTATTAATATTTTATATATAGCTTATTAATAAAGTATAATTTTTTTTAATTAAAAAATAAGTTTAATTTTTATTATATATATAAAACTTTATTTTTATTAATAATTTAAATTTTAAATAATTAAAAAAATAGTTAAAAAATAAATTTTTAAAGTTTTAATAATTAATTAATTATATTTTAGCTATATTTTAATTGCTTTTTTAGTTATAATTACTATTTATTTTTACTAATTTATAGTATTATTTTATAATTTTTATAATATATTAACTAAATATAAATAAATTATAAAAGTTTAATAATAATATAATATTATAAAGCTTTAATAAATATATTTTAATTAGCTTTTATAATATAATTACTACTATATAATATTATTATTAGCTATACTATTTTTTATATTTTTTAAATTTTTTAAAAACTTTAAAAGCTATAATATTAATAGCTAATATTTATTAGTTATATTTAATAAGCTAGCTAGTTTATTTAACTTTATAATATAATTTATTATTATATACTTATTTTTTTATAATATTTTTTAATTTTTATTTATTATTAGCATTTTTAAAGTTTAATATTAGTAAGCTATATAAAATTTTAATAGTTTAAAGTTTTAATAGCTATACTAAAAAAATATTATAAATTTAAATATATTATATTAAAAAAGTAAAATAATAAATTTATAAGCTAACTTTATTTACTACTTTAAAAAGCTTTATAAACTTAAATATTAGCTTTTAATTTTTAAATTTTAAATATTTAGTTAATAAAGTAATTATTTAGTTTATATTATAAAATATTAAAATATATTTATTATTATAGTTTTTTATTTATTTTTTAGTTATATTTTGCTATTAAATTGCTATTTTATTTTAAAAAGCTTATAATTTATTTAATTTATTATATATTATTAGTATTTTTTTTAAAGTAATATTATTTTTAACAAATAAATAAAATTTTAATATAGCTATATAAAGTTTTAAAAAATAATTTATAAATAGTACTATTAACTATTAAATTTATTATAAAAAAAGCTTAAAATAATAACTAAAAATAATTAGTTTATTAGCTATTAATAAATATTTTAAAATATTTTTTAATTATTTAGTTTATTTGTTTTATTTAACTATTAATTTAAAAATAAAATATTATTAAATATTTTTGTTTAATTTTTAAAAAATAATATAATTTAAACTAAAATTTATTAATAAATAGCAAATTTTTATTAAAAATTATTTTTATAAATAAACTATATTAATATTTAACTTTTTAATAAAATAAAATAGCTAATTTAGCTATAATTATTATAATAATAATAAAAAACAATAGTATTAATTTAATAAATTAATTAATAATAACTAATATAATATTTATTTTTTATTTTTTATAAAAAGTTTTAAATAGCTTAATAATAAAATTTATTAATAGCTTTTTTATAAATTTAATAAATAGTAATAAAATATTTAGTTTATTATATTTTTTATAATATTTTATTTTTATTTTAAAATATATTAAATAGCTTTTTATATAGTTTTAAATATTTTATTATATATTTTTTTAATAAAACTTTTATTATAATAACTTTTAAATTTATTATTAACTAAAATAACTTATTAAAAAATTATTATAATATAGCTTAAATAATTAAAAATAAATTAATTTTTTAATAAATATATAAACTTTATTTTTATATTATAATATTTAGCTTTTAATTATTTATTATAATATTATAATAAATCTTTTAATAATTTGCTTTATAATTTAATAATATTTTAAATTTTTATATTATATTTTTAATACTAGTTTTTAAAAGCTTTAGCTTACTATTAAATTTAAAAAACTTTTAATATAAATAGTTATTTATATATAATAATATATAATTATTTAAACAAAAATAGTTTAAATTAAAAATAAATATATTATATATAATTATTTAATAAAAACTTAAAGTAATTTATTTTAAATAAATATATAAGCTATTTTTATTTTTTTTTTAAAGTTAATAATAATTTTGCTTTTTTATATATATATTTTATATAATTAAATTTTTATAATAAAAAATTAGCTTTATTTTTTATATTTTTTTTATATTTAATTATAAAGTTAAAAAAAGCTAAATATAAATATTAATATATTTGCTAGCTATTTAATTTAAATATTTTTATAAATATTTATAAATTATTATAATTTATTAAAACTTTAATAAATAATTAGCTATTTTATAAATAATATTATTAATATTTAAAACAAACTATTATTATAAGCATTTTTTAATTTAATATATTATATTTTAATTTTAGCTTAATAAATATTTAAAAATAAAACAATATAAACTTTTAAAATTTTTATTTATTTTTTTAAAATAAATTTTTTATTAATATTATTTTAAAAAAATTAATTTTTATTAATATTTTTTTTTAAAATTAAAATAGTTAAAAAAAATAATATTTTTAAATATTTTTTTAAGCTTTTTAAAAGCTTTTTATATTAAAATATTTAATAAAATTTAACTTTTTTTTTATTTTAAATTTATTTTATTTTAAATAATAATTTAATAATATAATAATTTAAAAAAACCTTTTTATAAAATAATAATAAAAGTTATAAAATTTTAAAAATTATTATAGTTTTAAATAAAAACTAAAAAATAGCTAGTTTATAATAATATAAATACATTTAAAATTTATTTTAATATTTTTTTTAAAAATAATATATTTAAAAAATTTAATTTAGTTTTAATAAAAATAACATTTTAATAGTTTAATATATAAGTTTACTTTTTAAAGCTTTTTAATAATATTTTAAATATATTTTATATAAAATTTTTTATTTATTAAAAAAATAAATATATTATTTAAATATATAAAATAATAAATATTTAAAAAATTATTAAATACTTTTTATATATAGTTTTAAAAAATAGCTAAAATATTATATAAACTTATAAATATTATTAAAAATTTATAATAACTATAATATATTTAAAAAGCTATTTTTTTTTATTTTTTATTTATAGCTAATAATAAATATTTTTAAAATTAATTTTTAAAAATATAGTTATTTTTAAAAGTTTATTTAATATTTTTAAAATAAATAAAAAAATAAAACAATTTTTAATTATAATATAATTAAATTTTTTATAATTAATATAAAACTTTAACTTTTTATTTTTTTTTAGTATAAATAAAATTAATATATTAGTAAAATTTTTTAACTTTTTAATTTTATTGTTTTTTATTATAAATTTAAACTATTTTTTAACCTTTTATAGCTTATTTTAAACTAATAAATATATTAAATAATAAAATATTAAAATATTATTTTATAATTTACTTATTAAATTGCTTTTTTTAAATTTAAAAAAAATATTTATATATTTATATTTAAAAAATTTAAATAAGTTTTAAAACTTTAATAAAATATATTTAAATTTAATATAATTAAAATTTAAAACAATTTTTTTTAGCTATAAAAGTTTAAATAAAATAATAATAGCTTAATAAAATTTTTAATTATAATAAACTTTTATAAATTAATAAAATATTAATAATTTAAAATTTTTAACTTTTAATTTAAAAAATTATTAATTTTTAACTAAATTTAATATAATACTTTTTTTTTAAAAAATTATTTAAAATAATAGTATTAAACTATTTTTTAATTATAAATTTTATATAATTATAATATATATATATTTAAATTTTTAAACTATATTATATTTATTAATAAATTTATAAATAATTTAATAAATATTATATATAATTAATTTGCTTTTTATAGTATATTATAAAACTAAAATATAATATAAAGCTTTTTTAAGCTTATTTTTAAAAATAAAAATATAGCTAATATAATTATATTTAATATATAAATTAAAATTAGTATATATTTTTAATAGTAATATTTTAAAACTTAAAATATAAATTTAAATTTAAATATAAAACTTATATAAAATAAAAATATAAAACTAATAAATTAGCTTAAGTTTTATTTTTAAAACTAAATTTATTATTTATTTTTTTATTAATTAAATTAAAACTATAAATTAAAAAGTTTTATATTATTATAATATATATATTTTTTTTAATTAATTTATATTTTTTAAATTTTTTGTTTAGCTTTTTTTTTAATAGCTTTAAATAATTATAACTTAAATAGCTATATTTATTATAATTAAAATATTATATTTATAATATTTAATTTATTTTTAATTTAAAATTATTTTAAATTATCTTTATTAAAGCTATTAATATATTATTAGTTATATTTTTTAGTATATTTTTAAGTTTTAAAAATAATTTTTAGTTTTAAAATATAATTTAAACTATTTATTATTTTAATATAAAATTAAAATAATAGCTTTATAAAAGTTAGCTATATTTTTAGCTATAGCTTTATAACTAAAGTTTTTAAAATATAATAATATTTTATTAGCTATTTTTTTTTTAATAATAAATAGTTTTTATATTAGTAAACTATTTTTAAAGTTAATTTTTAAAAAATTTAAATTTATTTTATTAATTTAGCTATTAAAATATTTTTTATTATATAATAATAGTTTATTAAAAAAATTTTTTAAATAAATATTTTATAAACTTTTATTTTTTAATAGCTATATTTACTATATTTTTTTTAGTATTTAATAATAAGTTATAAAAATTTATAATATTTTTTTATAAAAATTTAAATAGTTTTTAGTAATAAAATATAGCTTTTTTATTATTAGTTTTATAAATATTTTAGTTTTTAATTTAAATTAAATAATAATTAAACTATTTAAAATATTAATTAAATAATTAATATATTATTTTTAATTATTTATTAATATTAGCTTTAAAATATATTAATTAATAAATAAATATTTTAGTTTATTTAATAAAAGCTTTATAATTTATTTAATATTATTGCTTATTTATTATATTTTTACTTTTAAAAAAACTATAATATTTATTTTTATAAGCTTAGTTTATTTTATTAATTATATATATTATTTAGTATAAAAAGTTTTTAAATTTATATTTAAAGCTTTTAAAAATAAATTATAATTTATTTTTTTATTTTATTTATTTATTATAAATAAAAAATATTAATAAATATATATATTTAAATTAAATAAATTAACTAAAATTTAAATTATTATTTATATATAAATTACTTTTAAACTAGTTTTAATATTTATTTAAATATTTTTTATAAAGTTTTTTATTAAAAAAATTATTTAAATTTAAAAAAGCTAAGTTTAAATTTTAGTTTTATAAAAAAATATAAAAAATAATAAGTTTAAAGTTTTTTTAATTTTTATATTTTATAATTTTTTTATTTTTTAATTTTATTAATAAATTTACTATAAATATAGCTTTATTTTATAAAATATATATATTTATTATAGTTTTAAATTATTATTTAAAATTAAAAATATATATTATTATAAAATTATATTTTTATTAAAATATTATTAAAAGTTATAATTATTTAAAAAAACTAGCTAATATATTTAATAAGTTTAATAGTTATAAAAAATTTAGTTAATAAAGTTAATTTTTTTTTATTTTAAAAAAGTTTTAGTTTTTTTTTATTAATAATTTAATTGCTTTAATAATAGCTTTTTATTTAATATTTTATAGCGCTATATTAATAACTATTATAAATAACTTTAAAATAAAAGCTTTAAAATTGTTATAAAAAGTTAATAAATAAAGTTAAATATAATAATAAAAATTAATTAATAATATATAATATATAAAATTAAAGCTTAAAAAAAAAGTAAAAATAAAATAAAGCAAAGTTAAAAATAGTACTTTTTATATATATTTTTAGTAGCTTATAGCTATAATATATAACATTTTTTTTATAAGTATTTTTTATAAAAGGTTTATTTTATTTTATTTTTAATATAAATTTTATAAAAATAATATTTTTATATAAAAAAAATTTTAATTAAACATTTTATTAAATTTTTAAGCTTTAATTATTTAAAAATTTAAAGCGTTTATATTAAACTTATATTTTTAAATTAAAAAAAATATAAATATAAAGTTTTATATTAAAAGCAATAATATTTATATTATTACTAAAAATATTAACTAAATATAAACTATTAATAGCTTTAATAATAAAAAAACAGTTTTTGCTTTTAATACTAAAAGCTTTATTTTATTAAAAAAAAAACTTTGCTTTTTTTTTAATAGCTAAAAAATAAAAATAAAGTTTATTTTAGCTTTAAAGTAATAAGTAATATTATAAAAAATTGTTTTTTTTTTTAGCTATTAATTATTAAAATATATATATAGTTTTTAATTTTTTTAAATATAATTATTTTTTTTATTTTTATAATTTTAAAACTAGTATATTTTTTAGTATTTAAAAAGCTATTATAATTATAAAAAAAATACTAACTATATTTAAAATTTATAATATAAACTATTTTTAGCTAGTTAGCTAAATTTTTATTTAAAAAGTTTTTAAAGTTTATAAAACTAAGTTTTTTTAAAGTATTAACTATTTAAAAATTTTTTAAAACATATTAAAAAAAGCTAATAGTATTTATTATAAAGTTTATATTAGCTTTAAATATTAAAGTTAAAATATTTAGTTTAAAAGCAATAATAAAAATAATAATATTAGCTTTAAAGTTAATAATAATAAAAATAAAATTAAAATTTATAAAAATAAATTAAAAAGTAATAAAAAAATATTAGTAATAAAAATAGCAAAAAACTTTTTTGTTTTTTTTTAGTTTTTTTATTTTTTTTTTTATTTTTTTTTTATTTTTTAGCTGCTTATTTTTTTTGCTACCTTTTAAAAGCTAAATATAAAAACGCTTTAAAATATTTAAGCATTAAGTAATTTTTATTATAATAACTATAAAAGCTACTTTTAAACGCTAAAAAAAAATTTATGTTAGCTTTTTTAAACTGCTAGCTTTATTATTTTTATTAAACTATTAAAACAGCTTTATTAAAAATTACTACTACTTTTATTATAGCATTTTATTTATTTTTTTTAAATATAATATTATATTATTAATAAAAAGCAATAAAAAATATATTAAATATAAGTTTAAATAAATTAAAAAATTTATTAATAAAAATAAACTTTATAATAAAGCATATTTTATTAAATTTTAAAAGCTTATTATAAATAGTTTTAAGTTTAATAGCTAATTTAGTTATATTATTATTATATATTTATTATACACACGTTATAATATAGTAAATAGCTCGGTATATAGGCAAAACAAAAGCAAAAAGGGTATAGCAACAATAGGAAAAGTTAATAGCTTAAAAAAAAAAAAAGACTAATTTTTTTGTACGGCTAACTATAGCTATATATATAAACAAACAAACTAGCTATAGGCTAGTGTTTGTGCTAAGGCTATAAGGTTAAAACACTTGTGCTTATAATAATTATTTTTTTTTATTTAATGGAATTAACCTAATTTAGCAGAGTATAAAAAATCGAAAGCTTTTTAAAGCTTATTATTATTTCCGGCTAAACATAAGATAAAATTTTATATATATATATAATAAGCTAGCATATATATAGCTTTAAATATAATTTGCTTATATATTAAACTTAGTTTACTATTATATTATTGCTAGTTAAATATTATTTAGCTAGAATATATAAGGTAGCTTTATATATTACTAAAGCATAAAACACCCAGTTAAGCTTTAAAATAATAACTATTTATATAAATATATAAATAGGTTATGTTTTAAAAGTAATATACTAAACTAATAGTAATATTATTAGCCTAGGTATAATAGTACTTTTTAAATAACTTAGAAAACTAACTACTTTATGCGGCAATTTAACCTTATAAAGAATACAAATTCTATACGGTACTAAAACAAATAGGACCTTTAGGTATAAGCCAACCCCAATAAAAACATAGACTGCATATAAAGCATATAAAAATAAACGAGGTAAATATAATTAGTGAACGGCTAAAAATATACATTTACTAAAAGAACTACCTTTATACAAAGAAAAATAGGTCGATAGCTTTCTTTTTAGCTACGGACCTTAAAACCTTTATAACGCTTTTAATATAAAACCGAAAACACAATAAAACAGTAATAGGATAAGATAAATATAAAAACTAGAACTAATAAACAGAAGATTAAAAGATTAAACAAACTGCTTTAAGCATTTAAACCTCTAGTGCGTTTTATTGCTATAACGCTTGCAAAACATAATATTGCTAGCTTTATTTTAACGAATGCTATTGTTTAAAGGCTTTAATAGCTTTAGGTTTTATATAATAAGCTTTATAGTTAGCTTTACAAACAGTTTAGCTATTAGCTTAATATTATACTTTTTTTATTTTTAGTTAAATTTAATAAGCTTTATAAAAAAGGATTTTTATAGCTTTAGTTTTAAATTATAACTGTTTTATAAATAAAACTTTAGTAAAAAAAAAGCAAAAAAATACTTAGCTAACTAATTAACTTTAAAATTTTAATTATAATTATAGTTATACTATAATAAGTTATAGTAGTAAATAGTAGCTTAAACTATACTTTTTTATATACTAAAAAGTACTACTAATTAGCTTTTAAATTTAGTATAAAAGAAATTTATTAGCTTTATATAATAAAATTATATGCTAGCTGTTTATAAATATTATTTATTTTAATTTTTTAAAAACTAAAAGTAATTATTAAAATTTTAAAAGTATTGCTAAAAACTTTACTATATAAATTTTAACTGCTTTATAATATAAGTATTATAATAACTAACATTTTTAATAATAGTAAATATTTATTATATAAATAAAAGCTAGTTACTATAAATTTGCTTTATTTTTATAAAATTATTGTTTTTTAATTGCTATATATAGCAATTTTATAAAAGTTAGTAATAGTTATTTATTTTAAATATTATAAAGTTAATTTAATAATAGTTTTTTTAGTATTTTTTAAAAGCATTATTAAAAGCTTTTTATAAGTTTATTAACTACTTATTTTATTAGCAAAAAGTATATTATAATAAAAAAAACTTAATAAACTATTTAAAGTTAATATTATATTTTAAGTTTAATTTATTGCTATTTTGCTAGCGCTTTAAATATAGCTTGTTGTTTTAAAAAGCAGTAAGCTAGTATTTTAAAGCCTACATTTATTCCGCTAATTCGATCTAGCGCTAAAAGGCCTAAATATTCGCTTTTATAGCCATTATACTAGTAATAAAATCCGTAAACGTAGTTATTATATAGGTAGCTAAAGGGTAAAAGCTATTAATATTGTTATATACACGTTATAACACAGTAAATAGCTAAATATACAGGCGAAACAAAGGCGAAAAAGGTACGGCAATAATAGGAAAAGTTAATAGCTTAAAAGAAAAAAAAAAACTAATCCTTCCTTATAGCTAACTACGGCTATATATATAAACAAACAAACTAGCTATAGGCTAGTATCCGTGCTAAAGCCACAGGGTTAAAACACCCGTGCCTATAACAATATTTTTAAAGTAGTACTATTTTATTTATAAATTAAAAACTAAAAAGTAGTACTATTTATTAGCTTAAAGCTATTAGAAATTTTAATTTAAATTAATTTAATAGTATTAAAAAAAATTAGCGCTATATATTAAACTATAAAACAAATATTAAACTTTAGCTAGTTTTTAATAATAATATAAGCTTTATTTTATTTGTTTTTTTATATATTAATTTATTTGTTATAGTTATTTATATTTTTATTAATATATTAAACTAAATATTAAGCTTAAAACTTTTTAAATAAAAGTTTTTTATATTTTTAAATTAATAAATAATTAGTTATTTTTTTAATAAATATAATATAATCCTTTAAAAACTTTATTTTAAATATTATTACTAAACTTATTACTTTAGTTTTTAAGCTTATTTTGCTTTTTTTATTAAAATATTTTTAAATAGTTTTTAATTATTAAAGCTTTTATATTTAAGTTAAAAATAAAAAATAAAGCTTTTAGCTTATATAAAACAACTAGCTAATAAAAAATTAACTAAGTAAACTTAAATAATAATAAAACAAAAAATATATTTTAAAAAATAATAACTTTAAAACTAAAAAAATTTAAATTGTTTAAAAAAAAAAATATAAATTATAAATTTAATAAAAAATTACGCAAGTTTTTTAAATAATTTAATAAAAAATTACTATTATATTTAGCTATATTTTTATTAGTAAATAAATTAGCTATTAAAAAATTTAACTTAGTAATAAAATAAAAAAATTATTTTTATTAAAAAATTTAATAAATAATAAATAAAAAAAAAGCTTTACTTTTAAAAAATATTAGCCTATATTTAATACTATTTTAATAGCTATTTAATAATATATAAAAAAAAAAATGCTTTAATTAAAAGGTTAAAACTTTTTATTATTTAAAAATTTAAGTAGTAAAAAAAAAAAACTTTTTTTTTAAGCTTAATATATTTTAGCTAAGTTTAAAAATTTATATAACTAATAATTTAGTTTTTATTAGTGCTAAAAATTCTAGTAGCTAGCATACTAAAGCGTTAAATATTAATATTAGTTATTAAATAAAAGGCATTTTTAATAAATTGTTTGGTATATTATTTTATAAATTAAATAATGTTTATAATATTTTAATAAATTAGTATAATATTTTCGTTTGCTTTAATAGTTTAATAAAAATAAGTTAAAAAATAACAAATAAAATATATAAATAAAATTAAAAAGTAACTTTAAAAATTAGTTAATAGTATTAAGTAATTAATAGCTATTAGCTTTAAAAAAATAGCTTATAAAAAGCATAAAATAACGTTTAAATAATAAATAATATAAATAAGCTGTTTTAAGCTTATAACTTATTAAAAAAAGTAAAATATTTACTTAAAAGTAAAAAATAAATATATTTAAAATAAAAAGTAAAAAGTTAAATAGTATAATAGCGTACTATTAGGTAAGTGGTCAGGCTGGAACTTGAACTAGTTACCTTTGTAGGTGGTGCGTGCCGCACGCACGAACACGTGCGCGCGGGCCACTGTGCCACAGGCTTCGTAAGGGCCCGTGCGCCGCGCTATTGCGCATTTAATAAGCCTTGTAGTATATATACAAATATAATAGCAAATAGCCTTACAATAAAAAAGTATATATATAAATAAAGCTTAAAGTTATAGCTGCTATATATATTATATTTTACTTTTTAAATAGTTTATTTTTTTTATAATATAAAAATATTAATATTTAAACTATTTAACTTTATTAGTATTTATAATAATAAACTATTTTATTTTTTTATTGTTTAAAAAAATAATAACTTTTTTAATAAAATTAAATTAAAACTAAATTAATAATATAATAGTTTATAAAAAACTTAACAAAAAAACTATTATAAAAGCAAAATAATAGGTATATTTTAATATTAATATATTATATAATATAATATTTTGTTTTAACTTTTAATATAAAAAAAATAATAACTTATAATAATAATTTTTATTAATTTATTAAATATTAATTAAGCAATATATTAAAAAAAATTAAAATATTATTATTATTATAAAATAAAATATAAAATAAAAATATAATACTATAAAGTTTAAAATAAATAAGCTTAATAAAAATAGCTATAAATATTACTAAATAGTAATATATTTTTTATTAAAAAAAAGTAATTTTATTATAATATAAAATAATAATATTATAAAAAATATAATAAGCTATTATAAAAAAATAGCAATATATTTTTTTTTAAAAAATAAAAAGCTTTATATGCTTTTTAAGCTAATAATTAAAAATAAATATACTAAATAGTTATATTTTAATAGTTTATTTACTAAAGCTTAATTTATTAAAATATATATAAAAAATTTTAACTAAATATTTTAAAAGTTTAAAGCAAATAAGTTTGTTTTATTAACTGCTTATAAAGTTATATTAAATTTATATAAAATTACTATAGTTTTAAATAAAAATAATTAATAGATTAATTTTTAAGTTTATAAGTTTAATATTAAATTTAATAAAATTTATAACTTTACTAGTAGTAATAAATATATTTATTAAAAAATAAAACTTTAAGCTATTAAAAAAAAAGCAAATATATTAAAAAACAAACTAATAAAACTAGCTAAGCTAATTATTATAAAATATATAGCGCTAGAATTATTAGCAATAAATGCTTTTTTTTTTTATTAAAAGAACTTTTTAATATTTTTATTTTTAAAATAGTAAATACTAATTATAAAAAAAACGCTTTTTTATTTTTAAAACGTATTAAAAAAAACATATAAAAATTAAATAAAATAGAATACTTTTTTATTTTTACTAATAATAAACTAAAGCTTAATAAATTAAAAATATAATTTAAGTATTAATTTTTATTATTTAAAAAAAAGCTAGCTAAAAACGCTAATTATTTTATAAATAAAGTTAAAAAAATAAATTATATTATTAGTTATATAAAAAAAACTATATTTAATAATATTATTAACTTTATTATTAATAATTATAGTAGTATACTAATTTTATAAATATATTAAAAAATATTTAATTATTTTTATATTTATTATTATAATTTAAATAAATATAAAAAAATATAAATTATTTATAAAAATTTGTTTATAAAGCTATTAATAAAGTTTATTAATTTTAATATTAAGTTTATTTAATTAGCTAGTTAATTATATATTAATTTTAAAAACTATAAATAAAATATATATAATAAGTTATTAAAAAAATTAAATAAACTATTAGTATAAAAATATAAAAATTTAGCTATTATTTTTATTAAATATTATAATAAAGTTTAAATTTTAAACTATTAATAGTATAAAAACTTTATAGCTAGTTATATTTATAAAAAAAATAAAAATAAAAATAAAGCTAATAATAAAAAAAATTAATTTAACTTAATAATACTATAACAAATATATTTAACTTTTAGTATATTTAATTATAATAATATAAATTTATAGTAATATTTAAAATATTATAAAATAGCTATAATAAAAACTATAAACAATAATTAAAAAGTATATATTAAGCTAATATTTAAATAAGCTAAAATATTTATTATTAAAGCTTAATGTTTTATTTATTATAAAATAAGCTATTATAATAATAAATATTTATTAAAAACTAAATATAAACATATAAATAATAATTATATTAATATTATTTTTATAAAAGTAATAAACAAAAACTATATTTTTTAGCAAAACTTTAAAGTAAATTTATTAAAAAATAGTACTTAAAATAACTAAACTTTTTTTTTAAGCTTATTAAAATATTAATACTAAATATAAATAAATATAAAAAGTTACTATTTAATTTTTTAAAAAAATTTTTAAATAAAAACTTATTTTTTATATAATATATTATAGTAAATAATAAATTTATTTTAATTATTATATATTTTATTAATATAAAAACTAATATATATTTTTTTATTAATATATTTTTTATATAAAAAATATTAAAATATTTATAACTTAAATAATTAATAAAATTTTAATTATTTTTAATTGTTAAATATAATAATAAGTTAGTTTAAACTATTAATATAATATTAAAAGCTTATTTTTAAATATAAAAGCATATTATTAATAATATTTTTTATTAGTACTAAATATAAAGTATAATATTATTATAAGCAAAAAGTTTTTTAAATACTATAATATATTAGTTAATTTATAATAAAAACGTTTGTTTTTTTTAAATAATTAGCAGCTAAAATATTATAGCTATAATATTTTTATAAACTATATTAATAAAGTTTTAATAAACTTTATATATTAAAAAAATATAAAACAATATAAAAAATTTATAAAACAAAAAAATAAAAAGCATTAAAATAGTTATATAAATTAAAAGCGCTATATTATAAAAGCAATTTTAAATTAAATATAAAATTATATTACTAAATTAAAAAATATAAAAATAAAAGCTTTTATAAAATTTTTTATATTTTTTTTTTTATATAAAACGCTTATAATATTTTAACTTTTTAAAATATAATTTAATATATATACCTTTTAAAAAAAATAAAATATAAACTAAATAAAGCATTTATTTAATAAAAAAAACTATAAACTTTTATTAACTTTTAAACTTTATATATAAATAATAAATTAATTTAAAAAAAAATACTATTATATAATAAATAAAAAAAATATTATTTTTAATAAAACGTTATTAATTAGTATAAAATATAACTAATTTTAATTATAACTATTAGTATAATATTTTATTAAATAATTATAAAATATTAAAATATTATTATATATAATATTATTATATTATATAAAATTAATAAAATTATTAAATAAAAAAAATATAAATTGTTTATAAAAAATAAAAAAAAGTTATATTAAAAAGTTTATAAAATAATTTTAAAATAATACTATAAATACTTTAATATATTTAATAAAGCAGCATTAAATAAGCTATTATTATAATAATTTAAAATAAACTATTATATTATATTTAATAAACTTTTTAAATTGCTAAAATATAGTATATTATATAAAATATTATTAAAAAAAATAAAAGCTTGCTAAAAATATATTAAAAAAAATCTGCTTAAAAACTTTATTAAACTTATAAATATATTATAAATAGTATTAATTCTTTTTATAATAAAAAAAATAAATTATTATATTTTTATATAAACTATTAAAAATTAAACAATATAATATAAAAAAATTAATATTTATTATTTTTAGTAAAAAAAACTTTAATATAATTATTTAAAGCTAAAATTTTTTTTAAAATTAATATATAGCAAGCTTTTTATTAAATATATATTACTAAAAAAAATAAAAAGTTAATAGCTTTTTAAATAAAATATAAAACCTATTAATTTAAAGTTTTACTATTTAAGCTAACTAATAAACCTTTTATATTTTAAAAGTTTATTAATAATATATTATATAAATATTTTAATATTTTTTATACTATTTATATTAATAATATATTAATTTATTTTAATAATAAATTAAAATATAAATAGTATATTAATAAAGTTTTAGCTTATTTATAAAAAACAAAGTTATAAGCTAACTTAAAAAAGTATAAATTTTATATTATTAAAACTAAATTTTTAAAATTTATTATAAATATTATTAGTATTAAAGTAAATTTAACTAAATTAAAAATTATTTAATATTAAAAACTATTAGTAGTTAATAAAAAAGCTTATTTAAAAAAAGTTTGTTTATTTTTTAAATTTTATAACTTTTATTATTAATTTATTAAAAAATATAAATATATTGCTAAACTATTAATAAATTTAATTTATATTAATATATTATTAGATTAAACTAAAACTTATTAAACAATGTTTAAAAAACTACGCTAAGCGCTTTTATAAACTTTAGTATTAAAATATTTTTTATATAAAGCTAAAACTAAAATAAAAATAAACGCTTAAAATAAAGTTGCAGCTAAAGTATTAATATAATATAATAATAAAAATAACTTATAAAAACTTATAGCGTTTTATTTTAAAACTTTATAAAAAATAAAATTAAACTTTAAAATTTATAATAAAAAAATACTAGCAGTAATTAAAAAGTTATTTTATTAAAAAGCTAAATTAACTAAGCTATAGTAATAATAGCTATTTATTATAATTATTAATTATATAGTATTAAAATATTTTAGTATAAAATAAATATTTAACTTATAATAAGCTAATTAAGCAAAATTTATTTTTTAATATTATTTTATTATTATTTATTGTTTAAGCTTTAAAAATATTATTATAAATATATTATTATATTTAAAAAAAACTTAAAAATATAAAAGCAAAAAAAAAACAAACAATAAACTATTGTTTTGTTTAAACCAGTATTATATATTAAAATAACTAATATAACTAATATAACAATAGTTTATATATTAAAAATATAATGCTATTATTATTGTTTAATATAATATTAATAAATATAATATTAAATGCTAATTATTATAATAAAAAATTATAAAAATATAAATAATAAGCAAAAAGCAATAAAAACTTTAATTAAACTATATTAAAAAATTTGTTACTATATAAAAGTAAGCTAGTAGTATTTAAAACAAAAAACTTTTATATTTATATAATTAAAAAAGTATATATATATTTAATAACTATTTATTTTAAATATAAAAAAATTTAATATTTAGTAATATAAAAATATTAATAGCTAAAAATATATAGTAATATAAAATAATATATTGCTAATTATTATTATTAATTAGCTAAAATATTTTATAATAAAATATTAAAACTATTAACTTTATTATTAATGTTTAACTATTTATAGCAATATATTATAATTAATTTTAAAAGTTTTTTAGCTAATAAATTAAAATATAATATAGTTTTTTATATAATAAATTATTTATTTAAGCTAACCTAAATAACTTTTTGCAAAAATAATATAACTATATATAACGCTATAAAAATATATTATTAAAGCTTTTATTAATTGTTTAGCTAGCTAAAGTTATTTATTAATAATTATAAATTTTAATTTATTGCTAACTTTATTAATAAACTATTAAAAATTTATAAAATATAATTAAACTTTTTTTTTATAAGCTATAAATAAACTATAAAGCAAATTAAAATTATATATTAATAGTTTAATTAATAATTATATTTTTATATTAACTATTTTTAAAATAATTAATTAAAAGCTATATTAGTTTTAAATATAATATAAATATTTTTATTTTATAATTTTTTAAAAAAGTTATTATTTAAAAAAGTTATTATAAATAAGCTTATAAAAATAACGTTTAATTAAAAGCTATAAACTAAAAGCTTATTTAATAAAATAGTTTAAAAACGTTTAAACTATAAAAAAGCTTAAACATTTGCTTAGTACTAATAAAAATATATAAAAATAGCATAATAATTAGTTAAAAAAAGCTAGCAATAAATAATAAATTAAATAAACAAACATTATTAATAGCTTAATTTTAATATAAATAACTAAGTATATATTTTTTGCAAAAAAAAAAAATAAACTAATTAACTTAATAATAAGCTTAATTATTTAATAATAAAATAACTTTATAAAATTATTAGTATAATAGCTTTTAATTTTAATACTTTTATATTAAAATTGCTTAATATTTAGCAAAAAAGCTAATAGTTTTATATTAACTATTTTTATAAATATTTAAATAACCTAATAGTAAAGTTATAAATTTTAACTTTATTAAAAAAAAATAAAAAGTAAAAAAAGTTTTATTATTTTATATTAAAAAAAAGCAATTATATTATAAAATATAATAAAAAAGCTAAAAATATAACAATATTTAGTATTTTATAGCAAACCTTTAAAATTTACTAATTAAACTTAAAAAGTATTATAATAAAAACTTAAATATAATAAGTTTATTAAAGCGTTTATTATAATAGCTAAAAGCTATTAAAAAAAATAAGTTTAAAAAATTTTATAAAAATAACAATAAAGCAAAAATAACAAAACTTATTAAATTATAATAATAATAATAAAATAAATAAGCTAAACTTATATATTAATTTAGTTAATAAGTTACTATAATAATAATTAACTATTAATATAATTAAAAAGTATTAAAAATTAAAAGTTTTTATATATTAACTAATTATATATACTAAAGGTATTTTTTTATTATTTAAAAATATTAACTTTTAAAAAAGTTATATATTTAAATTTTTATATATATAATTAACTACTATACTATTTTAATTTATTAAGCTTTAGTATTATATATTATAATAAGCTTAATAAAATTTTATACTTTTTTATACCGGTACGCTACTATTTTTTTTATTTTTAAAGCTTAAAATAAGCTTTTATAAAAAAAAGAAATTATAATAGCGTATTATTAAATAAGTAGTTAGGCTAAAACTTAAACTAGTTATTTTTATAGGTAGTATATGCTATATATACAAACACGTGCGCACGGGCTACTATGCTACAGGCCTTGTAAGGGCCCGTGCGCTACGCTATTTTGCATTTAATAAGCCTTGTAGTATATATATAAACATAATAGCAAATAGCCTTACAACAAAAAAGCACGCATACAAATAGGGCTTAAGGTTGCGGCTGCTACGCATATTATATTTTACTCTTTAAGTAGTTTATTTTTACCACAATATAGGGATATTGGTGTTTGAACCATTTAACCTTATTGGTATCCGTAACAAATAGATGATTATAGGGATCTAGCATATATATATAAACAAATAGGCTAACAGGGGGCTGGAGTAAAGTACCCAGCCTCCCTATTTTAACAGTTTAGCATAGTTAAGACCGCATTAAACTTGCTTGTTAGCTGATTTGCTCAAATTCTTATCCTAGACAGCGTACACTCCCTATTAGAAAGGGCATGCCATATTCACTTACCCCAGGGCACATAACCAACCCAGGCCCCTGCCCTGGCCCTGGATACACACGACCTTGCAGCTCAATCCCGTCAATAGTCTGGAATTTTGTTTCGTAGTACGACATATTGTTTGATGTTAATTGAATCGCTTAGATAAGAAGCAGGCTGAAATGGGAACCCAAATAAACGGAATATCATGAAAAAGCAGCGCAGTGCCTATGTCACCCGCCAAGAATGTACCACCGTTATGAACGCTCGCAGCACAATGTGCCAAGACTTAGGTGGGATGAGAGCTGCAGGTGAGGTGAGAAAGGGTGAGAAAGCTGGTGTATGCAGGATTCTTACGTCAGATGCATAACACAGACCAACAGCACAACCACAATGACACGCGCATCACCAAAACATCAAGCTAAGCTGCTATTAGTATTGGTCTATGAAGAAGCTTACTAGGGATATTTCGTCTATGTTTGGTTAGCTGTGCAATGTGACGATACTTCCTAGAAGTCTCAGGCCCGACAAATGTTGGAACACACGGTATCTGTTATTTCAACTAGCCATGTTTATTAATACGAAAGCTAAAGCAACAAATTATGGATTGTGCTATCTATGCTGATACATATCGTACGACACTTGGAAACAATTGCTTCTATGGCACATACTCTAACTACCACTCCCGTTGCTTTCGAAGCATCAAGAGCTTCAACCATGGAAGAAACCCAGATTCCCATTGCCGTCATTGGCCTAGCATGTCGACTACCAGGAAAGTGCAACACTGTTGAAGAGTTCTGGAAACTATTGATCGAGGGCAGCATTGCAGGAACCGACCCCCCTCCTTCAAGATTTAACATCAAAGGTCACTATGACGGAAGCCTGCGACCATGGACAATGAAATCACCAGGCGGAATGTTCATTGACTGTGACCTCAGGAATATTGATGCAGGCTTCTTCGGGCTCTCCCAGGTAGATGCTGTGTCAATGGACCCTCAGCAAAGGCAACTTCTCGAGGTGGTTTACGAAGGACTTGAGAATGCTGGGTTGTCACTTGAGAGTATCAAATCAAGATCTTTCGGCTGTTTTGTTGGATCATATGCTTCAGGTAATTCCTGTCTCGTTATCCTATGTCAGAGATCATAGGCCACGAGCTGACCTGTTTCTATAACAGATTATAGTGATATTCAGACGAGAGACCCAGAAGACAAAACACCAAGCTTTACTGTTGGTAATGGCCGTGCTATGCTGAGTAACCGCATAAGCCATTTCCTGGATATCAAAGGGCCGAGGTACATGCTGTAATTCCTACTAAGCTCCCACACGAGTTCCACTGACTGCTTATTAGTATGACGATCGATACTGCCTGTTCTGGTAGTTTGATCTCATTAGACCTTGCATGTAGGTATCTTGATACTGGCGACGCAGATGGGGCAATAGTAGCTGGCTGCAACTTATACATGAGCCCAGAGCATAATATGGATCAACAGTAAGTACATCAATTTCTATTTTTCTCCATCTAGGTTGTAGATTGCTTCAATCTAAAAGGGTACGTCGTGGGGTTAGAGTGCGACGAAAACAAGGGTAACACAAACGCACCACGCACGTTCATTGGTAAGCATGGGCCTTATCCGTACTTGAGGTCTTTGCCTGACACGCAATTCGGGAATACGACATGGACAAACTGGAGTGCTGTGTGCTATGCCGCAACAGCAGGTCATCTATTGTTTTTATGAGAATGATACTCCGTGTCATTAGTGCTACCTTTTCTAACGTAATGTTATCAGTGCTATGAGCTCGGCTGCCTCGCCTACTGGTAGGTGTTGGACATTCGATGCAAGAGCTGATGGTTATATTAAAGCCGAGGCGATTAACACGCTTATTTTGAAGCGCCTAAATGATACTGTCAGGGATGGGGATCCTATAAGAGCAGTTATTCGCGGCACGTCCACCAACAGCGATGGATGGACTCCAGGGATTGCGAGTCCCAGCGCTGCAGCCCAAGAGATCGCAATCCAAAGGGCGTACCAGAGGGCGGGCATCTCAGAGCTTGGCAACACCACATACTTGGAATGCCATGGCACTGGCACCTTGGCTGGTGACCCTATTGAGTGTAACGCCGCTTCTCGAGTGTTTGCTGCATCAAGATCTGACCAAAACCCGCTCCGAATAGGTTCAGTTAAGAGCAACATTGGTCATTCTGAACCGGCAGCTGGTATTTCTGGCATGATAAAAGCCATCTTAGCGGTTGAGCGTGGAATGATTCCTGGAAACCCAACATACAGTACCCCGAACCCAAAAATTGATTTCCACAAACTGAGACTTCTGCCTTCTTCTGAGACTGTATTTTGGCCCCAAGGACAAGGGTTGGCGCGCAGAGCAAGTGTTAATTCGTTTGGATATGGTGGTTCAAACGCACACGCAATTGTTGAGCATCCAAGCATCCTGCTATCAACATATTCGTCACCACATGTCTCATCATATTCCCAACGGAAAGGAACTATTTTCAGTGAGGAGATTCATAGTCACACAAAATGTGTCTATGTGTTTTCTGCAAACGATGAACACTCTATTAGACGTTATATCAAGGCGATGGTTCGTCATGTATTGAACCCTAGTGTTCATATTGACCCTGCTGATTTAGCGTACACACTTAGCCAAAAACGCACGCGTCACTTTCATCGTGCATACGTGGTTTCAAACACTTCTTCATTTCGAGAAGCCGATGTTGTTGTGGGAAAACCTCAGCCAGCCCCGCGGATAGGCTACGTTTTCACCGGTCAGGGCTCGCAGTGGCCTATGATGGGGCGAGACCTGATAGAAAAATTCCCAGTTGCAAAAGAAACTATTCTCAACTTAGATCGGAATCTTCAATCCTTATCGGACCCGCCTTCTTGGAGCCTGATGACCGAGCTATTTGAGCCACGCTCAGCAGAACACATACGTCGGCCGGAATTCTCGCAACCCCTTGTTACAGCTCTCCAGTTAGCTATTCTGTCAGTACTAAAGCACTGGGGCCTAAAACCGTCCGCTGTCATCGGCCATTCCTCAGGAGAAATTGCTTCAGCTGTAGCAGCAGGACTAATTACCCCAGAAAACGCCATTAAGCTTGCCTATCTGCGAGGAAAGTCGGCGGTTGATGATATAGAAAACAATCAATACGATACCAAGAAGAATGGAGAGCTTTCAGAAACTCCGACAGTACCAGCGAAGAACCCTGGAACCGATTTCGGCATGCTTGCAGTTGGTCTTGGACGCTCAGAAATCCAAGCACATTTGAAGTTACTGCCAAATCTACGTATCGCCTGCGAAAATAGTCCGAAGAGCACTACTATATCAGGTAATACTCGTGATCTGACGATTCTTAAAGAGGCTGTTGTATCCGAAGGCAATTTTGCACGCCTTCTACAAGTTAATCTTGCTTACCATTCCGATTTTATGGCAAGTATTGCGTCAATTTACCGAAGCCTACTCCAGAAACACTGCTCAGACTTAAACTCCGATAATATCCCCTGCCCACACAACGTCTCATCAACAACACGCGTCAAGTTCTTCTCTACAGTAACCGGAAAGCTGATGACTGGGACTTGCGATATTGGCTACTGGGTGGAGAACATGATCTCCCCTGTGCTATTCAATCAAGGGGTTGCCGCTCTGTTACAGTCCGAAACTGTTGACCATATAATTGAAATTGGTCCGAGTGGTGCATTAGCTGGACCGATAAACCAAGTCAAACAAGATTTGGGCCAAGCTGCTCTGCTTATTGATTACTCCCCAACTTTGAAAAGAGCGCAGGATGCATGCCGGTCGCTGTACGACCTGGCAGGCAGAATGTTCGTTCTCGGCACTAATATTGACATGCTCAAAGTGAACGGCATCGATGATACCAGTAACTCTCGACTTATCATAGATCTACCCAATTATCAGTGGAATCACTCAATCGAATTTTGGCACGAAAGCCTGGAGAGTAAAGATTGGAGATTTAGGCGGTTTCCGGTTCATGATCTACTTGGTACTAAAGTCCTCGGGACATCATGGTTGTTGCCAAGCTGGAAAAGGATTCTCCGCTTGAAAGACGTTCCGTGGATCATAGATCATACAATTGGTACCGATATCATCTTTCCCGCATCGGGATATATCACCATGGCCATCGAAGCGATCTTTCAAATGGCCAGCTCTTCAGCCAACGTACCAGAGCTCAATATTGTTAATGCGCGTGAGGCGTCTTATAGACTCCGAGATGTGCGCTTTCTACGCGCGCTCGTCATTAATAAGAACGAGGAACATCATATCTATACTTCCCTATTCCCAGTTTCTAGCCATGTTACTTCTTGGTTCGAATTCAAAATTCTCTCCCTTCGGGATGATGTCTGGACTGAGAACTGTAATGGATTGATTCGAATAGACTCCGAATTGTCCTAAGATGGCTTGGCACTAAAATCATTAGGGCGTTTCACGTCTGCTACTTTATGGTATAAAGCGATGCAGTGTGCAGGGTTCAATTTTGGGCCATCCTTCCGGAACTTGGCTGCTATTGAATCAACGATGGGCCAGAGGACTAGCCGTGCCGAGATTACTTCCCCCCGGAATATGTTGACATCAAAAAATCAAACTACGCAATTCATCCAGCAGTATTCGACGCCTTCTTTCAAGCTGGAATTCCATCGCTTTATCTAGGAGACAGGACGCTCATCAAAGAGGCACTAGTGCCTCATATAATCGACAATATGCGAATCCGCCCAACTAGCAGAGTTCAAAGGAGTATGATTGCAAACACCGAATCGGTTTTCACCACTGGGAGACACGACAAGGTGACGAACTACTATTCAAATGTACAGGCTTTCGATAAAGAATCTGGTCATTTTATTACAGAAGTACAAGGTTTACATTACACGGTTTTTCCAATCTCGGACGATAAAACAGAAAAGAACGGTATTATGATGTCTGTTTGGAAACCGGATATTTCATTTCTCAACGACAGTGGCGCGAGTGTATTACCCTTCATTAGTGAAGAGACTATGGCCGTATCTGATGCACTCCGTCTTCCACAATATGCTGCCGTCATTGTGTCGTTACTGAAGCACAAGATTGGAAATCCATCAGTGCTAGAACTCGATATGACCACAGATACAGACCACCCCCACGATATAAGCAAGGATCGTACGAATCCGTGTGACCTAACATACCGTCGCTACGTTTACGTCACGAATTGCGCAAGGCAGCTATCAAGCGCGCAGAAACGCCTGCAGAACCTTAGTGGTATCGAGTTTCACATATATGACGCAGAAGGCCAACCGGACGAACCACTTCGTTCAGAATTAGTATTCGATCTAGTTATCCTTCGTCTTGCAACGTTGGAGGAAGGAAACTTGGTGAAATTACTTTCGAGAAGCAGAGCAGGTCTTGCTCACGGTGGTTTCTTGCTTGTACTATGGACTGACCCAGCATCGGGCCATACAGACTCGGATCACAGCAGGACTCTAGACACAGCATTTGCGTCAGCGGGATTCGACAGAATTTGGCAATCTGAGGAGAGTCTTGGCCTGTCTAATGCGAATTGCTCTATATATCTATTATCCGTTCGAGATGTGAACGAGAGCCCTACCTCCACCAGTTTCACGATCGTTAATCTCACGGGAGGCATGTGTAAGGAGCGCAGCGCTTTCATCGACAACTTAAGGCAACTTGGTTGGGCTGGAGAGCTACTGGATCTCCCTGGCGTCTCTCCCCACGACAAGCATAGTCCTTTACTTTTGCTTGATGATCCACAGCAGCCTATCCTATCCACCATAACAGGTGAACAATGGCATGACTTATGGCGTCTCGTATGCAGTGGTTTCAACATTTTATGGGTAACAGTAGGTTCGCAATTACATGTTACATCGCCATCCCACGCTCTGATCCATGGATGCATGCGAACTCTTCGAGGGGAAGACACTACTCTCATTCTGAAAACTCTAGATGTGTCCGCTCTAGCCGAGTTCAATGCTGCAAAAGTGTAACAAGGGCTAGTGTTCTAGGGCTTGGCTCAATTGGCTGTATTAGATAATAATCAATCTAGGCTCTCAAAGGTCCTGAGCCTTCAAGATCGATTGAATCTATCGAGGCCGAAGGCCTCCTATTTATATACAGAATATTGAGGCCATTTCCTCGCAATCGCTCTCGGTACGAGGTGTCTCGGCCTATAGGCGAATTGCAGCTTCATGGCCTGATAAATATTATGATAAATATATTGCAGCTGAAAAAGGTGAGTCAAGGTGACCAGAAGTGGCAATCCGTGTGACAAAAAGCGACTATTTCTGTTATGGGGCGATTTTCTACCGAAGACCGAAATATAGCTAATGCGGAACATGAATTTTGCGAACGCGACGGGGTACTACATGTCAATAGGATTCTGCCTGATGACAAGCTTGCGCGAGTGTGGAGAAACAGTAAAGATGGCGCCGGGTCCCGAAGAATATGGTTTAGAAAGCATCCGCGCACAATCCGAATGGGCTGTGAGAGGATCGGTGCGTTAGAGTCACTCTGCTTCCATGAAGTAGAAGAACATGGTTCAGCCCTTGGCGACACCGAAGTGGTTGTAGATATTAGAGCAGCGGGACTTAACTACAAAGTAAGAGAACCTAGCGTGTTATGTTGTACATTGCTAATCCCACTATCATAGGATATCGCGACGTCATTAGGCGTTGTTCCTGAGAACGAGCTTCTACTAGGCCTTGAGGCCGCAGGCATCATATCACAATGTGGTTCAAAAGTGACAGCATATCATGTGGGCGACAGGGTGCTCGTTTACGGCAGGGGCTCATTCGCAAATCGTACTCGTACAGCTATGGAGAACTTGGCTTTGTTACCCGATACGGTGACGTTTGAACAAGCTGCAACTATGCCTATCGTGTTTTTCACTGGCGTGTATAGCTTGATAGAGCTAGCTCGGATCCAGAAAGGGCAGTCTGTGCTTATTCATTCAGCTACTGGCGGCGTTGGTCTCGCATGCGTCCAGCTCTGTAAATACCTCGGCGCTGAAGTTTACGCTACCGTTGGCAACGACAAGAAGAGACGGTTTTTGGAAGAGATAGGCATACCATCTCCGCACATTTTTTCTTCACGAACACTTGACTTCGCTGCAAAAATTCGAAACTTGACGAAGGGGAAGGGCGTCAACTGTGTGATTAATTCTCTGACTGGGGAGCTATTAGAGGAATCTTGGAGATTGCTTTCTGATCACGGCACATTCATCGACATTGGAAAGAAGGATATTATCGCTAAAAAATCTATTTCAATGGAGCCATTTAACAGGAACTGTACTTACCGGGGTGTGGATATATCTCGGCCAAGTATTGTGGAGGACCTTCCATTGGTTAGCAGGGTGCTTGGGAAGATCCGGGACCTCTTGATGATGGGCCTAATCAAGCCACTTCACCCGGTCACTACTTTCTCTTTCACGCAAATTCCCGACGCCATGCGGTACATGCGCTCTAGAGAACACATTGGGAAGATAGTCATTTCTGATGAAGCCGATGTTCAGATTTCAATGCGTCCCATTCCAATTATGCTGGCATTCGATCCATGTGCGGCCTACTTGATTGTGGGAGGACTCAAGGGCTTGTGCGGAAGTCTTGCCATGTATATGGCTCAGCATGGGGCTCGAAATTTGATCGTTATGTGTAGAAGTGGGGTTAATGACGGTCGCTCACAGGATGTTCTCCGGCAGCTACACGCCCTCGGCTCGACTGTACGCGTGTTTAAAGGAGATGTCTCAAATTTAGAAGATGTTCTTCTCGCAGAGGAGTGGAGTATTGATTATATAGAAGTAGTAAACCTATATGCACTCTAGTAACAATTAGATAAAATATTTATTAAATAATTTAAATAACTAAAAGAAAAAAAGTTTAGCTATACGTTCGAGCTATAAAAAAACTAGTAAATTAGTTGCGCTATAATTTACTTAAGCTTAAGCTATTTTAGTAAACTTTTTTTTTATAATATACTTTTTAGCTTTAAAGCTATTTAAAGCTATAAAGCTATAAATATAAAATAGTATAATAAAAAAAACATATATATATATATTAATATAAAGCAAAAAATTAATAATTTTTTTATTTGTACTTTTTTTTATATGCTTTTTTTTATACTTATATAGATTTATTAATGCGTAATATGCTTGCTTTTATTATAAAATGCTTTATTATAAAGCGCGCTATTGTTTTATATATATATTATTATTTATTAACTTTTAAATATTTAAATAATATATTTTTGCTAGCTAATTGCTTATATATTTTATATATAATTTTATAAACAAAAGTAGGTTTATTTTTTTTTTTTTTTAATTTTTATATAAGCAATTTTTATAGGTTTTTAAAAAATTATATACTTTTATTTAAAAATATTTACTAATTTATTTTTATTTATAATAAAAACAATATAATAATTTTTATTATATAAATTTTTTTTATTATAATTTTTTTACTATTAATTTATAGTTTATTTAATAATAAAAATATAGCTTTATTAATTTTTATATATTAATACTATATATAGTACTATTATTATATTTACTGTTTTTTTTTAGCTTTTTTATTAGCTTATTTTTAAGCTTTTTATAAATGTTTTAAAATAATTAAAAGTATATTTTAAATTAGTTTAATATATTTAAATAGCTTTTTATATACTGCTTATACTATTGTTTATATTTAAGCATGCTTTGTTACTACTATTAACTATAAATATAATAAAGCTATTATAATTATTACTATTATTAAAAAAGCTATTACTACTAAAGCTACTATTACTACTATTATTATTACTACTGCTACTAGCTTTATATTTATATTTATATTTATATTTAAAATATTTTTATATTTTATTTTTAGCTTTATTTATATACTTTTATATATTTGCTTTATTATTATTGCTTATTATATTATATTTTATTAAGCATATATAATATTTGCTTTTATAAATAATTTTACTAAAATATATTTTAATATAATAAAAAGCAGTTTAAAGTACTAGTAGTATATTTTTAAGTATACTTATTTACTTTTATAAATAATTGCTTTTTTTTAAATATTATAAAATATTTATTAATATAATTATTTTATAGCAAGCTATATTTTATATTAATTATATTTTAGCTAGTTATTATTTTTAAAAGTAATATTTATTACTATATAAATTTTATTTTATATGTTTAAATAAAACTATAATTATTAAAATATATATTAATTATATATAAAAGGTTAATTGCTTATATATAGTTATTTAAGTTTTTTAAAAAAATTTAACAGCTAAGTTTACTATTGCTATTATTATAGCTATTTTTGCTTTTATAAATAGTATTACTATTATTACTATTATTACTAATATTATTATTTTTGCTTTTATTAACTTTAAGCTTTATGCTTACGTTTATAAAGCGCTTTTTATACTTTTTAACTTTTTTTAAAGTATTTTAAGTTTTTATTTTTATTAGTTTTTATTTAGCTAAAGCTTTAGCTTATAATTATTATAATTATATAAAAATAGTTTAAAAAAGCTTTTATATTTAATAAAAAATTATTTTTATTATATTAATTTTTTAATTTTATAACTTTTATATAATATATATTTTATAAATTAATAAAAGTATAAAAATATTTAAACTATATTTATAAAAAGTTTTTAGTAAGCTTATTTATTAATATTTAATTAGTAAATATATAAGCTATTTTAAAAAACTTTTTTTAATATTTTTGTTTTAACTATATATTTTAAATATTAATATAACGCAAGCAAATATTAATTTTTTTGCTTTTATTTATAATTAGTTTAATTGCTTAAATATTATTTAAATAAATTGTTTATTTTTAGTTAAGCTTTAAATTAATATTTTTAAATAAATGTTTTAAGCTTATAGTTTTTATTTTTATAAGCTTTAAAATATTAAGTTTAGCTTTTATAATAAATATAAATATTATATTTTAATAAATAACTTTTCAAAAAATTATACTTTTAAATAAAAATATAATATAACTATAAAATAATTTTTTTATTTTTTTATTATTTATAAAAAAAGTATTTTTAGTAATTAAAAAAGCTTATATATTTTGCTTTTTTTATTTATAAATAATTTTTAAATATTTTATATAATATAAATATTTAATTATTTATATAGCTATTATTATATAAACTAAGCTAAAATTAGTTAAATATTTTAAAAATAAAGCTATTAAATATACTATATTTGTTTTAATTATAATTGCTATATATAAAATAAATTTTATAAACTTTTAAAAGTATTTTATTTAAGCTTTAAAAGTTTGCTTTATATATTTTACTAGTTTTTTTATTAAAAAAAGCGTTATTAAAATCTAGCTATTATTAGTAAAATTATATTTTTATATAATTTTTTTAATATATTAGTTATATATTAAAATAATTGTTTATATTTTATAATTTTTAATTATTTTAATTTTTAAAAACTATTTTATATTGCTTTAGTTTTTTATTTTATATGTTTTTTTAAGCTATTTATTACTTTTTAAACTTTTTTTATATAATTTTTATAATATAGTACTAAAAAGTTATTTATATAAAAAATTATATAAACTTTATAATTTTTTAAATAAAATAAATATAGTTTTTTTAATAAAAAAATTAAATAAATATGCTTTAATATTACTATAAACTTTTTATATTATAGTAATAATAAATTTTTTAAGCTATATAAAGTTTTATTTAATAGTATTACTTTATTTTTTTATTTATAGCTATTTAGTAAGTTATAAGCTATAAGCTGTTTTTTTTTTAAATATATTTAAAAAAGCTATAATTATATTAAATTGTTTTATTTTAAAGTTAAACTATGCTGCTATAATTATTATAATTTTAAAAGTTTTAGTTATAAATATTATAATATATATTAATTAAAATATATTTTTATATTATAGATTATTTTAAATTATTAGCTATGCTTTATATATATTTAAAAATTTAGCTTTATTAAATTTATATATAAATATTTATTTTAAAAATAAAAAGTTGTTTTTAGTTTTAATATAAAATATAACTTTTATTATATTAAGCTTTTAAAAATTAACGATTTTTTTATAAATATTTTTTTTAAATTGCTTTTTTAAAAAATGTTTATTTAAATTTTTTTATAACTTTAAAAATAGCTTTAAAAAATTGTTATAGTAAATTTTTAGCTATTAAAGTGCTATATTAATATGTTTTGCTTTATTTTAGCTTATTATTATAATAATTACTATATATAATATTTTATATTTTTAGTTTTTATAATAAATTGCTTTTTATTAATTAAGCAAAAAAATTTTTAAAAAATTTAACTAAGTTTAATTATTTAAAATATTTTTTTTATATTTTTTTTAAATTATTTTTATAAATGCTATATATAAACCTATATATTTAAAAGTATTATTTTTAAGCTACTAGTTTAATTTTATAAATAATATTTAAATTTGTTAGCTTTTTTATAGCTAATTTATATATTTGTTTATTATTATATAATTTTTAGCTAAATTTTTATTTTATAAATTTTTAGCTATTTTTAAGTTTAGTAAATATACTTTTTAAAAAAACTTTAAATTTTTATTTTATGCTTTAGCTATTTTTAAAAGCTTTAGTAATATATTAAAATTACTTTTAAAGTTGTTAGCTATATTTAATTTTTTTTTATTTTAATAAATTACTAATTTAGTTTAAATATTTATTAAAAAATTATAAATTTAAATAGCTAATTTTTAAAAATATTTAAAATATTTATATTTTATTTTTTAAAAGTTTTTATTTTTAATTTATACTTTTTTAGTTAGCTTTTAGCTAATAAATTTTTAAATATAAAATTATTTTTAATTTAGCTAAAAATATTATTATTTTATTTAATTTTTTATAACTAATTTATTTTTTATATATTAATAGTATTAAAAAAGTTTTTAAAAATAAGTTTAATTTTTATAATTTTTTTTATTAAAGTTTTATTAATTTTAATAGTTTGCTTTTTTTACTTTTTATTATAAAAATTTTTTTTATTAAACTTTATATTATATATAATAATTATTTTATTTAGTTAAAAAATTTATATTTAATATAAATTAATAGCTTTATAGCTTATTAAATATTTAATATAAGCTTTATAGTTTATTTTATATGTTTATTTATACTTTTTAATAAGTTTATTTATTTTTATTAGGTATGCTTTATATTTATATATTTAAATTAAGCTTTAATTAAGCTTTAAATTAATTAATAAGCTAATTATTAGTTTAAAAAAATATTATTAAAAGTATTATTAAAACTATATTAAAAGTATTTTTATTAAAACATATAAATTATATATTTTTAAAAAGCTTTTATTATATAGTTAGCTTGTTATATATATTATTTTAAGCTATAATTTTAAAAAAAGTTTAGCTTTTTTAAACATTTTTAATATTTAGTTAATTATTTTTTAGCTTGTTTATTTACTACTATTAAAAAGTTTTTTTATATATATAAAAAAGTTTTTAAAATTAATACTTTTTTTGTTAACTTAGCGCTAAAAATTTATTATTTTTTTATATATAATTATTAAAAGCTTTATATTACTATATATTTTATAAATTAAAAGCTAGTATTAATATATTATTTAATGCTTAAAACGTTTAAATATACTATTAATTTATAATTTTAACTTATTTATTAAAATATATATATAAATTATTTTATTATATTTATTTTTAATTATAAATATATAAGTTAACTTATTATACTTTTTAAAATAATAAAATAAATTTTAGTTTATTTTTTAAAATAAATATACTAAATACTTTTTAAAAGCTTTTTAAAAAATTATATACTTTATATATATTTTTATATAATTTTTATATTTTGCTTGTTTTATTTTTTTAATTTTTATATTTTTAGCATTTTATATTAATATTTTTAATAATTTAAGTTTTAAATATTTTACTTTTAAGTACTATAAATTTTTTATATTTTTTTAAGCTTAAATAAATTATATAAAAGTTGTTATAAATATTTTTTATATAATAAAATAATTAGTTTAGCTATATTTAAAAGGATTTTTTTATTTATATAAATAAAACTAGTTATTAAAAAGCTATTTAAATAAATTAAAATAAGCTTATATTTAAAAAAAACTAGGTTATATTTTTTAGTTAGTTTTTTAATAAAAATATTAAATTATAAGTTTTTAAAATATAAAAAGTAGTTTAAGCTATAATATTAGATTTTTTTTTTTATAAATAAACTTTTAAAATTATATTTATATAAAACCTTTTTATTAATATAACGTTTTTAAAAATTAAATTTTTTATATTTTTTTTTTATATATTTATTAGTATATTATATATAATTTTTTGCTTTTTATTTAGTATAAAAAAGCTTATAGTGCTAGCTTTAATACTATTATTTTTTATTAATAGTATAAATAAACCTAGCTTTAATAAATTTTTGCTATTTATTAAATATAAAATATTATAGTTATTTATTATTATATTTTTTATAAATAAATAAATATTATAACTAAAAATAGTATAAACTTTAAAAGTTATAAAATTTTTTAATAAAAAAGATTTATTAATTATTATATAAGCAAAGTTAAAATTAAGCTACTTTTTTTTATTTAATTTATTTATTTTATTAAATTTATTATTTTAAGTATTTTTATTAAACTTTAAATAGTATTTTTTTTTAACTTTTTAATTTTTTTTTAATTTTTTAATATAGCTTTAACTAATATATAAACTTATAGCAAGTTTTAATTTTTTATATTTAATTAAATAAAAAGCTTTTTATATTAATATTGTTTAATTTAATTATTGCTTTTTATAAGCGTTTATATTTATATAAAAGCTATAAATATTTTTTATTTAAAATAAATAAGCAAAAATATTAGTATTTATATATATTTATAGTATTATTTTAAGCTTTTTTATAGCTTTATAATTAGTTAACTAATTTTTTTTTTAAAATAAAAAAGATTTTTGCTTTTATATATTTTTTTAAAGGATTTTTTTATAAGCTAACACTAAAAAAACTTTTCTATATTTTTTTAAAATAATTATTAGCTTTTTAAGCTATTTATTTATAGTAAAGTTAGCAATTTATTATTAAACTTAGTTAAAAGCTATTTTTATTTAAATAGCTTTTAAAAAGTTTTTTATAGCAAATATTTTTTTAATATTTAATAAATTAAATATTTATATTTATAAAAAAGCTTTATATTAACTAGTATATTAAATTTTAAGCTTAATTTTTTTAGTAGTAGCTTATTTAAATCCTTTTTTATATTTTTACTATATTATAATTATTATAGCTAACTTTATAAATATTAAATAGTTTTTAAAAGTTTTAATTAATATTTATAAATTAATTGTTTTAAAAATAATTAGTTTAATAGTAGCTATATTTATTATTTTTATTTTAACTATTTATAATATTTAGTTAAAAATTGCAATATAGTAGTTAAATTAAATAGTTTAAGCTATAATATTTATAAAAAAATTTTAGATTTTATTAGTAAGCTTTATAGTAATTTTTTTTTTAGTAAACTTTATTTTAATTAAAAAAAGTGCTTTTTTTTTAATAAACTTATTAGTATTTAATTATTTAATATATTTTTATAAATGCTTATTTTTATAGTTTTATATAATTACAATTTATATATTTTTATTTATAAAAGCTTTTAGTATTTTATTAAATATATAGCTTATATTAAGTTTATTAAAATTAATTAAATATTATACTTTTTAAATTATAGCATAAAACTATAGCTTATTAATTTATTTTAAATAATTATATTAGTTATAAAGTATAAAATTTTTAGTAATTAGTTTAGTTAAATTAGTAAGTAATATTATAATTAAAATAATATAATATATATAATTAATTAACAATTTTAAATAATAAATTAAAATAAAAATAAATATTTTAATAAATATTTTATTAATTATTTTAAAAGTTTAAAAGTATAGGTTTTTATTATAAACTAAGCTTATAACTTTTACAAAAAAATAAAGTATTAATTATATAAAAATAGTAAACTTATATATATTTTAGTAACAATTAAATAAAGTATTTATTAAATAATCTAAATAACTAAAAAAAAGAAAGTTTAGCTGTATGTTTAAGCTATAAAAAAACTAGTAGATTAGTTACGCTATAATTTACCCAAGCCCAAGCCATCTTGGCAGACCCCTTTTTCTGTAACAGTTCTTACCCTTTTCCAAACTCAAAGGCCGCCGGTAAAGGGTGTGGTACAGGGTGCAATGATCCTACGGGTAAGTAAATATGTCTTCGGTACTATGCCTACTATAATCTAACTCGGTGCGTACAGGACAAGACACTAGAATCTATGTCAGTTGAGGAATACTACGAAGCAGTGCGTTGCAAACTGCAGGGGACTTGGAACCTTCACAATGCTGCTGAACAGACCGAACCCTTATCGTTCTTCACAATGCTGTCCTCGATTTCTGGGGTCATAGGGACAGCAGGACAGGCTAATTATGCCGCTGGAAACACTTTTCAGGATGCATTTGCAGGGTACCGCCACTCCCTTGGCCTTCCAGCGCATAGCATTGATCTAGGGATTATCGAAGATGTTGGATACATGAGCGAACATCAATCGGTTGCAGATCGTGTCCAAAATCGGAGTAAACTTTCGGGCATTAATGAACGTGAACTACATGAGATTTTCAAGTTTTCAATACTTCAACAAGTAGCAAACGAAAGGCGAGGGCTCAATGAACTCAGCCGTACTCAAATGGTCACTGGTTTACCGTATCCTCTTCCATCCGCATCACCAATACTTGCGGATATGAGGTTTCGAAACCTCTCGACGGCGAACAGTCACCCCCAACAACTCACTGAGAAAGGGCCCAACGATAGTTTGGGGATATTTCGAGCTATGCGTGCGGCGTCTGCCCCAGCCGCACAATTGCTGCCCCAGGTTCTCACGGTGGTTAATCAACAAGTTGTGCGTATCTTAGGCCTCGCAACGGACGTTGAGGAATCTAAACCGCTGAACTCGTACGGCCTTGATTCTCTAGCAGCAGTAGATCTCCGCAACTGGCTCAACACACAATTGGGTACAAAGATTACAACAGTTGATATTCTTGGTGCTATCAATCTGAAAGAGTTGTCCAGGAAGGCCGTTGATCAAGTGCTAAATAAGGAGGAGGTAGCCAAAGGTTAGTAGGAGACGAGCTTGAAACTGTGCTTACTTAGCTTGTCGTTGATCGCATAGAAACAATGAAAGCCAACTCTATCCCATTGTCCTGGGTTCTCAAATTACCATAGGATTGGTTTAATGTTAAAATTTTCTATCCTAGTTAATTCTTGTTTGAACGGGTAGATCCTAAAATATTAGTCCTATGTTGTGGATAGTAATTTGGAACGCCAGGAATTCAAGCAGATCCTGAAGCAGAGTAGGGTGGTACTAGAGGGGTTAGCCAGTAGGGAATTCGGGAATTCGAAGAATCTCATGGATTATGTGAGGGCTAGCAGGCCGCAGGGAAAGATACGTGAGTGCGTCTATTCACGTATCCTGCGAAGGAATAGTAACATGACCTGAAGTGTACGTATCTCTTGTGTGTGTGTAGAAGCTAAAGGTAAAGCTCTCAGAGAGATCTGTGAGATCTACTACTATATATTAGTGTGTGTGGTAGTGTGTGCGGTAGTGTGTGCGGTAGTGTGTGTGGTAGTATGTGGCCGGGTGGCAGTCACGTGACGTAACAGGAATGCCGTTCGTGTACGTGATTGAAATCCACATTCGCTTATCTCAACTCTGGCAACAACCCGCTTAGGCGCGCATTTGAAGATTTGGATACCGAAATCAGAGGATCCTGACGTTGGGTACGGTGAAGGGGGACGCCGGTTTCGGCAAACTCGGCTTTTCGAAGAGACAACGCATACGAGAAGAGCACTGAACGCAGGAATGCTAGGTCTCAGGCAAGCCGCTGTCCTACAGAACCCAGCGCTTGCAGAGCACAGGGCATAGGGTAAAGGGCCAAAGTATGTAACGAAACCTGTCCGCCCTCCAGAGTAAATAAAATCAAATAGAGCACTGCCATCAACAACCCCTTCGCTTCGTTGGGGGGTTGAAGAGTGAGGTGAGCGGATACGTGGGGAAATGCCAAGGCCGTTATGCGGAGGTCCATCCGTTCGATTGCAGGCAAGTGATTCTCTGGGCCTACAAGGCCTACAAGGCCCCACCAACCCCCACAGTCGTTCGTTTTGCTAGCGACGCTTTGTTTTCTGCCTCGCTAGGTACATACATAGGTACCTAGGTACTTAGTACTTACCTAGGTACCTACCTACCTAAGTACTTAAGTAAGTAAGTGAGTATAGGCGGGTTTGGGCTGGTCGGGGCAGCGTCATCACCTCGGAGAGAATATATAGGTACTTACCTACTTAGGTAGGTAAGCTAACTGCTCTGTCTACGTGGCGCTGGCAAGCCCGCTGCAGCTCACGCCTGCAACACAAGCACTAAGATCCTATACGCGCCCTGAAGCGTGCTGGAGAACACTGCATGCTACCAACTCTTTGTTATGTGCTTACGCATCCGGACATATCTTCTACTAAGCCGGTTTCACTATGCGCCCCAACTATAAACATATATTAATATAGTGATTTACACCAGGTGAACACCCTCTTCTGTCAACGTCAACGCGTTTATCGAGGATAGAACTTGGAACCTTCCGTCATGTCTGTAGTACCCAGTTTACCGTCGTCACCATGGGCGGCGCGATATCCGCTGCCCTCCCTCCTCACCACCCACGGATTGACTACACATTCATTACTTGCCCCTCGAAATCCAAATCTAACGGATCCGAAGTACCACGAGCAAGATCCTAACCCAGATGATGCACATCATGTCGCCGAGAGCAACAGAGATATAGATTTGCTTCTATGGAGCGAGGCTGTTCAAAAAAAGACTCTTCAAGGCCTTCGAACATACCAGCTTGCTGTTGTGAATCGTCATCTCATGTTTTCGACAAGTAACGGTCCCCGGCCTGTAGCTGATGACCCAGGAGTATCACGATTGAACCGTCTAATCTCGCGATTACACCTCCCTGCATCGCCGAAATCGCGCAAATTACGAAAATTACGAACACGCAAATCAAACAGATCCCTCGCCGACCCCAAAACACAAGAGTTCGAGACTTACGAACGTGGAAAGATTAAGGTCAATGAAAGAACCTGGCTTCCTTTTCTGCGGAAAGATAGATGGTTTGATTGGACCAACCTCGCTGGACGTTATGCTCTGCAGCCAAGGCCGAGTGGAACCTGGAGCGTAGACGATGAGGAATTATGGGATGTCTTAAGTGTTTGTCTCGAGTTGGTAAACCGCATCCTAAACGCCCTTCTTGATGATAAACACGTTAGCGGTACGTAATATCCGTCTCTAGCTCAATAAGACATTAAGCTAACATTGCTACTGCCACAGTAAGAAATGTGTTGTTTTAAGGCTGCCTTATATCTGCGTACGCTTATAGTATCCAGCTTCGAACGATGCTTTATGGCCGTTGGGATTTCTGGCGGGAATTCGAAGATCTTCTTGGTGAAGAACCCTACGACAACGCTACCGTCCTTCTAAGCCACTCTAAGGAGCAGGCCCTTTGTCAAAAAAGGGGGACTAATGTTTGCGAATATGAGCAGAGTAAGCAAATCAAACTTAAACCGGAAATCGACGTACAGTATACTAACAATGATCATAATAGCCGTTAATAAAACCGTAGAAGAGGCACGAGATAGACTTATTAAACTTCTTTCGAACATAATATGGGGTTTTGTGTTCCATTCCGACTGTCACGCTTGTAACACTCATAAGCCTTCGGCGGGTAGGGGGGATGAGCCGTACAGCTCACTTATCACTCTTCATGCTGGAAAGGTAGAGGCTTTACTCAATCCGGATTTAACCGTAAGAGAGCTGTGCAAGCTACAAGTCCATTTAGCAATTACCGTAAGTCAATCTGGATTAATTATCTATTGCCGAGGCTTGGGATTAACTCTTAGCTGTTCAGATAGTACATGAACTCATGCATGCGATATTATTCGCGCGCTATTCTAATGATGACTATGTTGGCAACCGCATAACTGTTGAGGGTGCGGATTATGATGGTATTGATGAACCTGAACCTGTAAAGTCCCTAGCCCTCGTTGTTTTATATTGATTTCCGCAATGCTAATAATGTTCTTGAAGTTCTTAGATGGTAAAGGCTGCGCTGAGTCAGGATTCTACAATGAAGTGCTCATTTTTGGGGGAAAGGCCGAACTTGCACGTAAGTATTGCTACGAAAGGATCAATGGATTAACCTACAAAACTATCTCTAACTAACGCCATAGCTAGCGCAGTCGAGATACCTACCCTGCCGCCAATGACCTTGTATATCGAACAGTGGCCGAGTGCTGCGTCGGCGAAGCGTTTAATACCGGGAGAGGAACCCACCCCCTTTTTGCAAGACGGCGCAAGGCATAGAGTATGTCATACGCCTTCAACTTGGTCCTCTAAGTTACTATCAGAGGCATTCTGGAACGATGCTGCCTTTCCGAGGAAAAGCGATAACTTTTTCCATAATCCCAGGCTATTCATTGCGACGGCATTGGTAAATAATGAATCATTAGGCCAAATTGCACCCGTGAGGGCCTTTGGACTGAATGAGTCGCATAAAAACTACGTTGAGGCTGAAGAAGTTTTAAAGGATTGGGCTTCTCGAGAGTTACTATGGAACAATATTCGATCCCCATGGTAGTAAGTAATGATCTTCCTGCTTGAAATATTTTCGTAATTATTAAATACTGTTTCATGCCTTGTACTAACCTAGGATATTCCAGTGAGGAAGCTCTTCCACTGGTATGTTCGCTATGCTTTATGTCGTTATGTTTGGAGTCTTGATATGAATTATTATAAAACACCAAGAAAAGCCTAACGCTAGCTGTTAAATATGCTGATTTTCGCTATTTTAGTGGGAGGAAAGTCCGGTATAGATCCCTAGATTTACGCTTTTACTTTTATTTAAACTAACATAGCCCGGTAACTGAAGTGGTGTGATCTGTTTGAACGTCGACGGATTCAATTGTTTGAGGAAGCTTTTAACAAGAAGGACCATGCACAATGTGCTGTATATGCCAACAGATTCTCAAATAGTACCGGCTGGCATAAGGACCGTGACACATATCTAGACTTTCTGCCGGCACAAGGTTTGTGCCACTTAGTAACCTGTCTTTAGGAGTTACTTCGCTCCTTTTATTGTTTACTAAAAGAAAATTGCTGACAATGGATTCTTATAATTAAGACATACTTATTAGGAATTGGGTATGGCATACTATCGGTACGTAGGGCTGCATGGTCTAGTCTTGACCAAAATTAGATCCTGCACAAATGTTCCGGGCCCTAGCCTAACCACGTTATTAGGACTACTTATGTTGGCATCATTGCCTCTTCGACACCGGGGAATCATCAAAGATAATCCACACACCAAATGGACAGTGGAGTTAGCACCCAGTAAAAGTGCTGCGGCTGCCGGTCATCATATGACGATATATACTGACACAGCTGATGACCCTCCGAATGCTGTTATGGGACCTGTCAGCGTATTCTACGATCAAACTAAGCCAGGCGGGGGGAAAGTTGATGATTTTACCCAACTTGACTATTTGGACTTAATTACAAGGACGGTCAAATTGATCGCTGAGCTCGGTGGGCCTATACACATTAAATTCTTAGACGCCATCATCGCTACCAGAGACGCGCTGCTCGAGGATCGACGACAGCTAGAACAAAGTTATCCGGGTGGTCATACTACTAGATGGGCCTCTAAGTGGCCTTTCAAATTGCCGGAATACGATTCGGAGATCTCTATGTGGGCAAACGGAGAATGGACGGAATATGTGAGTTCCGTCCCACCGGCAGGGGACAGTGTGTGAATGCGCCTATTCACATATCCTGCGAGGGGGTGATAACGGGGGCTGAAGTGTACGTATCTCTTGTGTGTGTAGAAGCTAAAAGGTGAAGCTCTCAGAGAGATCTGAGATCTACTACTGTACACTAGTAGTGGGGCCATAGTCACGTGATCTTCCAGAATATTAAAGCTACCAACACTGCCCTAGCAAAATGTTCCACCGCTTGCCCGTTGACAAAATCTTCCAGTGCTTTTCCCTCAGGACTTGCGACTCGTATCGCAGGAAAACTTAATAAGGTCGTCTGGATATTAAAAACCTCGGGTCGAAAGAAAACATAAGGTATTTAGTATTTGTTCATTATACAGAAAACCTTCGGCCAAAAATATCCGTTTCAACTCGACGCTATGGTAGACCGGAAACCGCCTAGGCATTGTACTAGCGACGACCTCTAGTAAAGGTATTCGAGTAGCGACTAGCCAGCTAATTAACTGATGAGGTCGCAATTATCGCGTGGGAATTTGTGTAGCCGTGGGTTGTGACCACGTATTATGCCCATTATAGAACGTGGTGCGTTGGCATTTTGTGCGCCCGACGACAAAGATCGAAGTTGACAAGGCTCCGGTGTCTCAGCCCTATCTTCAAGGATTTTGATTTTGAGTTCTTGTGTGTAATCAGGCAAACCTAACGCTGGGGAGATCCGCAGAAGTGCACATCGCTTTGAAAGAGTTTATAGTAATCTTTCAACATATTGTCTATGCGGAAATTTAAAGAGGACCTGGTTGACAATGTACGAATGTCGGTAATGTAGTTGCCATATTTGACATAAAACTGCCTGACTCTACCTGTCGATCCGAGAAGATCGCGGGATTTCTGATACTCCAAATTGTTGTATTGATTGGAATGCCGGAGAATACCAGGCTGTGGCTGACCCCTAGCCGGGTAGAGGTGCTTTTATAACTACTGATATTGCTGTAAATTATAACCTAATCGTGGAGGGGCGTTAGTCAGTGATTATGTCTCCGCTGCTTTATGGGCCGAACTGTGATATAAAACTTCAAAGTACCAAGGAACTTGGTCGGGCCTGTACGGTAGACTGGCGGTCGTGGGTGTAAAGCATTGTGTTGCTCACCGACGTGGGATCAGGCTTTTACCAAAGACCATAGCCTAGTCTCTTAGTCTTGTAAATTGCCATAACAGGCTCTCTGTCCTGCAGTCCACCTGAAATCAAGCTGACTTCGACCCCTTCCACATTGAGCAAGTCCGAAGTAGCACAGTGACCAGTTGTCACACGGTTCGAAGGTGACACCTTTTGGTCACCGAGTCGGTGAGGGCCAACGGGCCAATCAGAGAAGCTGCAGGCCTCTCACCTTTTCAGCTGCAATATATTTATCAGGCCACGAAGCCTACAATCGCCTACGGAGTGAGACAATCTCGCACCGAAGGTTAGAGATTGCGAGGAAATGCCTCAATATTCTGTATATAAATATGAGGCCTTTGGCCTCGATAGATACGATCTATTCTGAAGGTTACGGAACTTTGAATTATCTAATACAGCCTTGAGCCACGCCCTAGAATACTAGCCCTTGTTACACCAGTCATATGCACTGATCATATAAGCGACCGAATATTTATGCGCCGCGCCGGCCCAAAGCCTGTAAGACCTACATAATCGGACGAATGTTGGAGCCTTGAACTTACCAACTTTATCTGATGAGTAAAAGAAGGAGCCCGAATTGGCGAATCCTAGTTGCCATCACGAACTGTCCGCGAAATGGCTAATTAGAGCGCGCCATCCAATAAAGGAGGATGGATAACAGTAGGGTTTCCTTCAGCAAGAGTCTCTAGCGATCCATAAATCAAAATCGCTGCTACCATTAAGCCTTGTTCTATCCGTCCGAGGTGCTCGATGCGCTAGAATGACGACCCAAACTACGCCGCCGAGTCATGAAATTTATTATTGACGGAGCTCTTCGCCTGGAACCTGGTATATAACCTTCGAGGGAATCGCGGAATTCACGACGTCTGAGATATTTTTCACTTGCTCGATCTTTTCAGAACTGGGTTTTGCCAAATTGTGCTCATTTCGAATGCTTTTTTTTATGAACCTTCAGCGAATCACGGTGAACCCATACGGCCCTGAAACTGCTTGTTAGGTCATGTGATCCTGGCCATGGCCCCATTGAGACACATACACCTGTTAGGACTCCCTCTAATTGTACGTAGCCTACACTTAGCTTCTACGCACATATTGAGATCGCACACCTCAGGCTCTGTCAGACCTTTTTCTGAGTCACGTTGTGCACATGAGCCTTCGTTGACTTATTCCGGAGGTGTCCTAGCCCTTTATACTGCTCTTAAAATTCGAACCATTTGATAACTTGAGACTGGGTTGGACAACCATTCCTGTATCGTCTTTTTTATCGAAGGTGGAAAATTATAGCTAAATCTTTAAATTCATCGGTAGCTAGGGTTAGAAAATTAATATGTAGTATAAGGACTAATGTAATATATACTATATATTAATTAGTATATACTAAAAAGTATTATTATAATATATACTAATTAGTATTTAATATAAAAATTAAAATACTAAAAAGTATTTATACTTTTTAATATATACTAATTAATATTTAAGTATATTATATATTATAAAGGTTATTATATTTATATATTAAATATAATAAATATTATACTTATAAAAATAAACCTTAATATATATATTTAATTAATTTAACTATTAAATATATAAAAATATTATAAAATAATAATAATAAATATATATTATTATATATATTATTTATAATTTAAGTTTATTTATTTCGTTATATAATTTAATATAAACTATATATTTAATTATATTTTTACTTTTATATTATTATATAACGTTTAATATATAAAAATAGTTATAATATATTAAATATATTAAATACTATAATTTAATCATTTTAAATTTTTTAATGTTAATTAGTACGTATTATTTAGTATTTTTTTTAAAAAAATACTAAATAAAGTCACGTTTTAACCCACGTGGGTAGCTGTACGTGTGTGTGTGTAGTTTGTGTGTGTGGTTTGTGTGTGTGCGTGGTTTATATGGCTATGTTATATATAAAACGTGCGCGTGGTGTTTGTATTATAATCGTTATATAAAGGATACTTGAGGCTCCCACCTCTGCAGTACTCCTTTTTTTTCTTTACTTTAATATTAATTTGTATTGCTAGTCTTTACTCTGCGGCACAGCTTAGTGCACCCGTTGTAACAATATTAAGGTCCTTTAAGCGGCGCCAGCGCCCAACCTATCGTAGATACAGACTTTGTAGTTTTTATAGCTATACTTCGCAGCCCGTATGGCGGCACATTTCGCAGTCCTTGTAACGGCACCTCGTTGGGTATATCCCAGCACCTTTTTTCTTCTCGGTACGCATCTACGAGCACCGGCAGGATCTATCAAAGCGTATTTCGCATACAAATCCACTGGATTTTATCTTCGACTCGCTCGCCACACCGTTTGATCGCAAAACCGAACCCCTCGTTGGACCTTTTGTTCCAGCACACTCGTAGTTCTCTACCACACATTCGGGATACTTTCCCACCGTCTACTTTGTCCGCATAATACAGGCTCTTGTCGGACCTCTTTTCGACACCTCGCAGTCCTTGTAACGGCACACCTTGTGGCCCTTGTAACCACACAATTCGCAGCCTTTTCGCTGCACCTTCGTAGCCTTTTCGCTACACCCTTCGTAGCCTTTATAGCTACACACCTCGCAGCCTTTTCGCTGCACCCTTGTGGCCCCTGTGGCCACACCCTTTGCAGGACCCTTTAGTCCGGCACACACCTTCCGCAGCCCTCTCGCTACGTCCACTCATTAAGTTTTTTCCCCCTTTTCAACGGTAACACCGTCTACGTTGTCTGCGTAATACGGGCTCGCGTCTCGACTGCGACAACCAGCAAAAATGCTCTTTTTGCGGCTATCTCGCTACGTCTATTCATTCGATTCCTTCGATTCATTCATTCATTCGATCTCGATTACTTTCGCCACGTCTACGCCGCGTATACGTTGTTTCCGTTCAACGCAACAGATCCCTTTACGCTATAGCCCTCACGGGCCAACCCAACGCAAAATTCAACAACTTCTATACCAAAATTACAGCCTTTCTAGTTTGCCGCTACGTCTTGCACCCCTCAACCTGCTCTGTTAATCATTTTGTTCGGTCGAAGCCTACGGTAACCCCGTAGCCCTATAGTTGCGATTTGGAAGGTTGTTATTTAACCAAATTACACATATCTACATTCAACAACGTCTACTTTGTTCGCGTACCCAATTACTTTGACTACGTTTACGCTGCTTATATAAACTTACTGTCGCCAGATCCGAAAGCTCCCGGTACCTGGACGCCAGAAACCAAATGAACGCCTTTTCTATACGCAAAAAACGTTCAGATTGTCTAGATTGCGGTAATTGCAGAACAGCTTATGCGAAGTTAACGTACCCTCTGTTACCTTATCAAGTTTAAATTTAACAAAGAAAAGGACAACTTATTCCATTAAAATTCGAGTTCACACCCAATTTTGCGTGTGATCCAGAATTTGCAGAGGGTAGTCACGTCCTGACCCATGTGGGTGGCTGTACGTGTATGTGTGTGGTTTGTGTGTGTGGTTTGTGTGTGTGGTTTGTGTGTGTGGTTTGTGTGGCTACGTTATATATGGGACGTGCGCGTGGTGTTTGTATGTATTCGTTATATAAAGAATACTCGAGGCTCCTATTTCTACAGTACTCCTTTTTTTTCCTTACCTTAATATTAATTTGTATTGCCAGTCTTTACTCTGCGGCATAGCTTAGTGCACCCGTTGTAACATGCGTTAATACTTTTATATACGTTTTACTATTAAATTTGTTAACTGTGTAAAATTTTAACGCTTTGCTAATTTTTTTAAGCAATTAAAAGTAGGTCTTTAAAATTAAAAATTTTACTATATTATATAATATATTATAGTATATATAAATATAGCATTTTTATTATTATAAGTATTTTTTATATTTAATTATAGTAAATAAACGTAGTATTTTAAATGGTTAATTTTTAGTAAATTTACGTATAGTAGTTATAGTACTATTTTTAACTATATAATTACTATTATAAAACTATTTAATATTATACTAAAAAAACACTACGTTTTTAAATATAATTAAATATAAAAAATATATTTAATAATAAAAAACATTTATTTATATACTTTAATATATATTATATAATATAATAATATTTTTAATTTTAAAAACTTATTTTAAGTTGCTTAAAAAAATTAGTAAAGTGTTAAAATTTTACACAGTTAACAAGTTTATTAGTAAAATATATATAAACGTGTTAATACATTTTAAATTTTTAAAATTAAATTATATATAAAATTTAAAAAAAATATATGTGAAACTTTTATAAAAACTACGCTAAATTTTGGAACTAGTTCATTTTTAGCTATTTTCCCCACTCTTTAAACTAACTTTAAATTTTTGGTGGTTTTGGTGTAAAACACCGTACTGTGCGGTGGCCCGTAGCGGTATGGATCGTGGGGGGGGGGGGGGGGGGGGTCAGCTTAATGCCATAACCAGCACGCCTGCTGCTAGAAATGTAAGCCACTGTTTACGTTGCGTATATGCCGCCTATGAAACATGTTTTGCATCTCAGTTCGAGCGTTGGTGTTTCAATCGCATACGCACTGAGACCAGTTCTGAGTATTAAAGCGGTGTGCCAGGCGTTAGGAATGGCTGACTAATAGAGATGAGGTAGCTCCGGCCCCCAGATAAGTGGTAAAAGCCTCGGGCCGACATCACGCACGAATTTCCGTTTACTTTGCCGATCATAATTAATCCGCGTTGCATTTTGGCCAATTGGTTCCGTAATGGATTTTTTAAAATTTAGTCGCAATAGGAAGCGTAAGAGGAAGCTCTGGCTCCTTTGGCGGGAGCCGTTGCCCCTGATGGGCGTACGGACCGTTTTACTACTCTGTTGCTAGTTCGGAGCTGACCTACCCAATCGCCTTCTTATAAGTCTGGCCGACTCCAGGATCTGAGACATCCTCTGAGCCTCCAGTGACACCTAAGCTTCTGATCTAGCCTCTGGGCTCGTGAAGGATCGGGAGGACGGAAGCACAAAGTCATAGAGTCTTCCGATTGGTTTAGTAGCTTTCACCGGCCTATAAAACTGAGCTTAGTGATCCGTTGTGATACCTCGGTACTCGATGCAAAGGCGCGCCACCCTAGGGCTTGGTATAATTAGCCGAGCGCAACTCTATGCAGGCTAGGAAGCCATCAGGTACTGACTCTTTTAATGATTGTTTCGAATTAATAGAGAAGCTGGTAGTAGTGGTGGTAAGGTTGCTTCGATGAGGTAGGCCAATTCGGTTACTCATGTGTTGATATGGGCTACGAGATCCCGCAGGTAACCTTGGGGGCCCCTAACTAGGCGAGGCACAATAGTGCATCACTTGCAGCAATCTAATTTCGAACCACCGAGTGAATTTAGCCACACGTCATTTCATGCAAGGCTTTTTTCAATCGTCGATTGATTCTCTCGGGGGTCTCTTATTTAGAAAACTATCGTGGCCCAGGAAACCCCTTTCCGTTTTCTCCTTCATTCCTCATCTTATTTCTTTATCTTTTTTGATAGCTTGATAGAAATCTCATTCTAAGAAACTGGCTGGTCGAATTATGCATCAACAGCACTGTCATCTGTATCAGCCACCGCCACCGAGTGCAGAGCGCGAAGGGCCACGAACGATGGAGAGTAGCTCAACTGACCTCCGAGACCCACGTCCGGCCAGCCCCGACACTGTAGCCCAAGTTTCTGATGTGAGCGGCTCCGAAGTTTTACGATTAGATGATGAGAATTTTGAAGAACATCATGCGTCTACAGCAACTCCCACGACCACCCCTCCACTGGCGACAACATCACCTTGGCTGCCCTACACCCTGCGCTGGATCCCCCTATGCCTTATCCTGAGCTTTTGTCTACTTTTGGACTTCGCTGTTGTCGTAGTTCATGTCATTTCTTCCAAGAACTTTGGACTGGCCGAGGATGATGGATCAACAGCTATCGCCATTGGTTCCAAATTTGTACCAACTCTACTCGCCGTCATATTTAGCTTACTAGCCACTGTCTTACTGGACGATGTTAAGCGCACCGAGCCGTTCGCGAGAATGGCATCTTCCCCTGGAGCAACCGCAGAACAATCTTTGACGTGGACCGCAAACACCTGGTGGCCCTTTCCCAGCCCTCTTGGAAAGGGGAAGTTGCCGCTGTTTAGCGCGACACTTGTATTTGTTCTGGGGTCCTTGGTGGTATCTCCGTTGTCCTCTACACTGCTCGCCACTCAGGTTGTTGTATTCGATGAGCAACAGTTATTCAAGCAGCTCGACCTGAGGTCTCTCATGCCCATTCAACCCGCGCCCGTTGCCACCACCTATTTTAGAACCATCAGCAATATTCTTCGAAATGTATCGACATCAGCCTGGATAACCGATGACTACGTAGTTTTGCCCTTCTGGCCGGGAAACCTTAGCACGATACCACTATCACCTATTTTATCAGGTGAAGTCGAGACCTGGTCAGCGCGTACCACGATATTTAGTGTCGACCTAAATTGTAAGCCCATAGAATTCAAATTGAACAGCCTAGCCCCTTCTAGCGCGATAGGCGATGCGAATTTCTCAATCACGCTCGCCTCGCAATCGGGCTGTACAATAGACCTCGAATTCGGAAACATTTCAATCGAAGCCTCTTTATTCGAGGGCAATGTCGGTAATTACGGTGGGGTGAGTTGGTCTGATGTGAATAGTATTTCTACTTTGGCAAGGCTTCTTTATCCCCAACCCAGACCAGAGACACAGGATTTAAGAAACGGAGAACCCAAGTACGCAATTCAGGGCTGCAGCGAGAATGAGATACTCATTTCGTCAACGGAATGGGGTTACGTATCTAGCCCTAGCTTCAAAAACCTTTCCGTAAGTGGCCAGGCGTGCCAGAACACGTATTACGTTGGAAATGCAACCGCCTATGTAACCATGGGACAAGGGCAGTCCAGGATTGCAGTTAATGCAACTGAGTATCACCTAACGAAAAAACCCATAGCGGCAGCGATCGCAAACACCACGGCCTTTGACAGTATCTTTTTCGACTCGAACTGGACTATTCATTTAGCGGCGGCTAACCGCGAGTCGCTCCTGTATCTCGCCGGCCCAGCGAACTTACTCGCGGCTCTGTACCGATTCTCCCCGGCGCAGGTCATCGCTGATGCTTCCATCGCCCAGAACATGCAACGAATACGGAAGCAATTTTTTGCTGAGCTCCTCCATAACGCTTTCGAGTTTATGACGGTCGCGAACGCCGTCGATCTGCCTGGATCTGTGATCACCACCTCACCCCGTGTTGTTGTTGTGCCCGGAGTAGCGATTACCCTTGAAATTGTACTATCACTGCTGTGTATCCTTCTTATGACTATTTTATACACCACGCGGCCCTCCAGACGATTTCTTAGGCTTGGCGTAGATCCAGCAACGGTGGTTGGTGTGGCTAAGTTGCTCTCCAACAATCCTCCAACGCTTACGGCTTTTACAGAATCATCCAACGGGACTTCAATTAATCTAAACCAGTCACTGTCGAAGTTTCACTTTACCTTAGCCGAGGGTCAGATTGAAGTGGTCGAAAAGGCTTCCCTTAAGGACCCTTCTGGCGACCATCGGGCTCGAGGGCGATTCCACAACGAATCGCTGGAAGACGGGTCTGCCAATAGACCAAAAAATCACAAAGCATTCTCACTGTGGTACCTTTCGTTGCTTCTTGTTTTGTTATCACTTACATTAGCTGCGATCGCTAAGCTATATCAACTCGCTCGGTCCGAAGGCCTTTACAATACTATTTTTGTCTACAATATCAATATTTCGATTGGTGGCAGTCGCCTTGGCGCAATAAACCCGGTGTCCCTTCTCACGACATTTACTGCTGTTATTATTAGTAACTGGTGGGGAAGCTTTGACAACACACTACGCGAAGTCCAACCATACCTGGCATTAGCAAAGTCCCCAGTCTCGGGATATACAGGAGTCGCAGTTTCATACAAGTCCTCTTACCTCCTCTGGGTGGCGTATAGAGCAGCAAGAAGAAGCCATTGGGTTCTATTGCTTGTATCCACGGGGACATTTCTCGCTCAAATCCGTAAGTAGGAATGCTAATTAGCTGCCTGTTCTAGTGAATATCGCTAAACTTAACGCTGTAGTCACGGTTGCAATGTCATCGCTGTGGACTCGAGATCCAGGGGCTCTGACCGAGTTAATAGCTGTGCCACGAGCCCTCGAGTTACGTAGTGTACCTATTATAGTCAGGGACCGATCACCAAATCGTTACCAGTCGGTTTCCAGTAGACTGGTTGTCGATAACCTTTTGTCAAATTTAACAACTTCTTGGATGTACGGAGCTACGACCCAGTTGACACTGCAAGGCCCTGACCCACCATGGAGCGTAGATGGCTGGAGTTTCGTTCCCAGTGCACTAAACATCACAGCTTCCCCATATATCCAGCGCACAGGGAACGGCTCGGAATTGCCATTTCTATCCATCAATGTTACTATACAGAGTCCCGCAGTCAGAGCTCGGCTTGAATGCTCACCATACAACCTTATCGACAATGAGGCACAGTGGCTAACGAAATGGGACCTAACTGATAAAACAAACTGGAACCGCACTGCAAACCCGCGTAACCTGACGATTGGGTTTGAACTAGGTCTTAGAGGCGATGGACGTTATGACAACTCATTCTACCCAGAGGAGAGTTCTTGGGGGGGGAAAAGAACCAGTTTTTTCGTCAATGATCGGCGACTGAATTGTTGCGAGAATCGGACCACCGAATCTGTGGGCTTGGCATCTATTGGATATTGGTCTGCCAATTTAGCCCCCGATATGTTTTATCCTAACATCGCCGAAACGTGGCCAACAAACTTCACTGTCAAATGGATCCGTGGGCGGCCTCTGGAGGGCATTATGGGGGCTGGTGAACAGCCAAACGATATCGAGAAACATCTTATTTGGGTTGAACAACCCCAAATGGTAGCCTTGAACTGTCAACCGATTATTGAGACCGCTAATTCTCAGGTTACTGTCGATGTTGATACCGGGCGGGTGATCTCATATGAAATCTTAGAGGTGCCCCGGGCTGACAGAGAGGCTTGGAATCATCCCTGGGTCGTTCATAGGCACGGGCTCGATTCGTATAGTCCCCATGGGGACTTCGCAGCGACAAGTTCTCTCTTATATTTACCTGAAATTAACGTTACCGTTAGCCACGGAGTACTTTTTATTACTAGTCTCCTTGGTGTCGCAGACATATCCAGTATCATGAGGAGATATATGGGTTATGAGCAAGATGGATTCGGTACAGAAGACACACAAGAACAGACATTTAATTTCAGGCAGCCTGGGCTGAACGTCGACTATATGACTTATGCGATGCTATCGCTGGTAAACTTCGACCACCAACAGCTGCTAGATGCCACAACCCTGGAGCGAACGGCAAATCGCACATTCTCAACCATGTACCAGCACTTCGTTAACAATGACGTATCTCTTACTGCCGGCGGCCACGCCTACCAACCGCTCGGTGAGAAGCTCCCGGATATCGGGGACAGGCTCGAGAAGCGGCGGAGGGACATTCAAGACACAACAACCGCCAACACGACCGGCCGCCAAGAGATTATCATGCAGATCTCCAGGCCCGTAGAGTTATTGAACATATCGACGCCCGCAGCATGGATATGCATGGTGATTCTGGCGTACCTTATTGTCTCGTGTGGCGTGCTGATCGTTGCGTCACGGCAATACAATCGCTTGCTGCCAGTACCAACGACGACCATCGCCGACACAGCGGCGTTAGTCGCGGGAAGCACGAAGCTACTGAAGCTTTCTAGGCTTCGTTCTACCAGCAGTATCAAGAATGACGGCAATATTCTTGCCAAGTTGGGCTGGTTCAACGATGCGGAGGGCCAAAAGAGGTGGGGTATTGAGCTCTCCGACGGGGACGGCGAAACTAACCAGACATCATTAGACTCAATGGGGTGACTCTATTCATTTTGTGACTAGAGAAATAAACAGAATACTTGGAGATATAATTGATATAATTGATCAAGGACATCGTGATTTCACTCTCACTTCTACTTCCCGTGGAATGCATTTGATGGTCAGCTGTCTCCTAGACCCACCTCGCCTTGGTAAGTACATACTTAACTACGTACTTAGGTACCACAAGCAGGTACCGCGTCAGGCTGTGCATGCATGTTAGTTCCCCCTCCCGCATTCTTACAGCTCCAGTCATCATTTCGAACGACTTCCACTCCTCACTATTCCTCTCTCGCATCGGCCAGCGGCCTCGATACTTTCCGTACTCCATCTGATCCCTAGTGTCCACGCAGCTTCGAGGATCAAGCACGTTATGTCTTCCGACATAATCAAATCCCCGGAGCAAGTTTATACGCCCTATCCCTACCGTCCTGGCCAGAGTATTACTCTGAGAGATTCCCATGGGGCTGAATTCTCCGTTGATATCATACATGAGTACTCATTCACCATCTCGCCAGCTGTTGTTGTGAATCTACACGAAGATGGTGCAATTCGTGAGGCTGTCCTCAAACTCTACGACCGGCGTTTTGGCGAACTCCGAAAACGACGGGAGCCTGACGGCAGGAGGCGGCCGCAACCGCACACCGAAGAGTCAGAAGCTGCATTTCAAGATTTCGCCCGCAGCGGAATGCTGGGTCCCGTTCTGGATCGCCTCAAGCATGCTGATTTGATGTGGGATCTGTATCGCCAAGTATGTACTCCACCGGATGAGGAAGACGAGGAAATGAAACCCGAACGGGAGAGGTTGGCCGAAGAGGAAGCAGAATTTTATTACAAAATACAGAAGCGATACACCCGCGAAGTGCGGGCTTACGACAAGTTGAAATACCTCCAAGGTCGTAGTATCCCTCGGTTTTTTACAGCTGTTACACTCCAGATGCCATCTGCACCGCCGGATCTTGAGTTATGCTATTTTCAGGTGCCGGGGATTCTGATTGAGAAGATTAACGGGTTTAACCTCTCGAACTTGGTAACAGAGATGCCAGCAGGACCGCCCGATATATGGGCCGAAATTGTGCAAAAAGCAACCGATTTGGCTGTGGAAATCAATCGCGCGGGCGTTTTGGATGGGGATTCTCAACCAAGGAACGCCCTAGTTACGCGGCGTGAGGACAATACACACCAAGTATGTCGAATTGATTTTGGAGAGGCTAGCCTTGAATCGGACTTGAAATTTCGTCGTGAGGACGAACCGGACTACTTTAAGCAATGCGCCGCGACTTCCAGCAATCCAGATGCTCTTGGTCTAGTTATGGTCGCAAAAGTTAAGAGGCTCACGGGTGTCGAACTAGATATTGTATTTGATGAGATTTTTCCGGGGATAGATGGTCTGCCTTGAATAACTACATATTTCATAGAGTATAAAGACTATTACGACGGTGCTACTTGCGACGTTGTACGGCAATACTTGGGTAAAGGTTCGCGGATCGAGTGCATACACCGCGCTTAAGCGCGCATGTCCCACTCTTCTTCCTGATTTATAACCCTACTATGAATCGCCTTGTAGATGTACAGTAAAACATTTACCGTTCCGCAACTATAAATTAGAGTTATCCTAGGGGGCGAGGGTATTCAGACTGCCCATGGCTACATCCAACTTCTAGTTCTTTGTTCAGGCTCCGCATCCGCTATCATAACAGACCTGATGGCGAGTCTACACTATCAAGTCACTGCTACAACAGTTTCAGATCGAGATCTATGGCCCTTATGCACGCTGGTGGTCGTCTCCGTTCAGTTTCCAGCCCTTCCCGTCAGGTAAACCTTCAGCGGGGGTTTTTCCCACAGCCCATAGATTCGTTGGCGATACCAGTCGTTGCAACTTGCATCTAGTCGCAAATCGAAATTGAAGAGGATCTTCGCCATGATAAGACGCATCTCGTGATACGCCAGGTTTCGCCCAATACAATCCCGGGGGCCGAAGCTGAATGGCCTATGCACTTCACGACGATCATGGTAGAATGGAGAGTTGGGATCTGTAGCGGCCTCGGGCAGCCATCTCTCCGGCAGAAACTCACCCGCTCTGTGGAAGTTGAGCTCCGAAGAATAAGCCGATAGGTGGTGGATACCAACCACAGTCTGGTGATGTCAGTCCACCTCGTTATAAGTTATATATAAGCATAGCTCGAGCATCGATGAAGCAACTCACCTTGGGTGGCATGGAGAGTCCGCACACGGTCATGGGCGAACCACCTGGAACGCTTCGAGATAACGCTAACGGAACAGGAGGGAATAGTCGTAAACCCTCTTGGAGGCAAGCCAGGAGGTACGGCAGCCTCGACCGAGTCTCCAAAAATGTCATCTCACCGTCGGAATTGAATGCCTCACGCACCTCTTGGGTAGCTCGCTGCAGCGCATGTGGCGTCTTCAACATCCAATAGGTAGTGCCGCTTAGTAATGAAGCCGTCGTTTCGGAGCCAGCTACCATCAAGAGGTCTGAGTTAACGATGACTTCCTCGTCAGTAAGTTGATGTTCCCGTCCGCGCGAGCGTAAGAAGAAGTCCATAAAGTCGCCCCGGTCAGGCTGTTTTCGGGCAGTAAGGCGAGTTCTGGCCATATCTTCCACGTTGGCGAGATGAGATTTCTCCGCCTTGGTCATGAGTGGCCGGAAAAAGAACATGATAATCTTGCCAAAGACCTTCGAGGCGCCGATCAAGGCGAAGACGGGTGCGATGATCATAATCTTGTTAATGTTCTCCAACCAAACGTTTGACTCTCCAGTTTCCAGGCCGTGAAGAGACTCTCCGAATGCTAAATCGGCGATCAGGTCGAATGTCGTAAAGTTGTACCATTGAACCAGATTTGTACAATTTGTAGTTTCGGATACCTCTCGGAGCCGCTTGATCAAGAGGTCTACATACGTATGAATCAGAGGCTCCTGTTGCGTTAAAGCGTTGTCCGAAAAAGCGGGTAGCATGGCGCGTCGCAAGCGAAAGTGGTCTTGAGCGTTGGACGAAATAATTTTCTTCGGGTGCATGTGGACACCTTCCGGATAGAACTTTGGGAACTCGGCATGGCCATGACCGTATATATCTTTCCAAGCCTGGGGATCGAGGAACAAGACCTCGTCGGGTGAGACCCTCATTACCTCGCCATATTTCTTATGCAGATCTCGAATTTTGAACTCGCTGTCACCCCGGACCATACGGTATTTCCGCAGAATAGGAAATGCAACCCATAATTGAGGTCCGGGAATCTTGCTGAGAGGGTGAAAGTATAGATTATAAATGATGGCCCAGCATTGTCGAAAAAGAGCGATAGTGGAAAGGAGGAGAATCGAAGTGATACCCAGCGACCATAGACCATTCTGACCATCACCGCTGTTGATAATCTTGCCTAGGAGCGCCATGATGAACCTATAATCTTAGCATCCAAAATCAGCGATCAGGGCATTGGTGGTCGGGTGTGGAGAGCAAGGGGTTAAGTAGAAATCTAGAACCGAAAAGACAAAAGAACGCATGCAAACCCGAAGAAACTAGGTACGTTTCAAGTCACGAATGCCATCTGCGGAAGCTTCGCGAGCCGATGCAAACATAATTCCGAATTTATTCTATGCGGGGGCGTAGTGAGTGCTGTACTGCCTAATCAGGTACTAGATCTTTAACTAATCCTAGAGACCTGTAGATATACACGGATATTTTACTGCCGTCATGCAAGCGATCCAATCTTCGTTAGATCCAATGACCCCAACTCTCCGTGACCCGCCAGTCCGTGATCACATCTGTACTTGTACTGTGGGTGTGTACACTTTTGATATTGACTTGATGTCGGATACAATTTGTGCGAGGCCTTCATTTGCCGAAAGAAATCTCCAGAACAAGGAGTCAATCAATACAGTCGATTCAACAGCTATCGCGTATTTCTGATACTCGACCCGACGGCAATGAATGCGTGTACATCCCCATCCATCCCATGCAATCGCATCGACAGCATGGCAAGCTCACTTCGCACTATTATTTGATTGGCTCGTTATTGCTCTCCAGCTCGGTTAGGTTTTTGATTGGTTCGGTCGGTCCGCTTGGTCGCCGTCGTCTAACCCCACCAGGTAGATACACTGTGTGATCTCAATCCAAAAGATGGCATACCGCCGTGAATTATATTTGAAGAGAATTATAGTTCGAGGTCTCCCGTACATAATGCACCTTTCATGTGTCTTCTTGGCCGGGAGCTGTAGCACTAGGACAGTATAGTTATAGTTGCAACGGGCAACCACAAAATAATCATGACACCTGCACACTGTGGACATTTATATAACTGTGCAGCGAGGAATTGGTCGTATTTTCTCATTAGTATCTTACCTTCTTCGATCTTCAAGATGGCAGAAACATCATCAAAGATTTCAGAGACCGATAATACCTCTCCGGCAGCTCACGGAGTGGGAAAGTCGACGCTACCTCCCGTCTCTCCTGAAGATCAAGGTACCGAACAGCAGTACGAAGTGGGTTGGGAGCGGCCAGCAGATGAAGATCCAGAGAATCCATTGAATTGGAATCTTTGGCGAAAATGGAGCATCATCGGCGTTCTCACTTTTCTCAGTTTTCTCGTGTAAGGTGCCCAACTTTTCGGGAACGCATAAGTGCCTACAGCGACTAATTGCTTCTTTCATCGTAGACCGCTGGCATCGTCCACATTGGCGCCTGGTGTACCTCAGATCCTCTCCGAGTTCCAAACCGACGACAAATCGCTGGCAACGTTCGTAGTCTCTGTCTTTGTCCTGGGATTCGCCTTCGGTCCGTTGATTATTGCGCCCTTGGGCGAGCTGTACGGCCGGACCGTGGTTTATCATGGCTGCAATATCCTCTTCATCATATTCACTATTGCGTGCGCTCTGTCAACTGGCATCGGAATGCTCATTGCTTTCCGGTTCTTCGCCGGATTTACCGGCGTGGCTGTTCTAACTCTTGGAAGTGGCAGCATTGTGGACATGCTACCGCGAGAGCAGAGAGGTAGAGCTATATCGCTGTGGTCTGGGGGACCTCTACTCGGGCCCGTTATTGGTCCGGTCTTTGGTGGCTTCCTCGTTGAAGCGGTTGGGTGGCGATGGGTATTCTGGGTTGTCACAATAGCCGTAAGTGAAAGACCAGACTGATTTACCTATCGTAGAACTAAACCCTTAAAGTATGGAGTAGGAACAGTTGCATCCTTTGTGGTTCTTCGAGAAACCTATGCACCATGGATCTTGGAAAGAAAAGCAGCAAGACTGAGGAAACAAACGGGGAACCCCCAGTATCAGTCGGTTCTCCGCAAAGAGGGCTCTGCTAAGCAACTATGGATATCAGCAATCGTTAGACCAGCCCTGATGTCGGTACGTTCCCCTATTGTCGCCATCATATCAGGGTATATAGCGATCATCTATGGGGTTATCTATATTCTTTTCACTACATTTACATTTGTCTTTGAAGATCAATATGGTTTCAGTGCGCGCAGCGCTGGGTTGGTTTTCATCGCCGGGGGTGTTGGAAATATCATTGGTCAAGCTTTTGCCGGGATTTATTCCGATAAAGTTTTTAAGCGTAACATGGACAGCAGTGGTGAATCCCATCCTGAGGATCGGTTGAGCTTGATTATGACTGTTCCGCTTGCGCTCACACCTCCCGCTGGCATCATACTATATGGATGGACAACCGCGAACGGTGTTCACTGGATAGTTCCTTTAATCGGCACCGGCATAATAGGATTCGGAACGCTAGGTCTCTTCACCGTTACTCTCACTTACTTAGTTGAGGCTTTCGAACAGCACGCGGCTTCCGTAACAGCCGCCAGTACAATTTGGCGAAGCATTTTAGGAGCTGTACTACCACTGTTCGGCCTACAACTCTACGACCGTCTGGGTTTGGGATGGGGAAACACATTGCTTGGATTGATCCTCGTTGCATTAGCACCAGTTCTCTGGATTGTTCACAAGTTTGGGAGGCGGATCCGGTTGAATCCCGCATACAAGAGGGAATTTTAGACGAATGTAAATAGACCTACATTCAGCTCTGGCCGACGGCTATACTGGGGGATGATACGATGGGAACACAACATGTGGAATATCCAAGACAGTATATAGTGGCGGACCATAGAGAAGGAAATTATGATAGGCCCATATACGCCAATGGCCAAGCGATTGCCTCCGTTTCCGGCGAGCTCATTAGACTCTTGATATCTCTCGCTATGTTTGGACCCCATCTCCTACAATACCAGGCGTACAACTGCGCCTCGCGAACTATGGCACAATAATAAGCAAGTATCGTTAATGCTCTCTCGTCCCTCTGGTGCAGGAGTGCAAGAAAATCCGGATGTACTCTGATTGGCCATAGCATAGCTAGCCGTATCTCGGGGAATCGCGCTACGCGAATCGACTGCTTGACGCAGTCTATAAAGGTTGTGATTTCACGGCTGATCGCTGGCCTCTGCTGGTCGTCATCTATACTTTCTTCCAAGTTCCGCAATTTCTCACAGATAGCTTCGAGAAAGACCATAGGACGCGATAATTCATGGTCAACGAACATATCGGCAAACCGTCCTCGCGAGAGGATATGGGCCCACGTCTCTAATACCACGTTCATGCCTCTAATAAGACCGAACATGTCCAGCATGTCTTTCAGGCCAGGGCCCGTGTTTTCTTCGTGTTCGCTATTGACGGCAAATGTGGCGAAGGCGCCTATGATGAGGAGAGCAGCAGCAGCAAAGGTGGAATGAGAACTCTCGGGGGTGACGTCGTGAGCGAATTTCGTTCTCAATCCTTGTAAGGCGTGCCCGTGGTGTTGCGAAGCGAGCATTAGGTATAATTGGCGATGAGAAGGTTGTAGATACGCCATATGAAAGGCAGATATGGCCAATATCTGGTGCATGAACGGTTCGTCCATGAATGCTAGCTGAATGCACTCGACCTGCCAAATACGACCAAGCTCATCGCCCCTGGGGAGGGTGAAACATGTCACTGTACACCAATGATGCATGAGTTCCAAATCCGTGATCCAGGGTGATCTTTGTCGGGCGTCTGAGTTATCGTTGGTCGAAGCTTTGGAATGACAGGGAGCACTATCTAGGGTCAGAAGCGATGGTAGTGCTGCAGGTAGCCCGAACGATAGGTGCGATAGCCGTAACGGCCGCAGCGCATCCGTTGGACTGCAGTCTTGAGCAGGACCCTCCGAGAAACCCAACTCGACCTATCACCGGCTTTAATATGGCGAACATCCTTTAGCCTGACATTTTATACTTACATCTGAAGCAGGGTTTAGACCCGTTGAGATGGAGCTAGACGGAGGTGAAGCAGCAGGGACGCTTACGTCCAGGCTACATGATACGTTGTGTTTAACACAAGCAGTACAAGGGCGGTTTTCATCGCACTAGATTGGAATCCCGTCAGACTACTAGTTTACGCTACTGCACAGCGATTTAGTTGGAGCCCTGACCTTGACTCGACGCTTCTTACACCGGAGGCAGCCATTGCGGGACTTGTAACGGCGTCGCATAGTCAGACCACAGGCAACGAGCGTAACCTTATATCATCCAGATTCAATAAGAAATGGAGGGAGATAGAATGCGAGGACCAGCAAATTGCGGTAAAGCAGGACCACTTTGCGCTTTGAACCTTCAAATAGGATCGGGGCTGGGTGATCCCAGCCGATTTCGTCAGGGGGTGAAATGGGCTTAATCACGTGATAGTTCAAACCCCGGCCCCTATTGTCGGATTTAAGATGTGTTAAAGAAATGACCATTAATTGACCAGTCACACCAATCTTTTGGCGCAGTGGTAAATCTAACACCTATTACTACTAGGCGTTGTGATGTATAATTTTTTTTTTTACTATTAGCAGAAATAGAACGTTTCGAATCAAAAAAAAAAAAAAAAAAAAAAAATCGAAAGACTAAAGAATAAAATAAAATGTTTATTAAAAAAAAGTAAACTTTAAAGTTAAGCAACAGAATACTTAAAACTTTTAGTTGAGTAATAAAGTGGGTTTTAGATGAAGCCTTTGATTAAAGGAGGTAATGGGTTACGTGTGGTAGATGGAGGAATTAGAAATCGGCATACTCGACATCGACACGGGCATTTCAGGTATGAGATTTAATATGAGTACAAGCTCATGCAAGCAGAAGAACATAATCTGATCTCGTGTGGCCACGATAGCTAAGTTACTTTTCGCTGTCAACTTCCAATTCAGATGTTAGTAGCATCTAAAAAGCTAGATCTACCGTTGCCAGACGCCTAGCTGCATCTGGGAAAGACGATAACCCAGCATCCAGCTAAGACTTAGGCTAGACCCCGGAAGAGAATTTTATCACGCCCTCGTCATATACTTCTCCCAGAATATTCGCCTCTTAAGTTACCGTTACCTATGCCAATACATTGAGGCAGTTCTCGAGAGCATCGAAGCCATTGAAAATATCAGGATCCAGACCAAGATCCTCGCCACACCCTTGTTCTGGCCGGCATTCATCGCTGCAACTGAAGCATTCGAAAAGGCCCATCAGGCGCGGTTTCAAACTTGGCACAACACTGTAGAAGTGCATGGTATCGCGGCAGCGCGGACTGGCATTCAAGTTGTGGATCAAATTTGGAAGCAAGGCCCTCCCTCCAGCAAGAGGCCGATGAGTTCATAGAGCAATTACCCAGGAAACGGGGGTGTGCTTAATGTTAACGTAATTTGAATATATAAACCGGTTGAGTGTAAACGCCTTCCTATCCTAAATATGCGTGCTTAAATAATCTAGTTACCTAGAATTCTTCAACTTAATGACCTCGTTCCGTCATGGAAAGGGGTTAAATTATTCCCTTTTTGACAGCTCGCCATTTGATTTCCAAATTTCGTACTTAAATTTGGGCTGAAACTATGTGTACAATGTTTCCTCAATTTAAACTTAGGATGTAGCTCAGAGTATGGGAATATCTTTACACATACCGCATCCGCGTTCACATTGGATGTAAACTCGGCCTCCTTGTCACCGATGAGCTTTTTAGGAAGCCCTGCACACTCAACCATGAGCTGCACCTCACAAGTTCGTTCCATGCAAGTGAACAAATATGCAGCTTCATCCACAGTGTGTAACAAGGGCTAGTATTCTAGGGCTTGGCTCAGAATTGGCTGTATTATGTAATAATCAATCTAGGCTCTCAAAGGTCCTGAACCTTCAGAATAGACTGAATCTATCGAGGTCGAAGGCCTCCTATTTATATACAGAATATTGAGCTATTTCCTCGCAATCGCTTTCGATACGAGGTGTCTCGGTCTGTAGGCGAATTGCAGGCTCATGGCCTGATAAATAATATGATAAATATATTGCAGCTGAAAAGGTGAGTCAAGGTGACCGGAAGTGGCAACCGTGTGACAGATATGGCAGAGGTTGCCACCATTGCGCGTATCTGTCATAAATGGAGGGTGCCAATTATACCGTTCAGTGGGGGTAGCAGTGTCGAGGGGCACGTTTCGGCGCCGTTCGGCGGTATCAGCCTTGACTTCAGAGATATTAATGAGATCTTGCAAATCAACAAGGAAGATATGGACGTCGTAGTTCAGCCAAGCGTATCGTGGGAAGATATGAATGCCGAGCTAGCAGCTAAAGGCAGTGGGCTCTTCTTCCCAATTGATCCGTGTAAGTTCGAAAACTACGCTTAACTCAAGCAGTTTTCCCATCCAACCCAGCTGCTGATCAATTTTCTAGCCCAAACTGCGAAGATAGGAGGGATGATCGGAACCAATCGTTCCGGGACCAATGCCGTGCTATATGGTGCATGAGGGATTGGGTAATAAACCTAACGGTGGCTCTTGCGGATGGCAGCGTGATTAAGACTCGTCGGCGCCCGCGTAAACGTAGTGCGGGATATAATTTAAATGGTATCATCATCGGTTCAGAAAGGAGCCTTGGAGTTGTCACTGAAGCAACCCTAAAGCTGGCTGTGCTACCTCAGCATTACTCTGTTGCCGTCGTACCATTCAGCGATATTAGGAGCGCAGTCAACGCCGCAACAGATGTCATCTGAGGCGGTGTGCCTGTGGCCGCCGTCGAGCCGATGGACGCTACTCAGATAAAAGTCGCGAATGACGGAGGCGCCACAAGACCATGCGTCTGGAAGGAGACCCCAATTTTGTTCTTCAAGTTCTCCGGTACCAATGTTTCTGTCAACGATAATATCAAAACCGTGCAGGATATTGTCAACACCTACTACAGTTGGGGTTTCGAGTTTGCCCGGGACGAAAAGGAGCGGAAACCCCTGTGGTCCGCAAGAAAAGAGTCATTATACTCGCTACTGGCTGTGAGAAAGAGTGGCGAAATAATGTGTGCGTATAGGATCGTCAGAACTGTGTCACACAAGTTGGATTAATCGGACTTTCTAGGGAATATCGATGTTGCCGTTCCCCTGAGCCGGCTTACAGACATTTTCGAAACTAGTAAGGCCGATGCTGCAGCTCTTAGTTTGAACGCAAGTGTCCAGGGCCACGTAGGAAATGGAAACTTTCACGAGAACATCACGTACGACGCAACAGACCCACAAATGTGCAAAAAGGTCGAGACAGCTGTGAAAAACATGGTCAGGCATGCCCTCGAGATGGGGGGAACACGCACGGTGAGCACGGCATTGGGTACGGAAAGAAGAGCAGCCTGCTGCAGGAAGTCGTAGACGATACTATTACTGTCATAGGAGACCCTTTCCCTTGGGCTTCCAAGTTCCGCAAGGGTCACTCCAATTTTGTGATGATTAGGATCTAATTTCTTTTAAAAGAAACTTCTCAAAGGAACTTTAGACCCTCACTGGATCATGTAAGTATTTTTGATTTTTTTCGAGAACTTCGTCCAAGAGTTGCGGCCTTAACATTTCCGCGAGAACCCCGGCAAGGTGTTTGATAGGTAGGTAAGGGTTCTATATACTTTAACGCCACGCACCTATTAGGCAGCAAGTGTCTGACGGAATTAGCGCTAAGGGGTGGCCGCTACATAGCTGGGTAGAGAAACCGAGGGTTTATATATATGTAAGGACTAGGAACTTCCCACTGAGGGAAAGGCTTTAGGAATTAATACTGTTAAGACCTACACCCTACCTACTCACTACCTTACGGATACTTACTGGCATCTTACTGGCAGCCGTTCCTTACCTTGGAGCTTTTCCCATGATAGCAAACCAGTGCATACAGTTCTCCAGACTACTAAGCATCCGTGTCAAAGAAGTACTACGTAGCTTAGCCTTCTTTGCATTATGCGACTCTGACCCTGTCTTCATGGCGAACTCGATTATCAGCACTCTATGGGGACTACCGTATCCTTTCCTTGAGCTGAACTTTCTCGTATGTCTGAATTTGCCCTGACTTAAAGGGGCAATCCGAATTTCCCTGAACCCGCAGTCCGCCTGCTATGCTTGATCGCCAGGTACTTTAACGAGAAAAAATATATTATAGCTATGTCCCAAATCAGTCATCCTAAAATCTTATCTTGCATTTAGAGGGATCTAGTAGTATTAAGCATCCTTAAATTCAATCTGAATTTAATACGACGTCGTAACCACACCTTGACAGCCACCATGTTCCTCTCATACCTCCTTCATTCCATTAACCATGATATTGCGACAAGGGTTGCCCCTGCGCCATTGGTTGGGGCGGCTGATCTACTGCATCAATATCCCCAAGCGTCACATATCCAATGGTCAGTGTGGTGAGTTTGGGGATCAAGTGACATGGCTGTAACATCGCGTAAATAAATAATGCAGCCTACCGCAACACCCCACATATCACATAGGTAGCAACGACGATATAGCGTCGCGGAGACCCACAACAACCTTCCAATGTTCGTGATTGCCACGTCCTAAGGTATCTTCTAGTTCGCCACCTGACACCACATCAAGGATTTTTAATTTTGGACTCTTTTCTAGGCCTTCAAAATGGGCGCCGAGAGACATCACAAGATGAGGCTTAACAGCCTCCGGCAAGGCTCATTGAGTAGGTATTTACAACGCACGCGACTAGACAGTGTAGAGATGTAGGCTGAAGAGAATCTTTCTTGTACACAGTCTAGAACTTGGCTTCTATATCGAAAGCATCCCCATTTTCGAATCGCCCTAGTTGTAAGGATTTAAAACTGAAAGCCATTATGCCTTGCCTTTATTGACGAAATGATACATATGGCGTCCCCATTTTCTGGGGCTGTATATGGCCCCCATTTGCATGTTTAGTCAGATCCCCGCAGATCCTGCCGCTAAAGGGTAGGTATTTCTTACAACATTCTATAGCCTGCGTTGAGTTTCATTCTCTATATTTAGGAGAAGGGGCGCATTTAACGCCGTTACCACCTTGACCACTATTAAATGTCTTATCATTTGATGTAGTTGTCGAAGAGCTAGCATTACTACCTTGAGGTCGTATTGGGTTAATTATTGGCTGACCTCCTTGAAGAGTAGCCCCCGTAAGGCGACTTTGCCTCCGCGACAAAACTTGTGAGGAATGAAAGTGGACTTTACTCGAACAAGGCCAACCGATAGGGAACATTCATGTATCAGTTGATCCGTTGATCACTATTTAGATGGCGGAAGTGCCAGGTTCATCAATTCCGAGGCATTGCGCCCTGTTTTATAATTCCGTATCTTTCTTCATTTTTCGCAGCTAGTATGAGCACCACATCGGGTGACCAGTACCCCGTCCATGTTGGGCTATGGACCAATTGGTCTCGAGGACATATCATGGGGGCAACCTTGACCTTGAAACGACAAGACGCAGATCTCTTGATCGCGTTCACCGCATTATTCATTACGTACGTCGCAACTCGAATTTGGAGAATCCTCTGTTTTGGATTTCACAGATTCTACTCGGTCGCCAGGGCGCAAGACGTACTGTATCATCAATGCCAGGCAATTCTGCGCAATTCCTCAAGCCCCGAAAGTGGCCTCTTCCAGTCTTTGCAGGTTGTAAGGGTCAATTGGGGCTCCAGAAGAGTTATCCGGCCGCTCTCCGTAGCGGTCGCCGCTATGCTCTGTACCGCGGTCTTTACAGTCGCAAGCGGCTTCTCATCACGGGTATCTAGCTCAATTGGGAGCGAGGTTTTGATTAAAAGTAGGGATTGCGGTGGGATACTGGGACCTGTTCAAATAGGCGACAAGGCGTATCCCTCACTCTTATCTTACACAGCTGAGAGGGTGAACAACGCTGCAAATTATGTTCAGCAGTGTTATTCAGATTCAAACAGCACCGGATTGCTTGACTGCCAGCGATTCGTTACACAGAAGCTTGCTACCAATACGAATAGGAAGGCAGCTTGTCCATTTCATGATGAAATCTGTCGCAATAACTCCACAAATCTTATTCTGGACAGCGGCCTCATCGACAGCCATCTTCATTTTGGCCAAAACTCTCCTCCGAATGAAAGAATACTTTGGAGGAACGTCCTCACATGCGCACCACTGGAATCCGCACAGTTCACTAGCCAAAGTAGCACGCCCGAAAACTACACGTTATATCATTATGGTACCGTCTTCGGAGGCGTGGACTATGTACACACGGCTGTTCCTGTCAAAGCCCAATACTCACAAGCAATGGCCGACGACACGTTGGTTTCTAATGCAAACTATATGATCAGGTACATTATCCAATGGTTGCACAACATGTATTCCCGAGTTAGGTTTTGCTAATTGAAATATCCCTAGTACCATTAAAGCCCGAGTTGGAAACGGCACCTACGGACGTGGCACGCAATTCATCCCTATTCAATCTCTCGCTCGAATGGATGCGGATATAGATCTCATTTTCTTATCTGGAAATGGAGTAGCTTTCCTGGAGCCGATAGATGACGGGTGGTATCGCACAGCGTCGACACCTACCAAGATCCGTGCGATGAAGGGTAAAAGTATGAGTGATATTGAACTTTATCTCCCACTCCAGCCAGCATCTACTTTGGGGTGCATCACTCATCACCAGTTTTGCAGTACCGCAATCCAGGGCCCTGGTCGGTGTACGCCATTGGCGAGTCTTCGGGATGCGATGTTCAGCGCGGCGCCGCTGTTCAACTCAAGCTATGCCAACCTCAACCGCAGAGTGGCCGAAACGGAGTCCCAGGCTCGGTTCTTGTACTTCATGGACACGCTAAGCTCCGCTGGAGATATTAATGGGATTTTAACAATCATGGGGCCAGCTGCTCTACTTTCCCAGCGAACGTCAATCCAAGGTATCCAAATGCGTCTGGACCCGAACCAGTGGCAACTCGATATAGCTCACATTTGGAATATATGGATGGCAGTCGTCCAGAGAACGTTCATCGATGCGGTTTACCGCCCAATAGACCCAACGCTTCTCGCAGCGCAGTACAACTATACCGCCCCGGAACTGGTGAAACTATGTAACAGCCAGGTACGTATTGTGGTCCCATCTATTTAATTAATCCTTCCCATAGTTGCGGTAATCTTCATCTTCTAGCCTTAGAAAAAGTGCTGACATTCCTATGTCGTAGAAAATCCAGAGCGCGGGGTACGGGTCGTTCAGCGTCTTTTGGCTCCTTTTTATACTCGTGGTCGGGCTTCTGCTCATCTCAATCTCCTACCTTCTGGACGTCGCTTCGGGGTTGCTCGCTAAGAAGAAGGGGTATGGACAATACTCACACCTCGAATGGAATTCCAATGCAACCCTGCAGCTCCAGCGGCTAGCACATGAAGGGCTGGGAATGGGCACATGGTCGCGATGCGTGGATGACGTTCCGGCCACGAAGACGGGCGAACTTCTCGGAGTGCTGGATATCTCAGACATGAAACATCCCGTTCTTTATTCGCCAGAGAATTTCAAGGACTCCAGCTCCAATCAACCTTCTGAGACTCCAAGTGAGGATTGCTAAGAGGATAGGCTACGAAACTAGACGTATTACGGGTGCGAGTTTCATCGAGGACTACGAATCAGCTTCGAACGTTCTTTCGATTCATTTTTTTTCTTCGGCTAGTTGGACCCTTTCCCGTTTGTTATGTCCATTAGAGAGGACCAAAAGTTCTCGGTTCCCCCTTTCTTAAAATCACCTTCACACCTTGCTTGGTTAAGTCACACTTAGTAGGCTATGTCCATAAGGGGCTATATAAGTCTACAAATCCCTACCGTATAACTTACCGTTCTACGACACACTTCGAGGCACTGTTGCACCGTTGACCACTCGAGATTTACGCGCCCACGGCCCATGGACGACGCTGCTACTTGAATTTGGGTATTTCGAGGCTAAGGCGATATTGCCTCGTAAAATAAGCTAAAAGTATTATCCACGAGACGCCAGCTAGCATACTACGTCTTATGCTCCTATAATATAAGTACTTGCTCTGAAGTGTGTTGTAGAAGAAAGTTGGTCATTTGTGTTTGCTGTGTGGCTATGTGGCTATGTGGTCTTGTGGCTGTAGACTAGTGGCTGTAGACTAGTGGCTGTGTCGGGGTCTTATCAGAATGGGCTACGGCTATCTAGCTAGGTAAGAGCTCTAACTCGTGAAGGTATGTTGTTGCCCTTTTAAGAACACTGAATCTAACCGTATTAGGACATTTCTTTTCCCTCTCCACATTATCCTCATACTTGCCCAGTTTCAACTTCGTAGCCCTCATGTTGCGCTGCGCTGTACCTGTACAGAGACTCACCAACCACAACAAAAAGGCAAAGTCATTGTGAAGCATCGTCAGAGCGTAGCATTAATTATGGCTTCCGGTCCACCCATCGCCACGTATGTGTCATTGCACTCCGACACATATCGTCCCTGGCTTTGTCGCTGGTCACCCGTGAGCTAACCACCAAGGTAACTATCTAGTGTGTACGTGCGCAACCTGGAAGAGCGCGTCAAGCCCGACATGCTCAAGGAGGCCCTGGCCGCCGTGTTTTCCGAGTACGGCAACATCGTCGACATCGTCGCTAAGACCAACCTGAAGGCCAAGGGCCAGGCCTTCATCGTCTTCGACCGGCCCGAGTCCGCGCTGCAGGCCATCGACGAGGTCCAGGGCTTCGAGCTTTTCGACAAGCCCATGCAGCTCGCGCTCGCCAGGACGCGCAGCGACGCCACCGTGTCTGCTAACGGCAACAAGGAGGAGCTCGAGCTGCATCAGCGCAGGCGGCTGGCTGAGAAGGGTATGCACCGCGCCCTCATCTGTCGCAGACGGTCGGAACGTGCTAACTAACGCGCCACAGACAAGCGGAAGGCAGCCGAGGCCGCAGAGGAGCAGAAACGGCTCAAACGCCCCGGCGCCGTGGTGCCGCCGACGGAAGCGAACCGCCCTGCGAAGACGGCGCGCGGCGCAGGTCTGAAGGCGACGGGCGGCCCGGCCGCCAACGCCGTCGTGCCCGACGAGTACCTCCCGCCCAACAAGATCCTCTTCGTCCAGAACCTCCCCGACGACTACGACATCGAGGCGCTCACTGGCATCTTTGGCCGCTTCGAGGGCTTCCGCGAAGTGCGCTTGGTGCCCGGTCGTAAAGGCATTGCCTTTATTGAATACGAGGCCGAGGCTGGCGCTATCACCGCCAAGGAGAATACGGCGGGTATGGCGGTTGGGGATGGTAACAAGTTCATCAAGGTCACATACCAGCGCCAGTAGAGTCATTAGGGCCCTGACTTTTTCTGTAAGCTGGCTTACAGGTGCATTGGTACGAGCGTCCATGATAAATAAACAGTAAAATTTCTATGCACACGCACTCCAGTTATTCCTTGATATTTTAGCATATGTTCCGCACCAGTGGCAGTGTGTAATTCCGGGCTACTATTCGTCATTACGGTATTCTCGCCGACGCAAAGATCTACGTGTTGCCAACTTAAGTTGAGAGATGACGTTTTATCTTTCTCTTCTGTACGTTTTCGTGTATGAGAACTTAATAGCAAGGTGGCTTTCGCGTTTTATTGCGGCTCGATTAGGACTCGATATATGTCAAATGCAAATATCTCTTGTCACATCTTTTATCTAGATTGAAGAGACTGCGTAAATAACCAAGCTTCCCAGCGGGCCCTACTTTCGCAAACCGATGTTCGCTATTCAAATCTACGAGTTAGATTGAACGGCATGAACAGGTAGCTGAGTAGCTTTCAATAGCGGTCCTAGGCTGGCTTTCTGGAACGTAGAAGTCCGCCTCGAGATTTACATATCATCGACAACCTGGTTGTGAGAGACTGCGCCAGAGTGAGCTGGAATCCGCGAACAGCTCCCTACCCGCACCAGAACGATGGCTAGATTCGTGGTTGTAGTATGACCCCTTCCAACTACCCTATTCCTATCTTCCTCTCGGGTACCCCTTACCTTCGCACTCAGACGGTATCGACGTGGCTTGGCGAGGGGCAGTCACAAGTGACGATGGATGGAGCGAAGGAGCCACAGTTGCTTTACGCACTGGCTGAAGTGACATCGATCACGGCCTGCCACCCCGCGGCTAGATATCTTGACCAGCACTGATAGAATTGAAAGCAAATCATTCTGATATTTCTCAGTCCGTCTTGGATTGTCATTTGAGGTAAGGAGAGGACTATGGCCACTTTAAATAATGTTATTGTAATGCGACGATCGTCGTGGTTGTTTCAGATAGCTTCCGTCAGTATAAATTATCAGTATGAATGGTTAACCGTGATACGCCTGCTCCATGAATTTAACAATACACGGCTGAGGGCTAAGATCCCGTCTTGCTTTACCTAGCCTTGCTTTGCATGGGGATGCCTGCTTGATTGGTGCGTAGGATGTCCCCTCACTTTAGAAAATCACATCATCCTCTTCACCCGTCGCCAAGATATCAGCCGGCGCTGCATCAACCACTGGTTCGACACTCTCTTGGTATGGTTTCGTTGCCTCTGCGATTTTCTTGGCTTTCATTTCGGCGTCGGCAGCTGCCACGTCTCGTTGTTTCTTACCAGCCACCTTCTTCAGTCGGTAGAATTCTTCTCTGTCTAGCTCGTCCAGTTCGGAATTGATATCTGCGCAGGTCAGTGGATGATTTAATGCATTGGACAGATACTCAACACACATTTGATGGTGTTTTCTGTTCTTGGTATAATAACATGCTCGCTGCGAATCACATTAGTTATCACGTCGGAAATTACATAGGAGGGGCGCATATTACATGGCATTAACTGTTGGTGAGGTCAGCTTAACATTGAAACAAATAGAGGATGGACAACACTAACCTCTTCGGTTCACAACTTTAATAACCTCGTCCAAGATAACGAAGGCAGTTTGGAGGCTTGCCAACTCAACGAGAGTCTCTACGGCGCGAGCATAGGTTTCGCGGCATCTCTGGACCTGTTGACCACCCTTGCCTAGGCCAGTCAGACCGAAATCATTGTTGCCCTCTGTTAGATAACTCTCGAAAGCGGGCAAGAAAACACCGGAGACGTTCTCTTGTTTCGTTCGTAATCTGAAGCGCGCCGACTTGGCCGATTCTTGTACTTGGTAGCCAATATCGCCGCCGACTGCATATGTGACTTCAGCGAGGGAGAAGGCGGCAATCTGCATGACACGACCCATCTTGCGTTTTGCCTCATCGATTCTGCGCGTTATTTCTAGAGATATCGTCAATACGCGGTCGCATGTCAGTTCGTAAGGTCTATGATATACCTCGAAAGCGCCTGTTGTGGTGTCTGGGTCAGCGTGTGGCAGGCAGAGATCTAAGGAGATGGGCATACTTGGTGAGTGCCTCACTCTTGCGCTTCAGCAAGCTGTGGCCCGTTTCTGCCCCCTTTAGCTTGGCCTTCATGATACCCAACGACTGTCTCGTCGGGAAGACGGCTTCCCGGTCCTACAAGCAGTATTAGCTTGAATAGAGGTCCTCATCGAAGCTCCCCAGTTGACACATACTCCTGCGCCCGACATCTTTGGTCACCCGGCTTGCTGATGCGTCTGGCTACCGCAATTGCCTAGGAGTGAGCATGTAAGGTTACAAGACAGCAGCGGGGGTAATCGAAAGCGCAAGCAAGGCGACGCAGTGCTGTTTGGGATGGGATAGGTGAGCAGTGTTGAGACGATGAAGCTCAGCGTTGCTCGTAGGCGAGCTGAGTATCGATAGGGACCTGTAGGCTGTACCTAGCAGTGCCTATTACCAGGGCTGCCTAGGTACCTATCTAGGGAGGACCTGGGAGGTTAGCTTAGGTAGATAGAAGCTGCCCGCTGCCCGCATTGGCGCATTGGCCATTGCATGGCCCACCTGCACCACCCATGACGAAGGTAATACCGTGTGAATATACACAGTTTCAATTATAAATAAAACTGTAAGAACATCCCTGGGACAGCGAGGGCCCCACTTAAAAACGCCCAAGGGTAGAAAGTCACCGTTTCTTAGTCGAACCTTGTGAGGTCGTATCGAGTTCTCGTCAATGCCGCGACTGGCACGCACCCATCCCATGCTAGATATCTGGGCGCCCTCCACTGGCACTTCTCCCGCGCTCCTGTTCGCCCTCACCATGCGCTGATGTTGGGTGAGCACCAGCTAGTCCTGCATTCCTGCGAGCTTTCGCGTCGACTGCCATCGACAACCAGGCGCTTAGGCGGGTAGTACGCAACCCGACAATATGCCACCGAATGGTGTCGCCAATGGCAACCATGCTGCCCGCCAGCCCGATCTTCACCTCGTTGTAAGTGACAGTCGTCGCCTCGTGTCGCCTCGTGTCGCTTCGCTTCGCTAATAACCTAACCCCTCTCCAGTCTGACGAAGACGCTGTTTACGAGCAAGACATCCTACGAGACCCGGGCAGCACGAAACCCTGGCTAGCATACATTCAGCTTAAGCTTCAGCATGGCACGCTACAAGAACAGGCATTCGTCCTCGAGAGGGCTTGTCAGCAGCTCCCGAGGTCTTACAAGCTCTGGAAAATGGTATTATTGCTATCATTGCCCCAAATCTGCGCTCATAACATACTCACAGTCAACAGTACCTCCGATTCCGTACCAAACATGTCTCGAAGCTCAATGCTGCCGTCTTCGCCGCCGAATACCGGAAAGTCAATGCGCTATTCGAACGAGCCTTAATTCTCTTAAATAAGATGCCACGTATATGGGAAATGTATCTCAAGTTCTTGCTGCAACAGCCCCTCGTCACGCTGACACGACGAACCTTTGATCGGGCACTACGCGCGCTTCCCATTACCCAGCACAACAGGATATGGGCCATATACCGTCCCTTTGCAAACTCTGCGGGCGGCGACACAGCAGTCAAGATATGGAGGCGGTACATGCAGGTCCACCCCGAGGATGCTGAGGATTTCATCGAACTCTTGACACAAGTAGGCCTATATACCGAAGCTGTCCAGAAGTACATCGATATCCTCAACAATCCGCGTTTCAACAGCAAACAGAGTAAAGGTCACTACGAACTATGGAGCGAAGTTGTTGATTTACTAGTCGAACATGCCGCCGATGTCGAGACCGGCTATGAAACCGGCATCGACGTCGAACGGATCATTCGGAGCGGGATCGACCGCTTTGCCGATCAAAGAGGGAAGCTTTGGTGTGGCTTAGCTACCTACTGGGTGAGGAGGGGAAGCTTTGAACGCGCTAGAGACGTATTCGAAGAGGGCATAACGACCGTCATGACTGTCCGCGACTTTACACTCATCTTTGACACGTATGCGGAATTCGAGGAATCAATCATCGGTGCGCTGATGGAGATGGCCTCAACACGCGCAGAAAAAGGCGTTGTAGATGAAGATGCTGATTTCGACCTCGATATACGCATGATGCGCTTTGAACAGTTAATGGATCGGCGACCTTTCCTTTTGAATGACGTGTTACTTCGACAGAACCCCAACAACGTCGCCGAGTGGGAGAAACGGGTCGCTTTATGGGGTGACAATAAAGCCGAGGTTGTCCAGACATATACTGATGCCATTGCTGCTATCCAACCAAAGAAAGCAGTGGGCCCCTTTCACCAGCTCTGGGCGAATTATGCCAAGTTTTACGAAAATGGGGGAGACATCCGAAACGCCAGGATTATTATGGAGAAGGCCGTCAAAGTCCCGTTCAAGTCGGTCGCCGAGCTTGCTGACATGTGGATCGAATGGGCCGAGATGGAACTCCGTAGCGAAAACTTCGACGACGCCGTCAAGATCATGGCCAAGGCTGTACAAGCCCCGAAGAGGTCGACAGTAGATTACTTCGATGAGACATTGTCACCACAGCAAAGAGTGCATAAGAGTTGGAAGCTATGGAGTTTCTACGTCGACCTAGTAGAGAGTGTCAGTTCACTAGACGAGACGAAGAAGGTTTACGAAAGAATTTTCGAGCTTCGGATTGCTACGCCACAAACCGTGGTCAACTATGCTAATTTATTGGAGGAACATAAGTATTATGAGGAATCCTTTAAGATATTCGAAAGAGGGTTAGATCTTTTCAGTTATCCGGTAGCGTTCGAACTCTGGAACCTCTACCTTACCAAGGCTGTCGATCGAAAGATCGGGATCGAACGATTACGAGACCTTTTCGAACAGGCTGTGGAAGACTGTCCAGCCAAATTCGCCAAAGTGTTGTACCTCATGTACGGTAACCTGGAAGAGGAGCGGGGGCTCGCAAGACACGCTATGCGTATTTACGAGAGAGCAACTAGAGCGGTCTCCGACGAGGATCGCGCCGACATGTTTAACTTGTACATCACCAAATCCGCCTCGAACTTTGGACTTCCCTCCACTAGGCCGATCTACGAGAGAGCTATCGCGGCCCTACCTGACGAAGAAGCTCGAGACATGTGTCTGAAGTTTGCGGACATGGAGAAGCGCCTTGGCGAAATCGATCGTGCGCGTGCTATCTACGGACACGCGTCGCAGTTCTGTGATCCTCGAACCAATCCCGCATTCTGGACGAAGTGGGAACAATTCGAAGTCCAGCACGGCAACGAGGATACCTATAAGGAAATGCTGCGCATTAAGCGCAGTGTCCAGGCGCAGTACAACACCGACGTTAACTTCATCGCATCTCAAGCTATAGCCCGTAGTCAGCAGGCCCGCGCGGCGGAGGCAAACGGAGACGCAGAAGTCGCGGATGCCATGGAGCAACTCGAGCGTCAAGCACGCGCACCTGCGGGTTTCGTGGCCTCGAGCACGGGAATTGCTGGTACGCTACCAAAGGAGCAACAGGTGATGGCGTCAAATCCGGACGCGATTGATATCGATGGCATGGATGACGACTGAAACGAATATGCGGTGTATTTCCTTTGTTCCCATTTGTACATTTGGCATAGTGAAAAGGGGTCTGGACGGTTAGGGGTGGCTTATCAGTATTACTCCTTGATGTTTCAGATCTCGCCTGATGCCGTTCGGGGTTAAGTTTCCAACAACTTATGACGACCACTTTTATGTCTATGGATAGGACGTTTGCATGTCCAGGGGTCAATCAATATAGGCTCACTTTCGATTCTCACATGCTATGGTACCGTCACACCGTCACACCGTCACAGTGCATGACAGACCGCTTGCGAGTTTTGTGCTTAGATCACATCTACAGGTAACATACTAACTAGCGAAATTGTACTCTCCCTTTCGCATTGTAGTATTTGAAGTTCAAGGTAGATAGAAATTCGTTTTCATTTCGTGCAGGCCATTGTTACAGTCTTATACAACTCAAAAACACTTAAGAGCATACAACCAAAGAGCAATCGAGGGCTCAAGGCCACAGCGCGTAAACACGAGTGCGAAAAAGCAAACCCCGTCTACGCCCTAGCAGAGTTGAAAGCAGTCTCTCCCCCGTCACTCCCCGTTCTCAAAATTCCTCGTGTATTCAAGCTACAGCGCATCCGCGACGCCAACCCGAAACCCCCCCAAGCATATCCCTTCTCTTCTCTTCTTGTCTCTTTTGTTGAACACGTGAAGAGCGGACAGGGAAACAAGCAACATAGAGCAGAGCGCCGCCCATCCGTCCGTCTACAGCCCCATCCAGCCATCTCCACGCGCCACCAACTTGATTCATCGTTTGTCGCTTATCGTCCACCCATTCCGGTTTCCCTCAGCGCTTCTTCGCAAAGATCAAGCCAGGCAGCACCATGGTGAAGCCCCGGCCGGCCGCCAACTAGGCGTTGGCGGCGCTGGCGCCGGACTTGCGTCTCTGCTGCTGCTCGCCGTGGTCGGCGGACGACGAGGTGGGGTTGCTGGCGCCGCTCTTCCCGCTGTTGCTCAGCGACCAGCGCTTCGAGTGCGCCTTGTGGAACTCCTCGACCGCGTCGCGGTTGCGCTCCACGTGGCCGTCGCGCGACGACGGCGTGGCGTAGATGCTGCCCTTGCGCTTCTGGAAGCGCGATGGGGGTGTCTTGGAGGCGTCTATGTTGCCGTGTGGTGTTAGCGTTGACCCCTGATGTTGTCACGTCGTTTGGCTGGGCTTAGGTGGGGGAAGATGGGAGGACGTTGGGTGAGAGAGTGTGTCTTGTTGCTTAGGGGAAGGGCTCGAAGGGAAAGGAGGGGAGTAGAAGGGGGGTATAGATAGATGTAAATGTGATGCTTGCTTGCTAGGTAGGTAGGTAGGTAGCGAGGCTAGGAGAGGCGACTAGACTCACCCCATTCGTCCGTCTGTGTGTAGTCGCGCGAATTGGTCCGTTGACGCTCCAGGGGCGGCGAGTCGGACCCGAGGGTGTTGGTGAATTGGGGTTGCTCTGCGTCGGCCATGTTCACCGAAGCTTGGGTGTCTCTACCGGGCAGCACCAGTTAGGGAAACTATCAAACCAAATACTACACCAACGTATCATATCGTCATCAAGGGCAACAACGCACCAGTCTCTGCTTACGAAAAGTAATGCTATTTTTTCTCCGTCTTGCGTTTACGCAAGAGTCGGGGGTGGAAAACCTAATGCGTGCTGGGTATCCTACTGGTGTTGTTGATGTGTCTTTAAGTCTCAGGGTAGGTGATCGTAGATAAGGGGGAGACGGGAAGAGGGTTGATGTTTCTCCCAGGGGCTTTTAAGTGTGAACACAATGAAAACCGTCGTCTACTCGGGCTGCGCCTCAGAGAGCCGATGACGTGGAAGTACTGGTCTTAATTCGGTTTGCTCTTGCAGTGACAAAGGAAGAAAGGGGCAGGTCTTGAGTCGATCGGGGTCTGGCGACTGCCTTTGTTTTTATACGTATGCCACTTACACGCGCGCCGCCTGACCTTGTTTTTCTGCTCGGGCAATTACTTACTCGATGTACACTATGATACTGTGCGTTGATCACCGAGGTGGGAAAGGGAATGGGAATGGGAAAGGGAAAGGGCCTCCAGTAGCCGAACGTCGGGTAACCCAACCAGGTGTCTGTCTGTCTATCTACATGCAGGTATTGTCCTGTTGTTCGTACTATGCAGTACCGTGCCATCATCACCATACTAGGTACGACAGCGTATCTACACTTACTTCCAGATAAGTATAACTTGACCAGTACTTGAAGTAGGCCCTTTTGTGCTTTGTCTAACCGGTACAAATTCCTTACGTAACGATTCGCATTCCGTCACTCTCCGATGTAGAGATATCGGAGCGCCTCTCCCAGTGTTAGTCTACCGCCTCCTCAATGCTCTAGATACCTACGGTTACTGCTACGGTCTGCCTGACCCATGTGGGTTGCCTCCCGCGAGTATCCACCGCTGATTGGCCGCAGCAGGAGAGGGCCGAATGCAAAACTGCTCAGATCTGCCCCGAACAAAGCGCTGGGGGGCAGTGCAAGATGGGGGGGGTGGTGACCTCGAAAGGGGGGTGTTGCCGCACGGGTATCTGGGAAACTCGACGAGGTGGCAGACAGACATACGCCATGATCTATAGATTATGCATGGAGACGGTTGCACCGTGATGCGCCTAGTGGAGTGACCCTGTGCTGAGCTCGTCGAATGATAGGCTCGTTGCATGCTTCATACTATGTACATGCTCCCTGGCCAGAGAGGCCTGGCGCAAAAGAAACGGTTAGGACGTTTGTCCTGTCTATGTGTCTCGCTGGTGACTGGGGAATACACCACATCCGATGATTACTTACTATTTCAACTTCGCAAGTCGATAGAGTTAGCACAGCCCCTCCCCCGCTTTCTCTCACCTGCACCAGTACTGCACTATCCGCTGGCGTACGTATAGGTCTGGTCTCTTGGTCCGGTTTTTTAGGTCCGGCTCTCTGCCCGGTGTACATATAAGAATGCAGATATAGTGTATAGAACGACGTATCTACGTATTGCAGCGTAAATCACCGGGTCACCTTGTCTAACCCAAGCCCAAGCCCATGCCCATGCCCGAACCTTGTCTCCCGTAGAATTCTCCGCCAAGATCTCTATCTTGCTCAAGCGTGCTTTGCTCGCGAGTCAGCAGCCGATGAAGTCTTCATACACGATTCTACATCCTTCAACTCCATAATACATAGCATCTAAACCTGACTAGAAGTTAAGAGACGGATTCCTCTAGCATATCGAGCTCGGTCTACTACTCGGTCTACTGCTCGGTGTTGGAAAGATTATGTCATGGTGGCCAATCTGTAGCTCCGAGTTTGGTGACGTCAGTGGATAATCGCCCTTCTAGTATACATGCAGCCCGAACGCCGCACGAGCTAGAAAGGGAAGATAGGTCGTATCTGTCATGCGTACTTAGTAGAACCATGTCGATCATCTCAGGGTTCCTGTGTGATGAATCTGCAGGCGTTGAACCAATGCATCATATTTCCTTTATAGTAGATAGTTCGTATGTAAGTATGTATAGTCTGGCATCCTCTCTCATTTGTTTGTTAATGCAGAATACCCTCAACCATACCTAGCAATTCAGCCGATTTACTTGCATTACCTAGCCTAGTCATCATTGTCTTAGTCTCGCCCGCGGATTCTTGTTCTGGAGGTTGTACACAACGCTTCATGCTGTACTCAGGTAGGATTCAGTATGTGCTACAGAACTGTGCACGTTGGTAAGTAGACAGCTCGGGGTTTCGGTCATCTGATGGAACATTATGCGATCTGACTTGCTAGAGCCCAAGAAGGAGCAACTGAAGGCGTACAAAGATAGCCACCCCGTAGAATCTACCAATTATGTTGATGTTGCGTTATCGAGTGCCCTCGGCGCGACAGCTCGAAGTGTATTTATTTCCAATCGTTATCAGCGAGCCTACCCGGGAAGAACGGCGCCCCAGTGGGTAGGTGCACTAGATAGATCTGTGGATCGAGAGGTGGCCAGCGCGAAACAGCTGTTGACAACTGGAGACACAGTGTTGAGGTTAGATGAGCTGCCACAACAAACTGAAGGCATCACCAGAAATTATCACGACCGAACAGAGGTTGCGAACAGATTGAAACCAAAACTCAAATCGTTTCGTTAATAAGGTTTCTATTGTCATAGATCATTTTAGGCTCCGGCTCGCCCTACAGCTACCTCAATACGCCCCGAATCACTGCTCTGACGCGTCCTGTTTTCACGTTGGGCTCACTCACATCCAGACCTGACGGCGTGACTCACAAATGAGCCAATGCCCTTTGTCGCTCGCCTCGTCACTTGCATTCGACCAAAGGCTTTAGGGTCATTCGTTTCCTTCCATACATACTGCCCCATCTTTCTCATGTCCAAGAGGAAATTAGATGGATTAGAAAACGCCTCGGATATCATACGACCTTACCAGATCAGAAAGATGGCTACGCAACCCGCCACTACCACGATCGAATTGACTCCCAAAGAGGCCCAGCTGAAGGCGCTACTTCTTGATGCTGCCGACCATGTCAACCGCTCGCAGCTCGCAGCCGAGCCTGTGATCCTGAGGTGGGCCGGAGGCTGGGTTCGGGACAAATTACTTGGCACCGAGTCCAACGACATTGACACCGCCGTCAATGTTATGACTGGCGAGGCATTTGCTTCGAAGATATGTGATCTTTGCGAAAAGCCCGAGACAGTAGAGAAGCATGGCATTACGAGTGCCGACGTCGGCAATCTCCATAAGATCGCGAAAAATCCAGACAAGTCGAAGCATCTTGAGACTACTACTATCAAGCTATTCGGTCTTGATGTTGACTTCGTCAATCTCCGCAAAGAGACGTATAGCGAAGATAGCCGCAACCCACAGATGGAGTTTGGTACCGCTGAGGAAGATGCGCTACGCAGGGATGCCACCGTTAACGCCTTGTTCTATAACCTTCATACCAGCAAGGTCGAAGACTTCACGAGTGGACTGACGGATATGAAATCAAAGCTAATCAGGACACCTCTGGAACCCTTTCAGACATTTATGGATGATCCTCTGCGGGTTCTACGATTAGTTCGATTTGCTAGCCGGCTAGGATTTACCATTGACCCGGCGGCGGAGGAGGTTATGGGTGACGCCAAGGTACTCGACGCCCTCAAGCTCAAAATTAGTCGCGAACGAGTCGGTGTAGAGATCGAAAAGATGCTGAAGGGTATGGCTCATCTTACCAAGTGCAATCTTCCCAATCTAACAGTGACTAGGAAAGGACCCTAGGAGAGCGTTGCAGTACATTAATGATTTAGGCCTATATCACACCATCTTCACAGATCCAACCAGGCCAGATATGCCTTTACCGGATCTATCTCTATGGCGTCGCGCCTACGAATGCCTCGGCCATATTGCCAAGAATCAGAGCTCCAGCTCTATCTATAACGTCCTTGTCCAAACAGAAGAAGCCGCATACTACGCCTGGACATTATCGGCCCTGGCTCCTTGGGTAGACCTGGGTGAGCCTGCACACACTGGCAAAGGCAGACCTCCACCTCCATTTATTACATTAGCTGGACGTGAAGGAATCAAAGCACCAAATAAGCTATGCGACCTCGTTAGCGCGGCTTACAGAAACAGAGCAGACATCTCGGCTCTGAAGACTGCAGTTATTCAAAAAGCAGCCTATATCAATGAACGAGACAGGTTCGGCATGGCTATACGGCACTGGGACGCAAAAGGCGGTTACTGGAGACTCCAAGTCCTGTTTAATCTTCTTGCAGATGCCATACAGCGATGGGAACTGGGAACCACAAATTCCGGTCAGTATTGTACCTGATTCGCACAACGTCTCCTGCATTCTAACCTTTTTACAGCGAATAATGAGCAATTCCTGAACGAATGGCAGGTGTTCCTAGATCACCTTCGAGAGTTAGATGTTTTGGATGCTCCCTTACTGAAGAGAATAATTGACGGCAAACAACTTGCTAAAGCCTTAGGAGTCAAGCCGGACAAATGGATGACGGGCGCATTAGAGGTCTGCGTTGCATGGCAATTTCGTCACCCCGATGCCACAGATCCATCAGGGGCTGTCGAAGAGGTTACAAGCAGAAGGGGGGAGCTAGGGATACCGTCTAACTAAGAGATAGCCATGAGATTTGATTGATAGATACGACACCGGTCGTCTTCAGAGCGGGAGATACTGACCCGGCTAGTAAGTACACGTCTTGGTCACTTTCTATACCTGATGTTTTAACTCATTGTACTTATAGCCGGGCTGCTAAAGAGTATAATTTCTGTGTCATCTCTTGTTTCTGGGCGTGGAAGACGACAGAAGGCCGGAGCTGTGCCACGAGTTTCCGAGTCGATGCTTCGACCGGGGTAGCGACACCGATGCACTCACCACCATTCTAGGCTCTACCTCTTCCCGAGCAAATTGATTTACAATGGATATATAGATAGTCAGCATAGCTCCACGAGTCGCAGGTACTACGAACCCAAATCTCGTACGAGCCGGGGAACCCCTCAAGGGGTTTTGAATATAGCCCCTTGCATAGACCATACTGTTGGTTCCCTTTCCCCTATGTGCAATGCTTCTTGCCGCCCAATCAATTAACGCCCCCATTTACGGCCGACCAATCCAATTTTATTTTTGCTGTGCGCAACATCTATACTAAATCTATCCCAACGCAGTTCTTCCTCCCTGGCGCTCTTTCGGTGCGTCCTGTCGCCAGAGAACTGGTGCCACGGAGAGAAGGCCAAAACAAAGTACGGCAAAGCAAACATTGTTCTGTGGCGATATTGGTCGCCCTTGTTAGGGCCGCGACAAAGCAATGTTCCACAGCCTCCCTTTGACAATTTTGCTTTACCAAGAAAGTGTATAAGAGCCATAGCCGAACCCGCGCGGCTACGCTTCTGACTCTCCCATCACCAACCTTTCAACGTATCCTACATACACTCATTTCATAAATCTTGTGTTACGAGTCTGGCACTCATCCCCGTCGTTCATTTTGACTTAACTGTATTTACATATATCTCTTCCAACCCCCACGCTTGAACAATATGCAGATGCGACAGGCTGTCGCATTCGCCTTGATGGCGTTCGCCAGCACCGCCCGGTGCGAGGACTCTCCATTCGGCCCAGACGGCTGCGGAGACGATCCATCGTCCGCCGTAGCTTCGACTCCCGCCGTCACCTCGAGCGCCGCGCCCGAGAGCACCACTGCTGCGGCCAGCTCCTCAGCCGTGGATATGCCCGGAACCTTGATATCGTTCTCTTACACGGAGGCGCCAGGGCAGTCCGCGGGCCCGGCCACTTCCGTTGCGGAAACCCCGGTTGCTTCCTCTTCTTCCGCCGCCGCCACCACCGTCGGCGCCTCTTCTTCTGCCGTCCCCACCACTTTTGTCACGTCTACGCAATCCCAGACTACTACCACGGCCGGCAACATGGACCCCCCTGCCTCATCCACCGCCCCGGTTAGCGAACCCAGCGGCTCGCCTTCACCCGGCGCCGGACTTACCGGTGCTTGCGACAAGGAAGGCATGTACAACTGCGTTGGCGGGAGCCAGTACCAGCAGTGCGCCGCCGGGCAATGGGCGAAACTGCAACCGCTGGCCCCTGGCACGCACTGCAAGGAGGGACAGTCCTTGACCCTGTGGCGACGCCGCAAGTCCACGGACACGGAGTTGGATTTCCAGCCTCCTGGAGGCCCATACGCGGGCCCTTGTCCGGCCCGCGGCTTTCGCTGTTTTGGGGGCGGCTCTTCTTACCAGTTCTGCCAGAATGACGGGACTTGGTCGGACGTGGGGGGAACACCGGCTAACAAGGAGTGCATGGACGGAGTAGGGCTGTGGACGCTGGATGGGCATGATATTCCTTAAGTAGTGCGGGCTCTTCGGACCTGTGGAAACTCTATAGGCAATACAATATAAAGAGGGCTCAGCGAGCCTAGCTCTCACCATCTTATATTGTTTACATATGTGCAGAGATCTCTAGTATGAAAAAGACTACTAACAACCAACTTTCGTGCCCATGCCACTTACTATCTGAACTACCAATCCGTGATAGAAGGAGTGCAAACTAAAACGTTACCCCCACTGATGAGAATTTGGTTAGTAACCTGCGGTAGTCGTATAGTCTCGACTCTGAACCTAGTAGCAACCAGCCATTATCCGCGGAGGCTTTGGCCAGATATTAGCGTCAAGTCCGGCATCATCAAAGCCGCCTGCGAACCGCCGCCATGCACGTCCAAAGGATCCCCCAGCCACCAAATACCGACGACAAGCCCGTGAAAAGGATAAGCGGGCCATACGCAGAGGCATACCCAAAATCACCACCCCCAGCCGCAGACCCAGCCTTCAACAGCGGGACGCTCGCAAGGCCACCGCCCACATACCCTATGCCACGGGCACCATTCAGCAGGCCATAGAGCATGCCAGGGTCGACAGCCTCATTGCATCGCGCAGCCTCGCCCTCCAGCTCGTTGACGACGCCGCCCCACGTGGCGCTGTACCCGCCCGCGAAGAAGCCGAAGGTCGCCGAGAACAGGAGCAGCTGCGCCAGCCCGCCGCGCGCCGTGAAGCCCCAGAGGAAGAAGGCCGCCAGCGACGACGCGAGCGCCGAGATGGCTGTCACGACGGTCGCGGAGAGGCGCAGGTGCTGGTTGTCGCTGAGATACCCGAATAGGGACGACGCGAGGATCCCGGGGATGTTGAAGACTGTTAGGAGGAGTGTTGCGGATGTCTGTGAGAGCTGCGCCACTTCGCGCGCGTAGGTGGGTAGGTAGGATTGCGGGATGCCGTATCCGGCGCTCTTTTCGCCCTGATGTTAGCGCGATGATGAATGTTGGAGATTGCGAGAGAAATAAGGAGGAAAAACTCCCCGATTAGGCAACTCGTGCTCCCGAGACGGTATGTCGAAAAGGGGGCATAAGAGCCTCCGTGTAACTAACCTGTAAAATCACCGCGACAGTATAGATGTAAAAAGTACGATGGCGCAGGAAGTGCCAAGGGATATTCCTCCCGCGACGAGCCTCGCCCGGTCGCGCGGACGAACTGGCGAGGATGGCGGGATGAGTGGGAATCAGCGCGATGGAGAGCACTACAATGCCTCAAGGTTAGTAACCCGGTATTCCAAGCATGGTGTATAAGTATCCCAAGAGTGCAAAATGCCTCTCTAGACACCATTCACGCCCTAGAAAGAGCCCTGCACCCTCAAGCTATGAAAACAAGACGAACCACCACAGGGCCACTCACGACTCGTTCCCAGCACCACAGCGGCCCAAACACGCAAAGCGACACGAAAGCCGAAGTTATCCAAAAGCGCGCGCGCCAAGAACGGGACAGCAGAGCCAACAACATTCTTGCAAGAAAGGGTAACCCCATACGCGACTGCGCGGCGATTCCCTCCGCCTCTACCATCCTCATACCCAACCACGCCAAACCACTCGCCCAGAGAGAGAGTCGTAGTGCTATACACCAGCGCGCAGCCAAGAGCCGCCAGCACGCCCTGCGTCGCGACAATATGCCAGACATGGGTCGCCAGCGAAGACAGGACAAATGCAGCCGCAGCAACCAGGGCGCCCGCGACCGCGGCCGTCTGCCGCCAGCGGGCGGCGCGGCGCGTGAAGAGGGCGAAGAGCAGCGGCATCGAGAGGTACAGGACGCCGTTGGCCGTGGTGCCGACGACGCCCGTGGCGTCGCGGCTGCCGGCCAGGGTCCAGTGGTTCGCATAGTGCTCCTGGAAGACGCCGTAGCTCATGGCGAAGCCTGGCGCGGTGTCAGCGGTAGTGAGTGAACGAACATACGGCCGGAACCAAACTAGACTCCACTAAACTAAACCGAGGGAAACGCTCGAGAAAAGGGGTGAAAGGAGGTTGGCGAGAAGTGCATGTCGGACTCACCCCATATCGGCAACTGCGAAATCGAGGCACCTAGCAGAACGAGCGCTCTCTTCCTCCTAGCTTCCGTCCGTCTCGCATCGGGCGCCGTCAATGTCTCATAATCTTCACCAACGGCGCCATTTGCAGCCTCTTCAGGCCGTGTGCTGGGCGACGGCAGGTCATGTAGGGATATGGTTTCCGTTCGACTCATCTTGCTATATTAGTAACACACCACATTGCTACGATAACAGAGCGATGAGTCTCCTTTAAAGAAATGGAGAGTGTCGTTGATGGCCAAGAAATACCGGGTCACTGCCCAGTTACACCTTTGGGGTATGCGCCGATCCCGGAATCTGGATAGTTTCAACACAACGTCATTGACTACGCGGGGAATCTAGCCAACAGATCCCATCTCTATCCATATAGTAACATTGAAATTGGAGATTATTAACTTGGAATTGATTGGCAGGCAGGGAGAGTACTGATATATTTACTCAATTAATATTTGCTTTTCGGCGCGGGAGGTATTCAGCTCTCAAGAGCTTATACCGCCTCGCTATTCCTCCATGCAATGTTATAGAGGTATGTGGCTATATCCACTCCTCTTGCCGTTAAAGGGATCAGCACTAGTCCGCGGATGAGAAACATGATGCCGCCGGATGAGTATGATGCAATCCTCTCCGGAAAAGCCGTCTATATGCAGAGAAAACAAAATGCGCCCAGGTTATATGCTAAGAGAGAAGCGCTTGCATGTCGGCTACTGAGGTCCATGCCCCCTAAAGAAACCGGAAGATAGATTACGCCACAGCCTCGTGCTTAACAGGGTGGTGCAATAATGGTCGTAAGCACATTCGATCCGTACCAGCCTCTTCGTTCTTGCGGCCACCGCCGCCGTTCTCAGAGGCACCCAACCAGCGGCGCCACAGTACGCCACTGAAACCCGAGTTGTAGTAGAAAGTGCTGCCCAGCATGTTATGCTCAGCCCAGCCAAAGGGGCTATCAACCTTTGTTTGAGGCTTATTAAAAGTCTTGTCCATCACATCCAAAGGCCAGTTCCTGTCAAAATAAACGGGGTGTGGCGCATAAAGGGCTTTGTATCCATGGTGGAAAGCAATTGTCGGGGCCCACATTTCCGGAAACATAGTATGGTGTACACGCCATGTTTCCTCACTGCGAGTGATTAAGGGTTAGAAGATACAGGGTATAGGTGAGATATTATCCATTGCTGAATGTTTCTAGGAGCACATTCAAATATATGATATGTGGGAGCAAAAATATAGCTGGATTGGGAGATAAATGGTCAAGGAATACGTACTGCATTGTGTTTAACAATCGCCTCGAAAGTCGCGCAACGGTGACAATAGCGGCACGTCGCGGAGGTGTGTCGACTGTAGTGTCGTAGCCCGTCACATCCTCCCGAAATACCCAGTTAGTTTTCGACGGGTCAAATAGAGGATCAAAGGTAATCAGGTCAGCGGCCTCGCCTACACCCCAACTATAATCATCATCTTCAAGTGTACTTGGTGGCTTCGTGTTGTTGGGTGGGGATAGAATCTCGTATTTACCAGCCGGGAATGCCACGGGGCCCCAGACCGGCACCTCACCCGTCTCAACCACTTCTTTTGCCACAAGGTTTGTAAAATTGTCCCAATTTCCATGATAACCCGGTATCCAGAATCGTGAGCTACGCTCCCACATGAATTTTCGAGGCTGCTTAGCCGCCCAATTCGAGACTCCGTTGAGAAACTCGTAGTAATGACCGATGTATCGTACATCCATCTCCCAATTCCACATGAAATCGTACTCCTGGTGCTGCTGCGAGAACCATTGTAAAGCAAAATGCGCCGACCGGTAAACGCCGTAAATATCAGTGCCTGCACGGTTCTCTACGTTATCCATTTTGCGGAACGGCCCGGGGTAGTAAGTTTGCAGTTGCCGTTCCGACCATAGGGTAGCCATGTCCCAAAATTCAGCCGGCACGTTCTCCCTCAGGACCTTGTTGTATGCCTCCTCTGATGCCCATATTGGCGAGTTATTGTTTTTTACATGAACGAGTAAATGTACATCGTACTCGCCACCTGACTGTAGAGATAGCTCGTTGATCATAGCCCTGATAGTAAGGAGTTGGATGTTGCTGTAATCATATCCTGTCCACGTACGAAGGATAAAAGCTGAACGCGGTAGCTTCTTTTTGTGGGTGCCATCTTCTGGTGCGGCGTTCTTCGAATCGAATCGTTTCTGGTTCTTCTCAAAGCATCGCCTTTGGGCCTGACCCCAGTTCACCTTTCGGTAATCCACCTTGTCGATCATGGCTTGTACCTTTTCTGCACCTGCGTGAGCCGAGTGCTTTGAAAGGCCCACACCACCTTCTTTGGGGTCGTAACTGTAACCATATGGACCAAAGCGCCCGAATCTCTCATAACACCGATCTGGAGCAATCTCTAACGACTCGTAAGCTCCCCAGAAGGGTGCTGCCATATTAGCGGGAATACCAGAGTATGCATAGATATCTGGGGCTGGCGTTTTCTCGTCCTTGTCTAGGTAACAAGTCTCAACAGGATGGTATTCCTTCAGATAATTGTCGGAGATGAAATTAGGAAACGGGTTAACCACATGTGGGTCAAATGGCGGTGCATCGTGGATCTTGAAATTAGCTTCTGGCGGCAATCGTTGCTCAGGGACCCAGTCCGTGAAAGAGACGAGAGATCGAACGCCGTTATAAAAGCCGTTCAGCCTTAAGGGGGGTAGATCAGTATGAATGTAGCTCACTTTATTAGTTCGTATAAGACGGGCTTTGACTACGCACCTGGGAAATGCCCCCCAATGATAGGGCAGTATTTCTCCTATGTTCACTCTGTCGACATAATAACGGTGTGCTTTCATCAATCCCACAGATACCGCAATGAGGACAGGCACGCTAGCTATCGCAAAAAGAACGAGCCTTTTGGGTGAGGTCCGAGACAAGAGAGCCAGGCTTTGACAGAGCGCTAAGATAGTTCCACCTCGTCGATTTCCGGTGTTTGTAACATGCGACCTTAGCTCAGACTCATTATGCCCGTGATCATAAGTTGCTAGAGAATGGTATGCGTTCCTCAAGCCGCGAAGTTTCGGGAGGCGTGCGAATAGACCTTTCAGGACACCCATATCTCGTGGGTATAGGGGGGAAGTGGACCACGGCTGACAAGGCGAAAAGGAGTGAAGCAGCAACAACACAACTTAAGGAGATACAGATCCTGTCAGGCAGCGATGCCAGACCGCCATTCAGTCGACCGACATTCAAGTAACGCGACACGCGCTACCTAGTATCATGGATGCATTGAAGTCAAGGGGGTTGTTATGCGGCATGCACAAAAAGAGAGTCGTTGCAAGGAGCAGGTGGCAGCAAACGATGCCTACCCTAGCAAGTCGGCTGTAATGAGAAGAACTGACTGATTGTGGGCTCTGGAGAAAAAAAACAGAGAATGGTATCCCGCAGGAGCACAGCCTGTCAGTGTCAGTGTACCCAGCACACCGTCACACCAAATTTCATACTTACAGGGAAGGTCAGCCGTGATTGGGCGGTATGTACATCAGAACAATACCGTTGCAATTCGGCAATGATCATGCGTTGCAGTTAGTAGTCAATGTTACTGTGTGGCTGCAGCACCAAGATGTTGGCGTCATCCATCACGAAGAGGTGTGTTGATCAATTGGCAGAGTTTGACAGCCCCCATTGTTCTAACTTCTGCAGTTTAGCATCGAACAAGTACAGGGCAGCAGCTCACCAGAGCCGTTGCCATGGCTGATGGCCAAGCTGAGGTGGTGTAACAACTACCTACCTGACATTCTACTCAATACCTAGGTACTTCTAATGGGTAGGTACTTACCTAGGTACTGTATAGTATGGGCAATTTGACGAGCTTGGGTTTGGAGTTTTTTTGTGGTCGTTGAGTATAAAACTACCTCCTAAATAGGTATAGTATCTTAAATGCCATCTAGCAGTTTCAGGGAATGGCTCCACCATCTCTACACTGCACCTACTCTGCATCGCATGGCTTCTGCCTATCACCAACGATCCTGGTAAGAACCCTCTTGCCTTTTATGAACGAGTCTATGGATTGGACATACGTGATTTGCTTGTGGCACGAGCGGGATGCAGGGGTTCAGGCGTTCACTAGTGTCCCTGCCAACGAACAAAAGCCTGAACAAAGGTCCAGACAGAGGTTGTAAGTACCGAGGGGGGATAGCACGTGGGATCTTTACCTATTTAGATCAGGACGTAACGCCGAGATGCACTCGCTCCCCAGGCAACAGTATTACCAGACAGCTTTCCGAGCTCATGGCCGCCTTTCTGTCGCGATAGTGATCTAGAATCTCTACGTGTAAATAGGCAGCAGGTATTTCCCTTAATTTTATTTGTTGACTTCCCCCTTTTCCCTGCTGTTGCATCGCCGCCATGTACTTGCTGACTGAGAAACACCTTCTAACATCAGGAGCCACTTAATAGCCTGGCGATCATCCTATCTAAGTATCCTCTGTTGTAGATGAGTTTTACAGAGCTGACCCTCCCCCCGCTTACGTAATAACTATTGTTAATGCAGTCAGGGCGATTGGCCTAGTGTTTCCATCCATCTCTGAAACTGATTCGGAACCTGTGTTGACGGTGACGGGCATGTGAAGTCGTCTGACATGTATGTAACGGTGTGATATGACAAGCAGAGCCTTATGGGGGGCTGAGGGCAAAGTAGCAGCATGTAACACCCCTTGCTTCGATGTACCCTTTCTCACCTCAGCGCCTTCGTAATTGGAACAAACAATAGGATGGGTTGTATTGAAGCCGTGCGGCCATCCGCTATCCGCCCATATATGTTGTTTGGCATATAGCCAGTCCCGCGACGGTCTCACCCGGGCGGCAGCTTCGTGGTTAAATGACATCATGTCAGACTTCGCGATAAAATATCAATCATACCCACTGCTGACAAGCCGTGCATACCTCGCGTGTAGACAAGAGGTTCCCGTTCCTACTGGCAGAGACTCGCAGTGGTATTGGTTGGTAACGAATGATAAAGGGTCAATTCTGGACTGATATATGCTCGGGTATGCACGTGGATGGACAAACGTATCGATGCCCGTCAACGGGTCAACGTCGTGAAACAAATCCACTTCGCAGGCATCAGTTCCAGAAATACAGACAATCCCTATTGAAAAGGATGGCATCGTCTCCTCCCTCCAATTCGATGCTATTTGACCCTGGCCACAGTCTTCACGTCTAGGAGACGTTCTGCAGAGGGGGACATTCACCTAAATATCCCGTAGTGAAAGGCACCTTGGGTTAATATCATACATGTGAATTGATGAGGGCGTTAAATAAAGTTCTCTTCGCTATGAGTGTATTCTACCCGCTGTTTTAAGATGTTTCGGGCGACTCACCTATGCTAATTCTAGTCTTATCTCATCCAAGACCGTAGGGTAAAGGTATCATCGGTTATGCTCTCCGGTATGGTCTGCAACCCCTAATTGTCTACGCCAAAATCCAATATGGCCAGCCCCGAGCCGCAATGCAACGCCTTACCTCATGTCGTATGTCCGAAAAAAGGGTGCTGTCGTAATAAAAATGAATAAGGGATGGTAGATGTAAAGAGACAAGAGGCGTGTGTGGCATGACCGGTCTATCCGCTCACATGCTATCTTCCATCTGTCGGCTGCGCACTTTCGCCCACTCGTCCTTCTCTTTCTTGCCTCCTTTATTTTCTAGCCCCATTCCGCGTTCGACCCATTCTTTACTTGACATTTCGCTCAATCGGGAGAGCGCGCGCACAAATGCGAACCGTTCCTCGTCGCCGGAGAAAAGGTTGGAATCCTTCAACTGATCAATATTGCTATCCATGTCTTCCATCATGTGCTGCATGGCATGGCTGACGGATTCAGAATTGTCAAGGTCCTTAGATGATACGCCGTCCTTCTTGAGCGAGTGATGGAGTTCACCGGGCGAGACGAAAAGTTGGGTCAATGGTACGGCTGTTGTGAGGACTAGTTTGGCGTGTGACTCGTAAACTGCGTCGATGAACGTGATAAACCGCCTTGCGAGATCACGTTCCCGGAATGTCATCCCCGGCACGTCAGACACGATGAAAGCATCGTAGCTGCGCATTAGTTCAATATAGTCGGCTGCTCCAGTTGCGCGGCCGATTAATTCTTGGAACGTGAACCACGCGCAGCGCCCACTGACACGCGGCACATGAATCTCGCGCCCCCAGACCTTCTGGGTCTCGGGATGGGGCTCAGGATTTTCAGGGTCGCCCAAGAAACGTAGCCACTTTTCAACATGAGAGGCAGCATGACTATCCAAAGGCGTGTGGTATACGCCGGAAGGCGGCCTGGGAATCTTGCGGTAGTCTGTGGGCGAGTCAAGATTTATGACGTGAAGGCGGGCTTTCAGAAGGTTAATTGCGGGGACGAATGATTCTCGTTGGATTCCATTCTTATATAGATCGTCGGGGTGACGATTCGAGGTTGTGACGAGAACTACGCCGTGGGACATAAGCGACTCGAGCAGTCTCCGTAATATCATGGCGTCGGCAACGTCAGTGCATTGAAATTCGTCGAAACACAGAACGTTCGCTTGCTCAGCAATGTCAGCGGCGACAAAGGGAACAGCATCGATATCGTTGCCGTGTTCCATCTTCATACGGTGCAGCCGCTTATGCACGTCCTGCATGAAGTTGTGGAAGTGTATTCTTGTTTTAGACTTGACGGCGCTCGGTAGCGTATCGTAGAAAAGATCCATCAACATTGTCTTGCCGCTTCCAACGTCTCCATATAGATATAACCCCCGTGGTAAGTCATCGGGTATTTGTTGTATGGCGCTGGGGCCAGACTTGGATCCAAACCACCCGAACAACGATTTCGTCGGCTTTAAAGACTCGAGCGTGGGGTGTACAACAGGCCGTGCACGGTAGTGTACGAGTTCATCGTGCAGATGCTGCAGGTTTTGGATAATACCGCGCTGGTGTTCATCTTCACGCAGGCGTCCCAAGGCTACTCGTCTATCATATTCTTGTATGGGGCCAACATCATCTAGAGATCCTGCTACTTGCTCTCAACTGTAAGCAAGAGGACCCCAAACAATGGGCGGTAACCTACTAGACTCTACAGGACTTGACGCAATAGAGGCATATTGTCGTCTCGAGGTGGTGAATCGGGTACGCGGTCTCCATTGGCTCACAGCATACGAACGTATAGTATGCGACCTTGTCACAAATTGTCGCCTTGAGCCAATGCGCAAACACTGAAGCCCGGCCCTCGAGGGTTTATTTATTATCGCAAACGATCGTACGGCTGTCTTAAGTCGAGACGCGGGTATTCGGTTTGCGGAGAGCCGCATCCTTGAAAGTGCTGTCGCGATGAGGAGGGAGGAAGGGGGTGAATTCTACTATAGGAAAAATACGACTGGACGATCTTTAAACATTCTATAGTATAGTCAAGAGAGAGAAAACTCCGAATGGGCGAGGCTAATCAGGTACTGAGGCAGGAGTTTAGGTGTGCAAATGGAGCTTGTGACGATCTTCAAAGCCTCAACTGCGATAATGCAAGGATAGGATACACTTCCCCAATAGAGGATAGCGTCATCTGTCCCAGGAATGCCGGGAAAGTCCCGAGAGAACCCCGTTCCTTCCACAGCGCGTACCAATCAGAGACCGGTTTCAGGCCGGTGTCCGCTGTACCGAGGCCCCGGGCGTTTATCATGACCCGAACATATCCCACCTTCGTCCTGGGCGATCTTAGTCATTTAATCATCACAGGTATAAGTCATGAACAATTTCTCGCGCATTTTCAAGGGATTGCGATGAATACTGCAGATCCCCCCGATGCGCTAAGGATCTGTGGCAATTGTATTCTATCACAAGCAGCCCAGTTTCTTTACCACGCTCAGGTACCCCCCCGCCTATCACCAAACATGCTTGTCCAGCCGCTAAACCTATTACAGACATACCCCAGGAAGTCGCAACACTACCTACGTAGGGAGAGACTATCTTCGACGCGTTTCTGACGTTAATCCTTTATAGTCTTGAACGCGGAACCAATTAACGAAGACGTATATCGCCAACCCAGCGTAATTATTCGAGCCTCATGGGTTCTATTGGACAGCTCGACACCCTGGACACACACGCCGACAAGTCTCAAACGTCAAAGCCTCAAGTAATATGACATAATCGCGGCTTGTTGATCAGGGGTTATCTCGCCTATCGGAGCTACGACCGAGCACCTGGGCAGAGATGAAGTGCTTGAAGACAAATGATGCCGCCTCCCCCGTAACCGCGCATCTGGTGGGCACGCCATTAGAATCAACGACCCGGTTCGTGTGCTGCTGCTACTCCTCAGCTGCTGTATATGGTTTCGGGTAGTCTAGCGTACGGCAGTGTCCGAGGTAAGGTAAGGACGGGAGGGGGACAACGAGCGCAGGGTGCGTGCGGGGATGAGAACGCAGGCCGCAGGCCGCAGTGAAACCTGATGCAGACTGCAGACCTGATGCTTACCAATACGACCCTGCGATGATGAAGGACGGACGGGGGGGTGCAACTGCGTTGTCACCCGCGTTGGAGAGATTGGCCCGTAGTCGCCGATTACTTAGTCGCCTTGATCTTCGGGAGAATGATGGGCCCAAGGTTACATATGTATACAACCTACCCGGAAAACCGTTGCGTGTGTTTCTGGTTTCAATGGTACAGCTCGGTTGTATCCCCAGGTCATATCAAGATCGCAGCACGCCTCGATCGGGGGAAATAAAAGCGACGCTGCAGCGGGCTGAGACATCAGCCGAGTCAGAGGCCGGCCAATGTCGACAATGGACAGCTCATCCCCTCAATGGCCTGTCCTGCGTGATATCTTATCAGACGGTGGCAGCGGTGCGGGCGCGAGCGGGCGATATTACGCATCACGCTAGGTTTGTCGTCGTCGCCGCTCCTGGCCGCGCCTATCTAGCGCAGACTAGACTTGACTAAGACAGAGGCACCGTTGGGTGTCCCGCAGTTCCCCCTTGCTGCAAAAAATGCTACAGAATGGCAAGTCGTCGAATGCCGAGCCGCGTGCTGCACATCATGATGTACAGAATGTTGAACGGATGTAGGTCCAAGGCGCCGTACAGTAGAATACAGAACCAACAGAACCTACCTACAGAGCCTACGGAACCTACAGTAGTCTACAGTAGTCTACAGTAGCGTATGTAGGTACCAATGCTAGATAAGTAAGTAAGTAGGTAAGCAGATAGATGCTGGGCAGTGTACTTCGGTACTTCGAGGCATGCTTTCCCTACCTAGACAGTCTAGTGGTGGGGCACTCGGGTGGGGCCTGTTCATCAGGCCATTCGTAGCGCCTTTTCCGGTGCTGTCCGGCCTATTACGAAAAAAACACAGCTTCTCCAACCAGCCACGCGATCCCGAGTACCTAAGTATGTATGGTGATCCTCCAGTTCGAGGTCCCCAGCTCCCCTAGATACTCCCCTACTCTCTCGTCGCGCCACTGTTCAAGGCCGGCAAGACGGAATGTGAGCAAGATGATATACTACCTCAGCCTACCCTACACCCACTGACCGTGAGCCGTTGCTCAAGAACACGTATAGCGACTCGATTCGAGGATCCCCTGCTCGTGCGTGGACTTGGCCACTCTCGCCGTCTCGTCTGTGCAAATCCCCCCACTAGATAGACAGTCACCAGCATTCACCACTAGCAGGCCAGGACCCAGGATCCAAGGACCCCAGGCCAGAACCCAGCAGAGTCTAGGACCCCATGGCTCGGGGTGAAAGGGAATAGGCGCGCGCACTACGCTATATTGCAGACGCTGAGACGCCGAGACCCTGGTAACCCGGTCCAGCGATCGGGGGTGACGCCCATCTGGCCGTCTTTGCAGTGTGCCGTGCCGTGCCGCGCTGTGCTGGTGCAGTGCAGTGCTGTGCAGTGCTGTGAGCTGTGCTGTGAGCTGTGCTGTACTGTATGTGCGCAGTCAGTGTGGTTGGTGTGTGTGAGTGAGAGAGTGAGTGTGTGTGCGTGTGTGTCTGCGTATTGAGTGCGTGAGTGGCTTTTGGTGGTACAGCGACAGCAGGCCCTTCGCCCCCCGCTCGCCACTCGCAGCTCATCTTGCTTCTGCGTGCGTTGGTGCTGCTGGAGACGGTCGAACGATTGACCAGAGCTCGGGGGTCATTTCATCTCAATTCATTCAAAACCCCTAGATTCGCCAGAATAATTCCCGGCCAGCCCTGTCACCGCTCTGCTTCCTTTTCGTTGCTCCCCATCCCCCACCAAGCCCGTCCTAGCTCCTCCCTTTCGGACTAGGCACCCAGACGAAAGCCAGAGACCGCCGCGAGGACTAACTCGGAACATCGCGCTCGAGCGGTGTACGGAGCTCTTTGCCTCAGTCTTCCTTCACGGAGACCGGACCTACTACTAACCCCCCCACCCCCAATCGCGCGCGACCCGCATCAACGACCTCCAGCCAGTTCCGCCACCCGAGCTTCGCCCATCACCATGGCCGAGGTCGCCGAGGCGCCGTCCAGGTCCTCGACTGCTCCTTCAAGGAAGAAGTTTGCCATTCCCCCCGTCAAGATAGCCTGTTTATCCTGGTATGTAGCCCGTCATACCTCAGGTCTGATGATCGTAATCTTGTTCGCGCCGTGTCACCTCGTACTGATAGAACAAAAAGCCGGGCATCGAGGACGAGATGTAACGGCGAGCAGCCGTGCGCCAGTGTATGCGTTTCCCATCCCCCTTCAAGACGCCTCGGTCTGCCCATGTCTACTTTTCATGGCGTGCGACCCGACCGCGACAAGAGAGCGAATCTGACCTCCGTCTCAGTGTGTAACTAAGGATCGCGAGTGCGTCTATAAACCCAGTCGCAGGGGCGGCCCTCGCATTCGCAAGAAATCACGTCCTCTTTCTGACTACCAGGACCTTGCTACATCCCTACCTCCGAAAAGTGAGGAGCTTCCACAGCAGGGTGAGATGTCTCACGTTTCTAGTATCCCTATAGCAAGACTGACGAATAATAGGGCTCCCTGTAGAAGACTATATCGGCGCCGGTGCCGGCCTTAAATCTCTAGCTGATGTGTTCCAGGACAGCGATGCCATTTTTGATCATCTTTTCCAAAGCCCTACGAATGATGCAATTTTCAATGTACATATACCCGCTGTTCGCACCTATGGCAATAATGATCGTGCCATGTAAGTTGCGTTGCGCTACCCAAGTCACTCTCTCAACTGATTTTCATCAAGCTTAAACGCGTATTATATCTGGATACATCCATATTTCCCCATTCTACCACCACCCGACCAAATACCAGCACCCGATCAACCGCTGGCCTTAGCCGAAAATCAGAGTGATGGCTTCCAGGAACCTTTTTCCCCAATTGCACTCGCGATTTCAGCGATACTAGCCCTTATCCCGTGTCCTCATGACCCCAATCCGTCAAGCGAGCAGTCTGTTCGCTGGAGACGCACCTATTCCCAATTTCTCGCCAAGACTGCGTTAGAAAGCATTGAGAACGAGAGTGAGCGGCCTGAGTCGTCTATTGATCCCTCCAAGGCTCTTAACGGCGCCGATGATGAGATGTTTCGTGAACAGTTCCACTCTAGAGTCCCAGTGGAATTAGAAAGCATCATCGCGCTTGACATCCTTAGTGTTTACGAGTATGCCCAACGCGGGAACTTGAAGAAGATGCGCGCAAGAGCCGGCGCAGCGCTGGTAGCAGCGATGTCATTGTTCCTGCACACTAGGAATGATGTCGAAGACGAGTACTCGGAAGCGCGTCGACGCGTCTGGTGGATGACATATATTTGCGTTTGTCAAGGCTCAATAGTCAGCAACACGGTAAATTTGTCAACCCTGATTACGTACCCGTACCCGTATATTGATAATGGTATAGCCACCAACATTTGAAGTTTTCGGCTCCAGTTACACAGCCAGATATCCCACGATTGAGGCTGACCCACAGGTACGAGATCAACTTCCTTTCTCTATATATACTGACAATTTGAAGGCTTGGGCGTCTTTCGTACGATCCCAACAGGCCATCTTAGCCGCCACACAGTTCGTCATCGATTTTAACAAGGCTAGAAACGCCGACGCAGACATGACCCGAGTATTTCATCGCATGAAAGAGCTTGAGAAGTCACTAGAACCGTTGGTCACTCAATCTGAGTCATGGTCTTCCAACTACTCGCTAACTCAGCCGGTTGATCATAACGAAGCTGTTGTGGCTAATGCGTTGCGATGCATGTCACGGATTAAATTGAATAGGTACTGGTTCTACCGCAGCGTCGACATGTAGCGATGCGCTGACAATTCCTACCATAGTGCCCGAATTAAGGTGCATCGTTACTGTGCCTTTTTCGACATCGCAGTGTTCTCGAGCAAGCACTGCGACCTAGCTAGTCTTCCCAAACAAGAGCCCGATACCTCGGGGCCACCACGGCTACAAACATGCTGCATGACAACGTTACATAGTCCTCCGTCAGCTTATAGTCATTCTACAGGATCCCTATCGCCTGTTTCGTCCGATAGTCCATCCCCGAAGGCGAACGGCCATATACAATCCTCCGTTCCTGAATTCCCATTCTCAAGGCACGAGTCTTCAAAGATCTGTTTAAAGGCCGCCCTTAATATCGCCGCCAACTTCGATACCATGCCTTATCCGAACCCCAATGGCCAGTCTTGCGAGACACCAGTCTATCTAGGTTCTAGGTCAACATTCATTACCCCCAGGACGATGCCCTCTTTCGCTTGTTGCGCAATGCAGGCTAGCTACGCCTTACTCATGGTCAAGGATCGCACCGAGTCGATATATCCTACGTCAAACGGCAGTAACGCCGTTCTAGTGGACAATCTACGCGATCGCCTGCAGCAGGGACTGCTCTCCGTATTGGCAACATTAGAGAACTATGCTACAGCTTTCGAAGCATTAGGCGGCATGCGAGGTCAGTTTTCCCAGTCACAGTTTTGACATAACTAACAAAACTTCAGACCAAATTCGGGATAAGATTGAGCTGCCATTTAGTTTTGGCTTCTAGAATTCCAGAGCAATGAATTCTTAGTTTAAAAATAGGCAATGAGGTAACCTCGTCTGCTAGTGACAGCCATTATCGATACCCTTGGGGGACTACGTCTTTTTCGGTGAATTAACGTTGGGAAATAGGTTCATCCCAGAAAATCCTCGCATTGAGGACAAGTGTGTAACCCCACAATTTCATGCTATGCCAGATACACTAACGATATCAGCCAGTTCAGTAGGTATTCACGTTGAAGATATCTGGGAATCCTCCTGTGGCTCATTTTATGGTATTAAATAGCATTAGTCTGCCCCGGCAAGGGCGGTATGGGGAAATGAGGCTTATGAAGAGGGAATAAGTAGCATGAATACCAATCAATAACATCGCAACTCACTAAACTAGTCTAGCTATCACAACGCGCCTAGAGTGGTAATGTAGGACTCCTATTAGCCCTCTTTCCAACGACCCAGGTATTGTGCATTACGCTCATTCACCCTGCTTATGTCGTAAAGAGGAAGAAACTAGTTCTGTTGATTACATTCTAATTATTTCTATTTCATAACCTAACCATAAGTCGTGCTTAGGAAGCCCCATCGGCTTCCCAAGGTAAGCCGCCTGAGCCCCCATTTATCGCCAATAGCTACACAATGCCACGCATACCCATTAAACCGCCGAAGTCTTGGGCTCGTATGCTGTCGGAACATAGTCAAGATTTTGCCTATTATGTTTCGTCGTCCATAAGTTCTGAGAATCACCGTGGTCGTGAGCCATATTGTCCCCAGCGGGATCTATGAGGCCTTCGCGATCGCCTTGGGGAGAGTGATCACGCGAGTAGGCGCTCGGCAACGTGTTTCCTCCGAGCTGGGCATAGCGAGGTCGACCAAAGGTAGGTATGCGGTCCAAGAAGCCAGTGCCGACAGTAGCGGGCCGAGCATCTCGCGACATCAACTCCGCCTCGTGGGTGTTGGCCCCTCGCACGCCCTGCTTCTCGTGGTGCGGGAGGCCGTAGCCCCGCGAAGCCGGGCGGATGAAGAGCGCGAGCACGAACGCGGCGATCGCCGCCACGCTTGCCACGGCGCTCAGGACGAAGGAGCTCTCGCTCGTCGTGGTCCGCACGCCGATGTCGGCCAGCGCGCCGTTGAAGGCGTCGCGCACGCGGATGAATGTCACGATCGATGCGATGGTCGCTGCGGTCAGCAGCGCCGCGACGAGCCCGGAGCTGGCGCGGCTGAGGAGGATGGCGCGTGGGAAGCGGCTGGAGAGCGCGATGGCGAGGCACGATGCGATGGTGAGGAGCGATGAGACGATGTATGCCACGGCGACGAATGTGGACACCGCGGCGTAGGTGTTGAGTTGGCTGTAGTATGTTGCCGATAGTGTTCCCTGCGCAGCCGTGCGATCGAGCTTGAGCTCCGAACCGGGGTTTAGGGTGAACCCGACACGGGGGGTATAGCAGGTCGTCACTCCATCGTCTTGGCCGCAAGCCGTCAAAAGCGAGACCCTGTACGTGCTGGCCAAGCCAAGGCTCTGTCTAGTTCTGCTTTGCCCGACGAGGTCGCTTCCTGATACCTTGGATAAATCTTGAAGGAACACCGAGTTTGCTAGCTTCGCTGGTATGGCGAGATCCGTTGTATCAATCTATGCTCGTCAGTATGTGGTCTTGCTTAGATTTCTCAGGCTGCGAAGGGATAAGTACCGTTAAATACGTTGCTGGGACATTACCGCCGACGCCAGAGAGCAGGGTAATCAGTGTGAATAAGAGCGACGTAAGAGATAGCAAAATCGCTATGGCCCAACTGGGCCCAAAAGACTTTCGTGCAGCCATTATAGATTAAAGCAGGAAATGAGTACAGTAATGATAACAATTCGTAGACGTGATAATGGGGAGGCAGATGGGAGGATAGATGGCTAGCGAAACCAGCTCTTCTTCAACTCCGAGTGAATACGCTATTATAAAGAAAAAACCGACCATCATATGAGATCTCATGTGCCTGTACCCGACCGACACCATAGCATCAGCCACATATAACTGGCTAATTAAAGACCACAGGCCAAGGAGCGTGCAACATGGCCGGATGTGGGAATGTTAGCGATGCGTAGTATAGCCCGCGCGGGCGTCGACACGAGCGAAACGATTAGGCGCGCAGCAGCAGCAGCTCGCTTGCTAAGCCTCGCCTAACAAAGCGCGGGAAGTCGTCGAGCCGTTGGAGGGGACCCCTGCGCCGCGCTGGGGGTGCCGCCCAGTGCTCAGGGTGGTCGATGGGTGGTGCGGGTGTGCGGGTGACTCAATGCGACGCTCGGAAATAGCCCGCTGCATTGTTTCATGATCTGGCGTCGCATCCTGATTCGTCGCGTGTTTCCGGATGTTTGAAGCTCCATCTTGTCAGGAGGGGGGGGGGGGGGGGTGGCCTGCATCCCGCATCCCGCGAGAGCGATGCCATGTCCATGTCCATGTCCTTGACCCGTGGCGCAGCATCGCTCGGAACGCAGCACATCCGCCCAGCCATGTGGATTTTTTTTGATTTTTTCAACTCGGGCTGGGGCTGTCTCAACTGAAAACATCAACAACAATGGCCCGGAAACAAAGATCTGGGGCTTGCCAGCAAGGTGGCTTGTCGCCGGGAGGCTGCCGCCCGAATTCCCCGGCCCTATAGCCAAGGGTGTGACGCTCTACTCGAGACTCTTCACAGCCTGGGCTCTGTAAGTAAGTACAGTACTGTGCTCTTCTTGTTGGGTTGCGCCAAGACGATACGCACAGGGGCGTCAAAGGGTCAACCAACAGCCGGCGAGACCTGCAGCCGAAAATAGAATCCTACATCAGCCAATTGTTCAATCTCAGATTTTTGGAACGTGCGTGTTATAGCATCCCTACTCATTTCTATGCCTCGTTGAAGGCTGTTGCTACTCAACGTAGAGAGGTTAAATAAGGCCGGCTCCCGGTGGTGGTGTAGTCAATGTGGTCCCTCATCCAAACATCAACATCATTCACTCTCACTTCCATCTTAATATCTCTAGACACATTTAATCGTAATGTCGTGGTTCCGACCTTCAAGCCTAGCCCTTGGGCTGGCGTTTTCGTCTTTGGCGACTGCAGCCAACATTGAAGTTACTGTCGGTCAAGGCGGCAAGTTGGAGTTCAACCCACCAGATCTCAAGGCCCAAATAGGCGACACTGTCACATACAAGTTCTTTGCGAAGGTAAAATAACCAACGAGATTTGTCGTTAAATACATAATTTTCTAATCGAGGTTTAGAATCACGCTGTCGCTCAATCAACATTTGCCGACCCGTGCCAGCTTCAGGAGAATGGCATATTTTCAGGCTTCACTCCGACTGCATCGCCAGATATTGCCGCTCCGACGGACTTCACAATCACCATAAACGACACGAAACCCCTGTGGTTCTATTGGTGAGCGATCTTCAACTCGCCTTTTCAGCTAAAGTCACGTTCTAACACTTATCAGCCCGCAAACGAACGGAAATCACTGCCAAAAGGGCATGGTCCATTCCATCAATGCGTATGTCTGTCTCTAGAATAAGAGGAAGCAAGGTCGATCAACTAACATCAAGGACAGTCCTGCAACAGGTAATACTTTCGAGGCCTACAAAGCGAAGGCACTGCAAGCCGCGGCTCCCAGCACGCCACCTGTCGGTACGCTGCCTGTTGGCGGGTTAAGAAAACTTCATATCGACGTTGGATTTAACGGCCAACTGATGTTCAACCCAAACAATGTCACTGAGCTAGTCCGCACTGTTGTCGAGTTCAGCTATAACCCAGCCGTAGGTCACCTTGCTCACGATATCGTACAGAACTCGACTAACAGGTATTACAGAACCACTCTATTGTCCAATCGTCCTTTGACAAGCCTTGCCAGCCCATCGCGAGAGAAGGAGGTGGCTTCGTGGCACCTTTTGTCCCGACACAGCAGACTCCATCCGGAGTGACATTCGAAGTCACATTAACCAACGCTGATCCCATCTGGTTCTACTGCGCGCAGACCACGAAGTCCCATTGTCAGTCTGGCATGGTCGGCTCCATCAACGCCGCGACAGAGGGCGACAAGACCTTCCAGGCCTTCAAGGACCTCGCGGCCAAGGCGGGCCCCAGCACCACCGGGGCCGACTCGCCAGCCGTCGGCGCGCTCCGAGTCAACGGCACCTTCATCGGCAGTCTCGGCGGCACGGTGCTCGACACGACGACCCTCGACCCGTCGCTGGGCGGCGAGATCCCGCCTCCGGAGATGAACTACCCGCCCTACATCGGCGGCATGGCGGGCGGCAACCAGCCGGCGAACTACAACTGGCCGGACAAGATCAGCGACGAAGCCGTAGCCGTGCTGCGCGCGCTGCAGTACATCGACAACTTCATCGTGGTGCTGCTGCTCGAGGGCTTCAACCGGCTCAGCCAGGGGCAGTGGACGGACGTGTACCCGGGGTCGATCACGCAGACGCTCGGCGCGCTCGTGGCGCAGAGCCTGATCCACCGGCGCACGTACACGGACTCGCTGCAGCACTTCGGCAAGGACGTGGTCGCGGTCTGCGCCACGTACGAGCTGGAGCCCGCCCTCGCCGACGCCGACACCTGGCTCGCGACCGTGCTCACGGGCCTGCACCTCTCCATCGGCGGCACCCTCGACGCGCTGACGCTGCTCGCCACCAGCGACCCGTGGACCACCCCCGCGCTCGCCACCGGCCTCGGCTCCCAGGCCCGCATGAGCGCCCTCGTCAACCTCATGCAGAACCACGTGGCGAGCGCGGCCCCGCGCGAGGTGCTCATCCCGCACGGGCTCGCGACGTCGTACATCGCGGCGCACTACGCGCGGGACGCGAGCTGCGCGCCGCCCAGCGCCCAGGATGCCAAGACGTTCCCGGCGCTCGCGATCAAGGACAAGGTCGTGCAGGCGGACACGAACCGCGTCAAGGAGATCGTCGTCGAGGTCCCCAAGGACGCGCAGGGCGGCCTGTTCATCGCGTGGCTGGGGCCCTGGGGCGGGCTCAAGTACACCTCGGTCGACGCCACGGACGGCTCTGCGGCTGTGCCGGACTCGCTGAACGGACACGTCTGGGCCGTGCTGACGAACAAGGAGGGCGTCAAGGCTGCCGACATCGATACCGTCACGGTCGCGGGGCCCGAGGTCATCTGGGTCTCGCAGCAGTGGTCTGTGGCGGACTTGTAAGACGGGATTAGCTCGTGGCTCTACTTTTCCATCTACTGTTTCGGAGACTCGAGATTGTTTGCATATTGCATGGCGTTTTTTCAAATGATTCTACTGCTCGGAGGATTATACAGGCAGGCGCTGAAAGGGCTTCTTGGGCTTTCCATATATGTCATGAGAAAGAACTTTATAGAATAGGTCACGATTGACGATATAATTGAGATGAAATACCCTTCTATTCACACGCATATTTCTCTCCGTTCATCTATGTGCTGCAATTACAATATCCGACTAGGCTCCCAGGGAGCGTTCATGTAGAGTGGCCGTCCCGAAGCAAAAGACGCCGATGAAAGGCCCGTAAGTGGCTGCATCCTCGCTTCACTCGAAGTCGCACCAGGTCTTGTCGAAGCTGTCGAGACCGTAGCCCTTTTTCCAGTGGTACGTTCGCCACCATCCACCCACCGTGCCGGCCTTGCAGTAATTCCAGATCTCGGCGATGGCCTCAAGCATCTGTTCGAGGCGGCAATCGTTGGTGCCGCCCCAGTTGCAGACGTAGACTCTAGTCGTCTCCCAGTAATCGTTCTGCGGAGAGAATATAATGATTAGTGATTGCCATTAATCCCAAGGGATAGAAGCCTATCTTGAGGATGCTCTGAGGGTGCAGAGGGAGCAGGGAAAGAGAGGAGGGCAGGAGGATTCCATGTCTTGGATGATTTAGAGAAGACGTAGTTTAGATGTGGATTTACGTACTCCATACCAATTATCGCGAGGGTGCATGTTGCCAGCGGCGCATTGTTGAGAGAGCTGAGCTGTAGCCAAACAGATGGTTAGTCACAATTCCAATCGTCGATGGTCAGAACAAATGGAGTGAGTATCCGGATTGCCACTTGTGGGCGCCTTGGGAGAAGATGTACTTACCCACGGCAGCCATGACAGACATGTAATCGAGCACCTTGTCGGTGTGACATCGGAGTTCTCCCTGAGGAACAGCGTAGAGCTGCATGCCGTCGGCAGCAGCGTAGAGCTGCATGCCGTCGGCAGTATGCGCCGTAGCATTGGTGGCGTTGGAAACCTGTGGAGGGATGGCGGCAAGCGAGACGAGACGATCGACGAGTTTGAACGTCACCGGGTCGGCGATGCCCATTTCGTGGAACACGTTCTTCAAGGTGCCGAGCTCGACGTATTGGGCAGGCGAGGGGGCGACACGCTCGAGCAAGGTGGTTAGAATAAGGAGTAAGAGCAACATGATGGCAAAGTGGTAATAAGGTCGCATCTGTGATGTTTTTAGATCTTCGCGACAAGATGATGGGAGGGAACGTGTGCTTGAAGATTGTAGGAAGGAAGTTAATTTGTGCGAGGGCTCTCTCTGCGAAGATAGAGTCGGCTTGAACTTGTGAGCATTCACTACTGTCGACTAGCTTGAGTAAGCCGTCGAGCAAACATCAAGCAGCATTCATTCAATGGCGTTGCTAGACCGCATTTGGGTTTACATTGAAAAATCTAGTTATCCCTTCTACGATCGTGTATACGTAGATACATAATTACAGTTACTCTTTTATTCCCATCGCTATGCTTATTTACGTTCAATTCAAAATACGAAAAGAAAGAGGCGGTCTTTCTTATTCATGTTTTAACCAGCCTATGCAAGCACGCCACGAGTATTCCGTCTAGTTTAACTCAGCTCCGCGCCCTTACCCTACCTTACTGTTAATCTATGTGTTTTGAGGCTCCTTAGTTTTAAAGCAGACTCTGACGCCAATCATAATTTGTGAACATCCAGGGCAAAGTACTCTCCTTCAATGTCTAGCCCTAAGACTATCAAGCCTTCGGTTTTGCTTAAGTATCCTTGCTCCGAATCTATACGAGAGCTCGCATTACATCTCACTGCCCTCTCACCTCCCTTAGCAGCATTACTCTTCACTGAGAGGTGAAGCGGTCCTCAAATCTACACGGGTGCGATAAGAACCTCATAGATGGATGCTGCAGAGTTTGCTCGTGAGGAGGCATCGTCTGGTCTCCCGATCCGGCAGATCGCTCGGCAATTAGATTCCCAGCAGCACCTTAGCCACTATGTCCTCATCATAGACAGGCTATTTCCACAAGCTCGCGTGAGAATATCTAACGTCTCAAAACGGCGATATGGGCGTTAATGTGTGATAAAACGTAGTATGAGATAAATTATACACTAGGGAGAATATACACGCTTGATCCAAATGCAATATAATACATGGTAATAATAGTGCCTTCCAACGCGTTCATGACCCGTATGAATATCTAGTATCATAAACTCTAGTTGAGTAAGCAGCCGACTGCCGACCGTCTAAGTGTACAACCACGTCCAAAGAAAATTCAGTAGTACGGGAATTAGCATAACTAGAAACACTCCAAAATATCCACTACAAGAATTGTGTTGGGTATTCCAACCTATACGGGTGTCAAGATGCGTCCGCTGGTCTCGTGGCAGAATGTCTTTATCTCATTGACGCCAAAGAAGCTAGGAACTTGTATCAGATGTAGATCTTGAAGAAGAATGATCCGACTCACACCGTAAGAATGTATGTTGCGAAGTCGTCAAGATCATCTCCAGTTCCTGTCTTTAAGAAGTCTTCGAAACTAAAACCAGATATAATATAAAGTGGTTTCTCTCTCCAAGCTTGGAAGAAATCAAATGAGTTCTGTGCATTCCAGAGATGGCTGATATATGTTATTATCTAGCCTAGGTGGGGACCTTGTCCGTTCAGATCCAAAGACGACAACGGCTTACTAGAAATCCATTAACTAGGCGCTCGACAAAATGGATGATGAAAAGGAAAAGGAGTCTCGGGCTGGACAAGAAATGTTATCTTCACATACCCTGGAGAGCGTCCAACGAAGAACAGGAGAACCCCAATCGCCAATATCCGCTATATTCCAAATTAGCTGGTGGGATTTGAGCGGCTCCGAATCAAACACCATACCGACTTTTAGCGAGTGTCGCAACACGCCCCAAAACTTTTGGATGGAAAAGCACGTTATGAAGGTCCTTCTAAGACTCTCCGCGAAAACCCACCGCTGATGTAAGTTAGTTTACGCGCAAGCACCGAAACGGGGTACCAACGTACCTCCCAAGATTCCGGCGGGTGCTCGTTGATGGCCGTTCCCTTGTCAGCAAGATCGTCGAGATTATCTCTGACTTTACAGAGGTCCTGATTCCAAGACTCAAGCAGCGCCATATCACGTTCGGCTTCTGACCCAAGGGTGATGTCACCATCGAACATGCGGATAGTCTGGTAGAACATCAGCGCGTGTACCCGCGCCAGCTTTAATTGAGGGGCCAAGGATGTGTTGCCGCTAGCTGTTGCCTTCAAATCCGTGACGCTCTCATGCAGCACTCTAAGGACGACGGCGCGATTTAAGGCTGTCTGATTCGTATATAGCGAGCACATTGTGAAAGCTTGGAGCATCCATCGCGGCATATTGTCTTTGTAAAGGTGTCGGTGTATATACAGAGTGCAGTTACTATGAGCGAAGTTGATATGAAAATTCTTAAGAACACCGATACTGAAAGCAGCTTTTGTCGATGGATCGCACAGATGCCAGGGCGCATATTCGTCCTATAGCTACAGGCTTAGGATAGAACTTGGGCCTGAGAGAACTTCATGGACCTACACATATAGTACTCATCTTCGAATAGTCCTTTCTAACGAGCGTTTTCCCGGACGATAGGCTTGAAGTCCCTAAAGGTTGCAACGGCCATGAGTCGGTCAGGAAACTGTTGTTTCCAGGCATGGGTGTCAACAGAGAGCTGAACTCATTATTCAACTGTAAAACCGTGCCAGGCATCGAACCCATGTCAGTTCCTAGCATGGTCGGAAGCGCATTGGAAGCGGACATAAAGGCGCCGACGTCAGGAATTGGGTCGGCCAGACAGTCCAGACCGAGAGCCGCACCGGCCGGGTCGCCGGTCAATGCCGCCCCCGTCTGTCTTCGTCCTCCGTAAACGCACGGATATCGCTGCCTGACACATCTGCCGCAAGCCGGTAGACCCTTGTCGCAGCGCCGCTTGCTTTTCACGCAAGCATTGCAGTTGCGTTGTCGCGAGCTTCCTCCGCTTGACGACATTGGGGGTGATATACGTGGCTAGGGTAATCCCTGCCGATCAGCTGGAGAGGGTGGTTTTATCAGGGGGGTTTCTCGTGCAAAGAGACTCCGATTATGCAGACATAACGGCGCGGTGTTCCTCTCGACGTAAGTTTAGATAAGTTCTCGCGTCCCGAAAGGCGGAAGCACCGTAAGTCCACTGTCAGCTGACTAAATCTCCCCCAAAGGCCGCAGCCCTCAAGGATAACCATACATCTCACCTACATATTATAGGTTTACTCCGTACCGGGCGTGCATGAAGCACGTAATCTGGGACGTATGTTCGTATTCTCAAATGGAAGCTTTATGAAACGTAGCTTTTTTTTTTAATTAAAAAAAAAAAAAAACAGGACTCGTAATGTTCAGCTATACGAGCACATATATAAACGCGAGCGTTTACATGTGATCCGTTCGTTTCTCGACCCACCACTTAACTTTTCTTTATCTCGATTTTTTTCAACCTCCTACCATGTCCTGAATAGCAACCTCGTCAAAGGCCTGTATCGTCCAATACCCACCCAAGCCACCCTACACGGTCATTAGACTCGCACGTAAAAGGCCCGCGAAAGTTCTGAGGCGGGTCTATGGCGACCAAAGCATTGTGTTTGCGTTAAAATAGATATATCTCTTCTTGATGCTACCGTGACGAGACGCTTGAACTAATTTGATATGGGGCTTTCTTCCTTAGTTTCTTCATTTCGTGACCAATCCTACGCCGGAACCCTCTGCGAAGGCCGCGAGGTACCGGAAGCATCCTATACGTCCATGTGCGACTTCAATAAGCGAGAAGCCAATGGCTTTCCCCTGTCTAGGTAACAGGGTCTTCCCGGCGATAACACGGGTTCCAAAGCCCGAGTACGTACGGCGTGCTGAGGGGGTACGACGCCAAGTGCCGCTGGGCGACCTTCTACTATATAGCATACTGACGTGGGATGCTTACACAGCTTTCCCGTCTGATTGTACTTCGTCTCAAGTCGGGTTTTCCAACGTGGCCACATTTGATAGCCATCAAGTCCACAGCATTTGTGATCGCGAACGATTTCCTGTTCGAGACTGGGATCCGGTAACCAACCGACGGGCCGACGGGACCCAGCATAGAATTAGACGACCGGCCAGCGAGAACTGGGTTACCCTTTGTGCCCCCGAGCTCCGAGACAGCTCGGGCTCCAATAGCGGTATGCGGTCTCGGGGCACCCATACCACGGGTGGCGCTATGTTGCTGGAGGGCAGAAACGTGGGATCGGGCGCACAAGCGCTGCACATAACCTCCCGAGTCTGGCCCGCAGCGAAAGATTATCATCTTACGATCGCGCCATCCGGGCTGCGGCGGGTAGGGGCGTGTGTGTTGTCTGCTGTGTGTCGCGAGATAAGAGCAATCAAGCCCGCTCTCCTGGCGGCCGGGAAACCCGTCTCGCCAGTCTCTGCCCCTTAGGGACCAGGGAGGAAACGAGGTCGTGTGACCGGTCCGAAAGCGGTTGTGCCGTTGGGCGCACGGAGAGAGCAGAACGGCCGAAACAAGAACGCGTCGTTGACACATATTGGCCCCATGGCTTAATCAATCAATCGATGTCTGGCTTGCACGAGCCACAGCACACCACAGCACACCCCCCCTTATCGACGGTGCGGCGCTGCGTTTTTGACACCTCGCTGACTGACTAACTGACTGACTGCGCTTATGTTGTCTTCTTTCTCCAAGGGGGGCACGCGCTGGAATGCAGACGGACTCATGCCCATATCCATATACCAGAGTCGTACGCACGCCCGACGCTCTGTGCTCTTGTGCCTGCATGTCTTAAGTCCATGTGAGATAATATGCAGCTTGGTTTGAAATAGTAGAAGAGGCTAGGAGGAGAGACGATCCCCCCCTGGATTTATGTCGCTATTTCATTGCTAGTGAGAGGGCCAAAAGCAAACGTGACCCTCACTGTGCCGCGAAAATCCAACGCCGGGGAAGAACGAGACCACCAGCCGATCGGATCGTGGGCGATCGATTAGTTGCCATAGTGCCCGATGTTTCTCAAAGTGACCCCCAGCGCTTTTTCAGCCCGACCCTAGAGCCACAAGGCTATCTAGAGGAAGCCACCAGTGGGCCATCGACGCCGCATATGCAAAGCACGCTCGGAGATGTGGGATAGAGTGGCGCTCTCGTCGAGGCTACCACATGGAAGTTTTCAAGGGGCTGGTGCCGCTTTGTCCTTCCGCAGAGACATTCTGGTAAGTGGCACGGGCACAGCAACGGTCCTATGGACATGGCGCCTCATATTGGTTCCATAATTTGGCTTGGTCGCACGACATTTCCGAGAAGACGCAGTGTGAGACATACCGACGATGGCGTGCCCTAAGCAACGTGGTTGCGGCGGTGGCCCCCTTTCGGCTACGAGTACACCCCCGTCATGTTACATGCGACTCGCTCATCGCTCATTGTCTCAGGAAGAGTGCGTACAGGCCCAGTCAGTGTGTAGGCTAGCTCGGAGATAATGCGGAAGTGTGTGCCATCGACGAACTGCTGCTCGATAGTCGACTACTATCAGGTTATAGTTTCGGTAGTATTCTCGGGTACTCTGTCTAGCCTCAGTAGTTTGCCGATCGCCACATTCGCGGGTGTTCGCTTTGCCGGCCCCCAACAATAACCCCCGAATCTCAAATATCTGGGGGAGACGTAAGTAGTCTTGGCGGAGACACGATTCATGTTGGTTATTTAGATGGCCTCACGGCGCTGTGCGATAGTTTCACAAGATGGTTCTAGTTCGAGGCCCGCACCACCAGGCTATCTGCCTAGCTACTCTTGTGTTGTAGACAACAGTTTATAGTATACTACTAAATCGACTGGTCACCAATTTACTATGATGGTTTCGAGATGGCGTAGAACCTAACTCGTTTTCGCAATAGGGAAGATCCTTGCTGGCGACACTAATTCACGAAAAGCAACGAGAAGACTCTCTTGTATTGTAAACCTGCTGTCTGTTATTAGCACATAGTGTCAGTTATAACCCTCCTCGACAGAATCTAATCATGTGATGCCAAGCTAGTCCTAATGCCGCGTAGCCTGCTAATTCGAACCATCGAAGGCCGCTCAGGAACGAAACTCTCTATATGCAGAAATGCAGTATACGAAACGTTCGAATGGTAGTGTCGGGGCTTCATGTAGTTCCGTGGGACTACTGTGGTCGCACAGTATTATATAACAGTGTCGTCAGCAATTTCGTTTAAAATGGTCTCGCTCAGTAAAAGCCAAAGTATCATTGGTGGATAGAACAACACGCCACACCATCGAAAATTGCAAGCAGTTTGTTAGTTTCTTCTGACGTATTCCTACGACACGGGCTTGCGAAAACGGTCCTGTTACTTGAGCACCACGTCTCCGGGTCAAATAAGAGCGGTAAGTTTCATAAACTGGGCTAGTATACCTAGCTGATCGATAGTGTATTTCTCAGGATCAATTGGATTGTACCGCTAGGGTATGGTATGGTGGTGGTTTCAGGCTATACTACTAAGTAAGTACAGTTAGTCGGCGACCAAGAGATGACTTGGGTTCAATGCTTCAGCTGCGAGCCTGCACAGGAGTGCCTACCTGGGTAGATTCACACGTGCTTTCTATGACAAAACACGGTGTTAATGGATGCTTGGCTTGACCCTCGCTTTCCGTGGCGCTTCTCGCCGTCTGGCTGGGACTCGTTTGCTCAAATCCCAGTTTTGGGGCGGATGATACGTTGCACAGTCAAGCCAGATTAGTACTTAGTACATAGTACAAGTCTTCGAAAATTTAGTCCACGCGATGTGGAGGAGCTCTGCCAAATCATCCAGTTCTCACATACCGTACTAAGTATATTCCAAAAGCGGAACTTTTCTCACAACATCAGCCTGACTACGTATAGCTAAGTGTAGTAATGCTGAGGGTTTACGGGCTCTCAATGAATAAAATTCTCGCGAGGCCCTCGGTGGGGTGCCGCGGTGTCATATGTAAGACGCAGATCAAGGTCTACTGTGCTGGCTGACTTGTGATTTTGCATCTGCCCGATCCCACGAAAGGGCACCGAAAAAATTTACGCATTCCTGAATCCTGTTTGTCAGACAAAGAGCCAGAGTTACCTAGGTTAGGTAAATATCCTAGCAGGGAAAGCTGCTTACCCTGTAGAGGGCATTATGACTAAGGTACTGCAAGAGCGGCGCGGTTCCACTTCCACGACAAAATCCTGGTGGCTAGAAAGGAAACCGTGATCGTGCCAAGGACTGTTTCAACTGCCATTCACAGTAAGCTACCCGATGAACGCTGGAAGGGATTTGAGCCCTCTTCGGCGGCCTGCAAGTCATTAACGATGCACGGTGGTTCGTGCTTCAGACCGTGCCGTAAAAGGTGCCACCCCCTGGCATGGAATGACCGCGGAGCAGAGTGTTGAGAGACTGAAACCAACTCAAGATAAAATACATGATCACTCTAAGTACTTACTGTCGTTATTCGGCGGTGAATAACGAATGGAGGGCATGGGGCTGAGAAAGCTTTTCTGGGCCGGGGAGAGCATGCCGTAATCCGAATCGTATGACTGCTGATGATGGGGATCTGACTGGCGGGCGACGAGTCTGGCAGTCTTGTGGAAGATACGATATACCGGCCTAGCATTGGTCCCGTATGACAAGCTCCCCGCGTCGTGAGCAGCGAGAAGGAAAAAAGACTTCCACACGCGAAACAGGGAGCCCTGGCAGGCCCTAGCCTCATCCCTGGCAGGGCACGGGGTGTCCTGTGCAATGTCAGATCTGAGTGTGGCCGCAGGCGAATGATAATTCGGCCAGGAAACATGGGGAAGGCCCTGGGCTAGGGCTTGGATCTCACTCCCGAAATGAGATGGTGAGAACCACCGAGAACTCTGCCGCTGGCCCGCTGCCTTGGTGCGGCGCAGCACGCGCGGCCGCCAGCCGTCGTTCGATCCGTGGTACAAGTACCGGTACGCCATACGCTACCTGCCATCCGCTACCGTAGGGGCGAGAGGGGAGGAGAGCTCCCGCAGGGATCATGCGGACACGGTAGATGGTAGCGTAGAGGGGTTCTGGAGTGGTCGCTGGAACGTGGCATGTGGTGGGCACCAGGCGTGGATCCTCATGCCCTGCCATCCGATTTGCAGAGGCCAAGCTGGGCGGCCATCTCTGATCGCGTTGCTTTTTGGCCTTGGAGTAAGTTCCTGCAGGTAGCTGAACGCCCACGGTGCTTCAGGTCCGCGGCCGAAGCAGAGCTCGGAGGTTTCCTGGTCACCGAAGTCGATGACACGATTGAAGGAGGTGCCAAAGAGAGCAGCTGGGAGATTGTCGGCGAATGTCTCGGTGGGTTTCTCAACCATGGACAATGTATATGTAGACTGGGTGCTGTGTGTTGGTGTATATTGGGTACTGGGGACCGATTTTGGCGGCACCAGGGCTGATGATGGCCAGCAGAGGAGGAGAATGGCGGGATGGCAGAAACAAGGCCTAACCACGTGGAATGCCACTGGGTCGTATGGGGGTGGCAAGCCTGGGCACTGTACGATAGCCTGGAGATAAGACAGGTACGTACCTAAGTAGGCACTTAAACGAGCCTACAGAGTACCTTAGGTACCTACGTAAGGTATGTAGTATACGAACTGCCGCCTCCAGTCAGTGGCACCTAGGTATAGACTACTGACCTATACGGTAGGGATGGGTAGTCTCATGCACTGTACTGTAGTGTGCCTGCCACCTACAGTAGGTACCTAGGTAGTGTACGCTGTGCGAAGCGGAGATGGTCTGGGTCTAATACTACCTACAGTAGACTGTAGATGAGGTATACTACTTTCTTCTACCAGCAAGCACACTAATCTCGTAGTTAGTGGCTGACGCCCGTCTTCAAGTGCCGACGCTTGATCAGCTGTATCACGCCGAAATGAAAGGCAAGACTGTTCTGCAGGCTACCTACGGTTGCGTTTGTTCTAGTTAGTATGTAGTGTAAGATCGACACGGTTCCCGCCGAGGGAGAGGGAGAAGAAAAAGAAGGTGCCCCCAAAAGTTACTTAAAAAGCGTCATCATTGATACATCATCAAAAAGCCAGAACTCGAGCTGAACACTTGGCTATGCGGACGAATATCTCTGCGAATCGTGTCTAATGTCGGATCACGGTCGCCCGAAGCGACGACCTGCGCACCATGTCATGTCACACATATGCCCGACCGCTGCAGATGTCATGTCGCAGTCTCGAGTGTGTAAGCTATGCAATCAGTCCACCCTCCAAGATTCTGGCAACGGACTCGGTTCTGCAGCGTACTGTATCGGTAAACCAGGCGCCGGGGAAGACACTCCAGATGGCCGGCATACGAACCGAGAAAAAAAAAAAAATCCATCGATACCGTGATATAGTATGTTGACTACATATACGTAGTATCTAGTGTAGTCTATCGTATGACGGTTGAGAAATACTGGAGTGTTGGCCCGCAAGAACAATCTTTTGCGCCTCGCCTTAGCAGGTTGAAATAAGGACGGGGGCACGTCTCGATACCCGCGCTGGTCGTTAGCGAGAGTAGACAGGAGTAGACAGTCGACGCCTGAAGTTAGGCCAGAACGTTGTCATGCCCGAGGCCGTCTCGGCGCTTACCGCAGCGACGTACTGTAGTGAACCATCGCTAACGCTCGAGCGCAGCTTACTTTTGGAGATGAGCGAAAACAGACTGTCGGGTCGAATTCACATCCCCGCCCCCAAGCAAGCCAAAGAATCTCCGTGAGAGTTGGAGGTGGTAGACTGGCAGTAGTGTAGATAGATGGAAAGATGTGGAAAGACACTTACTTGCCTGGGCCGTATATAACCCCCCTGCAAACCAGCGATCGATCTAGACAAGACCGTAATGAACAGGCGGGAGACAAAATTTACCATGACATGGGAAGAAAAAAAAAAAAAAAAACTCTTCTGCGCGCTTAAGTAGGTGTGATGATAAGATGCTTACCTGTACAGATTCTGCACAGACCGATGAGTGATAGGTTATAAAATGGCCATATACGGTATACCTGGTCTACCTCCTTCGTAGGTACCTGCTGTAAGAAGGCTGGCTGAGCTTTTACACTTCACTGATGTATTTTGCACCACTCCAAATACCTTGTTGTAGTAAGTGAGAACACAGACGCTGATAGTGACGACGGTCAGATCCTCCACATGCCGGTTCCTTGACTCCCAAATGTAGTCTCTTCCTTACTGGTAAGTACCTACTGTTCTTGGTGTAGGCAATGAGTACTAAGTACTGTACATGCATACATGTATGTACTATGGTATCAACACCTCCCGTCTCTAGTTCGGAGTCTAGCGTATCTGCCTAGATCATCGATAGAGGAGAAGTGTGCCGTATTGTGGTTGAGCCTCTGTACTGGTCCATAAATTGAAAGCAAGGCATTTGGAAAAGAAAAGAAACCGGTCTTCATTGTCAATACAGTCAAGTGCCTACATACTTACATACCTCACAAGGTATAGTGCCATTCTGTACTGTACTGTAAAATTCTATACTACGTTCTAGTGCCCACACTAGTCTAGCGCATATGTATATACTAGTAGAATAGTCTCGCAATACTACCTGAGTCGGGTAACGTGCGGGTTTGACGGCACCGCCATCATCAACACGTGGTGGTCTGTGGCTCCCGTAACCCGAATGGTTATCTGTCGCAAGGCCTGTATGGGTAGGTACTGTATATTGTCCTGTATGTAGTGTATAGTAGATGGTGCTATACCTCCCTGTATGCACACTCGCCCGCGCGCCCTCGCCTACCGGTATATGAAGTGTAATAATGGAGGAATGAAGAGGGGAGTTACACGATTCGCCTCCAGCCTACCATCTGCCCACCGAAAGCCACTCCTACCTACTGCGAGTACCCAATCTAGGAGAGTGGCCCAAGTGGTAACCCTCCTCGTGTCAGCCCGTGCGTTTATGCAGCTCCATGTTGATGAGATATGTAGACCACATGGTGAGGTGTGAGACTAGGTAGTCTCAGCGTTGCATCGGGGCCAGCATCAGCAATACCGAGCATTGTATTGTGAGGAGTACATGCCAGGTCTAACTCAGTCTGCCCTTATAGTACTTACCACTAGCTCTCCGCCAGAATTGAGTTGAGCATAGAGTATAGAGGTACACACCGGTCTAGAGTTAATTTGCGGGCAGCGCTTATTGGCGCTCGTCTGAGTGGGATCTCGCAGGTTCGTCTCTCGCCTAGTCTCACCCGTCAGCGCACGCTAAAAATCTTCCCTGCCCCAAGTTCCCTTCTTCGTATAGTACAGTACTCACTGGCTCGTTACCACAAACCTGCTTATCTACTTTTTAGAGAGACGGACATCTTGCATGGTCGGTCATCTTGGATATCGTCTCTCTGGCATGATACTCACACACCCGATTCCTGTCTTATCAGACAGTGACCCAGCTCCGAGGCTGGCAGGTTATTTACATACTTGTTGTTTGCATAGGCGACCTGTTCTATGGCCCGTATTGCACTGGTAGAAAATAACGCTTCGCTTCGAATGTCCTAGTTAGCTCGTGTTACTTTAAAACGATCCCCAAGTGATAGCAGACGTAACAACTTCACCACGTAAGCACCAGATCTGGCCTCACTCGAACAGTCCGGTTCGGGTCTGCCGACTTGTTGTTAGGTTTTCGAAACCCCTGAAAATACGCGCGCGAGGCTTGGCCGGCTTGTCCGATCACCGTAAAAGGGCGGGAGGAAGCTTGGTCTTTTTCTACTTTGGTTTACGATTACTAGTTGGTCATGGTGACGATGGTGCGGGTATGTGCCATACGATGTGCCGAAGAGATAGACACGAGACCACAAACCTCTACCGACTGATCTGTGTTGCAACAATTAGCCAGCAGCCGGGTAGACTTGACTTGTGTCTTCTGGTTCTAGCTGCCCTCGACGTCGTGCCTGGACAGAAGCCTCGACACTGGCTAGAATGGATGAGGGTGGATAAGAGAGAGGTGGTGGGGTAGCCAAGTTCTGCTGCGCACACCAGCCAGCGGTTGCGTTCCCTTCTTCTGCCCTTCCCCGAGGATGATAGCCATGCTGCCCTGCTGCCCTGCTGCCATGCTCTAGCCAGCGCAAGCGCCGATTCCTTGAGCACACTGAGGCAGTCCTGCTGATATGTACAACAGGTAGCGGTACTCGTCCATGCTGCTTATGGGACCCCGTGCCGGGGTCCGCTGTCCTCTTGCAGGCGACAGGGATGATGGCAGGAAACCATGTGGGCAGGTCTCTGCTACCTTGCGAGCCACGCGCGCGCAAGAGGAACACGCACATCCGCGCCCACCGACAAGGCCGTTTTGTAGTGTTGGATGGGCAGTGGATGGGCAGTGGATGGGCAGAAGATGGGCAGAAGTTGGGGGACCTGCGCTAGCTGCACGCGTGGGGCGGCAAGTTGAGCGTACTTGGCCTCGAGGTACTTGCGGGCCCGTCCAGCCCCTCGCCCTGGACGTCGCCATGCGGCGATCTGTGGGTAAAAGCCCGACGCATTGTCTGAATAGGCACCAGTACATGTGGCTGCACCCTGGTCTTTCCTGGTCCTGCACTCCAACAAGTCTCTCTACTTTGCGCTTGTTGTTTGGGCGAACTGAAGCACCGAGCGACGCGCATCCCAGTAAGCTTCCTCGATCGTGCATGCACTAAAGGTTTTGTACGTTGTACGTGCGAAGTATTCCGCTTTGCTGCTCCCCGTTGACTGTCCTTCTCTTCTGCTGTGTCCTCGGCGGGGCCTCGAGAACGAGCTGGCTGTCCTGTACAGTACTTTCAACTTACGGGCCCGAGACACTGTGGGTATTGTCGCCGTAGCAGGACTGTACGTTCATATCAGGTACCTAAGCAAGTACAAGACAACAAGGCAATGTAAATGTACTATGGGAATGTACACTACGCTACTGTGCCTCTCATGGACTGGGGAGGGCGCACGCGAGCCCTGACCGATTCCTCTCTGCTTAAGTAGGTAGGTACAGTACGTATAGGTAGCGTGTAGTGTACGTACTAGGTAGTATACTAGCAGGAACCTACAGTATAGTACACCGCAGCTAGGTACTAGGCAGTATCCTGTCATACTACGTGCAGTACCTAGGTATACCTCCCTCCCTCCCCTCCCCTCCCCCCCAACATGCCCTATCAAGGCCAAGTGGACCCGTCGCCGTTCTTCATATGAGTCCTGCTGTGGCCTCTGCCCTCCCAGGTACACCTCCTGTACAGCGCTGTGTTGTAACCATACCACCACCATTCCACCGCCAGACTGCCCACCTTTCCCCCCTGCGAGTACTGGCTGCAGAGGTACAGCATCAAGTACTTACCTAGTACTTACCTAGGTAGTATATTGCATGCTGTTATATGCGCACGATGGGGTGGGCGTATTTTACGTATACCAGGTACAGAGGTACGTACCGTAGTCGAGGTAGGTATGTATGTAAGTAAAGTGGTACCAGGCCCTTTGCTTGGCCTCACACAACGGGCTGCCAGTAACACCTGTCTTGCCCTGTTAAGCTCCTGGGGTTCTGCGGTTCACGTTTCTCTAAATCTCCAATCTCCTGCCTGCCACCACCTCCTCTGTAACAATCAATATCTTAGCCATCTGCTAGGCAGCCCTTCTGCCGACCAACCCCGTTTGACCTGCAAGCCATGTCTGTATGAGATGGTGTTGGCGAACTCGACCGCCGCAGACCTTGCTCCTTCAACCAAACCATCAGGCCTCGGCCCTCAGGTTCAACCCTCTGGTTCAGCGATAGATCTATTTACAGTAGCTATTTAGCACCTTCCGCGCCCACGGCCTTTGATCAGGTTGCGCCTGTCACCGTTGGATCGACCATCGATCCTTGGTTTAACCCACGGGGTCAACCCAATTGCCCACCACGTTTTCTTAGCACGCACCAGGAATCACATGTCCTAGCTCAGCTCTATTGCGCGAGTATCGTCGTATTACTCGCCCTCGAGAGCTCGATGAGTGCGACCGCAGCAGATTCTACTACAGAGCAGTCTATTTCTCTCTTGCAGGCTCTATACGCCGCTTGCCCTCGGCCGGCCGACTGATTTTTGCGGTATCTTGCGGAATCTTGCGGTATCTGGGACGGCCTAACACGACAGTCCGCCCGCCATGACGATTGAGCATCAACAACAACCACGGCCGGCTGCCCAGAAGCTCCCGGCGGGACTGGCCACCGTGCTGAACGCTCCCGAAGAGCATCGAGACTCGGCCTACTATTCAAGCACGGACGCCTCGAGTAAGCGTGCGTGGTGCCTGCCTCCCTTCGCGCCTGTGTAAACGGACTGTACTGATTTGCACCCTTAGACAACTCGGCAGCTTCTGGCATTGGAATTAGTATATACCATGCCGTGGCGGAAAAGACCCCGTCTCCCACGACGACCACGGTTCCGCAGCCATTAGTATCCCCGTCCGGCAACATGACTGTGGCTTCGATGGTTTCGCCGACAACTCCTGGAAGTGCGCGTTTTGACCGACCCCTATCACTAGATTCGGTGCCGAGTGGTATGCTGAGCGGGACGGCGAGCGTGGGGCCGGAATCGCGAAGAGAAAGTGTGGATAGTAGGATCAATCAGGGTTTCGGTGACTTGAGGCTAGGAGGGTCACCTTATGCCAGCGCGAACCATTCCACAACGTCTATACATGGGAGCCTTGCCCAACAAAGGAACCAGCGCGTGGGATTAGAGCATCTGTCAGTGCATCGGATATCTAATGGTTACCAGCCGAGCGTGGAACGGACGCCCGAAAGCCACCCCAAGTCGCGAACCGCGCCAGCGATCACAGGTCCTGCCACTAGTACGATCGCTAGGGCCGCCGAGCCAACGAAAGGACAGGCGTGGGCTTTCCCAGAAGATGAGATGCAGAGGATGCCTCCCGGCATCGGGAGTGGCACTTTTCTGGACTCCAGGCGCAGTAGTGTCGCCGAGTCTATTGCGAGCAGCCAGTTCACTGCTGATTCACGATTACCGCCTGGGCAGCGGCGATTAGAAGACGCGATAGGACCAGACTTCCAGCGCTTATCCGGCAACTCTGCTGACTTCCAGACCATTCACCACCACACACTTCAGCATAAACAACTGGTCGACTTGCAAAGCGAAGAATCTAGTCCCCATAGTGGCTCGCAGCCATACAGCCGGACTCCTGAGCTCCGAGTTAGCCACAAGTTAGCTGAGAGAAAGAGACGCACCGAGATGAAAGAACTTTTTGAACAACTCCGCGATCTCATGCCGCAAGAACGGGGATCAAAGGCCTCTAAATGGGAGATATTATCTAAAGGTAAGTATATCTAAATTGAATTAGGTGACATATGAGTGTATACTAACAATTAGTGCAGCTATCACAGAACACCAACGTCAAACTGACCATATCAAGCAATTAACCACCCATTGTCAAAATTCTCATGCTGAAGTGGAACTGTTGCGCCGTGAGATGGATAGACTACGGATGGAGAATGATCGGCTACGCAACGGAGGTACAACTCCCGGTTCGGTGTCTGTAAATCAGTCTGCGCCCAGTCAACCACCTTCCACCGACCCGTATGCACAAGACCCCTATGGGAGAGGGTCCCGGCCAGAGCTACCCCCTTTGAGGGCACTAAGCAATAATTTGCCTAACGCGCCCGAGTCTATGACTGGTGTTCAATACGAGAGCCAACGGCCCGGCAGTTTTCGATCAGAACGGTTTTAAAACAACAACAAAAGAAAAAAACAATAACGAATCAATACCTCGAGCATCACCTTCAACGTCAATTTCATTTGTTATCAAGCTTGATAATCAACATTCACACTAGACACCTCGAATGTACAAAGATACCCACTACGCCACGGCAAGTTCTTGCAGCTGCCGGATGTGTTAACACTGTCAGAATATGATTTGTCGAGGTTTTCTGGGCGTTTATACAATGATGAGTGGTTCATCTACAGGCCCTTCCCTTGCGGCCAACTCTGTTTGAGTTATGAGAAGACAAGCGACATGGATGGCGACATGGGGTCGGATTCCTTTTGGGGCAGATAAAAAGCGTATAAAGGATGGGAATGGACGGTGGGAAGGGCGGGAAGGGGCGCGGCTAGTGGTAATGGCTGTCTATGCCTAGGCGATTCTTTTTCTATTATTGCATCTAGGAGCGTGCATACACTCTAACAGGCGAGCTTGGGGCAGCATGGTCTATGTCAAGCTAAGATATGTTGGGTACGAAGATACGTCCTAGTTGTATCTACGAGGAAGGGGAAGGACATCGACGTGAGGAACCTGGGGTCAGGGCACAGCGGCAGGCTAAGTCTAATCTCGAACCTTGGGACTCTGCTCAGTCGGGTGGGGAAAAGCCTCCAAGCTATACTTCTTAAACTACGTACTTAGTCGACGTAGCTATAGCAAAACACACTTCTTACAATACCTATACATATATGGGTTCTAAATATACTATATTTTCAAGAATTTGGTTGCGGCTGGGTTTGTTTTCGCCATCTCTATTTCCCATGTTAATGTTGTTTTATGTTTGATGCCGGAAATATAGAAAGAACAATGGTATGCTCACACCCTGCTCTCATTCGCTCGATGCCGCCAGCGTTATTCGGCGCTGCGTGACGATGCTGATGGTCACTTAAAACGTGCACGTGGCGAGGGCTCCCTCAGGAGGTGAGGTAAGGTACGGTAGCATTCAATGGGTGGTTGTTCGTTGTAGCGGGGCTGCACACTGCACTGCGTTTGGAAACTACTGTAGGTACGTACCCCGGCCGGCGAAATGTTGTCTAGACCAAATTGAGCCTAGATTCTTGGCTCCCCTGTCAACGCGCCAATACTTAGGGACATTTTCCTGCGTCGCTGAAATTTTTCTTTAACTTCTTCTCCTGCCATTACTAACCTTGAGCTACGAGCATCGACACTCAAGCTCCCTCACATTAACCATCTCATTGTTTCTCATACATCATCTCAAAATGTAAGATCTATTTCCGTAGCACCATTTCTCCCGGCGCTTTTTGAAGGAACGACGTCCGCTGACCGCAAGAAATCAGGCATTGCATTCGCCGGGCAGCCCTCCGCGCAGCGTGCTCCTCTTCGAGGTTCGTCGCTGTGCCGCGACAGCAAGTCGCCGCCAATGCCTTGCAAATCAGCAAAGCCAATCTGCAGCCAACTGCCGTCTTGCCTCTCACTCGCTACTTCTCTCAGACTGTGCGCGTCGCCGAAGAACCGAAGGAGGCATTTGAGGCCGAGGAGGGCAGTTTCACGTCGGACAGCCTCACCCCGCTGCAATCCGGCCCAACTGAGACTGAACGAGCTATGAAAAACGCCTGTACCGTTTTCATTAGCAACATGACCTTCGAGGCGACCGACGTACATTTGACTGAGGCTTTCGGCAAATACGGCAATATAGTGTCCATCAACATTGCCCGAGACGGGCGGGGACTGAGCAGAGGGTGCGTTTTGTGGTCCCTTCTTTGCTATGACCGAGGCATTCCGCTTCTAGAATTTCTTGCTGACGATTTAATTGTAGCTTTGGCTTCATTACATTTGAGGACAAGGAGTCTGCTGATCGCGCCATCAAAGAAGCACATAACTCATTCTGGCATGGACGCCGCATCACGGTAGACCACCGCAAGGAGGGTCCCTCGGGCAAGCTCAGGGGAGCAGGCCCGGACACCCCTACTGCCTCCTTGTACATTGGCAATATCCCATACGAGACATCGGATGCGGATCTGAATGCGCTGTTCCGCCGTCTCGAAAACGTCAAAGATGTTCGCGTGGCTGTCGACCGCAACACGGGGTGGCCTCGTGGCTTCGCCCACGCTGACTTTGAAGACATCGAGAGTGCTAGAAAGGGTCACGAGCTCCTCTCGGAACATACCTTGGGCGGCCGGAAACTGCGAGTCGACTTTGCGCAGACCCGCGCTTCTAAGAATGGACGGGGAGGTCCGTCTATGTAGGAGCTATGCGATATTATGTAGGGTGGGAGCATGATATCCAACGCCTCTAAGAGGCTGTGGTCGCTGTACGAGCTGTTTGCTTCGAGCCTTCGGCTGTATTCATATTAGAAAGACGGCGCTTGCTAGAAGCAAACAGGCATTTGCATGGTTCAACGGAACCGTGCGCGAGCCCCAGGATGAAGGCTGATAGCGCTGGTTGAACACATGGCAATCGTCTTAAATCATGTATATGTAGTAATCACGACTTTTAGTCGATGCGTGTATAACAGTCAATGTGTCTTAGAGGGGGTTCCAAGTTACAATGGCGCAAACTCCCTTCACCAGATTAATGATGTCCTTTCGAGTGCTTCTTAAGAGAGTACCACTGAGTACCTAGGTAACGTTGTCTTCCCCTAGATACCCTAGACTACCCTGCTTATCTAGATATTTGCCTACCTAGGTATTTATCTAGGGCAGCCCGTCCATGGCCGATGGGGTGTGTTCTACGCGAGTAGGCCAATGAGGTACTATCTGCACCTACCCATTGATTGAACCCGTGCATTGGTGTTCACATAATGTATATGGAGAAACATAATTTGAAGGTTTAACTTTAACTACATCAATAGGTAACATGGAATTGTAATTGAAAATAAAAGTAAACGTACGGAATAAACATATAAGTTTTGGTGAGAAACTACCTAGGTACTTACGGCCTACTTAGTACCTAGTAGCTACCTAGTGCGTGGCATAGGTTTAATCGATAAGAGTATTGTACCTACCTGGGTACCTAAGGCACTAACCTGTACTCTGTAAGTCGCCTAGTCCAGCAATCCCCAGAGTGGAGCCGCCTCGGTGGTTGCAACGTCCCTCGGCAACCCGTGACTACCTTAGTGACCTCACGCCTAACCCCCCACCCAACCGTCCAACCGTCGCCGCTTTGTAAGATGCACATGCATCCATCCTCTTTATAGGTGCCGCATCGTGGGATTGCGATACCTTACATGACAGCGTAGAGCGCCTTACCACCTCGCCGACCCGACGATCCAATGTACTGCAAATCTACGGGCCACTACTGCACATAAGCTTGCATTGTACATATCTATTGCTTGCACGCCGCGTCAGCATTATCCAGTATATCTAGGTTAACTAAGACCTAGTATATAACCGACAAGCCGCGCCTTCACCAACTATCACTCCTCTCGCCGCTCTTCTCAACTCAATGCCCGACTCCTAGCCTCGCCAACCCACACGTTTCTGTCAACCTGCCGTCGCTTCCTAACACAGCTACCCGTGCTCCGATCTCGCTCTCGATAGCAACATGTCTTTCCTTGGCGGTGGACCAGAGTGCTCGACGGCTGGCAATCCGCTCAGCCAGTTTGCTAAGCACACGCAAGACGACAACAGTCTGCAGCGAGATCGTATTCGAAATGGCGGTCCGCAAGGTGGCATGGGCGGCTTCCGCAGCACCCAGCATGGTCCTCAAGGCGAGGTAAGAGTCGCTTGCGTCTTGCCTGAATATGTGGGGGGGAAGCACTAACGCACGTCCGGCCCATAGCAGATGATGAACGGCTTCTTACAGCAAACCGGTCGCTTACCCGACATGCCCCTCGAAGGTATGGGCCAGATACGGCTGGACTCGCCGTCTCATGGGGTGCACCTTCGTGCCAATTCAACATCCCCCTCCTGGGCCAACGAGTTCCAGCATCATCCCCAGCCCGCTATGGAGGCCGCTTTCAACCTACCCCAAGGGGCTCAGCTGAGTCCCGAAGAGTTCGCCAAGTTCCAACATATGAGCAATCAAGCCACCGCTTCACAGTCAAATCCCATGTCATCCAGCATGGCTTATCAGAGACCCCCTATGATGGGAGTAGGGATGATGAATGGTATGGGTATGAACTACGGTATGATGTACAACGGCCCCCGCGGGTTTTCGACACAGTCTGTAGCCGAAGGCAAGGGAAAGGGAAAGCTTGTAGAACTCGATGATCAGCAATGGGAAGAACAGTTTAAGCAGCTGGAGCTTCAAGACAGGCAGGCGCAAGAGCAGGACGAAGCCGCAGCTTTGGAGCCAGAGCTAAACAAACTCGACGAACAGATCTTGGAGTCAGAGACCAATTTCGGAGACTTTGAGTCAATATGGAAAGGCATACAGGCCGAACGGGCCGCAGCCAAAGAGGCCGTCGATGAAGAGGAATGGGTCGATGAGCTGGGCAACCCTGAGTGGAATGACCGCCTTGGGGATTGGGATGGGCTCGCCGCTAATAGCAGGCTTCTTGGTGACCCCCAGGTGGAAGATTATCTGTTTGAAGATGACAATCTTTTCAAAGACACGGGTAATCCATTCGAAGAAGGCATGCGCATTTTGGACGGGGGTGGTAATCTCTCGTTAGCTGCGCTAGCCTTTGAAGCAGCTATTCAAAAAGACCCCGGCCATGTAGATGCTTGGGTGCAGCTTGGAATCGCCCAGGCACAAAACGAGAAAGAGACAGCAGCCATTCGGGCATTAGAACAAGCCAAAAAGCTCGACCCCAACAACCCTACGGCGCTCATGACGTTAGCAGTTTCGTATACGAACGAAGGCTACGACAGTACCGCTTACAGAACCTTGGAGCGCTGGCTATCAATCCGCTACCCCTCTATTATAGCGCCAGCCGAGCTCTCCCCGCCAACAGAACTTGGCTTTACCGACCGTCAGCAGCTTCACGACAAGGTTACTAATTTATTTATCCAAGCCGCTCGCCTCAGCCCGGATGGCGAGCACATGGACCCCGACGTTCAAGTTGGCCTAGGCGTGCTTTTCTATGGTGCCGAAGACTACGAAAAGGCAGTTGATTGCTTTTCATCAGCTCTAGCATCCTCAGAGCTGGGGTTATCCAACAAGGAAAACCAATTACATCTCCTCTGGAACCGACTCGGTGCCACTCTTGCTAACAGTGGCAAGAGCGAGGACGCTATCGCGGCTTACGAGAAGGCCCTCACGCTTCGCTCCAATTTCGTACGAGCAAGGTACAACCTGGGCGTCAGCTGCATCAATATGGGATGTCACCACGAAGCCGCGGGGCATCTGTTGGCTGCCCTTAACATGCACAAGACAGTAGAGAGGGAAGGCCGCGAGAAGGCACGAGAGCTCCTAGGAGGAGACGTCAGCGACGCACAGATCGACGCCATGACGACGCAAAATCGTAGCACGAATTTATACGACACGCTGCGTCGCGTGTTCACGCAGATGGGACGGCGTGACCTCGCCGAGAAGGTGGTCAACGGCGTCGACCCGGAGATATTCAGGGGCGACATTGACTTTTAGGAGTGCATAATGCAGAATATCTATAGCGGGAAGTGGAGGCTCGTCCCCAACCCCACCGGCTTCGATACTTGTTTGATGAACCTGGAGGTCAAGGGCCACAAGCGCTGCTTCATTCCGTGGAGTGTGTGGGAGAGTATCTTCCAGATACATCTGACTTCACTGGGGACGCCGCGCACTCCCACGATACAGTCTGTTCACCACTGCGAATCTCGCGCACAAAAGACACAGTAGAGAGAAGCGGGAGACGTGTAGGACACTAGGCACAGTTTAGCATGTAGTATACCATTATTCATTGCCCTGGTCGTCGTCGTCTTTTTACAGTCTATCGCTGAACTTGGTGTCATTCTGTACACGTAGCCCCCGTGAACCGTGATGATGATGTATATAACAACCCCCTTTTTGAGAACCGAATGCTTCCTTCCCTCTCTCCCTCACCTCGTACAGTAGCTGCGAAACCTGCGCTCGGAACTCCGCGGCGTGGCGCGAGTTCTTTTCGGATTCCTACTTCGTACAGTTTCCCGTGCATATGCTTTCTTCCTCTGACGAGCTCGGTCTTCCTCGATGCCCTGTCCACCGCGAGCCACTGGCCTTCCGTATCCTACATCCATCGCAGCCTTCTTTGATATAGTACCTCGTACAGCACCTCGTACATCACCTAGAGGACTTAGACTAGGAGGTCGACGGGGGCGGCGGCCCCGTGAATGTCCGGCCGCTGCACGCTGGCAGCGGCGCGTGCATCATGGTGCCTCGCGTGCCGCTGGAGCGCTGCCGGCTTGCGTCGGAACTGGCGCTGGCGCCGGCGCTGAAGGTGAAGCTCGAGCCGTGGCTGGCGAGGGGCTGTGCGAGGTAGGAGGGCTCGGCGCTCGGCTTGTTGTGGATGAGAGATGTGGGAGACATGGTTTGGTGCTGGTCTTGAATGCTGATGATGGTGTGGACAGATGGATGGGTTAGAGTTGTGCGTAGCGAGTTTGGACGCTTGCTTGGGTTGTGATGATGGAAAAGGTAGAGAGGTATATATCTCTCTACGGGTTTAGGTATAAGTATGTATATAGTCAAGAAGTCCGATGATCAGATGAGTGGGCGAGTGAGTGAGTGCGTGAAAGTGAAGCGTGCTCTTGCGATGGCCTCACTTTGGGGATGTCATTGCGGCTTATATATAAATCACAGCTGCCCTACGGTTCAAGTCTGACTACCTGCCTACCTACCAACCAGCCTACCCACCCACCCTACACGCAGGGTGGTTCGCCGTTGAGGCGAAGACCGTCACATCGTACCGTAAGTCGGTGGGAGAGAAAAAAAAAAGTAATGTCCCAACATTGCTCTACTCTGGTCTGCCCTCCTCTGCCGTCCGTGCCTGCATGTAGGCAAAGTAGGTAGGCAAGTACCTGAGCCACGAGGTCTCCGGGTCTGGGCCCCATAGACGCAGGAGAACCGGAAAGCCGCCTTGGGAAACCTGAGCTCGTATGACGGGGTGTGACGAGAGTCCCAGCCCGCCCGCTGGTTGGTGAGATGGATTTGTATTTTTTTTTTTTTTTTTTTTCCTTTGGTCGCCTACTTCTGTCGCCTCTAGGTCTGTTGTAATAACTGTTGGTCCGGCGTCTGTTTTGCCCTATTTGTTGGTTCAGGCGGTGTTGCGCGCTGTTGGTTTTTGTTGGCCCCAGCCCTGCTCCCTGCCTTTGCGAAGCCTTTGCGAAGGAGGTACTTACAAGTAGGTGTACGAGACCACCTAATCGTAAGTACCCGACTAACCCTGTCTGCCGCGCCGCGCCCCGGTACCGCACCGCACCGCATCGCATTGCAATACTGCAACTCACCTAACAGCGCCTCCTTTCTGCTCGCTTTCTGCTACCCTTTGCTAACCTTATTCTCACGCCCTGTCGGCCTGCGACAACGAGATGCTTGCCTACCTTAGAAGCCCGATGACTCACACCCATCGTTGTATCGTCCACGATCCCGCGGTTCGCGCGCGTGGCATGGCTTCTTCCCGCCAAACCGCAAACCTGCCTGTCCCTGCGCGCCGAGTCCCCATCAATTGCAATCAATTCCACCTTGCGCCGAGTCCGTGCGCTGAGAATTCCAATAGGGCGGAAGAGGCGGGAGGGGCCCTCACCTGACAACAAAACAGCATATTGATCAACCCACCCGCCCGCTAGCTACTGTAAGGTAGCCTTAGCTAGTGTTAGCTAGCTGTAGAGCTGTGCGTTCCGGGAAAAGGCCTGAAACGTCGAGCCCCCGGATGTGGTGGTCGCATCGGCTCTTTTTCCCGCCGCCTGTTATGTTAAGTAGCTAGTGTAGTGAGCTGGGCTGGGCTGGGCTGGCTGGCTGGCTGGCTGCGCTCATGCATGTTGGCTCATCACACGATGATCGCGCGCCCGCGCGGATGTGGGATGGGGGAAATGGGGTCCGCGCGTCATTATTGCAATGCGGGCTTTGGGGGCGGCAATTGTTACTTTCCTAGAGAGGCTATCGTGTTGGTCGCATCGTGTTTAAAATAAAGAGAAGGGGGAGGGGAGAAGCCTCGTAAGTCATCGTTGACCGCGCCCAACAACAGGGAAAAATAAATAGCAAGGGATATCTGAGATGGGGCGGGATAGGACTTCTCACTATTTGCGTCGTCATCTAGTTAATCCTGTTAGCAGTAGGTAAACTCTCGTCATGTCAGTCTGAGATCCTTCGCCGAAGCTGGAGCCGAGTACTTGCCCCGAGATTACTCGTCTCATGATGCATACACAATTTAAGAGGGAGAAAAGCCTGTTCCGCTGCAATGCAGGTGGGCCAACTCGAAGTGGTAAGATTCAACAGCTGACAAGAGTGGGAGCCAAACTGCTCAAGCCCTTTGTCACTGGTTGCATATGATTCCTTGCCGTGTTTCTAAACTTATATATGCCGATGACGGCCTCATCAAAAGCTGGGTATCTGGATATTTCCGATGTCACTACAGTCGTAAACCTTGCGGCTCGTGAATTCTCCTGCCTACTCCCCAAGGCGCCAAAAGTAACAAATGCGTGAATTCGTAGAAACGGAACCGTATCGTAAATGCTTTTGTGCCCCCCTCTTCCTCCCCCTCCCTCATCCGGCCCCTGTTGATATTCATACACTGTACATCATGCGGAAGATGGCGAATCTGTGTGAAAGATACTCCTTCATTTAACGCCAATAAAGCCAATGCCGTTTCGTGCAATCCCTACGGCCTTCTTGAGCGCCTGCTCCTCTACGTCCGTCCACTTGACGGTCAACTCGTCCCAGTTGCCGCCGGGGTTGTATTCCCTCTTGAACTGGGATTGCATCGCCTGCAGGCGGCTCATTTCTCGAGGGTCGCCGGAACCGCTGAACACGACGAAGCCGGTGCACTTGGGCAAGGCGTCATATACGCGTTTAATCCTCTCGGCAAGATTTGAAACACACGTCTCGAGGGTCATGTCAGACAAGTCTGGAACTTGCGTGGTGTCGGTATTCCTATTGTGGTTCCACCAACCCTGGAACGCCTCGAGCTCTCGGAACCGTGCGAAGACAAAATCCACGCCGCCGGCGGGTATTTCCTCGGCAACCGGATCGCCCTGTACCGCGCGAATGATATTGCCAAGTACCTCTTCGTCCGACCTACAACCGATCGGGAAGGTTGAAGCTGCGCCCGCGCCTTTCATTGGGTCTCCCCAGTCGATCATGGCACTCGTCTTCCCTGAACGGACACCGCCCGTGGCCTCAACCCCACCATTAGCACGGTACGACGTGCCCGCACGGCTTAGGCGCCGGAATAAGTTTTCGCCTTGTGATTCATGATGTCCCCATGATTTGCCCTTTTCGCATTTCACCTTGACGAGGTCCAGGCACGCTTTCGCATCCTCGATCGAGTCGTGTCCGCTACTGCGATTCTGGATTTCGCGCTTGAGAAACCGCTGGGCTAGGAATTTCAGACTATTCTTCAATGGCGGTCCCCGATGATGTGGGAATAGGATTGAGGTATCCACGATAAATGGGTGAGTGAGTTGCAATGCTTTTAGATCTGACTCCAACGAGTGGCCGATGAGAATTGAGCGAGGGGTTAAGATGTTCAATAATTTTGTTTGGATGTCGCTTAAGGTTGTTGTGATGGGAGCAAGCATTTCCTCTGTAATGCCCGAGAAGCGAGTAACATAATCGATGATGGGCTTGTCGGGTTTGACTAACTCATCTAGAACAATAGTACCATCCCAGCTAACGAGACTTATTCTTGTTAATGAGTACTCATCTGGGCCAGTCACGCACATCTCGCAATCAAGCGCATATACGTCCCGGCCAGCTGTGATACTTCCCTGTTGGATCTCCTCTTCCGGCACATTGCCGTCCTCGAAATTGTCGACGAGTGTATGGACCCAGCCCTCGGCATAGTGGTAATTCTTACGTCGTTCTGCCGGTATACAGGCGGGGTGTAGCACGTAGCCATTGGGTTGGAAGTCTTCCGGCATCGCCAAAAATTCTGTAATTCTTGTGCGCTCATCTTTCCAACCCTTCGGCTCTTTGGCCGGTTGCACGCCTTTTGCAGCCTTCTCTTCCTTAGTTTTCTCCGTTGGCGCAGTCAACATGGTGCCCATCGGGGATCGCATGAACCCATACTTCTCATTCCCAGGTGTCTTGACAGGCCACAGGTGGGGAAACATATCAGCGAAGTCTTTCAAGATCTCGGGCAGCTCATCTCGCTTCAACAGTCGAGGGTAGTAGTCGTCGGGGGAGGTCAGGACGCGTGATTTTTGGTCTAGGTCGAAGCACTGTTCGTTGTACGTAGTGAAGTCAACGTTCTGCTTGAACATGGCTTCTTCCAGCCCAGGCACCATAATTGCGACGATCTTTCGGAATTGGGGTCTATTGGCGATGGCGACCCATTGGGGCGACACTCCTTCGGCAAAGATGTAGAGAACGAGATTGCGCAGCTGATCCAGCGAGATCTTGGATTGGAGTTTGGCATTGTAATTGAAGCTTATAGAGGGATAGTTGGACGATGCGGGCTGGGGAATCTTTTTGGCCTTTTTAGCTTTCTTAGATTGCCGGTCGACGACCTCCCACGCGCCGGCATCTTCCTCCTCGTCGTGCGGCTTGGCGCGCTTCAGGCTGCCGGTATCGCTAGCCGTGGTGTCGCTAGAAGTCGAGTCCTTGGGCAAATCGAGCGGGAGCTGGGGATCTGTAACTTCGGTCAAGGCCGGCGCATCACCATCGAGAACGCCGTTCGTCGTAACGAGGAAGTCGTCGGGATTGAAGACGTCATGGGTCGGGTTGAGATCGTCCATGGTGGCACGACTTCTTGTGTTCTAAATTCTAAAGGGACATAGGGCTGCTGTAGGAAGCGCGCTGCCAATGAAGAAGGTATCACGATTAGGTTTATTTTCGCTTCCGGGTTGGGTGGGAAGAATTGTCTGCTGGGAAAAGCAGGCGACGGGGCGTGTCTCGCAGCCCCACCCGAGCGCGGTTCGGTGTGGGGGAATTAAGGTCTAGCGCCGCCTGTTGATGGTGGGGCAGCGAAGGGCTATCTATTCCTTCCATAGGTAAGTACAGTACCTAGCCTAGGTAGCACATAGCGGCCTGTAGCACACCGGATTTACCTTGACTGAAGTACCGGTATAGTGGTACGTCTTCAGGACCTACCAAACTGTAGGGCAGCCCTAGAGCCGGGGAGGTACAGTACAACCTCATCTTATCCAGTAAGTCAGCAACTTGTGCGACACGCAGGAACCCGCGGATTACCTCCAACATGCTCCGCTCGATGCGGCCTCATCATTGTTCCCTCCACTGCATTGGCAATCTTACGGGCCTCGCCGGCATCGTGAACGGCGGCTGATAAGTAAGAACACATTGAAGACCCGATCCCAACCGAAATCTAGCGCTGGTCATAGCAGTGATATCGTTATCCTCACCTATTCACCCGTTGCGCCTATGGAGACTGTATCGACCTACTGCAGCCAATGCGGCCATCACTTGGGTACACATCTAAACCTCTGGACCCAGATAGGAAAGAGCTATATTAGCCCTGTTATTCGAAGTGCAGATGATTTGGACATCAGCCCGGACGGTGCAGTACGCCAAGGAGAGAAGGGGACTATAGTGGATAGCTGGTATGACCTCGCCTACCGCTGTCGTTGGGGACTGCCCGCTAACAGAAGCCTGGCGAAGCCGTGTTCAGAAAGTAGTATGTAATCGATGTCGTTCAACATTGGGTTCCAAGTGTCTGAGCTCTCGTGTTAACCACGTTCTTCATGAGTAAGCACACGCAACCGCCACACCGTGACAGCACCATTGAATGATATTAGGGGCCAACTCTTACTGCGCACTCCATCTCTTCAAATTAGGAGCCTCGATGGCCGTGAAACTGTGAAACCTATCATTCAAAGGCTGTTAGACTTAAAGAATCCGTCCACAGACGAAGTTTATTACGAAGACGGTTCTCAAGATGAGGATCATGACTCTGGAGTCTCCGAGAACTCTACCTACGGCCAGGCAACGAATGAGATCCCTGACCTCAGTCGTGTACTTGCCGACGTCAGTTCACAAAAAGAAGAAATACAGCGACTTGATACGGCGGGTTGTCAGATTGTCGCTTCGTTCAATCAGGCATTGCAACGTATCGATGTGGAGGTTGGGAAATTGAAGAATGAGATGAATCAAATGACAAGCAACACATCAAATAATAGCATAAAAACTAGAGAGTTGGCGGATGATGTCTTTGCTGCTAACAAAGAAATCAAGGAAATCAAGAAATCGCTCCAACCGTTAGGGGCTCGAATTCACCTTGGCCAAGAACCAGTCTCCGTCAGTAACGCCATCTCCGAAGCTAATACATCTTTGCGGGCTGAGTTTGGTGATATATGGGATAAGCATCAGCAGAAGATCAATCTACTTGGCTCAAAACTGGACAATGTACGACGGGACCTTAAGGACTTTCAAGAGTCGTTCGAAAGTACCCGAACCGCAGTGAAGGCCGCCTCATCGGTGTCTGGCGCAAACACTGAGGAAATAGCTGCTTTGAAAGCCGAAATACGAGATATTAGACAAGAATTGGCGCTTCAGCGATCCCACAAATCGCCCGCACCTAACCCCGTCTTTGCCGCGCGCGAAATGGATATCCTCACCAGCAGTATCACGACGATTGGACAGAGAGCAAGCCAAGTTGAGACCCTTCGAATGGAGTTCGACCTGCTTAAGGGCCGCGTGCAGAGGATAGAAACACAAACAGCCATCTTGCAAGGGGATCCCACTGTGAACCTACAGCGTCAACAGTCCCGCCATTCCCAGTCGGTGGGCCCGAAGCGTAAGGGTTCACCTGATGGGTATGTGGAAAACGGTGTCAACTACATTTCCTCTCCCTCTGCTCTCAACATAAGCGATGGCCGTGGCAATCAGCCTAACTCCCCTACTACGCACCCCACTAACTTACGCTCGAAACCGTCTGCAAAAGCACCTAGAACTACATCGAAATCTGGTATCACGAAGTTTACAAAGTCCGGAGCCGTGGACAAACGGACATTGAAACGGGGTGCAAGATTGGCAACGACTGCTCGCAAGGCCAAAAGCTAACCAGATTAAGGCCTGTCTGAGGCATGAAGTGTGGAAATACTCTCGGGGCCCAATTTAGCTACATTAATCTTGTCACAGGTGATATGGCTCGATCACAATATTCCATGGTTTTTTACCAAATCCAATGAGCGTCCGGATGTTTACGCTACCCAGTACTACAGGCAACAAGTCAGTGACAACCCAGACCACATGACGTTTTTCATCGATTAGCAAATCACTTCGTATTAGCCCGGTTATTTGGGGGTAGTTATTTGCTTGAGGGTTCCGAGTTTCGTCGGCCTCATCAGACCATGCGCGCCTCCGCTCACGTCGTTCAGTATAAAGCCAATTATTGATCACTACTACCTACACTCATTTTACCAAATACGACTTGGGAACTCTTCTGATTAAAGAAGACGACTTTTATCAACTCCTATTAATAAAGTATGTCCAAACCCCAAGTTGCAGGATTGGGAATTATTATCGGCAGGAGTGATATGTATTGGGTCAGTTGATACGGATTTTGGGGGCGTCTAGGCTGATCATTATATGATTTAGGAAACTGGGCGGACTTATCTCTCAATTACATGCTTCACTATAAGGCTGGAATATATGATAGCTTGTTCATGGGACTTTAACGGGGGTCGTGTGAGCTCTCTCATTATGCATGCGAATACACGAATGGCATGGTCAAACATATCAACTAGAACATGGACGTCATGACCCGAAATGCTTCCAAATGGAATTAGAAACAACCTGCGAACGACTAGAACCCGAAATAAGAATTAGCACGATCGAAGACTAATGGTGTAAATACCTCGGCATATAGGTAATTGATATTAGCTCGTAGGTTTACGAAGCATCACGTCGTACTAAAAAGACAGTATGATAAGTTCTTTTTACATTGTTATCAACTAAACTCGCTATCCATGATATCTAAGCAGTAATCAGACAACTCCCAAAGCGGGCTGAGGATAGCTTGCTCGAAGAACCGACATTCTTCGCCCCCATTCGGATTCCGCATGAAGGCCTTGATAAGCGCGTCCTCCGTCTCCCTGCCCGGAAGGGCCTCGATATCAGCCAGCAAGTCCTTCGCCTCACGAAGCACGCTCCACTCTTCCGAGTGTGCCGCCGGCGCGTAATGTACGACGAGCTCAAGAAGGGTCTGGCAGACGGTTGCCTGGTCCATCTTTCCCAGTGCCTTCTCGACGGCCCCTCGCAGGCTCTTGGCCGACGTTACGGCTTTTGATTCATCTGTAGAAGGGCCCATGTCCGCGGGCGCGGTGTTCGCGAGCAGTTTTGCGACCATCAATAACCCTTTTACTCGTTGCGGTGCGAAGGGCGCCGCGGCTTTGTATGGGTCTACGCGCGTCGCTAGAAAAGCGGATATGCAGAGGCTGTAGGCGAAGTTGCCCTGCTCGCTGAAGAATATGCTCGCCTCTGTGAGGACTCGCGGCAGCGGCTCGATGGCGTAGGCTGGGCTGCGGGGGTCGCGGAGAGGTTTGCAGGCCGCCCAGCGCCGGCGTATCTGTTTCTGTCTGTCGGGTTCGCTGATGCCTGACAGAGGAGCGGAACACCAGGGGTATATATCCTCGATTGTGGCTTTGAGTGGATCATTACCGCTGAGATTGATGTTCGGAGAGTTCTGCAACTTCTGGATGTCCGGTGCTACACTGAGACTGTTTAGATTTAGATGCGGATATGCCCTGCAGGCTTGATATACGTCCATATCCCCTTTGCAGCGCGGGCAGTTGCATGCAAAGTGATATCGTGTCTTAAGCGCCTCTTGACGACGGGACAGATGGAGGTTATGTTCTTAGAGACATAAGTTAGATCTGCCGTTTGGAAGTAACGTGAAGTTCTATTTAGACGCCTACCAATATAGGAGATCTCAATCTCTTCATCCTTTTTGATCTCCTGATACGCGTGGAGCACGGCCTTCCGGCCGACAAACTGCACGAAAGCGTTGGGTGTGCAGGAGTGGTTGACCATGGCCAGGGCAGGGTTCATGAAGAGTCCTGTTTGCTCAACATCCTCGTCCAGTCGGTTAAACGAGTTCACTTGCAACTACACTCATCAGTTATGGCCAGCCCTTGAGACCCAACACTACTCGATATACACACCTTGCACAAAATCTCAATCGCCTCCGCCAGACTCCTAGCATTCGTCTCGCGGCCGAGGTAATGCAACGCCGCCATGGCCTGGAGCTCCATATCCGCCCACGGCTTGCCGGCATCAGCGCGGAAGCGGTCGACATGGCCCTGCACCTCTGCCATCGCGGCGCCCATCTCAGGCCGCGCGAGAACCTGCACGAGCGCGCGCACGGGCGTGGGCAGGACGTCGTGGCCCTCGGCCCGCACGCGCTTGAAGACCTTGCACTCGGCCTTGTGGCCCCCGGTCGTCCAGTCTGCCTTCTGGCACGCCGGCGAGCAGTACGCTACGGCGCGACACCCCGTGCATGCGCGCAGCGACGCGGAAGAGGTGTCCGAGCTTGCTGCGGTTGATGGTAGTAGACAGCCGCTGCATGTCGTTGACAGGTGCGGACTGTCGGGGATCGCGATGCTGGGTGCACTGAATGTCGCGATTCGTTCCCCTGGCTGGAAGACGCGCGCGGCGGCGATGCCTCGGCCGCGTGGTGCCGATGCGCCCTTGAGGAGGACGCCGTCTGGTAGTGACGGCATCGTTGTTGGTGTTTGGGCGCTACTTGATGGCTCGTGAAGCAGATGCGAAGAATCAGGTCTCTAGACAGCCAACGGCGCGTAGTGGTTAATCTAGGTGTTGCTGGCAAACCTGCCGCATGGTATTTCTTTTATTCATTCATCTCGTCGCACTTGCTCGCGCTCTTCGACGTGAACTTTGTGAATGATTGTGGAGAGCACCTACAGTGTACCTACATACCTCCTATCGATCCGTCATGGTAGGTATCTCAGGCACTCCCTAGGGCACTATAGTGGTCTTCGTCCACTAAATTTCGCCCATTAACCACCTATGACAGGTGCCAGATGCAGTGAGCTAGCCCCCGTAGCCGATTAAGGTTATTACAATACCTCACCACGCTTTTCATCCAGTTTCAAACGCCATTAGTGGTGGTGTTGAGATTAGAAGAGACCTAGTCATCACAGCTGCTCGTCAACGGCTCCTTCAATGACAAAGTCATGTCGTGGCTAGAAAGGACAACGCACATGCCACCTGTTCTCAACAGTATCTTCGTCAGTAACCCCCACGAGATCAACACACCAGCGCACGCCGATGACTCATGTCTCCTGCGACCATCTGTCAGAAGGATTTCAACCCCAGGTTCTGTCCACGTGTGGGAGTTGCCTTAAACAAGGGTAACGTAACCGCATGGTAGCGGCGTGGTAGGCAGACGTATATATGCTTATATAAATGTACGATAGGATACCTAATAGGTATTGCATTTCGTCTAGTAGCCACCTTGGACGTAAATAAACAAGCAGCCTAAGTCTAGGATTTCTGCCCGTTTATTTATTATCACAAGCTTCCCGTGTCTATCTCACAGTGTTTCTCACCCAACCGGCTCCGAACATGCCACTTCTCCTCCAGCCCGCCACCGAGGCGGACGCCGTGCGCGCCGCAGAGATCGAGCAAGCGGCCTACGCACCGAGCCCGTTCACCCCAATCCTCCTCCCGGGGCCGTTTCCCGAGCCAGAGCCGGGACGGAATCCCCGCGCCGAGGAGCTGACCAAGCACCTCCGCGAGGACCCCTCGTGTCGCTGGCTCAAGGTCGTCGACACGGACATCGAGGCCACCGAGGACAACAAGCAGATGATCGGCTTCGCCCAGTGGAACATCAATGACGGCTCGCAGGCTCCCCCGGAACCGCGGACTCTTCGTCCCGGGTGCAATGTGGAAGCGTGCGAGGCGCTGTATGGTGGCCTTAGCAAGTTGCGTGCTAAACACTTTGGGGACAGGAAGCATGTTTGTAAGTCGGTTTTCGCTTCGCTCTCCCAAACCTGAACATTTCACTCTCTTGGCGTCTGCACCCGGCTTGCATGATTACCTTGTAGATATGAGAAGCGCAAGATCTGACGGAGAGAATGACAGACCTGAAGTTACTCCAGGTCGTCCCGGAGCAGCAACGGAGAGGAATTGGCAAGATGCTCGTCATGTGGGGTATAGAGGAGGCAAAGAAGCTAGATCTGCCCGTGTTCCTGGAATCGTCGCAGGCAGGTCATTCGCTCTACTTGAGCTGCGGATTCCGCGACATCGACAAACAAGTTGGTAAGTTGTTCCCAACATCGTTTGCACCTGACCCTGGCCGCTTCTACTGCGATGTCCTGGAGACCCCTACCTGTTGGGGCAATCGTTCGAATAATGATGACTGACTTCAAATGTCGCAGTTGACTGTACGAAATGGGGTAAACCTGCGGATCTTATCAACTACGTTATGGCCTTGGGGCTTTGAGAGCGTCTAGTAAGACAAAGGGGGTCCGATTGGTAGAGCCCTCAACCTAGAACATTCGTAGAAACAAGATTATGACGCATGATGAATAGATTTTCAATCGTTGATTGTTTTAGAGGCTAGTTAGCTGCATTCTTTATAAGATAAAAACACAAGCAATTTACAACCTGCAGTAAAGCTCCCATTTTAAATACGTTGAAAATCAAAAATGCAGAGCATTTTAATTTTAATCTTTATAAGCTAAGATTGTGGCTTAAGCTACTTATATAGCTTGTATAGTACTGTATTCTGCTTTAACTCTTTGCTGCTCTAGCTATTTGCTCTAGCTGGCTGTCTGCTTCGTTTTTTGATATAGTAGCTATTAGTATGTAACTGTGTTTACTATTGCAGTGCGCAAGCCACACAGTCCATGTCAGTGCAAATACGTTGTGGTTAATGCCTTAAATGGACTCTAACCAATTATATTGTTGTAGAGTCCGTCTAGACCAATAGGAAGCAATCCTACTTTTATAGAGTTTGGGGGGTTACCGTTGGAACTTCTCAAGCTTCACTTTCCTTTACACTTGATTGCCGTTGCCAATACGTGTTCGGGAAAGGTAGGGCTTTCCAATTAAAGAGGGCATGCACATGGCTCTGTTGCATTCATCGGTTTGTTGGTTACTGTAGGCAACATCCTGGTGCATCCTGGTGTAAAAGCGGAAGGCGGGGCAGTGAGGCAGCACTATAACAAACGTCACATCCCACTTTCACGTTTCCTTCACGTTTCCTCTGTTCATCACATTCACTCTTCAGCTTGCCGACCGATTCACAGGTCTGGAAAAGGGCTCATAGACATCCACCGTTAGAAGTGTTAAACTCGGTACGGCATATCAAGCGAATCGATAGTAAATTCTGCAATTCGAAAAGAGCACTATCGTCACCTGCCGCGCCTTTAGCGTCACCATCGATATCAAACAGGCATCGCAACCACGCTCATCCCGCATCCTGGAGCTGTCGACAGAGAGCAGCAGGGAAAGAATCAACTACTCAAAAACCACAATTGTAACAGCGGGGCCTAATTCAGCCATGCTCTCGTCCATGTCGAAATCCCCGCCCGACGCCCAAGGCGTAGCCCCGGACCCCGACCCCGGGGCACCGCTCGTCAGCGCATGGCAGGTCCGCGCCTCAGCCGGCGAGCCACAAGCCATCGTGCGCGTGCGCAACCTGCAGAGCGTCATGGTCGCGGGCCGCGACGCCTGGGGCCGCGCAGACAAGCCGCAGCCCGTGCAGCTGTCGTCCGAGGTGTCGTTCAACGGGCCCTTCGAGACGGCGGCGGCGCGCGACGCCGTCGACGCCGGCACCGATACCGTGCACTACGGCACCCTGAGCAAGACCCTGCTGGGCGGTATGGAGCTGTTCTCTGGCGCCGCCTGGGCCGAGAGAATGGCGCGCAGGACGGCAGAGACAGAGACAGAGACTGTCGTGCGCACTGCTGATGTCTGCGAGCTGCTGTGGGTCATTATGACGGGCCGCGTCATCAATGGGAGCGTGGTTGCTCTACCGCCCTACCAGACCGCCTTTCTTGATCCTGCGCGCCTAAGATCCCTTGCGCTCACGCTTCGCTTGCCCAAGGCCTCGCTGCTTGGCGACGGGGTGAGCTTGACGGCTACGGCTTGCTTTAAGGACGCGAGTGAGCTTGTGGCTGAAACGACGATGAATCCTGTCCGCTCGTATGCGCGATGTCTCCGACTGCATGGCTTGCGCGTCCCTACGCTTATTGGAGTTAACTCGAACGAGCGGACTGCGAAGCAGATGGTTGTTGTCGATGTTGAGATCGATCGCTTTGATGTTCGGGAGGATATCCATGTTGAGCTGGAGAAGCTTGTTGTTGAGGTATGCGATGTGTGCTGCTCTACGCGAAATGACACCCTCCCGATTACAGTTTACCTCCCCCTCTCCTCGTTCTCGTGGTTCTATGCAATTTCGTCAGTTTTAATAACGCAGATTGGGGATTTACGATTGCCCTTGCTAATGGCCCGTAATAGATACTGGAAGCATCTTCCTTCGAAACACTCGAGGCCCTGGGCACGCACATCGCTAATAAGATCCTCGACGACTTCCGGATCAGTGACAACCCTCAGTCCATGAGGGACCGGAGGTGGCAGGTCGGAGTGTGCCTTGAGAAACCTATTGCTGTGCCATTTGCAGATTGCCCATCTGTAGAGGTCCGGGTGGGTTGATGGAAGGAGGACGCTACGTCGAGCGTAGAGCGAGTCGGCCGGTTGTTGGCCGGCCAATGTACTGATATATGTACAGCTACAAAAGGCACACGAGGTCAGGCATAGACGATAAACGGGGCTCAGGGGTGGCATAAGCTATTAAAAGTTGTCTTAGAAACCTGGCTTCACTGCAAACTGTTTCGCGTCGATTAGCGCATTCACATGAGGTTGCTCTTAGAAGAGCCTGGGGTTCGCGGAGCTCGCTTCATCATTACATATTTAAATAGGGGTCGTTAAATGCATTGAATATCTCCCGCCGTTGTGATAGCCTGTTATTTGTACGTGCTGAATTTTTGAGCTGATGAGACTGGCTTGATGCTAGGCGCTTCATTTGACAACGGATCGCATGTGCCAACGTCGCGCCGATAGGAGAAATTAGGCAAATTTCTGCCATGCCCATTCGATAATGTTAAAGTATCACGCTTTCTTATACTTTTGTAAGATCTCACTGACACCCGAGATAGAGAACCTGTCGAGGATGGTAGGGCCCTTGAGGGTCAATATCTTATCAAACGTAAGAGGGTAGGCACGGGATATTCTCCTAATATGAATACAACGGTCTCCCCTTATCTATACCTCGATCAATGCGATACCACGGGACTCGAGAGCATACATACTCTACCCCTTTGTAACTACACGCGCACAACAATGGAGCAGCACCGCGACCTCGAGAAGGAGGTAGCTAGCACAAAAGTAATAGCAGTAGTCTTTTTTGCTTCTATACCTTAATGCCATATGAGCTGCTATAATGAGTATGTTTCAGCATACCTATTAGACAAGCTGTATGTGGCATCTGCCCTTGCCCTCCTCTATACCGAAAGAGGGTATAACCCCCCATCCTATGTCAAACACGCTGATAAAGCTCGCTTTTCATGCCGCTATTATTACATTAAAAAGAACCCAAATATTAGAGCTGAACACTAACAGAAGGAGAGCTAGGCCTAGGAAACAAACAAGGTGTTGATCGGGGGATAGGCATGTACAAGCGCAGTGATGGTGATCTCCAAACGATGGAGAGAGCCATAAAAAATGAGAGAAGTGAGCTCGCACCGACGCTTAGTTAAAATGATGTAGAGTATCGCAGGGTAGTGAAGATAGAGGATGTGTGGCAAGCCTGCCAAAGAATGGCCCGGATGGCCGATCCCTAGGAGCGCGGGCCTATTACGTCGCCGTCAGGGACTTTCTATCGACGAAGGGAGGGGGGAGTGGCCACTAACCTGGGTCCTTACATCGCCGGCGTGTAGACAATGCTCTAGGCCCCGTTGTGATGGTGTTGTAGTAACTATCCATCTATTCATTTTGTCCGCTTGATGCCTGATTCATCCCTTGTGCCAAGGCCTCGGGATATCTCGAGCGGTAAAACCTTGGAATTCGGACTGGATACTGAGTACCTCGTCGATTAGGTCGTCGAATCCGCAATGGACGCGAATCAAAAACACAAAGTCTCCACCATTCTTGACGATTGATGTCCAAGGAGTATTCAACATCGCGGGCCCATCATCGACAGAAAACGTATCCCTCCGCCTCTGGCTGGAAAACGGTAGGTTGGTGATAATTTCGACCATCCGGGCAACACTCAACCCTGTGTAGGGGAGCGGTGGGCGATTGTAGATACCGTTGAAGTGCATGAACTTAGAGAATAGTCCTAGGTGTACTTTGAACATAAGAGGTCAGTCTCAATCGACTAGCATCTTAGGCAACATCTAGCACCCTTATTAAAGCTAAAGAGAAGAAAGTTCGTGTAGCTACTACTTACCGGACTCGCATGATAGAGAGCACCTGTTCCCTACAATTATGTTGTCCATGAAGCGGTCTATGGATTTAAGTATCAACCCGAGATAGTACATTCTGTAATAGTTGGCCGGCTCTAGATTTTAACTGTCAGAGAATAAAAACCGAATCCCCAGGAGAGTTGACTACCTACTGCGAATTTCTGGCAGAACCGGAAGCCCTAATGTGGGAATACCCCTGGCATTTTCCATGACGGCTACGCGCGTGCAGCGGGAAAAGATCTTCAGGTCCCAAAAGACTCCCGCGATGCATATCCAGAGCAGCAACTCACAGTTATACGACTCTGGAATTGTGTGGCGTAGATGATCGATCCAGATGTGAGAATAAAATGCTATGGCTTCCTGGCACTTCATATAATCGACTACACGCGCGACTTCGAGCAGCTCATGAAGCTCAAGTGTTTCGGGGACCTGGTCGCCATTGCCGTGTATGATGTTCAAGACAATAGTAATTGCATCCCAGGTGAGTCCCTCAATTTCCGAGTGCCGTAGTCCGTCGCCGTGGACCTCGGCAGCCTCACGATAAGGTCTTTTCATCATTTTCCGGAAATATGCGGAATACAGAGTGAGGAACGCCGAGGAGACTTTGAAACATCGTACCTCTGGAGTCGAATTATCTAGAACCGCAGCATCCGGAACCGTAGCATCTAGAACTGTAGCATTCGTAGCTGCAGTATCCGGAATTGTGGCATCCAGGACCGTGGCATCTGGAACTGTAGTATCTGAAGATGTGGATTGAGCTTCGTCGTCGGACTCTAGGTCCCCAACGGTTTCTTCGGTCCCATCGCTCTCGCATTCATCATGTTCTCTGCAAGGTACTTCGCCAGGGTCGAACGGGCTAGCATAACTCCGTGCGATAATCAGAAAGTCCCCATCTGGGTCAAAAACAACGTGTGGTTCGCTCATGGCTGCGCGTTATTGATAATTGGATGGCGATGCTCCCGCGTTGAGGTCGCTGCTCGTCTATATATTCATGCTCGCATGCGTCTTGGTAAAGGAATTGAAGACGGCAACACGTAAACACGGCGTTGTGGTGCGTGTTGTTCTTAGCCAGAGGGTGCCTGCCTTACAAGCCGCAGAGTCTTGCCGTGAGGGCCTTGACGATGATATCATCGCCATATCGAACTTCTTTTACGTCAGCGGGACCCGGTTGCGGACTACCTCCGTGCGAAACATTCCTTCCCTCCGTCCCCAGCTATCTGATTATACAAGTATCAACAATGTAGTCTAGCAAGGGGCGACCCGCTCCGGCGTGGTAGGAGAGCCCATAGAGGCGTCATTCCGTTCTTGCAACATGCGCCTTGTTCAAGAAGCCGTCAGCAAACTACCTAGGTAACGTTGTGCAAGACAGTATAGAGACCAACTGGGCGCCAACGGGCGCTTATGGGGAACTCTGTATGCAATGATGGTGATTGCACATATTTCAACATTGATCCCATGGACGTCAAGACACACCCCTCTACATCTATTCTGCGTTCTACGTAAACGACCTTACAACTTCGACTTAACCTTCTCCCACAGCACGAACGTTTCCAAGTTCGCACCGCCATCGAATATGTCCCTCTCGACCTTCCTCGTGTTAATCTACGTAGATGTGTTAGCCCAAACCGTCCCAGCCGGCCACAAATCACCATTGTTACACTCACATGTTTCGGGCCAAGCTCTGATATGTCCTTCGCGCCCAGAAGCTTCATGCAGGTTACCGTCTCAGCCTGGAGGACTATTCGAGTGAAGATATGAGTTAGCGTAATGTCTTCACGTAGGATCTCCCGTAAAGGATCTCCACGGACTCCTTGAGTAGACTAAGACACAGAAAGAGAGAGCAACAGAACATGAACTAAAACGAGGGAGGGAATAGTAAGTTAGAGAAAGATGGTGACGAGAACACGTACTCTCCAGTGTGCGCTCGACACCCTCCTGGCCGCCAGCGCCCAAACCGAATAACGCCGCCCGCCCGATGCCGACAGCCTTGGCCCCAAGCGCAAGCGCCTTCACCACGTCCGTGCCGCGCTTGATGCCGCCATCGACCCAGACATCGATATGGTTGAAGACATCAGGGCAATACTTCCTGATCTCGAGCAGCGTATGGATAGCTGGGGGCGCCGTGTCCAGCGCGCGTCCTCCATGGTTCGACAGGATGACAGCCTTGACCTGGGGTGCGTACTTAGCCGCGAGGTAGGCGTCCTCGTGCGTCTGGACGCCCTTGAGCACGATGGGCAGGTTCGTGTGCTTCGCGAGCCAGGGCAGGGTGATCTTCCACGTGAGGTCAGCAGCCGTGCCCCAGAACAGCTGCTGGCCGACGCCGCCGCCGCCAGGGCGGTCGGGCTGGTCCTTGGTCTTGACGCCCGACGCGACCTTGACGGCGTTCTTGAAGTTCTGCTTCTCGTCGAGCTCGCGCTTACCCGGCACCGGCGCGTCGAGCGTCAGGCAGATGAACTTGTAGTGCTCGGGCATGGCGTTGATGCGCGCGAGCATCGCCTCGCTCTTGGCCCGGTCCGTCTGCACGTACAGCTGCCACCCGAACACCTGCCCCGGCGGCGCGTCCGCCACGATCTGCTCCGGCGTCATCGACGCGTTGTTCGACACGATCTGCATCGCCCCGAAGCGCGAGCACGCCCGCGCGATCCCCTGCTCGCCGTCCGGGTGCGCTAGGCGCGCCATTGCCGCTGGCGCCACGAAGATGGGCAGTCCCACCTTGTGCTGGCCCAGCAGCGTCGTCGTGAGGTCGCACCCTGTGCAGTCGAAGAAGACACGTGGGCGTAGCAGGATATCCCGATACACGGTGTTGTTGTTTGTTTTGGTCCACAGGTCGTCGCTCGCGGACCAGTAATATGCCCACGCCTTTTCTGAGATCTGCTTCTGGGCCACCTGCGCAATCTCGTCAAGATTCAACAGTGTTTCCATGGGCGGCGGGCCATCGTCTTCCGGCTCAGGCTTCCTCTCCTCCTTAGCCGCTGGCTTGGTAGTCTGCACCAGTGTCGCCGGGTCGATTCGCCCAAGCTTGGCCTCCGGCTTCAAGTTCTCCTCAAGTGTCCCTGGCGGGTGGATGGGGTCGTACTCCTCGGTAGCATCGCGGCCTGCAAGCTGGAGGATGATCTTGGATCCCCCGGGATGTGATGGCAAGAACTCTGTTATGTCGTAAACGTTACCATAAAGCACCACCCAGCAACTTTCGGGCGTGGTGTGTTTTGCAACTAACTCCACCGTCAGCTATCCGTCGCGACCTCTACTGGTAGAAGATGATTATAGGAAGGAACATAGGCGAGGCCGATTTCGTAATGAACCCCATTCGTTCCTCGTTTTCTCACCTTCTTCTGCGCTGACGAGTTTATCTGCCATCTTCCGTTTGCCTTACCCGCTTCGATGTTGTGCCGATGAAGATTGGCTGGTACTAATGAGCTATTACAACAGTCACGCGCGCTGTCCTTCTACCCAAAGCCTGTAACGGGGTATAAGTTGAATGAAAAAAGCCACACAAACATACAGCCCCAAAACAATCAGTAGATCAGTAGAGCAAGAGAAGAGGTGAGGTTCGAATCTCCGTTACTCGGCTATATTTGTCCCGTCCCTGTCGTACTAGCTGGGATTGGAGACAAAGTTGGGGTAGTGGAGAGGCGAGTCCAAGATGGTCTAGCGGGTTTGTTAAGAGAACCCACCAGCGAGCTGCTTTTACTTCACATTGGCTACTGTGGGAGTGCGGTTATGCCTAACCAAGGCGTTACGTACCGAGATCCCTGTGACCCCAAGAACGGGCTCCGAAAGAGGCAATTCTCGCCGGTCATTCCCGCTATGAGGGTTTGGGGCGTCCAATGGCTTCACTCTAATTTCGAATCTAAGTGTTCCGCACCACGCAGTCGGAATCGACATTACTTTACAACAGTCTTTTCGCTGTCATTAACAAATATGGCCTCGCATCTCTCCGTAACCCTACCCGCTTTTGATATGATGATACACCTTTGTCCTTTTCCTTCATTTGAGAGTAGTTTTTCTATCTCGTCATCAGACGCCAAAGTGCCATTTTGTATGACATCCTGTGTGACCGTACCATAGACCTGTGCAACATTAGATCATGCATTCCCGAGTCGACTCAAGTTGGAAATAGAAAGGAATAAGTAAAGGATATAGGCACAAATTATCCAGTGCCCTAATATCAGAGAAATGACTACTGCCAATCTATTTATTGACTGGGGATATGAAACATTCTCAAATAGAGTGACCTCGCCCGTTGCATTCTTCTTAAGGATAGAGAATTGCTCGTAATATGCCGATGAAGAGATAAATGCAAGCAATGCAGATAGACTCAAAGCTGGTGAGTTGTTGGTTTTGTTCATGGCATGTGTGAAAAAGGCCTGATAGCTTGGATCCGGGTGTCTCGTGCTATCTGGTGTTTTTTTGGCGGATTCATCATTTGATCCTATTGCTTGATAATGGAAGAGGGCCGTGATATTACCGGTTGAGGGGCGCCAAGCATCGAATAGGTCGAGGTACTTGAACTGCTGATCGGATATAGGGTTTGAGACTATTGTGACCTGATTGGAGGGCTGGTGGTCTATGATGAGTCCTACTTGCCAGGCTAGGGTATCAAAATCCCATTCTGCAATAAGACGATCGGTTGCGGGTTGCTGAATGGGATAAGCAATAGAGCGGTCGTAGCATGGCTTCTTTAGGCTCAGAACAGCCCTTGGGGTCGATAGCTCTCCAATACCGTAATGGTGAAGGATAGAATCGAGATTGAACTGTCCGTCTAACACTTCGATCGAAGGTTCTTGGAGCGGCGATGATGTGCTCATTTCGACATAGCTTGTGGATGATTCCCAAGATGTGAAGCAAAGAGAAAAGAAGACATATTCTACTGCTGTCCGATTTGTGGCTAATATCTTAGAGCCACGATCAAATTCAAAAGTAACCTTAGTGAACGCTTCGTGCGTAGAATGACTCTGATTCAAAGTAAAATTCGAAGCAATAACGAGAAATGCTGGTCCACGTGCGGGGAATGAGTCTCCTACAGTATATGGGTAGAGTCCGCTGCGAAGGCTCCCAGCAGATTCAGTTGGCTGAAGGATCGCCCAGTCCTTGTTCTCGTTGTGCGCAAACTGAATCATCGTATCAATCTCTTGAAGCTGGCATATATGGAAACCAAGGCCACCTTCAAATGCCCCCGTATCGTTGTGTTGTAATAAAATGCTCGTGATCTCACTGTATTGGCAACCAATTATCCTGGAAGCATTTGTTGGGAACCACAATCCTTCTACGTTTGTGGAATTCATAACGTTTCCTTTAAACGTGTACCACAGTGGGTTTTCAGGCACACCGTTGTATAGTGCTGGCGTAGCTTTGATATCGAGGAAATTCGACCGCTGGCAGGAAACTCGGGAGTCTAGGACGAAAGAGGGGCCTTGAAACTTTGCGACACATGTCCTCTGTTCTGCTTGGTCGAATGGGATAAATGATGTGAAAACGTAACTACTATCATCCACACCACTCTGCCTCGGTACCATTTGTCGATATTCCCCGAAGACTGGGACATTCTTTGGCCTTTGTGTACATGCTGATTGAAAAACACCTGAATATGTCCCGTAAGTGTAGCGTGTTGTGTTGTAGACATCCTGGTTTCCAATCTGTGCAAGTGGCGCAGTGGTGTGGTATCCCCAATTCAAGTCGTATGTATAGTCCGTCATGTTTGATATTCCAGGTACTTTTCCGGGCGCGAAATCCGCTAAAAGGATCGTAGAGGAAAACTGGAGTCCGATACCGAGAATGGAAAGCAGCAAGACTAAAAACGTGTTACTCAAATTTCCTGAAACTTTCAATTTTAATAGAAGAATCCAAGGTAATGGGGCTTCAGCTCTCATGACTGATATGCCAGCTAGATCATTCAATTGACAGGCACCAGATTCCAGTATTAGAGAAGCGAGCATCGAGACACAAACGGCGGTCAAGAAGTCGGCCCCTGTCCGGATTACCAATGCAGACAGAGTGACTGATCTGGACAGCCAGCTAGTCGTAGTAATGACAGGCCAGGAATTTCGAAAAGTAGGAGTCCACAAAATAATAAGGACGATCAGAGCCAATAGTGATGTTAAAGGTGCGACCCAAAGCGTTATTGTTGACGGCCACCCTAGCTTTTCTAGGGCTGTCAAGGGCGTTGTGCATTCGGAGTAGCTTTCATTGAGCTCGTCATCATTTTTCATTCGCCCAAAGCGTGGAACTCTTCTAGGTCGAGGCATTTTAGTGGCATGAGATATAATAGGACTACACTCTATCCCGTCCACAGATACGGTGTATTTGTGAAATGGTCTAACCAGAAAAGCCATTCTGCTCCCCTATGATTTGATCGGTTTTTTCATAGCTAGTAAATGCTTGATGATATGCTTACTCTCACTCTTGGGGTACGTACGTTACTAGATATTAATTGCGAAAGAAGTCTCAACAGGTGCGAGATGATTGACTTTATGTGTTCACAATCATCGATATAGAAGTGAAGATGTATGGTATGATAGCGAAAGGCAATCATTTGAATAGCTCATTTGAAAGATGATGAAGGCATGTCCTTCCCGCCTTGTCATTTACCCTTCATGGTCTATTACTATTAACAAATATATTGCAACAGACATATTTACGTTGAAGTCGCGTGGTACTTTGACCCTTTTATGGGACATAAGACTACATAAGCCACGGAACGAAACATAACCAAACGTATAGGCTGACTTTCCGGCCAATAGTTATATTGAACTATGCTGCATTCCGGTCTTTAGAACTGGCAACCATGTAATGAAGGAAACGGGGCGGTGGCTTAAAGCAAAGGATTTGTTTTACCTATTAATAATCAAGTGCCAAGGGGTTGAAACCCACCTATCCTACCCTTGCTCCCTCACTACATAAGCACGTCCAATGAGACGAAATCTCGCTGAACTTTTTCATCGAATCGATTATAGGTGGTGCGGAATCCGTGTCGCGGGAAAGGGGATCGCCCTCGTTCCGGCCTCCATAGGAAGAAAATCATAGCCGCCGTGTCAGACTGCTTCATCCCCTGTCACACCGGTATAAAGGTGTCAATTTTAGTCACCGAGTCGGTGAGGATCAAAGGCCCAATCACAAGCCGGGGACATCTCTACTCTTCAGCTGCAATATATCGAATAGACCTTGTAGGTTCACGAGGCCGCTGAATCGCCCACAGGCTGAGACATACACGATATGGCCTCATATCGAAGGAAATAGAACCCGAGGAAATACCTCAATCATCGTGTACAAATAGGAGGCCTGAGGCCTCGATAGATACAGTCTAATTTTTGAGCCTTTGAGAGCCTAGAAAGATTATTATCTAGTGCAGCCATTGAGCTAGGCCCTAGAATACTAGCCCTTGTTACAATCCGTCATTTGAATCCACTTAATCGCAACAGATGGAGCATTAAATCTACCAAAAATCACCATGTCCTACTAGCAGCCGCATAGTACATAATTCTCAAGATCATAATATATGGCATTACAAGTTGTAGATTCCGATCTTTTCATGCGCGGCCTTCCGTGTACATTTCCGGTTCGTTCGAAGGGAAGGGTACGTCCGGAACGGCCTTACCAAGAAACTCGCAAAGCGGTTCCCAACCAGACCCCATTTTGTACTCTAGACACCTCTCTGGTGGCACATTATCCTTTATGTCTTGGAAGAATTTTTCATATGTTTCCCGACCATGTGCCTCGATCTCTTCCTTTGTTTTGGCGTTAAAAAATCCGAAGAGGATTTTCCTCATCGCGTGGCCGGCTCGAAAGCCCGCAAGATGCCAAGCAAGGAACATTTGAAACCCAATAAAGGGCTTAAATAGTGGATCTAATACATCGGATTGGAAGCTTGGCCACCAAGACCCATAGTCTCGTTGGACAATTACGACTTTCGCATCCGGATACGCTCGCAACAGCTCGAGAGTAAATGGCCCCGAAGTTTCGCAGACTACATCATACTCGTTTCCCCATAGTTCGTCCCAGTCCTTGCGTACGAATGGCGGGATTGGACGTGCATCAGACACCGACGGCCACGTTGCTTCTGCAGCTTTCTCCAACTGGAGCCAATTCACACGCTCGGGGTCATCGAGGGCATGAAAAGGCTTGAAGCCGAGAATGCGGTATGCTTTGGCCATAGAAAATGTGCCCATTCGGAAAAGGCTTGCATGGAGAACCGTCAAGCCATCCCTCGATTTTGTATTGGATGTTGCCATTTTTGCCTGTGGAATGGTCACCGACCATCTGCTATTCAGCAAGTAGTAGTTATGTAATCGGTAGAGACGAAATTGGTAGAAGGCAGATGTGGTTAGTAAATCGCTAATAATATTGAGAGAGATGAAGGCTTAAAGACACTTGGAAAACAAAGGCGAAGCTGATACGCTTTGGGTAACTGAAAGAGGACAATAATGTAAGGCTGGAACTCCACCCTTTTCGCACTGGCTAACAAGGCACTATTCAGGCTTAGGAGTGTAGGGGTTTGCATATAAATTTACCTAGTTAAAGAGTCACTACTACAAGACAAGTAATTACGTCATACAATCAATCCGACAATATTGTATGCCGTCACTTATATCTAGCATTAATGAGGTGACTATCATCGTACTCTTAACCTTCAGTGGAACGAATTCCAGCTTAGCTGTATACCGAGCCATTTCTATTCACTGGAGACATGCGAAAGTCTCGAATTTCTATTTAATACACCAGTGTTTCAGCTCATACTAGGAAACTGCAACGGATACACCGACAACGCCAAAGAGTTACACCGTATGTACCAACGAAATATATAGTATAGATCACTTGTCAGCCTAGGCTTTTCCGTAACAAGAGCTCGTTGTACCCTGTACGTCTGTTCTCCTACCATGACTCCTATTTTCTCCTTGTTATTAGATCAGTGCTGAATCCTCCAATCTGCTATCATACCTAGAATGCCGGACATCACAAATCTGCAAGCTTATCCTCATTTCACTACCACGCCAATTCCTGCGCCGATCATCTTCGTGCCCCTGGATGGTCTAGCGGTATACGCTCGTGTCGGCCGCCCAGAGCTGCACCGTGTTATCGCTTGCACTGGATGCGATAGTTTTTACCGTCGGGTGAGAATGTGACGCCGACGGAGTCTCTTTAGACGGATAATGAAGATAACCATCCGTATAACTGTAATTAGCGTATAGGGGTGATCTGCCACGAGTTTTTGTTTGCGAGCTTCTACCACTTCCACTTACAGCTTCTCTATGGGGGTCTGAGCCATGGAAAGATTGCCATCTCACACTGTGCGGTAAAGGTCTATCATTCTAGCCGCATCTCTGCGGATCTACGTACAGATTTCTGGATGACGAGGCACTGAACTTCCCAGGCGGAGCTGAAAATGATGTTTTCGAATATCCTCAGAAAGATTATCAGTTTCTCTGAAGACAGACTCGGCTTGGAGGACGGCCTGTCTCAGTCGGTCCAGGCTACCCGCACTGTGTCGGGATCTTTTAAACTCTAAACATGTGGCAACATCACATAGAAACGCAAGGTCTCAAATACAGCTTCGCCAAACAAGAATTATTATGTATTTTCAAAATACACCAACTTTGTACCTCCCTTCCGTTTCTTCCTTAAAATTGATCTTTCCCATCGAGTCCCCGTATCGACCCCTGCGACTGAGCACTGCGCCGAAATTTTCCGGATTCGTAGGGAGATGACTCCTCGCAGATTAAGACATCTTCCTCATCAAGTTCGCGACAGAGCACGCCAGAGAGCCCTGCAGTCGTGAATAAAACTTTGACGATGCGTCCTTCTCTCTTACTAGTCTCGACCATTTTCTTTAGGCAGCCGACCAGCGTCCTTAGTTTTGACCCTGTAACACTCTCAAAGTCATATTCAAGCAGAGAGAGGCCGTCTAAAACAAATAGAAGCAGAGGTAGTCGAACACAAACCACAAGGTCTTGCAAGATACTAATTGCTTGTCCCCATGTGCGAAGAGTTCCGTCGATTTCTGAAAAGTTTTGTTGGTTGAGATTGGGCGCTTCTGCAGCCAGCTGTCCAGGTAATATATTGACGAGTTGTCTAATCATGGAGCATAGCATCGCTGAAAGCTCGACCGTTTCACGCGTCCTGCTGCTGGGTGGTTCATCGTGGGAGAGTCGGCAAAAATATGAAATGACGGGGATCTCAGCCTTCCGAGCTAGAGATATGTAAACTGCAGCCGACATCTGCAAGGGATCTGGCGCCCCTCCACGGTATCTGCGGCAAACATACAACATTTGTGACTCAGTATTTGCCGTGAAAGCATTAAGCCTCGTTACAAACCCCGGGTCGGCCGGCGCTAACAAGGGAGGTTCCTCGAAAGGATATACATGCTCCCAGTCAAAAAAGTCCTCCAGATGCCGTGATTCCATTCGAATATCGTAACCACTTTTTAGGGATATGATTCTTCCGGGTTCTTTGAATTGCGTCTCCGACTGCGAACTGTCGTAATCTTTAAAATTAAATATCAGTATCTTCGGGGCCGAGAATAGGATAATAGCGGTAGCCCACCGTGTAGATTGCCACGTTCCAGAGCATCCTCCAGAACAGCGTCTTCCAATGACGACTGTTGCGTCAGCAGGATTCTTGTTTTTGCTCCTACGAATTCTCCTCTTAACCTCTCATAAATATTCCCAACTACATTCTGGAGACATCTTTCCACATCCCTTGTACCTCTCTCGATTTTGGAGTGAAGGATGTTTTCGATAAGCTCAGTTTGTGCTGCGTCTCGCATCCTCGACTGCTCTCGAGCGCTCTCCTCCAGCTCAATGAGATAGTTAATGTTATCAGTTATCTCTTCCGAGAGCAATTTGGAGGCTCTGACGTCGGCGGATACATAACGCTGGATCTGTTCGCTCATTAAATGTGCGACCTTTTTGACTTGCTTCCGGTCCGCTTCAAAGATGTCGAGTATGTTCTCATTGAAGCTTTTTAAAAGACGCGTCCTACTTCGGCTCGTCCACCAAGCTAAGCATTTGCTTAAGTAAGAGAATATGTTGGCATACAAACGCATCGTAAGTTGCCGAAGAGCTGGTGTATCGTATATATGACTAACATGCTCAATGTTGACAGCATCGTTGATGTCAGAAATTCCCTCCGCGAAAGCTTCCGTGATTTTTATATGAGTGGCGGACGCCTCGAATTTGGTCAGCTTCCTTGGAATATATTTTAAAGTAGAGATAAAACGACAAACCTTCATAAACAAAGCGATAGCCCCTGATATTAGAGATGTGTACTCTGATTCCGCAGGTAGCAATTTGAGCGCTGTCGCATGATTATTGAGGCCATTGCACATTCTCCTAACCCAAGCATTTGCCCGACCAACACGAGTGCCTGCACTTCTGGAATCCCATTCCTTTTGCACACTTGTTATAGCAAGCTCGACTTCTGACCAGCTCTTGGGTAGCGCTGCAGACTTAAGGTGGTTTGGTACACATTCATGGAAGTCCTTAATCGAACATCGAAGTTCCTGCTGTGCTTTGTTGAACAATATGGAATCCTCTGATCTGATCAAACTTAGTTAGCATACCGTATTCTAATGTGAAAGATTGGCAATGGCTGATCTGGTAAATATATAACGTACCCTCTAGATGAAAAATGCTGCTCTATTCGTTTTAGTTCTTCCCGCCTTTGATCTGCCCTTCTCTTCCTGTCTTCAATCAAACCCGAGCGAAGCTGCTCCCACTCTTCGGAGCGGGGTCCTTGTGGCTCCCTAGTTTCGAGTTCCGCGGAGAATCGCTCCACGAGAGACCTAGGCTCACAGTCTACGTATCGCGTAGACGCCATGGCCTGATTTGGTACGTTGCGAGTAATGGCAGCCTAGCAGCAAGAACCTAAACAGCTTCGTAAGTTAGTTGTAGTCTTTGTGTACGTACTCCCCTGAACATGTAATAGTTTAGCTTCTGCTAAGGAAACACGTTTCGACTTACCTAGTCAAGTAAAATCGAGTTCTAAGGGACCTCCTAGTATGAAGCGTAGAGACGAAGAATACACAGCGACAGATCGCCAAAATATAGCTCGCTATTCGACAAAGACTTCGACAAACGTCCTTTCCCTTAGCTCCCATACACACCAGTTCTCGGGGATCAGTGCGAGATGCCCGGGAGCGGGGTAAAGAAGTAATCGAGGTAGCAGGCGCCTAATCTTGGCGCGTAAAGTAGAAAAGGGTGAGCGTTGCAGCTGATCGGAATGTGGAATTGGATCCTTGTCAGCGGATGACTGCAGATTTTAAGATAATGGTTTGTGGTAATATACAGGAAGAGAGTGCCTACCTAGCAGTACTCCACTAAAGGAGGCACATGTTTCCGACTGTTGTGCCTCTCGGTTCCGTCACTGTGATGCCAAGCCAGCCTGCTTTGCCAGCCTGCTTAGTCCTATGCAACCCTCTCGCGTACCCATGCCGATATATTGGATGGGAAATGGTATTCCTGATTTCCTACCGGTCAGTATGCGGAAGGTCGTCACCTGATTTAAGTTTTTCAGGTCTACTCGGGGCATCTACTCGTCAAACTCGACCCCTCATCAACTTCCACACAAAATCATCTCATTTTCAAAATGTCAGTTTCCCCCCTATAAAATAAACAAAATATTTGGTTCTAAGTCGTTAATCCAGGGTGTTATGATTACCTAACTGGTAAGTCGAAAACTTGCTAAAGTACTAATGATTGCTAAGGGATTCAACAGTCTCAACCCATTCAGTTTGCCATGAAAACTACGTAAACTGTTTGACTCAACGATGGATTCCGTAAGTAAAACGGCGTCCCTAAATCTCCTTAAAACAATCTAATGTAAGAGCTAGCCCACCAAAAGCGAAAGCGAGAGCATCGCAGGGACAATCGAACTTGTCGAAGGAGTCGAGCCGATTAAGTATTCGACCGAATATATTAGTATCTCCGGAGCCGCCGCATCACGGGTCTTGAGCGGCAAACATGAAGAGTCCAGAACCCAAACGGAGTCACAAGTCTTGGAATATGTTGAAGTCATTTACACATCTGATCTAGCCTTTCACAAGGAGCTCAACACCCGAGGGCCGGACAAGGGTAAACCGTCTAACTTCCAAATCCATTCCAGAGGCAACAACTACATCAAGATTTTGTCCCCTGCGGTCTGCGAGGCATTACGGTGCACGGTGGACTACTTTCCCGATGTCGATCTCTCTGGGCGCACCATAGAAATCTATGAGCCGTATAGGATTTTCGTTTTTTTCGAAAGACAGCTAAATGAATATCGCGAACGACTCGAGCAGGCTGCTGAGAGTGATATGCCACTATCATGTGCTAACGGTTACGCCTCCAAGCACATCTCCATAGTGCAACAGTTTGTTAAGGAACGCACACAACTCGCAGTAGACATGGAAAGGGAACGTCATGCCAGAGGATATGCTACTTTTGAGATGCTCTGGCTTCTTTACAAACCTGGTTCAGATGTTTACTATGACCCCCCCAACGTTGGGGAGCATGAGCCTTACGTCGTAAAGGGGGTTAACACTGAATGGTGGAGCGGCACAACTTCAAAGTACACTATCTCATTTTGGAACATGAAGGCAAATCTCGACTGGGTAGGTCCGTCGGTGGTATCTCTCTCAGTGGAGCGATTCGCCGGAGAGAAGAAAATCACTACTCTACAGGCATTCCCTTGCGAGTATCTGCATTTCATGGAAAACCTGAGTGAGTCGGACACGGAGAAAATCAGAAACCACTTTATAGAGCGAGGGAAAAAGTGGTACGAGACTAAGCGTGGGAAGCGCTGGTATTGGTTTGAAGGGCATCCTACCACTTTCCCAAGGCAGAAGGTGAGTGAAACTATTTCGCATAGCTTACATCAATACTAAAATCGCACAGTATGTCGGGTTCGTAATGGTGGATCTGATACAATACCAGATGCTATTTCCAAAGGACACGGAGAATCTCGAGAGCGTTGCCCATACCTCAAACCCCTTGCGAATCTGCACTTGCGACAGATGTGAGGATCTCATATATAAGCACGCGGTGGCGCCCCGGTTTGATGATTATTTTCAAATCAACCCTAGAGATGTGGAAAAGCTCACCGACCACCAATTCTTCTTATGCGACAAAAGCACCGATGCCTTCCTATTCAAATCAAGGGAGTGGAGTATGTCCTAGAGTACTACGCCCGGGCCATGCAGATATCTGACTATTCCTAGAAAAACTCCACATCTCAGGGTTTCAAGATCCGCGTTTCGATAAGACACTCTTCCAGCGTCTCGTCCTCAAGGATGAGACTAAAACATTGATCAAGGATTTGACTACTATGTATTTGAAAAACAATACAGGCGACTATTCGACGGACGAAGAATTGTACACCAGGCTCTCAACTGTTCATAAAATGACCAGTTCACACAAACATGAGACATCTTGGTCGGCGGACTTCATTCAGGGTAAGGGGGAGGGTTTAACTTTCCTCTTACATGGAAAGCCTGGGGTAGGCAAGACGTATACCGCAGGTAAGGCGCCCGGCTAGCTAAACTGATAATATTGGACAACCATGCTTACTAGATGTAGAGTGCATAGCTAATCTTACGGAACGACCCTTGCTCACCTTGACGTGCTCAGACATTGGAGTGGACCCAGACTTGATCGAAGAAAACCTCTACAAGTGGTTTAACTTGGGCGAGCGGTGGGGCGTCATTATGCTTATTGATGAAGCTGACATTTACTTGGAAGAGCGGAAAATCTCTGACATCGCTCGCAACAACTTAGTTGCCGGTTTTCTCGGAGCATTGGAGTACTTCAAAGGTATACTCTTCCTGACAACAAACCGTGTTGGGGCGTTTGATGAGGCATTTGTGTCCCGCATAAACTTACAGATACACTACCCCGAGTTTTCGGACGAAGATCGGGACAAAGTCTGGGACGCCTTCTTTCAAAAGTTAGAAGAGGACAGAGAAACCACGATGCGTATACCGCCATCTACTAGAGATTACCCCCGGTTACAGGAGATTCGAGAATTGAAGTGGAGCGGAAGGGAAATAAGAAACTGTGAGTAGAGTAACTCTCATTCTCTCTAAATCCACTGGACTCGCTGTTGCTAATTTCTTTTCTGTTTTACCAGCTTTCCAGATAGCTGTTGCACTTGCTGAAAAACAGGGCCTTAAGGATAAAGAAGGCCGTATCCTGATCAAGTCGGAACATATCAAGGCGACCGTGGATATGTCACGAGACTTCAAGAACTATCTCGCCATGCTTCACAAAGGGGACCTCAGCAAGCGCGCTGCGTTGATGGGAAACAGAGTTGATAACTACAACTCGCCTAGAAAGGCTAGCGAGCAGCTGGATAAATATTGATGCGAGAGCCACTAGCTAGTAGGTTTATCAAGCCGTTGATATGTTGTTGATTTTTCCCGATCTCTTAATCCGTATGATATTCATTCTATTCCTATAAGCTTTGGTTTTTCGTTGGTGCAGCCATGATCTCCGTCTCCGGATGTTAGGTAGTCTTTAGACCCTAACGACTTGTCAAGCTCTTGTTTCTAAGGGTCAAGGTTTAAACATCGTTGAGACCTTATATTGTGAGTGCTGTATCGACCTATATTAGCATAGTGAACTCTGCGACGGAGGCCAAATTATGGAATTAGTTAAGCTTGATTACGATTAGTAGGACCATACTTAGCATAGACCCTCTATGAGAGTGCTGTCAGAAGGTATGGTAATGTGTATAAGTAGACAGTGTATTAGTACATCGATAGCAGAGATGGCTTAAAAAAGCATGAAAACTCTATTGGCCATATGAATAGCCGAAGGCAACTCTTGTGTGCCAGGGCGGCACGAGATTTATTTATACATTGAAAGCTGAGATTATTCGGCGCTTAATAAAATCAACTTTGGCGAGTGATAGTACTCTCCTCAGTGATAATCAAGAGGTAGCATGACGAAAGTGATTCTCCGCCCATATACCTGGAATTGTTATACTTCTTGGCCACTTCTGGGTTCAAGACAGCTCAGGAAGGTGAGCTGAGTTTGTCCTAAAATATTCACGTCCATGGTAGGTAGTAAAACCAAGAAATTCCTGAGTTCAAAGGTGGATAAGAGCTGTGACGAGTCTTAAATCTAATCCGTGACGTCTCTATCCCCTGTATCCAGGCAGCCTATTACATAGCCTCTAGCAGAACTATGTCATCAACAAGGAAGCAAAGATGCAGAGCGGCAGCCACCCCATCCACAAGGTTGGCTGAGCAGCAGCAACATTGATGGGGGAATCGGATGCCGTTTTATTATAGATGCTGAAGTCAACGTTGGAACGTTGAAAATCGAGCGACCCCGGAAAGGCTAGCCCGGGGTATAGCCAAGCACCTGCAATATAGTATGTCGCCATCTCGCCTTTCCTCCAGGACAAACCATCCGTCAAACGAGGATTTTGTAGCCACACATTGACTGAAGCATCCTTGAAATCGCCGCTGGTGTGATTGTGGTATAGCCAATTAGTCAATCGCCCAGTTCCTATATCCACGCCCCCACCCAGCGTCCTGTTCTCGAACAGTGTTTGGTTTACGAGAATCCAAGGAAACTCCTTATACGACTCGTTCAGGCTGGTCCTACCTGTAGATACGAAGGCGTATACGATGAAGGAGATGTACAGGGCGTTGGAACCCGTGAAGTTCGAAGGTAAATTATCCAAAGTTATTTGCGGAGGGCCGTTAAGGAAGTCTTGGAAGGCGACAGGTTTCCCTGGCGGGTTGGTAGTCGAGAACGACGTGCCGGACTCAGGAAAGGCCACACTGAAGCCGAAATCTTGGCCGTCAAGGTGGCTACCTAAGCTACTCCCGCACACAGTGGCGTGATATGCCAAAAGAAAGGTGGCAGCTAGGATGCGTGTAATCGCAGCCATCGCAGAACGGCGATCGTGATTGGTATTCTAGAGCACAGAGTATTTTTGAGAAGATGATTGTGTCTGCCCTCCTGTGCGGAGGTTGAAGGTACTTTGGAAAGATTTGTCGACTTGTGTAAGGTAAAATCATGATTGAAAACGCGGGAGCTCAGAACTCTCTATGTTTCGCCGAGCCACACACACCACACTGACAGTTGACTATAATAACTGTTGGTAGTTGACATGCTGACTTGCATGGCTTGGCGTCTTATCTCCACCGAAGGTTGCAATCTTATGATCTAGACTCTCTTTCCACCTCAACAGCTCCATAAAACAACTAGGTTCTCGCGCTCCAGCCGCTTAGATGCGACGGTTCCAGCACGTGGCTCTGGTCTCGTGATGGATATGAATATGTTGGTACCTGAAAATGCCTAGACTAGACGGCACAGACGCAGGGGTAGCCCCAGAGTTGTAGAAGGGCTCCCATAGTACTGATAAGTATTCGGACTAGGTATGTAGAGTGGGTCTTAGAACCAGCCACTCAGCTCACGCGTTCTTCAACACCAACTAGTCGACAACTTCGAACATCACTCTTTGAACCTCAACTCGTCTTTATTTTATTTTATTTTATTTTTATTTTTTTTTTTTTAAAAAAGGAAGAAGAAATAGAGAGAGAAATATCCATGTACCCAACCAAAGGACGCGAATTTTAACACTCTACTCACCTAGCTTCCAAGCTAAAGTAGTTGGTGTAGTGGGCATTTCTCCTGGAGCTATGTAAGAAACATACCACGGTCACCACCGCTAATAGATCCAGGTTGCAGCCAACAAAAAAACTAATTCGATTGTTAAGCAGGCCCTTCGTCTGACGGTACCCAATTATAACACCATATCTTTCGACGACTTCTTATTTCGTCGTCCTATTCTTGTGGCACGGAGGGGCTGTTGTGTCGGTTACGTCGACCTAGTCTTGCGAGAGGTTGTTATGCCGAGACTTTCTACCTAGACTAGGAGGTTCTTCGCGAGGCCATCCTGACATAGTTCGTTCTTGAGCAAATAGCATGCGAGTTAAACCATCGGTTGTGTTCCCCGTGTCGTGACAAATTGAGGGTCTCTTGTCAGATATTGGTATGAGCGTTGGCAAAAGACCCAGGTATGGCAATATTGGGTCAGTTTTAGCACCAACAATAGGAGATGACAGAAGAATCCATACCGCCTCTCTAATGGGGATTGCTATACTTCGGCCTAACAGGAATGGGGAGACTCCTTTCAGGTGTGTATGAGGGTACGAGGAGAGAATTCCGGAAGCAAAGTAACGAATATAAATAATGACCCAGAGTACTTTCTGTGTGATAAAAGAGGAGATCTATCCCGCTGCTCATCGCCATCCTGTCTAAAGCGGGCACTTATACACCTCTATTATCTTAGCCATCGTTCTGTCTCTTCAATCTATCTCTCTACCTTTCGATATTATTGTCATAGTGAAGACCGTCCCAAGGCCGCATCGAAAGAGACCAGAATGCTTCTTGGTCACCACAAGTGGCCATTTGGCCTCATATTGGTCTCTGTCGCCCTGCTGGCAGCTGCTGGGCCTTTGCAGCCGCTAGAAGTCTTGTGCTCATCTGAGGACAATTTCCATTGCCCTGACAGTTTGTGCAATACTACCAAATCATTGGAAGTGCATCCAACTCTGTCCGGACGACAGAATGGTAAAGTAGATCTTCGAATCCTGAATCTGGGAGCATCTATCGTTTGGGGAGTGGGATCATCCACTGAAGATTCGTAAGTGCAATGGGGTTTTACCAAGGCCCACATGAGTCGTACCCATTCTTGTATGGCTAACGAAGATGCAGCTACCGCGCTTTCTTGAGAGACCAGCTAGTCAGCATGGGGTGGAACGTCAATATGGTTGGCAGCAAGCGTAACGGGAACATGAAAGACAACGTGGGTACCAATTCATACCAATGCCAGTCAGCCATTTCTTACTATCTTTTACCTAGGATGTTGAGGCAACCAAAGGCGATACGATTGAAAAGGCTCGAGTGGCTTCAAAACTATCGCTAGAATACCAGCCTAACGTGGTTCTAATTCAAGTCGGAAGCAATGACTGTGCTCAGCATACCGACACAGGAGCTGCAGGGACTCGCATGCGTAGACTTATCGAAGAGCTACTAAATACACCTGGATTCGATCGGACGACGGTCATCCTTAGCACACTAATTCCCAATTTTGATGAAGGTATCCGTCACTGTGAAGAGGATGAAGACGCCCCCGGCGGAGGTATCAACCGTCAATACCGTGCTCTCGCCAGCGATCTGCGATTTGAGGGTAAGCGTGTTGTCCTCGCGGAAATGAACCCACCTGCACCAAACCCTGGCCACGGCTGGATCACCAGAAACGATATGTCTGATGCAACACATCCGAACGATTCCGGTTACAGGAAGATGGCTTATGTCTTCTGGAACGCGATTGAGGTTGCTAGGGCCGAGGGCAAGCTCCTGAGTCCTAATCGCATCGAACTCGGTAAGGCTCCGCCCGGTTGTGAGAAGACATCCGGGGATGGCGTTTACGCCGGCGGCCTTACGCAGCGGGGCAGCGGCGCAGATAATGGTATATATCGTCACGAGAGTGTGGGGAAGGGCATCGTGCTCACCCTCACCTCTGCCTGGGACCGCAACCAATGGCGCTTCGCTCGGCTTTTCAGCCGCAACAAGGACGACCTTGTGGGATGGTTTGAAGAGTCCCCTGGTGTCGTAAAATACGGCGTTTGGAAGAACAACGGAGACTATAATACGGCCCGTTTCGATAAGATCGCAGACCTTTCGGTTGATGACAACTGCATCCCACGCGGAGTCCGCTTCATTGATATCAACGCCGATGGCCTTGATGACTTCGTCTGCATCGCACCCAACGGAGACGCATATGCTTCCATCAATGAAGGTAACGGTAACGCCAACACGCCCCCAAAGTTTCATAGTATTGGTCTCTGGAAAGCCAATGTCGGTTGGTCTCAAGAGCACATTGTGCTCGCTGATATTGACGGGGATGGCCGTGCTGACTACTGTTATTGGGACAACGGTGGCAACATCTGGTGTTGGCGCAATGGTTGGATTGACGATGTGCCCAAGTACTGGCAAGATCTCGGTATGCGATTCCCTGCCAAAGGTTTCGGTGACGCCCATGGTGTGCGATTCGAGGACCTTAATGGGGATGGTAGAGACGACTGGCTCTGGGTTCGCGACGATGGTCAGACCAGCACCTGGACCAACTCACGTAGCTGCGCTCGGGGCCACTCAGGGGATGGACTGAACGTGGCTTGGCGGCAAGGCTTTCTCAAGGGCCAAACCAGCGGCCCAACCCATCTAGGGGTTGGAGATTATAGCAGTACGGGCCTTCGGAACAGAATCCACTTTGCTAGAATCTACGGCGAGCCTCAAGAGTTCGGCGAACTTGGCAAGCAAGACTACGTCTTCATGGAACACATCCAGGAGGGTGATACGCACAAGTTCAATGTACGCGTTTGGAAGAACATCAGCAGGGGGGGGACGAAGGTCAAAGCTGACGGCGTAAAGTACTGCAACATGATGGGCCATCCCAATGGTAACGTAGACTACGTCTGGACCTGGTCGACGGGCAAAATGATCATGTATCCTAGTCGCAGCGTCCAGCGAATCTCCAAGGACGAGTCGTGGTGGGGACCTGTCGTCGACCCAATCTGGACACCCCCTTTCAACATCGATCGTCGCGACCTCCACCTCACGGATTGGGATGGTGACGGCGCCTGCGACATTGTCTGGGCCGATTCTAACAACAACAACCGCGTCCAAGTTTGGCGAAACAAGTTCAAGGAAACCGGTCGCTGGGAATGGGATTACTTCCCGAACCCGGCCCCCGAGCTCAACTGTAACCAGAAGCGTGGGTTGGGCATCCGCGATCTCCCGGTCCGGTTCGCTGATGTCACAGGGAACGGTCGCGGGGACTACCTCTGCATGGAGCTCGACGGACGGAGCTCCGGTTGGGTACACAACGATGCTGGCGGCTGGGAGCGCATCAACCAGTTCAAGTTCACCGAGGACAAGGATCGAGCCAACCTAGAGTTCGCAGACGCCAACGGTGACGGCCGTGCGGATATGATCTGGGTCGACAAGTTCACCGGCGAAGGCTGGGTATGGTACAACGAGGGGCGGATCCAGGCTGGCGAATCTTCGTTCAAGTGGCGAAAGCCCACCGGGCCCTCGTACAGTGGCTATAAAGCCGGGACGTGTACTTATTACCCCGATATGGATGGTGACGGCCGCGCCGACCAGCACTCCATTCTCGGAACCTTTGACAACACAGCCGAGACATCGCTCAACCTGTGTGGAGGAAAAGCCGATTCCGTGGATACCACAATTCCTGCAAGCCCGAATCTCCCTGTGATGCCTGGCACAACGCCGGGCGAAGGCACCGGTGGCGGTGGTGATTGCTCAGCGGGCTCCGGCCCTAATGACTTCCGGCAACTCTGCGAGTACAGCTGCAAATTTGGGTTCTGTCCAGAACCATGTACCTGCACCCGGTATGGAACTCCCGAAAAAGTGCCAGACGTGTTGCCCGGCGTCCATGGATTACCATCCAACGGCCGCGATCTGAGTTACGCGAACCTTTGCAACTTCGCCTGCTCCAGAGGCTTTTGTCCTAGTAACATCTGCCGTCTCGTTTCCGGTAACGTCTTCCTGGAAGTGCCAGACTGTAACAAGAGAAAGTGGGAGTGCTCGACAACGGTAAGCGATAACCATTCTATTAGCTCTCATCATAGTCATGCTGGAAGCATGTAATAAGGGACGACACGTCCGGCGGGGCTAAGCCTCTGTCCCATACGCCCGACATGCCCTCAAATTCTTATAAGAGGACGATGCTAACTTTTCATTCAAGTGCGAAATTGCGGATAATGTTGGAGAGACGCCAGCTGCCAGATGGAAATCTGTTGATGCGGGACTCGTGCTCGACGACATATATAGTGACTGGGCTGCGGGGGTCGACTTCGATGAGCTTAAAGGTGGGGAGGCAATACGCAATTTTCCTCTGTACGCGTCATTTCGATACGGTGGCATCGATCCTATCAAGAAGGACTACCGCGGCCCACATCCCTTCAACTGCGGGAAAGTTTTGGCTTTAGACACATCATGCAACATCGGTCAAGTCACATGCGGCGATCTAGACTTCCCCGCACACTTCCTGAACTTAGCTTCTTTCGTATTTGTCAAAGAGGCGTTTAGTGGGCTCTTCAATTCCTTTGACCGCGTCAACACGAAAGGAATCGTTGATCAGGTAAGTTGGATGATAGTGTCATGTACGCCAGGGTGTCGATACTAACTAGCTCTAGCTCGCCAAAGACTTTGGTCCAAGCGGCGACGATGGCCCACTGGCGGCACTCAAGAAGGCGCTTGGGTGGCTGGACGGGATCCTCGGTGTGGTAGGCTTAGGGTCGTGGAAAAGAGGCGCTCAGGAATTCTTCGACTTAATAGGGGATGTCAGCGAAGCTGGAAACCTCTTCGCAGACCTATACGAGCAGTTTGCCGGTGAAGAAGCCGATGCGTAAGTATTGGCCCGTTTACTCTTTACTGCTTAATCTCGATTTCAAACCCTAGCTAATCAATCACAGAAAGGAGAAAGAAATGGAGGCCAAAGACAATATCGAAGACGCAGTCCTCTTGTTCAAAGCGGCAGCGCAGGCCGGAACGGAGAATATGCTTCAGCATTTGTTCAGCGGAACCGAGGACGGCACAAACGACCTGAAGAGACTTATCGCTGACGGGAAATTCATCGAGCCTCTTTTTGGCGAAGTCGATGATACGGCTACAAGTGCTACGCTGCGGGTAGAAAAGCTTATGCAAAAGCGGCTCATCCCGGCGGCGTGGGAATCTGACGAAGACCTCAAAACAGTCATCATCGCCTATGAGGACAAGAAGGGAGATGGAGGAAGCTACTCGCCCATTCATCTCTGGCCGTGGGGACCCTTAACCGGTGAACAGGAGAACGTCGCCTTCGGTTGGCTTTCAGACGAAACAGCCAGGGCGACTCGTCTGGAGTACAGAGAGGGAGGCACTAACTGGGTCCTGTGGCTCCTGGTGTACTTCAACATTGAGAACAAAAGCAGCGAGGACTCGCGCTGGTCTTTCCGCGTTCCAAAAGGGCTCGATAAACTCGGAGCGGATAACAAGTATTACGAAGGCATGCGGTGGCAGGACCTAGCCATCTCAGCGTTCCGGGGCTGGATTCACGCGGACAAGGACCAAGGCTACGGCATCGTCAAGGAACGAAGCAAAGCAGACGACCCGAAGGAGAGGGGATACTTTTACGAAGATGACTGGAGGACGCCTGGTTTTTTCAGCGGTATTCCCATCTGCGGCCTGGATGTGATCCATCACGCAGTACAAGGCGAGTACGAGGGCCGCTGCGAGACTTGGCCTTGCTGTTGTTCCGTCGCGTGGAATATGCCACAAGTCCCTTGCTCCAAAGTTCCCGACGGATCCCCTCCGTTTCGCACTATGGAAGAGGCAGTGCTGACACAAGCCCTTGCTGACAAAAAAGCGCCGCAAATGCGGACGGGCAATCTGACCTTGACGTCAAATGATACCATAAGCGTGAATGGTACTATGGTGCCTTCGCGCAAATACTCTCGTGGTCAACTCGTTCCAAAAGAGCAAGTCTAGTCGACAAGCTTATTCGGATACGCCGTTAAGCAATCGAGATGCATCTCATTTGTTTGTTTCTTTCTTTTCCCGTGTGGGAACATAATTCTAACAGTTCGATTCCATATTAGATTTTTTCCTTGAATTTAAGACTTAAACTTGTAGATATTACTTTAAATACATTCACAAAGGTCGCTTTTGATCCTAACAAGATTTCTATGCACCAGTACCATCGAAAACTTACAGGCAGGGATTCTTTACTAACTATTACGTGATTAAATAGATTACGCGGGTCTACGCCCTCGTTACCAAGAAGTTAACTAACTACCTAATAGAAATTTGGAGTTAACAACAACATGTGATTTAATGTATTTTGTATGAGGAGCGAAAGTTCATGTTTTCGATTATGGGGTGTCAGGTTGTTCAAATTCTAAAATAAGTAATATACCTAGGTACTGTGTGTAGCCCGTGCGCACTGTGCTCCCCTCTATTGATCGCGGAGATCTTCTGGAGCTTCCATCTCTGCTAGATCCGTGCCCTCCTCGCTCCTCTCTTTTACCTCACCAATCTATTATTTTCCACATGTTGAACCACGCATCATTGAAATTATATGAAAGGGCTATGCTACTTTGTTTCGAGAGCTTTTATCGGCTAATATTTGATTTGCTTACGGGTTCGCCTGTTTATATGCCGAGCAGGAGCTTTTAGTAACTCTTTCCGCAGGTATTATGGGAGTGGTAGGGAGTTGACATCATGAACCTACCTAGGTATACAAATAGTCTCTACCTTGCAGGGGTACATAGAAATTGGCTGTGGCTGCGGGGTTGTCCAAAAGAAGCGTGCGGGCAGGCCAATGCCCCTTTTCCCTTTCCCCCCAGAGGCCGTCGCTCGTGGGTATTCTAAGTTCAATAAGGCACGGCACGAGTCGCGATCAGAGTATGGAACCGTATCTCCACGAGCCATTGCCCCCGACACGATCGATCAGGCTCATTTCGCTAGCTCCCTCGACCCAACCCGATGCGCCCATTCAATGTAGTATAAGCATCACTAGACTCCAGGGTCTATCGTCCAGGGTTCCTTATGAAGCTTTATCTTACGTCTGGGGCGCCCTAGTTGGTACAATTCCCATTCGCTGCAACAACAAGGAACTCCTAGTAACACCCAACTGCCATGATGCCCTACGCCACCTACGAAAACCGTGTTCGCAACGGACCCTCTGGATAGACGCCATCTGCATTGACCAGGGAAGAAGCGACCGCAGCACAAGGGAGCGAAACCACCAAGTCGAAATGATGGGTGACATATACGCGGCTGCACGAAGGGTTCTTATTTGGCTAGGACCTGGAGATGACTCCACGCCGAGGGTTTTCCGACGGTTTAGGGTCATCGACCATCTGTATCAATGGGTGGACGCGGGCACAGTCACGCGAAACGTGGCGCTGCCTATTTTAAAAAGGGTTCACTTTAGTCCTGAAGGTGCAGTACATAGCTTCTCATATTCGCTTATGAACGTGCTGACCCTAATGGTCACAGTGAACAGCAAGAATTGGAAAAAATATGGTGAAGGGCTGCGGTCTCTCTTTAGACATCCATGGTTCGTTCGGGCATGGACAATGCAAGAGGTCGCTTTTGCTCGTGAATGTTTCTTACTATGCGGATCTGTGCAAATTAGGTGGGATGTTTTCACGGGCGGTCTCCGTGGTATCGACAATACCATCTTCGAGAATGAGGCAGTCAGGGGGCTCATCACGTGCAGGTCGGTCGCGAGAACCTACCTCGCAAACTACCTACAGGCTTCGACAGCCAACGACGCCCCAAGAGTTTCCCCGCTACGGCGTCATGATATCCAGCCAGAGATGCGTCTCCTCTATGACCGGCTAGACGGCATGTGGCTAGAGTCAATAGGATATCTGAAATCTACCTTGCCCCAGGACAGGATCTATGGACTATACTCGGTGTTCAAGACGACTGGGCTCGAACTCCCAAATGTAGACTACCAGAAGAGCATTGCGGGCGTCTATGGGGACATCACGAAAGCCTTCATCGGGGCCCGGGATCTCTCCATCTTGCTCTTTAGTATAAGGCCCCGCGGATTTGACGACTTACCCACCTGGACCCCGGATTGGGACAGGTTTCGCACGGAGGAGGGGTCAGTTGAACCCATAGAAACTACGATCATCTACTCTCAAGTAGACGCTTTCCGTGCTAGTGGAGATAGCATTACAAGGACCCCAGATTTCTACCCTCCTGGAGAGCTCAAAGTCCGAGGCGTCATTGTTGGGAGCGTCCGATCAATCATCTTCTCATCCACGCGGGAGCCGTCAATCTTGGACCCAGATGAAGCCCGATTACGGAGATTTACCCAAGCGTGCCGTGACTGGTGTCAAGAGTCAAATTCAAGCCAACACCATGAGCTATACGGTGACGAAGAGAACTGCATAGAAGCTCGCTTATGCACACTTGTTTTTCACGAGGTCTTTGAAGGGTTTCGGAGGATTGTTGATGAGGGACACGTGAGGACATTGCGAGAGGATTTCGACGTGTGGTGGGACGTCCTCAAGTATCCCAATTGTGAAATCTTGGCAGCTGGCGACGTAGAGTCTGCGTCGGGCTCTGATCCGGCGACAAGCCCTTTGGAGATCATACTGGGAGCTCTGGATCCTTTAGAGACTGATGCCTCCACTGACTCTGACTCTGTAACGGAAGACTCCCGCGACCTTCTGTCCCAGGCTTCACTGTTTCATCACGAATATTGCCTTGAGCTGGCCGACTGGGTCTTTCTATCCCTCGATACTGGGCACATCGGCAGAGCATACTTCAACAGTAGAGAAGGCGATCACGTTGCGCTTTTAGCCGGACTAAAAGTTCCTTACTTATTAAGAAAGGTTGCTCCTGGCCGTTACCAGGCTGTTGCGCCAGCTTATATTCATGGCATGATGGATGGTAATTTCTGGCCTGAGAATGAGTCCGATTTGGAGGATTTTGTGCTTGTTTAACGCTCGAATTCCGACTATTTAGTGCGATATATCGTCTACTTTCTGAGACTAAAAGTAATGAGATAGGATTAGAAGTGCTGCCGGGACTCAGACCAGCAACAAACTTGCCAAAGATATTTCCAAGGCATAGTGCAGTCTACACTGATTTACACGGCTTCCCCAAATACAGTCTCGCATGGTTAGCCCTTCCATGTGAGATGAACATCCCTTTGTTCTTTAGTTTGAATAAATCCGAATGCCCGGTGGGATGGATTAGACTACGGAGCCTATCATATGCTAATACGAAGGTGATGTGCGAGGCGTAATGTTTTCATACGATCCAAACTTGCGGACAATACCTAGTACCGTACGATCCAAGGTCACAAAGCCTTTAACACTGTGCACGCATACGGAATACAGGTACGCTCCTTCCTCCTAGCGATCCGCTAGCGTACTAAATTGTTAGATGCCGAAGTCCCTGCATTAGCCTCAAGTTACCTAGATCCAGACAGATCCAGCTCCAGCTCCAGCTCCATCTCCAGATCCACCCTTCGCATTCATTTTCACATCTGGGGACATCACCGATTCACCGCCCCATCAAGCCAACGCAACCACCAGCCAAGCCAGTACGGTGCATCGCGACGGTGCCAATTCGCCCACAAGATAAAAAGATACCTCCCACTCTCCGCCCCTTGGATTCAGGCCTAAACTGCTTCATAACATCGCTTGTGCGCCATGCCTAACCCGTACTACGACGATGATGACGACGGACACGAGTCGACGGACGAGTATGCCAGTCGTCCCAAGTATCCTAAACACGGCCCTCACGGAGCTCGCGCTCCTCCGGGCACCTGTCACCGGTTTCCATACGAATCATACATGGCAGAACAGGCACTTTGCGGCGCAGACAATCTTGAGATCGACGGTATTTACGGCTTCACGCATGTCCGCTGCCCGTGGGCCTCGCCTACCCCGTGTCCCTGCGGTCGACAAAGCCTGCACCTCAACTCGCTTGTTGTAGCCGTAGATGGCGCTTGTCCAGGCAACGGAACCCAGCACGCCACCAAGTCCGCTTGTGGGGTCTTCTTTGGCCCGGACTCGCCCAATAACCTAGCCTTTCGAGTACCCGACACCCCTGGATATTCGCACACGAGTCAACGCGCAGAGCTCAATGCCGCTCTAGCCGCAGTCAGGGCCAGTCGGACATTTATCCACAATGGCGGCCAGTGGAAGTGCGAGGGCTGCCCTACGCCCTGCGTCGTTATCCATTTGGTCATCAAGACCGATTCCGCGTATCTTGTTAACGGCATGACGGCCCACGTCGAAAAATGGCGACTGAATGGGTGGCGCACGGCCAAAGGCACCGAGGTGAAGAACCGAGACTTATGGACCAAGCTAGACGACCTCGTCCATGGGCTCCACGACAAAACGGGGGTAACCATCGACTTTTGGCAGGTCCCGCGTGACCAAAACACAGATGCCGACGAATTGGCCAATCTAGGTCTTAGTAGACAGACACTAGTAAATCGCCTTACTCGCCTGATGCCCACGTAAACCGGATTCCGTCGGAGATAAAATGTAAGGCTCGGATTAACGAGAGCCGGATATATGACGGGTTGTCTACCGCCATCTTGCTTTGGGCTGTCACTCGATTTCGTCATCAAACATGAACTTAGTGAAAGGAGTTCAAGCACACTAAGAATAATGCCTAATATTAATGTCTCTGGAGGGCCCTTGTACAGTTACAGTCTGCGGATATAAACCCCCTAGGGTATAGTGAAACAGCCCACATGCCCTCAAATGGCACATAGGCTGCCTAAAGGAGGTAGGATTCAGCCATACGCTTCCAATAGTAATAGAATTCATATAAATCACTGGGGAAGCTTTTGATCGAAGGCAACGTGAATGAATTTGACCAAAAAGGAGGTAGCTAAAAGCCATTGTGGCGATATTTGGATACAACACTGCAGGGTTTTAAAAGCCCTGGAAAATGTTCGGGTAATTCATCAACCCTCCTATTGGTGGGCTTACAATGCCACACCACTTCAATATCGAGCGAAATCTTGCATCCAGACAAATGCTATATGACTTGGGCACAGGCAGACACACCCCTTCGACTGAAAGCGTGTCGTGAATGGCTCTGAGAATTGCGCCCCTCAACTATTAGGTCTTGATCTTCAATTTCATCTCATTCTTGAGTGACTGGTCGCATCTGTATCGATGCCTCGCCGAGTCTATGTCGCGGTGAAATGGAGTCTATATACCTCAACGGATAACAGTATAGACCTAGAAAACTCCGTTTTAGCACTTGTACGCTATACACCAAATATAGCTACTAAAAAGGTTCAACTCTATATAAGTGCAATAAATAGCTAAGCTAAAAGGAAAGCAAGCCTCTATGCATACAAAAAGCAAATAAGCATAACTATATGCATCACACTAGTACAATTAACAATATATACTCTACTTTAATCTGGCAGTAAGATTTCCTTCCTTATTTTAGTGCCTGAGGCGCTGTAAGTTGCTGTAAGTTGCTGTAGCGATCTACTGTAACAAGGGCTAGATCTCTAGGGCTTGGCTTCAAAGGCTGTATTATATAATAATCAATCCAGGCTCTCAAAGGTCCGTAACCTTCAAAAATAGACTGAATCTATCGAGGCCTCAGGCCTCCTATTTATACACGATTATTGAGGTATTTTCCTCGCAATCGCTTTCGGTATGTCTCGGTCTGTAGGCGAGTTGCAGGTTCATGGCCTGATGAATATATTGCAGCTGAAAAAGGTGAGTCAAGGTGACCAGAAGTGGCAATATTAACCGTGTGACATCTACTGATCTGTGGTAGTGAACTTGCTGTAGAGGTGAGATATCTCGAGATTGTTTTAGCTAGCTACTCCGGGTAACGACATCGCCCAGATTAATGTGACATAACACATTATAGGGTCTCGTTATACGGCGTTTAGTAGAGACATCGCAGGCTTAGTCAGGAAAGTAGAGCCAGTTAGTAAACGAAGTGTAAGGTGCGCAAATAATACAGGCTTGGTATTAGGACTGGTATTTGGCGTACAATATATGAGTTGATTGTATTTAAAGGGTAGAAGTTCCTTCGACTTTAGTTATCAAACAAGAAGTGATGTTGGCTTAGGAAACGCCGCAAGCCGCCGAAGGCCGGCAATGGGCGGAAGTACTAAATGGGCTAACGGTAGCGTATTCACGAACAGGCTTTTAAGTGAGAGTGCATTTTAAACCACAACATATTTTCTTGAGTAGGCACGCACATTACATTAGTGAAGAGTACCACGTGAAACCCCAATATTATCGCAATGCACCGCATATTATTAAATGTCTATAGTACCACGTAATGTCTACCTAATGTAGGCACTGATGCTGTCGTGTTCGCGTGATAGGCGCCTCTCCACTAGCCTACGAACCCTTGAACCCTCAAGATACCTTAACATATCTTGGCCACACGGGCCACAATGAAGGTTCTGATGTCATCACCTGACAGAAAGCCGCTCATAGCAGAGGTGTATCAGCACTTGGTTCCAAATACCACGTAGAGTCAAACGTCGGGTCGAGCTCCTTCGTCGAGAAGCCGTTACCCAGGTAGTTGAAGCGATTGGCAGAAGGGTGGTCGTAGACATACTCCCAGTCCTCGCCGCGGAAGTGCTCGAGCATGTGGAAGAAGTGTATGCGACTTCCGGGATGGAGCGCAGTGACGGGTCCGTCGGCTTTGCCGCCCTTGAACCATGACGAACATGAGGCCGCCCAGGACGTGCGGGGCATGAAACTCGTGATGTGCGCGCTGTAGTCCGCCACTGCTGCGTCTGAGGGACAGATTGCCTTGATGCCTTCTACCTGGCATTTGTGGATGGCACGCGTTATATACCGCGAAATGTGCTCAGTTAGCGTGAATACGCTACCATGTCCGATAGGGGCATTCGGACCCATGATGGCTATCGAGCAAAGAAGAGGTTAGCTAAGAGGTTGACAAATTTTCTATACTAGCATGAACCGAGGTGCTGGTTTCCTTACTAAAGTAGTTCGGTACACCGGGAAGAGCACACGACATGTAACTCCTTGGTGTCTCTGCTCGGAATTTGTCCTGAACGTTACCATTCCTCCCCACGAGTGGGAAACGCGGGGCAAACGAGGTATCAAAACCAGTGGCGCAGATGATGGCGTCCAGTTCGATGATCCTTCCGGACTCAAGCTGGATCCCTTCCCTGACGATGCCGGCAATCCCTTCCGTGATTACCTCAGTAGTAGGCGACCGTAGGGCCTCAAGATAGCCCGGAGCTGGTGTCATTCGCCGACATCCTAGGGGAAAGGTGGGAATCAAAGCCTTGCATAACTTCTCGTCGCCACCTAGACATGCTGTCATCCATTGTATGACTACTTTCGTGGCGAACTGTTGAGTTGGGCCACCATTTAGAAGCTAGCGTGCATGTCAGCTATCGACTCGTTAGGGCCAAGGGGGGAAAATAGGGTGCCTACAACGGCGAATGCGCCATTAAGATCTAGCTCAATGGTTTTAACGAACTTCTTATAAAACTCGGGGTCATTCTTAAACTTCTCGATTTGGGCGGCGCTGAAGCTCTCATCCTTGTCGAGCTCAAGCTGACTTAGTATGGATTTGGCCGGGCTATCCATCATCATCATGGCCATGATCCGCGGAGGTATAACCCATGTGGGAGTGCGGACAAAATGATATAGCTTCTTGACGGCTGGGATAAAACCGCGATTAACAGATCGCCCTGCTAGAAGGTGGCCATTAAAACGAACCTGGATGTATCGCTGGTAAAACTTGAATACCGGATGAGCCATTGCCAATGACAGCCACCGTCTTATTCGCATAGTAAAAGTCTTTTGGCCAGTTTGCAGTATGAATGAGTTCACCTTGGAAGGTGTCTAGGTTTGGAATTTCAGGCCACTTCCAGTTACTAGAGTATTTTGTCAGCATTGGACTGGAAACCTTTTGAAAGCGCCTGCTGGGCTCTTGTTTGCGCTTACTTTAGAATGCCGGAGGCATCGATGATGAAGTTGGCATGATCCCGGAACTGCTCGTCCGTTTCTAAATTCTGAATGCTTAAATCCCAGAGACCTCGAGATTCGTCCCACCACGCCCCAATCACTTTGTGTCGGGTCTTGATTGCGTCCGTCATATGCTCTTCCTCACATATACCGTCTAGGTACTTCTCTATCTCCTCGGCAGGCGAGAAAAAGCTTGACCACTCAGGATTCGGCCGCCAGGAGAACTGGTAGTTGTGGCTTGGCACATCGCATTTGCAGCCTGGGTATCGGTTTTCGAACCATGTTCCGCCAACCTTGCTATTCTTCTCGTAGATGATATGCTCGTAGTTTTTCAAACCCCTCCGAAGAGTCCGTATCATATTGAGGCCGCTAGCGCCGGCTCCAATGCCCACGATTCGAACATGTTTAGCGGTACCTAGGGGCTGCTCTAATACAGAGTACGGCTCTCTTACTATGTGGTTTGTTCTCGTATTAGCGACGTTAGACCCTGCGAGGAAGTGGTTCGACGCAATTGGCGTGACTTTGCGACGGGTCATTTTGATAATGTATTGGGAATTGAGAGACTGAACCTTCTGAACCTGTTATTTGAGTCATTTTGAACTCGTGCCCGTACTCTGCGGCTTTTATAAGCGGTTTTATAAGTGAACCGGCAATTCAAAAGCGCAGACAATACAACGGTAGCGCGGTTGGGGGCAAATCGGGAGCCAGCTGAAAGCAGAGTGATGTGAGCACCAACGAGATTGAGGTGTAGATAGACGGCCGCTGAACAATCAACAAAGGACTGACAGCGTATATCAACCTACCACCTCGGAGATAAAAAACATGGTCATGAGGATCGCCACCCCGGGGCTCCCATCTCCCGCGCAGCATGCGGCTTCATCGTATCTCTGTCGGGATGTTGCTGCTACCAACGAGCGTGGCAATTTGCGGGTCACGTCAACGACGCCGAATCCTGGCAGAGGTCCAAACGGCGCCCCTGGCCAGCAGAGTCAGGCTTGCAAAGCTGAACAAACATTGTAAGTACTTAGGAATACAGTCCTCGGGCTGGGGGCCAATGGCGGGTTTGCGTTATCGGTTGTTTAGCTTCGCGCATCCGATGGAGACAGACGGGGATGGGGTCGACGTTCTCAGTCGTAAACCGTCCAACCACAACGCTCAACGCGCGCCGTATGGCGAATGCGAATCGACGAACGGTGCTAGGCTGCTCCCGCTATGCGCCTAGACTGACGTGCAGGGTGCAATTGGAATCGAGAATGCGAATCCCCGGGCTTCTAGCGCAATGTCGATGTTTAAAACAAGTAAAACAAATGCAGGGCTGCTCTATACCTGCCCCATGTTCTCGGTGCCCTACTTACATGCATACTTACAGAGAAATGAAGGACGACAGCCGGTTTAGGCTCTACTGTGGCTACAATGAGCCACTCGCCCAGATTGGATTGATTGGCTATAAATGACATGCAGCATCTAGCATCAGCATCAGGAGGGAGCGTGGATGATCTCCTTTGTTACCTCCCTTACCTATGGTACAGGAAGATAATCGTGATGACCAGGAAACCGGGCAGTATCTAGTCTAGGTTGTTGTGTTACAGCTTTATTACTTGTCTCTTTCAGCACAGTATGTGAGTTACTGGTCACTGGTCCCTCATCGTGGCAGTGCACGACTGAAGAGAGTCCTGCGGCGGGGCCGACGCTCGTGCAGAAATGCGACAAGACCGAAGATCTGCCGACTACTTATTTATTTATTATTGTGTCTAACCCCCACTGTAAATATTTAGAGGGACGGGTGGCGATATAATAAGGGTGCCATTCAAAGGAGACTTCATCACTTATCGCCAACTCGCGCTCTAGGGTTCACGTATTACAGAGGGCTATTTTTACCAACCCAGGTCGACATTCTCGGACCTATTTACAACAACAATATATGCGGCTCTATTAGCGAGAGGGGGCGGCCCCGGGGGATTGGTCCCAGGAATAGTTGCGGGTTTCAAAAGCGGTCACAACAATATGATCATCAACTGAACACCTGAGCCAAGAGAAGAGACGATCTTCTCGTTTATTATTTTTATCTAACACCGCAAACCCCCTTCCCCGGTTAGAGGCAACCAGACACGTACGCTCTATCTACTCGAGATGGTTTGTTAAGGTGGCTGTGCAGCAGTTTGCCATCCTTTGCCGCGGAGTTCCTGGTTTGGTTCAAATGGGGACCTCCGTGGTGGCGATGGTAAAGTTGGTAGGGCCAACATATACCTGTGACCTCGTGGTGCCGCCATTTTGGATAATGAATTGGTCAGCCGTGGCGGTGTCTAATGAAGATTACGGGATTAGCGTCTGAGGAGCTTTTTACGCTATATGGTAAAACCGGCAGCAAACATCCCAGGGGTCGACATAGGGTACGCGATATTACAAGGAGGTTCTCTGCCTTGCATCTCTTGAACAGGCATCCCATTTACGCAACCTTCCGCGTTGAACCCTGAACCTGGCCCCCCTCCCAACGGGAAGGGAAGATTGAAGGGGAAGTAAACTCGATAAATCAAACTTACGCGAGCCAGTGATGTTGGTGCTTGCATCAAGTGCCGAGGTGACAGTCAGAGTAAGACCTCCGTTCGCGATGGCGACCGAGTAGGCGAATTTCAGGTCGAAGCAGCCTGACGGGGGGAGAGGCGGGAGGTTGTCTGGGCCAATGAGCAAATTGCCGCAGATCACTCCCTCGCTGCCGGGCGCATCTGTGGATGGAACCACTCTGAAGCCGTACCTGTACGTGAAATTAGCGGAATGGGAGGTTCGGAGGAACGGATAGAAATCCAAATATATCGCAGATATATACAAACTAACTGAGCCGAGACCGTCGTGGATGGCTAACTTACCCGCATTGGACGCTATGAGGTATGCAGAATGCCGAGAAGCCGGAGATATCGTAGGTCACGGCCCGTGCCGACTTGACGGCCGCGCCGGAGACGGCGGCTGTGAAGAGAGCGCCAAGGATAGCGTTGATCTGCATGATGGGCGATGGGCAACAACTAGTTGATGGATATTAACGAGTGCAGCAGGATAACGAGCCTTAATAGACCAGATGGTGTTAGAGGCAAAGTATAGTGTGTATATCTAACCAATACGCCTTCTCAGTCTGCTGTCGCGATACGTCCTTATTTATACATCAGTGTACAGAGAGCGGGTTTCCCACAGCATGATGGTTGCCGAGAGACAACTCCGCTTTACCATCATGCCACTCCGGAGATGCAGATCAATACCGGGAGTCCTGGTCCGTCAGCGGTAGCATTCTCGTATTGCGACAAGGTCCACCGAGTAGTAAGAGGCAACAAAGAGTATAGTGTCGATGGGTTATAAGCGGTGAATGTTTATAAGCATGTAATCAGGTTTGTAACTACTTAACTCTATCCACCTGGCTCGTTGGGGAGACCCTCCTAAAAAGGCATGAGTCTTGAATTTTGTAAGCTACTCTAGCTGCAATTGGGACACAAGCGTTAGAGGCTCGGGTGAAGTGTTCAACAACTCGCATCTTATTAGACGAACCATTTGTGAGGCTGGATGAAGCTTTCTAGATTCTCGATCTGGCAGTTGAGAGTTGGGGATAGTCGGGAATAGGAATAGCCACCTCGTATTTTCGATGCTAGCAAGGTGTAAGACGTGGGGCAGCCAAGAGGAGTGAAAATAATAATTGTCATGCATCCATCGTACCTCTGGTAACTGGTGGAATAAGGTATTCTTCACTCTCCCATTTATAAGAATGCGGGCCTGACCTAGCAAAAGCGAAGCTGAAACTGAGCTTAACATTGATACCGCTCTTCTTACGAGTAAAAAAAAACAGCCTGCCAAGGGACCTACGTAGGTGATTCGAACAGGAGACCTACCATTAAGTATGATCTGTGTATACAGGTTTTGCCTCGTAATGAGAGGACCCACTTATAAATACCCTTGTATGTACATACATTGTTCCCAACATTGAATAAACGGGTTTCGTTTGGACCCCTCTAAACCGGTTAAGGAGGTAATTTGAGGGGACAGTTCGAATGCGAAGACAGGAATATCAATATCATTGGTGGGCGAAAGCCTCCTAAGATTGATTTCGGCCTTAACAACTGATCTATTTGTTTCCGCCCAATTTCTCCAGCCCTCGTCGCGATGTCTGGTCAATTTTCATTCTCTTTCTCCGGTGAGGATATAGAGGCCGATGGACAAGATGACGTCAACTCTGGCGCCCTTCCGGCTTCGCAGCCATCCACTTCCACCAGCGCATTTCCTGTGGCTGGCCAGCCCCTTCTACCAGCAACAAGCCACGATGTAAAAGAGATGCTTTCTAAGTTACCGTCCAAGATCGCCTTTAGCCTTCTAGATGTCGATCTCGACGGCCAGAAAACCATACAGCTAGCTCGTCGCGAGCTATGGGACGTCCGTGTGCAGCTCATGGCGGAAGAAGATGAGGGCAAAACCGAACCCGGTCTGGGTAACCATGATGTGAAGACCGGGGTCTACGAAGGAGGCTTCAAGTCCTGGGAGAGCAGCGTTGATCTCGTCAAAGTCCTTGCCTCGTTGCATCCTTTCACACCTGAGGCGAAGAAGTTCTCAAAAATCATCGAGGTAAGGCTAAATTGTGCACATTCATTCTAGCATGGTTTAGCATCATACCTGGTAGATCCTGACTCCGACTTCACAGCTGGGGTGTGGTACCGGATTGCCTTCGCTAGCCCTGTTTCAGTGGGCCATGAGTTCGATGGCCTCCTCAGTCTCATTCATTCTTGCCGACTACAATCCGACTGTTCCACAGCTTGTCACGCTGCCCAACTTCATACTTGCTTGGGCCATCCACCATCGGGAAAGCTTGCCGCTACTAGCTGAAGCGTTCTCTCCCGAAGGTGAACTTGACCTGACACCAGAAATCCTGGCGGCGTTCCAGGAATTCCTCTCCAGCCGTCGAATATCTCTGCTATTCTTCTCTGGCGCATGGTCGCCGGAGTTTGTCAGTATGATTACCAACGCCCAAAGCCTTGCGAACAAGTCAGATACGGAATCAGCCACGGCTATAATAGGTGCTGAGACGATCTACTCGCCTTTCGCCCTGAGCTCGTTCCTCGAGACCATTCTCGCTTTAATGCAACACGAAAAGGCTCATGGCAAGGTAGCCGAGGCTCTGGTAGGCGCGAAGAGACTATACTTCGGTGTAGGCGGTTCCCTAGATGACTTCGTTCTTCGAGCCCGAGAACAAGGGGCTATTGTCGAAAACTTACGAGAGGAAACGGAAGGGGTTCGAAGGGGCGTTGTGCGCTGCGCTTTACCATGAGGAGGCCCCGGCCCCTGCACCTATTTGTTGAGACTGAAGGATGACAATAATTTCGCAACAGTTAATCGGGATTGCGGCTGAATAAGTCACGTGCGAGGGCGTGAAGATTACGGCAAAGTATCGAAGACTTTTCCTGGCTTAGTATGACCAGGACTGATAGCACAACGTGCCCAAAACCGGTATCGATTCGGGAACTAGAAGCTTCTCGGTTACTATGAGTCTATGGCCTATGTCTGTAAAGCACGATACTCTATTCCGTAGCACTACTATTTCGGGCGATGCGGATCTGTCGACTCCCGTATCCATGTGGCAACGGATTCTTGAGAAGAACACATGACGAATACCAACAGACCACGGAGATGAAGCATTCCAGATCATGAAGCTCACCTTCGATAAATAAATATGGTAAGCCAAGCCGCCAAGGAAGGTCACATTCTAGCTTTGGTATGGGACCCGTTTCATGGTCGAAATTATCTCCTTGCAAATTAGGACAGGAGAAAGAATTTGAACATAGCTGTCTGTATTCGTCCTAGAAGCAGATACCTATAATGAACAGCCATTAAGAAAACCTTGGAAGCTGCTCGTGAATTTGGCAGTGTGAATTGCCATTGGATAGCGAGGTGGAGCGGCTGGATGCCTTGTGATTTTTGGTTCTAGGCAAGCCTGCGCCATAAGATGCAAATGCCATGCTTTGCGGAGAGGCCAATCAAACGCGCAACCCCGACTCCCCATGGCGAGCTGTGTCGCCTCCCAAGGCGGGATTACGGCGCCTCGTTACGTGTTTCGCATGAAGGGCTCACAGTTTTCGAAGATGTGTGATAAGCCGTGTTATGAGATTCGTCAACTACGAATGCACCGCCTCCATTCCGGACCTCTGTCGTTGGTCGCCTTGCCTCTTTTTTTTTCTTTGTCGTCTTACCACCTTACGATGTCTATTCTGCAAAGACTCAAGGCAGCAGCAATTCTCTCCATTGGTCCAGGCTGGTCCATCCGGTGCTCACGGATCGCCGTCTGTACCTCCATAGCGTTGTAAGCGCGTCCAGTCACCATCCATCTTGCAATCCCCAATCCAGCTGACGCGGAATCTTCACCGACGGGGCTTGGGCCTCCACATTTTCTTATTGCGTCACCGCATAATTTCGCTCTCCCGAAAAGGCCCAAGGGCATCGGGACGAGGGCCAGGAGGTAACGCGCGACAGGCATCATGGATTAGCCACACGCGGTACTTCTGGGCTATACTATATTTTCTGCTATATGTCGTGCCCATATTTGCGCTCTTTAACGCAATAAACTGAGGCAAAGAGACGTCATCTGTTGTTTCCGTGCCGCTCTTCGCCTACTGTATAGTACATCGATGTTGCGATGCAGCCGTGTCGCAAAGCAGTGCCTCCTCGTTTTGTCCTCGTATCGTAGGTTACAGCGTGCCTCATCCTTGCATTGTCGCCAAGAACGGCATGCCAAGTCGTTAAACGAATATGAGCTGTCCAGTCAGTGTGCGCAGTAACCAAGTCTACTACACACAACGTTTTGCGACGGATATAGTGTACAAGTGGGTGGCGACGACGTTACAAAAAAAATGGCACAATCGATGCGACGATCTGCGTGCGCGGCGTAGTGTGCCTACTCTATACTAGTCGGTGGCTACTGTCGTCTACCCTAGATACTCTGGGTATACGTAGTGTGATGATGACACAAGAACGAGTGGAGGCCAGGAATGAAAGAGATGAGCTCCAAGATCTGAGCGACGTCGAACAGCCTCGATACAGAAAGGGGGCAATGGCACTACCCCGAGCACTTGCCTACTTGGTCTAGCAGGTCAGGCAGGTCTAGCCCAGACCGAACCCTGCACTTGCAGGAGCCCGCAGACGCCGTGCAGAAACCAGTGATCCTCTGTGGAGCATCCACAAGCATTGTCGCAGCCACTCCCACAGACACTACAGGCACCAAGTACAAGACGCTACAGCACTATAGACCAGTATACAGACCACTACCTGTTGTACCTGGGCGGTGGTCTGGTTGGTCAGACCAGGCTGGTGAGATTATACCTCCCCCCGGAGTCTACTATTGCCCGGTCGACACATAGAGACTAGTTGCAATATTCCCATCATATTGGCATTCGCATTGGCGTAGGCGTCTACGTCTGCGTCTTGCGCCAACGACGTCCACACTATCAGAATGGGGACTAGCCTTGGGGGAAAATCGCGGAGTGGAAAATTACATTAGCAATTTCCCGTCGCTCTCATTTCCACCTCTTTATTCCTCTCCTCCCTCGTCCGGCTGCTCCGCGTTCTCTTAGTTGTCTGCTACCACCCAACTTCCTTCACGATCGTTCTCGTCTCGCCGTCTTTTGACCTATATACCCTTTTCTAATAATCACCTCGTGCTTTTACTCGTAAGTGTATCTCTTCGTCCCTATAGCTCCTCGGTCTCGCCAATTCCTGGCGCATACTGCTTGTGGCGCGTCTCGGTTCGGATCGGCAAGATACCCACTCGTAAGGAGGCAACAGGAGTCAGGGTAGATCGAGCGACCTCGCTTCTCCCATGTCTAGCCCGTGATACATCCTTCAGTTTCACTGGACTAGATATATAACCTCTACATTTCCCTCCGGCTCGTTGATACAGAACGTTCTTTGTCACATCTCAGTTGCTAATCGATCCGCAACATAGTCTTCTCCACGCTCCTTTTCACACGATCCAAGATGAAGGTTGTCATTTCTTCCGTGATCCTCGCCGCCCTTCTCGGGCTGGCCAATGCCAAAGTCCAGTTCACCAACAGCAACTTCGACGACATCGAGGCCGGCCAGACATTCGAGATCACCTGGTCCGAGGCTGAGGGTCCCGTCACCGTGACCCTTAAGAACGGGTCTGATGACAATCTCAAGACCGTCCAGACGCTCACTAGTACGTGCACTAACTAACCGTTGTGGACTATGGGAATCTGACTTGAATTGCGCAGCCGGTGCCACCGGTGACAGCTTCGTGTGGTCTGTAGACCCTTCGCTAGTCACTGGCAACTACGCCCTCGAGATCAGCGATGGAACCGACGTCAACTACTCGGCGATGTTCCCCGTCTCAGGAACAACCGCCCCGAGCTCGACGGGCGCCTCGAGCGGCACCGCCTCCGCCACCCGCTCGACTGTGTCTCCCACATCTAGTGCGGCCACTTCCACCTCGTCTTCTGCTACCTCGTCTGAGACTTCTTCCTCAGAAGCTACGTCTTCAGAGACTAGCTCTTCAGAGTCGTCCACTGCCACCACCAGCTCCGCGGCTACTACCAGCTCGTCCGCGTCCACTAGCGCTTCTTCTACCACTGTGACTCGCACCACTTGTACGATATATCCCGCTTGCTTGTTTCTTGGTATAGCCTAAACTAATCTGATACAGCATCCACTCCCTCGTCCACCCAATCCAATCCCGCCCAGACCAGCGTCCCCAACACCAACGACGCCGGCAGCATGGCCGCCCCTCTGGTTCCTGGCCTCCTGGCCCTCATCGGTGCCGCCCTGATCTAAACGCAGAATAAGTGGCCACCCTCGCGCGCCATGATCTTCGTTGCACAGATCAGATATAATCCGTCCACTTCGTGTAACTTTGCATACATTCTATAATTTGTATTTCCTAATGGGGCAATGCGCATATGTAGACGACGAAGTCGGTTTTTTTGGGAAGAACTATATTGTTCATATGAGTCGGAGTGGTGTGCGACCCGTGTAGCCTAAGTGTCATAGTCGCACCGGTATGAAATTGGAAGAATTTAATGTTTCACGGAAGTATCAAATCAATACTATCTATGCTGTATCTTATCACCAGTTTTTGCGTGCCTTGTCTTGTTGAATTGTTTCAGTGTGTTCTGGCTGTTATGCGAGTGACAGCCCGGCATGTCGGGTATATACAGTGGTGCGACGCAAGCCGAGTCACAATGGCGCGGATACCCGCAGCCTCTCGAGTGTGTTTCATTGGGATTGTAGATTATACTTGCATTCTGGTTGGATTTAAAAACACCATGCGCATATACCGGTCCAATTGTTTAGTCAATATGTAGATACACTGAACCTCGTCTTACTTTTCACCAGGTATAGCATTCAACTAGGACTTTTCCTGGTGGCGTTTGACGCGGTGCGGGGCATGCACAACGAAAGAGCATTTCTTTATCTATCTCGAACACCAAGCCGCGCCGATGTCGCCTTGCTCGTACGTCCGTCCTTACACGGTCATGCTCGGAGGCATTTACATGAGGGAAAAGGCCCGTTCGGTTGCAAGCCCCTATCACACCAACAGACCAATTGCTGTCAATTGTCCGTTTGTGTGATTTGTCCGTGTAACACCCAGAACATCATCCTGTGTTGCAGGCTCTTCGCTCCTGTGGCATAGTGGTTTTCGCTCGTGTGTTTCCCCTGCATCTCACAGTTGTGTACAGTCATGTCTATAAACAATGATGGGTATATACCTGAGGCTAGGTGTCTATATATATAAAATGCGCGCGTGTGCGCGCGGTAGTCAGCACCCACGTGCCCCACGTAGGAGACGAAGCAAAGCCCCCCCTTTCATATTACAGAGCCGTGCTACCTCGGATAGAATATAGATGCATCACGTTGTAGCGAGCCCTGTTGCGTGTGTGGCCTCAGCATGTCCGTCGCCACACGTCTTGCTTGTGCCTCCATCTTTGCCCTAACCCCCCGTAAAATGCTGGTAGAAAGGAAATTCACAGCCTGATTCCCGCCCTCAAGAACGCCTGACAATGCATGCGGGATACGTAGATAGGTATTGTGTGTGGTCAGTTCTCCGTTTTCCTCCTCCTCCTCTTGTGTCCCCCGTAGGGGCTGTGATGTCTTACAGCTTGCTTTGCACTTCGGGCAATTTGCTAGGGTCAGACACCACGAGTACGATGACGCAGATGTCGTCAACCTTGCCCCCGTGCCAGTTCTCTTGCGGATAGTATTTCTGGACCTCCTTAGCGAAAGGCCCGTCGATACGCTGATTCATGCTGGCTACTTTGGCTGCCGCGGCGATTTCGGTCGCGAGCGCGCTCTGTAATGAAATGGGTCGCTGGGTAGAGTTTTCGGGCTCGGTGAAACGTCGCAGATCATCGACAACTCGGATGCCGCCATCGCTCGTCTTCCATGCCCCGATGCCCATCATGTAGCGGCTCGCGATCCGAAGTATGTCCTGGTTGAACACATTATCCCACACGCCATCGCTTGCGAGCACCAAAATGTCACCGTGTTTAAGAGTATGTTGTGTTACGTCCGCGTCTTTGGGATAGTCGCAAAGTTGTGCCCCGCCAAACGCGGCCGCCCGTGCTAACATGCTCGCAGGGACAATCGACAGTTGGTAAGGGGTGTTGAAAGCATGCGTTTGCGGCTCGGAGTAGGTATGGACGGCGTTGAGTCGTATGTGGACGAAGCCGGAATCGCCTAGATTAGCTATCTCTAATTTGCCATCCTCGCTCGCAATCGCCACGGATGCCGTGCTACCGCCGGCATGTATGCTTCTGTCCTTGCAGACGTCGTCATAGCCACGCTGCATGAGCGCCTTGGGCGTTAGCGGGTTTTCGCCACTGCTCGACCTGTTCTCGTACGCAGCGGAGGCCATATAGTCGCAAAAACTATGTGCGAAGTCCGCGGGATCGACGCCACTCTCTTCCCAGCCGCCGACTCCGTCTGCGACGCCGAGTGCGACGGCGTTGGTGTCCCCAACACGGCTTATGAAGAAGGCATCCTGGCCGCTTGCGGGTCGTTTTGACTTGGGTCGTTTCTTCTCGGTCTGTATGCGGTTGTACGGATTGAAGTGGAAGACGTTCGTCAGCGGGTCGAACTTCTTGTACTTGGCGGAGAAGGATGCGGCGACATGGTAGGTGAGTTTGCGCATGGGCTGCGGTGCCTGATGCTGGAGGAGGGATGGTTGGGCGGAGAAGAGTCGGCTTTGGTGGGTTCGCGATGGCTGCAACGACGCTCGAATCTGTAGTCGACACCAGGTCTTGGCTATTATGAACGGTGAGCAGGAGGACAGCAAGACCCCGCAACGCGTGCCCGAAGCCATGGTGTCTCACTCGAAAGGGGAAGGTTTCCAAAGTTGACCACAAGTCGTGGAGGTGATGTTGCCATGGCTCGCGGGTAATACCGGGAAGGGCGAAGACCCCAGTCGCTCCAGTCGGGCTGCCGAGAACTACCTGGACGCTATGGTAACTGGGGAGAGCAAGAGATCCTCAACAGCCCCAGCCGACATTTATACCCCAGGAGAAGGTCGTCGGATTCGCATGGGGAAAAGCTGGGGCCGGACGCAAGCCTCTGACCTCTCCCTTCGAGGTTTTAATTAAAGTTTGGTCGGTACGTGGTGTTACACCGAGCGGTAGTCCTACCTGTAGGTAGATCACGCTCTCGGGTGTCAGTGGCCGGGGGTCCCCAAAAATAAAAATGTTGGGATCCTTGCATGCGCGATGACGACGGTGTCGGCTGTTGCAGGCATTAGGTTCCTGTGGCTGGGGGGAATGACCGCGCCACAGGTACAAGTAAAAGCAACTCTCACTAGCCACATACATGTGCGGGGCCTCTTTACAGTAGTGTAGATAGGTACGAGGTACCTAATCCTCTGTGGAGCACAGACCACATCCTGAGCTGCACACGGTCCGACGATGAGTGAATAATTGAATGCGTCTCATTGGCCACAAGCCCCAAGACTATAGCCGAGGGAGCAAATCGGGTCGGGAAACTGGGAACTGACTTGGGTTCCAGTCTTTGAGCCTCGATGATGAATGCATTCTTAACTTACCCCATTGCCACACCCCATTTCCTACGTATTCGTGCGGCCGGCCTTGATTGGGTGTCCTGTCCATTAAGCTTCCTCCTGCCGAGCACCAGGCGTAGATAGGGTCATAAGGTCCTTTTCTTCCTTGCCCTCCTCTTATTATCGTAGCTCAATTGTCGAAGAAGCAAAACTCCAAGCCGCTCGTCGCCACAATGGCAGCTCTCCGCTCTACTTCGTCCCGGCTCCTCGCCGCCGCCTCGCGATCGGCGGCTGGCCCCTCCATGTTCGTGCGATCCATGGCATCTGTTGGCGATGCGACTGTCAACGCCGATCCCAAGAGCAGCTCCACCACGCGCAACAAGACCTTCCAGATCTACCGGTGGAATCCCGAGAACCCGACCGAGAAGCCCAGGATGCAGAGCTACACGCTCGACCTCAACAAGACTGGCCCCATGGTGCTAGACGCATTGGTCAGGATTAAGAACGAAGTCGACCCGACGTTAACCTTCCGTCGGAGTTGCAGAGAGGGTATCTGCGGTAGCTGTGCTATGAACATCAACGGACAAAACACCCTCGCCTGCTTGTGTATGTCGCCGGGTGCACCGTCTACGCTGGGTGATATCCTGGTCTAACAATATTGTCTTGACAGGCCGCATTCCTACCGACACAAGCGCCGAGATGAAGATCTACCCTTTGCCTCACACATACGTCGTTAAGGATCTGGTGCCGGATTTGACGCACTTCTACAAGCAATACAAGTCGATCAAGCCCTACCTGCAAAGGGATACTCCCGCCCCGGATGTATGGACGAACCTTATCAACCCGAATGAAAACCGATATCTGCGAGGGGCTAACGTGTTATCTATAGGGCCGAGAGTACCGACAGAGCAAGGCTGACCGGAGAAAGCTTGATGGCTTGTATGAGTGCATTCTCTGTGCCTGCTGCTCAACATCGTGCCCGTCATACTGGTGGAATTCCGAAGAGTACCTAGGCCCCGCTATCCTGCTACAGTCCTACCGCTGGATTGTCGACTCGCGTGACGAGAGAACCGAGGCCCGCAAAGCTGCTCTCGACAACTCAATGAGCTTGTACCGATGCCACACCATCCTAAACTGCACCCGAACCTGCCCCAAGGGCTTGAACCCCGGTCTCGCCATTGCTGAGATCAAGAAGGCGATGGCCTTTTAAAGCAAAGAAAGCGATCCGACTATGCTGTAATCAAGCTGGTCTAGCGTTTATGGGTTGTGGCAAAAGTACGGTATAGCATGGCGCTATAGACGCATGCATCGAAGTAGTGGGATGGTTAGCTGGAGGAGTGAACACCGACCCTTGTATAAAGTTATCCCGAACAAACGAAGTTACGTCCGCCACTGGAAGGAAGTCTATTCTGGGATGGATTCCTGTGTAGTCTAAGCCGTGTTCCTATGTTCCGAGCATGGTTGGAGTTTTTATGTTGTTCACTATTTAGGAAAAACGAAAGCACGCTAGTGGATCAAAATACAATATTCACTTTGTTCACATCCAAGGCCGTCGGGGTCCCCCCTCTTCCGTATCAGTACTACCACGTTTCTACGATATTGACCCAGTGGCTTAGGTCGCGAAACGAACACCGCGACCTGCAAGACAAGACTGTCCCCCTATGGCCCAACGTCTTCCGAACTCACCGGAGCTACTGATGATAAATTGCTGGTGGTTGCATTGCTAGATTTCCTGCAGCCGTCGCAGACTATCCGCGCCGATCATCTCCCATTAGAGATCAAGCAAGCTCACAACCTCGACGCTACGAACGAGTCTCTGTGCTTCGACCCCGCGGCTCTCGCGGAGACTCTCCATTCCCTTGTCCTCGACCCGCCTCGCCTTCACTGCCTGCCCCTCCCACTCCTCTTCCTCCGCAGCGAACGCCGCCGCGGAACCGCGACAGAAACGGCCCTGGGGTTGCTGGTCTTTTTGCTTGGCACCCTGCTGCTTCTGATTCCGGCGCAGAAGCGGGGGCATTTCCCCGTGCTTGTTCCCGCCTTTGAGCATAGATGGTGGGGAGGGAGACTTGGCGCTTGGCGAGACGGTCTTGTGAACTTGGGCTTGCGCTTGAGCCTGTGTGGGCTGGACTGCGTCGAATCCGATCAGCATGCTCGCTGCGGCCGCAGCTGTGCTCCCGCCTATGGAGTTGCAGTATATGCTGGAGATGTCTGTCGTTGTTCTACCGTCGCTGCCCTTGCTGACGCCGGAGCCGGCATGCTTGTCGGTAGCACCTAGTTGATGCGGGCTAACACTGTCTTGAACGTCTTCTGACGCTACTTGTTGACGTTTTGCCAACCGAGGTAGACACTCCGCTACCTTGGTATCCTTGTTCTGACATTCTCGAGATTTCCGCGGCGTCTCGTGGCGGTACCGGCAGGCCTTGCCGTATTCACACGTCCCGCGCCGATTCCACTCGTAGCATATAGCCTTCGGTTTCCCGGGTTTTCCAGCCTTCCCAGCGAATGAAGCCCCATTCTTACTCTTCTTGTCCTTCTTCCGAGTGTTTCCAACTTTGCAGTTGGCGGGATCGTGCTGGTCGGCGTGCGTGTTGCGCCCTTTAGTCGCCGCCGTCGACGTCGACGATGATGAGAAGGATGGCGAGCGATGACAAGGAAGTGATACTAGTGGTATACTCTCTACTACCTCTCTAGGTCGCAAAGGCAGGCTGGAGGAAGTTGCAAGAAACCGCTCTGCTGGACCCGCCGCCGCATCCCGGCCTCTTTGGACGTTGCCTCTTGTCATGTAGGACCATGTTGCGTACATTACCGGATATGGACTCTCGTGTCGTGTGCTGAGGATCATCGGCGAAGCCAACCGTGGGTGAAGGCTCATCAGCGGATAATCACTGATAACACCTCTAGCCCCACCGGCATTGATATTGTTATTTTCTGTATCTTCGCTACTACGACCGCTCACGACGCTTCGTCCACTGCAGGACTGGCCGTCCTGAGTAGCGAATAACTTCGCAGCTGCGTCCGTTTTTGAGCTTGGGGTCAACGGCGCTGGAAGAGAGGCCAGCTCGGTCGACTCTTCCTTTGGGGCAATGTCCAAGTGGGACAAATTCATGGCCCGCTCAGGGATCAGCTCGCGAGGGACACCGAGCACATCAGCCCACGCAGGGAGCTGGTCAGCGGTGATTAAGATGCTGGGCCCGGGCGTTCCCACAGCACCGGAAGCTGTAAGATGGGCAACGCCTGGCCCCTCGACGCAATATAGAGGAATCATGGTCTGCGGGAGGGACAGACTGCCCGAATTTGCAGACCGGATTTCTTCGTCGCTCTGTCGCTCTTGCGCTGGTTCTGCGCTGCGAGAAACTGACAGGGACATCTTGCGAGACGTTTGTAATCTAGTGAGGGGGCACGCTTGCTTTTCTGTAGATCTCACTGGACAGTACTTTTCTGGGGAACTTATGGTCGGCGATAATAGGGACGACAGGAAAAGACATGGAAGTGGTATTTCTTCCGGCTAAGCGCCTTGTTGTCAGAACGTTTTGAGCACAGAAATTTCCTAGGGCGCTGTGTGAGTTGGGTGTGCGTTTGTTCTATATATCAAATATGAATTTTATTGAAAAACTCTTGCCAGCATTACCTATTGCATGTATGTATGTAGCCGACCGTTGCTAGGAATATGAGCCATCGAACAAAAACGCAGGAAGCCAGGGGACTGTTGCATGAAGCTGCAAACGAATTGTCCGTTCTCCTATTGGGATATTATTCTGTGAGAAAACGGAGCAGGAGGGCAATTCAGCTTGAAGAGGGACAAAGGCAGATCGAAAGTGATATACCACAACCTCTTTACAGCAGAAGATATATCAAGTCTACATCGCGTCACCGTATCTCAATCCTGATTTTAGCCTCCGATCCATCAACACAGAAGCCCAGCTGCCGGGAACCGGCTGACAATTCCACCTCGCGTTTGACCCATTTCCCGGCCCTTTCCCCCGTTTGCGAGCCGTCTCCTGCTCCCGCCACTTTGTTCTCTGCCACAGTTGACAGCTCCTCTTCGTCTCCGCTGCTGTCATCCACCTCATCATCAAACCCTGCCACGGGGTCCCACTCCCCCGTTTCCCATATCAGCCGCAGAGACAGCGGCTTGACACCAAACAACTTGCCTGCTATCCCTTTGACGGCGTAGATGTCAAAACTCTTGGGGATCTTCGTGGCTCTTTGGATAACGTCCTGTCCCTCGGGATGGAACACGAACTGGATGCTGACTAGTCTAGCCTCCAGGAAGGCTGGGTTAACCTGTTTTTTGCGGTTCACGGCTGGTGTGCCGTATGTCTCGCATAGCTCTGCATATCGCTTGTGAAACTTCAGGATCTCGGCTTCTTGCGTCTGGGGCACGGTCGCGAGATGTTTGCCAATGTGGGCCAGGTAGAACATCTCGGCATCTTGCCGGTCTGCCGTGGAAATAGTGCCGAAGTTCAGAGTTTTAAGGTTCGCGAGTCGCCCGATCGTGAACATGTACGCCTCCTCCGTGTAGTTCTTGGAGTTCAGTGAGAGCTCGGGGTCTGGTTCCTCGTAAATGGGATTGTGAGCGAAGCGTAGTGATACTAGGCCGGGGAAGCAAACTGGCAACTCGTCGACGAACGCCCATGAAGAGACTTGGTTGTAGGACACGTCAAGATACTGCAGAGTAGTCGAGAATATTGGCGGCGGGCCATCTGAGCCAGCTAGTCGAATCGTGGAGATGTTGTTTCCTTTGAGATGCAGCTGGCGGAGAGCTATCAAGGTTGTTAAGCTGCCCAGCTGGGAAATAGCAGTGAAATCGTTGAACTCGAGATTGAGAGAAGTGAGGGTAGACGTTAGGGGCGAAAGGGGTGTCGGCGGTAAGCTAGAGAGCTGATTTGTGCTCACGGAGAGCGTGGAAAGAGTCTCAAACTTGGTTATGACATGGCTAATCTCTTCCCAACTCATCAATGTCTCTTCTAGTGCGAGATCCTTCACACTCTGCAGACTTTCATTGGCCTCACGAAGGCCTTCATCTTGGAGTACGTCTTGGAAGCGGTTGCCACTATAACAATTCATTTACTGTTTCAGAAAAGAAAGAAAGGTGGACGTTGCTCACTTTAACCGTAGCTCTCGAAGGCGCGGCAATTCAGAGCAGATAGCCACAACAGTCCCGATCTTCCGGAACAGATTGCGACTGAGGTCCAACTCAACGACTTTCGGACATGTCTCAGAAATCGACGGATCCCCTTCCCCGTAGACAGTAGCAATGCGCGTGCCGTCGAGGATAGCATACTGGAGCTCTGAGAGCTGAGCCTGCTTGTCGCGGGTCTTCGCGAAGCCGACCTCTTCTGCTATTTTCCCCGAGAACTGAATAGCGATCGAGTTCGTCAATTCAGCAGTGTACTTATCCTGTAAGGCGGCGATGAAGCTGACAGGCGCTTCGACAGGCCGTGTCGGCCGTATGAAGGACGCGGGGGTTGCAGAACGTGACCGACCTAGTCGCAGCACTTAGCACATCGTCTTCACGATTGGAAAATATGGTAGGGGCACATTTAGCCAAACTTACAAGTGAAATACCTCGTGCCCTTATGCAAGCCGTCATGTTTACCTCTGGCGGCGTCGTCCCATTCGACGCCAAGCCAGGAGCCCGAGGTGCCGGCGACTTCGCCCAGGTATCGGACAGTGCATATTGCCCCGTCATACGACAGCCGGTCCCCGACTTGAGGGCCTGGAGGCATAGCTACGGTATTTTTCAGATTTCGTAAAAATGAACCATTGATGTCTCTATGAGGAAAACTTAGAACAAAAATGGGACCTAGTTTTGGTTTTCAAAACTATGGGAGAACGTATGTCGCAAGATTACTGGCTACACACCAGCTAGGCAGCAAAATTGGTGGCCATGACCATACAAGCTTCACTCCACAAGCTTCACCACAGCACAGAACGCGCAATCGCTTCAAGCCGCATCCTGTCGCAAAGTGATCTTTTTAGACTAACAATCTAAATGAGTTGTCGCTTTGATTTGCATGCTTATATATATCTGGAAATTCACCGCTCGTGAAATATCCTAGGTTCGTTTATACATCGCTTTCATAACAACGCTCACAACTTGCTCTTGGCCTCTCCAACCACCTTCATCAGGGCGCGGCCATTGTTCAAGACCACCTTACCGCCCGCAATCTTAACAATGAAGCGAACCTCCTCCCACTCGCCCTTCTGCTCGCCAGTTCTCCACACCGAGGCCACGAGCTTGTCGCCGGGCCTGACCGGGCTCGCGAACCGTGCCTGGAACTCCTTCATATTGGCCGGGTCGCTGCCTCCCAGCTTCTGCAGCAGGCCGTGGGCGGCCCAGTTCCACGAGTACAGGCCGTGGATGATGACGCCGCCGAAGCCCATCTTCTTGCCGGGCTCGGGGTGGATGTGGAGGGGGTTGTAGTCGCCATTGAGGCGGTAGAGGATGGGCGTGGTCTCGGTGGTCTGGGTCTCGAACTCGACGTCGGGCGTCTTGCCCTGGGGAGGCGGGAAGTTCTCGGTCGCGGGGCCCTTGGGGCCGCCCCAGTTGCCCTGCGCGACGTAGAAGCTGCTGCCGATGGCGCGGTTGTAGACCTCACCCGTGCCGGCGTCCACGAGGTCGTTCTGGATCTCGACGACGGTGCCGGGCCGCCCCTTGTCGTAGACGCCGAGCACCTTGCTGCGGATCTCGAACTTCTTGCCCTCGGAGCTGGTCGGGAGGGGCTTGAGGAATTGGACCAGGCGCTGGCCGTCGACGACTCGTCGCGCGTCGAACTCGGGCACGCCGGGGATCTTGACGGCCTTCTGGGCGGCGTAGAAATCGATGACTTCCTGCTTGTTGTTCTTGAACGCTGTATGACGGACGTTAACGGCGGTGCCGGGAGAGCCACTGATCGAGAGTTTTCTTACACAATATGACCGGATACGTGGGGAACACTGCAAAGTTGGGATCGAGCTCCTGTTGATCATGTAAGTAAGACAGAGGCAGACTGATGCATGGCACAAGAAGGCACGCACGTAAAGGAAGTGCAGCTCATCGGCGGTGCATCCTATCGAGTTGGCAAAGAGCAAGACATCGCGCTTCAGCCACGACACCTCGACGGGAGGATATTCAAAACCAGCTCCGGGACCGCTCATGGTGGGATGTGGGTGCTGTTGTTCGGATGCGAAAAAATAGCAACGACAGGGGAATAGAAAAAGCAAATGTAATTGCGACTACTACTGCCTTAGGTAGAGTTGTTGCTTTTACTTTACTTCCAAGGTCAGTTTTCAGGTATTAGATTGGATAGGGAAGTCTATTCAGAAGTGCAATTGGCAAGATCAAAAGGACCCAAGAACAGCTCCTCGGACCAAGAAAGCCCCCCCTGCCGTCATACCGAGGTCCATCACGCACGACGGCGGAGTAGCACTGTAGCACCTGCCTACTACATTGCCGAGACTAGGTACGTACTTACCGTTCTTGCGTGGAATCTACCTAGGTACTCAAGTGTTTACTTAGTCAGCATGATTGAGCCGGCGTTCTGCCCGCATTAGGCAAGCTAGAAATTGCGCTACGGAGCGCTACTGGGGAATAATTGTGTAATCGGATCTTATCAGATCAAAACCATCAATCCACTAGATAGTCGGCAGCGCGCAGAGTGTTGTAGCACTAATAGAGCGTGCGCGTGCGGTGATGTGACTAAATTGGTGCACATCCTTGACTAGCCGCCCGACCATGACCGCTACGTATATAATATATTGTAACAGCTTTACCGTTACCTGTGGTCAGTCTGGGATTCGAACTAGTCTCCTCCACTGCATAGTGTCTACGGGTCCTACCTTATATTCAATAGATTGAGGCCCTTCGCCCATGATCGCTATACCTGTGAATACTGTATGTACTGCGCCAGGAGGATTGTGTGTAGTCCGTAGCTCGCGCACCACTCTTCGAATGCCATGCACAGTAGAAAGTCGAGTACAAATATATTGATGCCTAGTAACATCGTCCAATTGGATGAGGCTTGAAGAATGTTGTACCCCCACTAGTTGCTGCCTGGCCAGCCCGGAACGTCGCGGTCCAAAAAAAGACAACAAGGCCAGGCGGCCACGGGTAGAGAAAACTCAGTAAGATACAACCCCAAAAGGTCATGTGGCAGGGTGTGGTGGGGGGTAAGAGAGGGATATGTTTTTAACCCGACCATATGTTTGCCTCTGAGATCAACTTGTTATATCTACTAGCCTTCTTTTTACCTATAATCATATCTAATCCTATATCAAAGAAGCCTAATCAATCTCCTAATTTTATTATAAGACAACGAGATCCCACACTCGATTTCCGCTCTAGCGGTACAAATAACGACAAGAATGAGCGATGAACCCCGCACGCCCCATGGTGCCGGCAGAGATAACGATGACAAGTTAAAGATAGGTGTGGTTCGTGAGGTCTCTTTTGGTATGTTCGACACCACCAGCACGTTCGAAACCACCTACGTCTCGCAATACAATGGAGGCTCTTTCACTCATCATACGAATATTCACCGACCAAAATTTCGGATATATTCTACAGAGTGGAATGAAAATCAATTCGAAAAGGAGTGGATGGATCTGCATGAATCCAATATCCAGGGTGTACTCTTCGAGGAACGCCGGCCTCAAAATCTAGAGTGTCGCGTCGTTTACTTCGTGGTGGACAAACCACCTCAGTTCTACGAAACCACTAGGGAAAACGATGCACCTGACCATGACGCAGGTCGAATCATTCACTCTCGTATACCGTGCCCTCGTTATCGGATATGGAAGTCCGAGAACCCGAACGAGTGTCAGCTTGGTGTTCCGTGGGCAATTCAGTACTCCCGTGTCATTAGAGTGGTGTATGAACGTGGCTTCGAATTTGGACCGGGGACCTTGAAGCTGCGACTAAGCCAGCGGCATATGAAGACACTTTTCTTGCTTCAGATTTCTCGGATTGAAGTATCCCCACTTCAAGTGCCGGACCTGTTCCAGAAACTCAACAAAAACAAGGAACGTCTTAAAAACCTTTTCAATTCCAGTGATTTGTTGAAAAGCAACATCGGATGCCGCATAGCTGTGCTCAAGCTATTCTACAACTGTAACGTATCTATCCTCTCAGAGGAATTCGACGAAACGATCAGCTTCTTGATGAAAAATAGTCGGAAACTCCGAAAGTTTGATGAACAACCCGGTGCTTGGTCTTCGAGTGACGCGACAGGTCCTCTCCCCGAACCATACACCGATCGGTTCTACGCCAAGTGTTTAAACAAAGCGGCAAAGGACATAGATACAACTCAAGTTCGATCTCTGCGAAAGTTTTATGCCTCCTTGAAAGGGAAAAATAAATACAACAGCACGGGTCCTGAAAATTACCAAGGAGTTTTAGTAAACATTTCTTCTTGTTTTGAGCACTTTTTTGTTGAGAACGAGGATCCCCCGAGTCAGGGGATGTTTGAACTTCTCGTCTATCCTTCACACGTCGAGATTTTAGGTCCTATTGATCCGGTTGTTAGTAATTCTATCACCGACCAGTATCATCAACGGCTCTATGAACTTCTCCGAGTCAGATTCGTTGACAACCCAGGGAAGCCGTTCAGAGCCGAAGCCGGAGCCGACCCGGATGTCATTGTTCAGCAGCGGATTGTCCGAGTACTAAACAATGAAATCCAACCACTTCTTCCTGTACTTCTTATGACTCAACCTCGCGACACATCTGTGCCTCAGCCCCCTGTCAATTCTCCTAACAATAGGATCAATTCTTTCGAGTTTCTAGGCTATAGCATGAGCAGCCTTAAGAAGAGAATAGTTTGGTTTTGCCTCTCGATCAATGGCAGGGGTGCAAAGGAGATCCGTGATACAATAGGGATTTGGGATGTAGATAATGATCGGAATCGGAAATTGGCCAAGCAGCCATCCTTGTGGGGTGCAAGGCTTTCTCTGGCATTCACCGAATCATTGCCTGTGACTCAGATACTACGCAAAGACTGGGACCCGCGAGACGACGAAGGTGCACTTGACGAGTACCGGAACACGGACGGATGCGGCGTTATCAACCAAGAGCTCTGCAATGCGATTAACGAGACCCTCGCCCGAAATGGTTTACCTGTAAGTAACACAATTTCAACATGCTCTTACTGTATCTAGACTGACTCTCACGTGCAGCAGAGACAGGCGTTCCAGATCCGATTCGGAGGTGTCAAAGGCGTTGTATACAGAGGAGCAAAGTTCCTTTTTGATGAGTACAGAGAAAGAGAAGGCAAAACTGTATCGATGCTTTTGCGAAAATCCCAGGTTAAAATTTCGGTCCCTGGCGAGAGCAACCTCATGTTAAGGGTAGTGCCTCCAGTAAGCGACGGCTATTCGAGCCTCTTTTTCATGGCCGCTCTTAAAGCCTTCGAAGATTCGGGAGCAAACACCAAAAAAATTATGAAGATTTACGAGGATACATATGCCGACCTATCAACAGTCACCGATCGTGGTCTTGATTATCTTGAACAGATTTTCAAAGTCCCACGTAGTGTTCCAACACGTACCAATACCAGGACTCAACTTATTCTTCTTAAGCTCGCTTTATGCCTAAGAAACGATGGAATATTTGTCGAATCTTACAGGAATTCGTTCTTAGGGCTATACCTTCTCAAGACTGCCGAAAAATTGCGCGATAAAAAGCCGTTCGATATTCCTATCCCTGGATCCTACAGTGTTCTAGGCCTCACGGATGACTGTCGGGTTCTGCAACAAACAGAACCCAATCAAGTGTTCATTCGTGTTCGAGGTAAAACCATCACAGGTCCTGTACTAATTTATCGAGATCCAATCACCCATATTGGTGACGTTCAGCAGGCCATGGCGTTGAGTGAAGATGAGATCAGGGCGACATCCACGTATAACAAGGACGATACCAACTCGCGAATAGCCGCGCTATGTGCTATTGACGATGTCATATTTTTTTCTCAATTTGACACGCCGCCTCTTCCTAACAAACTTGCTGGAGGAGACCTCGACGGCGACAGATTCGAAATTGTGACAAAGGACTGCGGATTCTGGGGGGAAGACTATCGCGTAGCGCAACCGATAGACAACACTAATGGATACCAGGCTTCGCAACCAAGCAGCCAAACGACCAATACGTTTGACGTCAAGAACCTTACCGGGTTCATTGGCAACTATATTCGGAATGACTGTTTTCGAGAACTACAAAGTTTACTCATGTGCCTAGCGGATGGGAGTGGTGATGGTCTCAAAGACCAGAAGTGCAAAGATCTTGCACCAAAATTGTCAGAGGCTGTGGACTACCCAAAAAGCGGCCAAGCGGTAAACCTAGCAAGAGATATCTTGACGAACCCGAACTATGTCGTATATCATAGGCCAAATTTTCTAATTCCTATCGACCAGAGAGACGCTCGCAACGACTATCCCAACTACCAACGGTCGGAAAAGCTGCTGGGAAGAATATACGACCAAGTCGATAGAGTTGAATTCGTTCCGCCAGGGCAGGACTCTATCCTCCAGCTTCGAAGGGAGGTCACTGAGATCTGGCACAGCAAAACAGAGGTTCCTCCTCATTTGGCTGATGATCTGGAAAAAGTACGCGAATTCTTGCAGAGCCTCATTCCCGGGAAAGTCTACGAGTTGGGGGTATACATGGTTGGGCCAGATATCCGGCCATCCACTCTTGTCGATCTATTTATGCGCAAACCACACGATGACTTCCCGAACAAGTTCATCGATATTCTCGTTGGAGATATTTTGAAGCAACTTGAATATCTGCAATTCATTGAGTCTACGGATAGGTCTTGTAGCCCACCTATTGTCCGACTCCGAAACAGCGGGCCGTATAGCGTCGAGATCATAAAGAGGTTTTACCGGAGATGCTTATATGAGGCGTGGTAAGTGTTTCCCTTATGTCTATGCTAGGTGTAATAGTATGCTTACTTCTTAATTAGGGACAGAGCGGCCGAATTTTCTATAAAAAGGAGTACACCTGAAGCGCAATTTTTTCGTCAAGCGTATGCTTTCATATGCCTATACGCGTTGTATCGTGAGGACTTACAGGTGGTGTGGGCCGGGCAGTGAACGCTAATACCACCAACACCTGTGAAGGGCCTAAGGCCACTCCCTTCTATGTCACGACTGAGTCAAGGGGCAGTGTTAGGGACAACAGTAGTAGGTATTACAACTAGCACGAGGAACGAAGGTAAGGCTCTGATAATATATTGCACACGAGAATCTACAGATAAAGGGAAAGGAAAGAGATCTTGGAGAGTGGTAGCGGGCGCAGAATATTTTGGCCAAAAGTGGGTTTTCAGGGTGCGGAGCGAAGCGAGGCGCGCTGAAGTGAATGTATAGAGAGAGAGAAAGAGAGAGAGAGAGAGAGAGAGCGTGTGTGTGTATCGGTGTCTTGTTGGATTTAGTAGTAGGTTAGCAGTGTGGTAGTTCCTGTCAGGGCCAAGCTTCTGCGCTACATAATACACACACAATAAACACATGTTGGTACATTATATACCTGCTCTAAACTGCGGCGTAACTTATAGTGACGCACCAGTAGACACCAGCACTTACCCAACTCTCTTTAGGTAAGTACTTAGGCACCTGTAAAGAGGTAGGCTAGGTTGGTAGGTATCTGGGTGGATAAGGTACTTACCTATATATGCACACGTTGTACCTGGCGACCTAACATAGACAGTGTAAGCTATATATACCTAGGTACTGCTTACCCTTATGTACTACGTGCCTTCGACTTAGGCACGTACCTACTACCTAGGCTCTCCGGTTGCCAGGAGGGTTTCCGTGCCCACTGCCTGCAGTTCGTCGATACAACTCACCCACACTCCAAACCACCCCAAGGAACGGACCGGTCTGGAAAACGCATCACTCCCCTCGGCCGCGTAGATGTTTCGAGATCGAACGGGATATGATTTCTGTACGACGGGCATTTCAGCATCCTGTTTCCGAAGGAACTCTGTTCGTTTCTGCTGTAGCAGGCTGCCGCACTCTTTCCCATTTCTTCAAGCCATCTCGCCATCATTTCCTACCGCTATGCACAAAGCCTCGAGCTTCCTTGGTATTCAAAGATGTCGCGCTGTAGGGGGAGCGTGAAGGAGAAGAAGCACCGTCTGAATCCGGAAGCCAGCCTCGCGGAACCATTGTCTGAGAGGGCACGGCGTCGCCTCGTGAAGAAGACCGAGCGGCTGATCAAAAGACGCAATTGCCTCAACCAACACTTCCTGCGTGAAGCGGAAGGAAAGAACATCGGCGTCGGCAACCAGCTCTCCCGAGAGACTTTGCTCCAAAAACTTGAGCTCCTGGAACGCCGAGAACAGAGCCATTTAAGGAAAACTACACAGAGACTAGCTGAGCTCGAAAGATCCTACGGATATGACCCCTCCTCCGACCGTGAATTGGACTATAACCTGGTTCGCAGGCTGCTATGGAGGTTCAAGAGAAACCTCGACCCTCTTCTTGATGAGTCTGTTAATCAAGGTAATGAGCAGGACAACGAGGACGATAAACAAAGTTTTTTAAAATTAGAATCGGATATGGATTCGGAATGGAGTGACATCTCTAAGAACGAAGATGAGGAGCTGCGCCAAGGGACCATAGTTGCAAAACCACCCTCGCACGACAAACAGAAAAGCTGCGAGAAAGCGGATGCTAGCCCGCGGAGCAATATCACTGAGATTTCTATCAAGGGCGTACTACTCAGCACCCAGACAAACGGAGGGAAAAGAAAGTGCAAAGATCCCTCTGAGAGTACCCCATCTAAGAAAGTCAGATTTGCCCTTGATGAGGATACTCATTGTCAACACCCCCATCAGAAAAGCAAGAGTAAGAACGGAAACAGAAACAAACGCAAAAAGGAAAAACAAGCATCGACCCATGAAGTTCAGACCAATGCCAGATAGGACATGACATTGGATCAAGACATAACCCGTGAAGACTTGAGCCCGCAAGATAGTCCGACTTCCATCAAGAATAGAATACTTCCAAGTCGCAGTATTCTAAAGAATGGAGGGATGCCGACCCGGATTCGTGGACCTGATCAGCTGGCCGAAGCTCGACGCCGTTTAGACGAGATCATGGAACAATGCTCCAAAAACCTCGACAGCCAAGTCTATTATTCGATAAACCCGCCTGTCGGCCTTAGCGGGAAGAGACACGTTCATAGCGAAAACCCGTACTACATGTCTGGAGCCTTGTTAAAAGTTTCGGGTCCGAGCCAAGTCAGAGGAAGTCCATCTGTAACCAATTCAGCGGAGGATACGAAACCAGCCACAGTCGATCATGACCTACTTAGCTCGTCGCCCGTGCCTATGGAGGTGGGACGTATAAGATCGGCCTCCCGGGCAGTTTCCTATCCTGGCGTAGAAGGTACGAACGGAAGTGCCGAGGAAGACGCAAAGGCACACCGCAATCTCGGCTCGAGTCAATTTCGGCCAATTAATAAACGGATTCGGGCGGATGAAGGTCGAAATCAACGTGCGCCATCGTCTTCTGCTCGTAACTCTCGAAGAAATTCGACACTACCCAGTTCTTCGATAGATGACTCGGGCCGGATGAGCGGCAACGGCAGCCATTCCCTTCAAAATGGTACTTTGCCACTCCCGAACCAAGTCCAACCGAAATATTCCCAGCGCCGGACGCCGATTCCCGCTCCACAGCCGTGGGTACGATGGGGTCTTTCAAGCCCGTTTGCCGATGACTCGCCGGGCACTCCATCTAAGCGAAGTCGGTCTGGCGACAGTGATACTGCTAGTACACCCCGGGGCGAAGAGAAGATGACTGGCCTGCCTAAGTACCGGGTGGATGAGCCTAGAGTTCTCGTGAATGGTTGCTCGGGACCGGATTCGTCACCCCTGAAACGGCTTTCTCATTCGAAGTCGAGTGAGAAGAAGCGCGTGCGGAAACATAAGAGATCTGCGGAGGCATAGGACGGACATGGAATAACGACCCTCTATATAGGATCGGGTGTTGGTCTCCTTTGGTGGAATTAGAGTGCAGTCTGGACAGATTTGGATGCCTAATTGGGCATTAAGTTGGCCTTACCCGTTTCCCGTCTTGAAGGCTTGGGGTTCAGTGCAATTGTTGTAGTAGTAGATTATGAGCTCTAATATGTAATACAGGACTCGACCTTGAGTCTTGGAGGAGGGGACGTACCTTTCGAGAGGCTGTAGGTCACTAATACTATTGAAAGGTTCACATAAGCTACCCGGTGGTTCAGTCTGGCACGGCTTTGTGTACATTTACGCGTGTATTTAAGGGGAGAAGAGCGGGTATCTGTAGTACTCATGATAATTAGGAGGGAGGGTAGCCCTCAGCTCGGTCACAAGATTTAGGGACTCTTCAAAAAATGTGCCTTTTGGTACCGAAATTGAACTTCGTAGCAATTAGGGAACGGGAGTAGCAGGTAGACGTAAAGAGTGATCAACAACAAGCATATGAACAAAGAGCAGAGAAAGTTCATTCCTCCGCGTTGTAGTTTATGCATCTGCAGTGGAAAGCCGATTCATTCTGTTATTTTCTACCAACATCTACAAACAAACACCCAGAACAGACAAGCTCTTTATCACCGTCGGGGAAACCCATAGACCATCCATACACATGCGCTAACAATATCGCCGAAGCCCACACATCTCCCATCGATCAAGCAACAGCCCCGCCGCCCATGGCCTCGACAATCCAGTCAGCACGTATAGCACTGACCTTCTTGGCGTAGTTCTTCTGCGTGAACACGTGCTCGAGGAACATGATAGCCTCCTTCTTCTGGCCATGCAGCACGCTAGACGGGTGGACCGCAACCACGTGCTTGCCCTGGACAGTGACGTAGCTCGAGTCGGGCGCCAGCAGCGCCGTCTTAGCCGCGAAGCCGCGCATGAAGCAGCGCAGCAGCGCGTCCGCGCGCTCGGGCGACAGCGGGACGAAGGGCTGGGGATCGGGCGGCGGGGGGGCCGCCAGCAGCTTCTCGCGGACGCAGATGGCGCGCAGCTGGCGGCGGATGTGCAGGGCCTGCCGCATGTTGCGGGCGCTGACGCGGCGGGCGCGGCACCAGGCGATGCGGTCGGCGTTCTCGGCCGCGTAGCGCTGCATCGTGGTCAGGAGGGTCAGCACGTCGCCCTCGCGGCGGCGGAGCTCCCCGCGGGCCTCCTCGACGGCGTCGCGCGCGGCGTCGTCCTCGGTCTGGATCTGGTGGAAGATGGTCTCGCCGGACGTGAGCACGGCGACGACGTCGATGACCTCGAGCAGGCAGTCGAACGCGGGGGAGGCGGCCGCCAGCAGCACGCGGCCGTAGGGCGCCGACACGGGGAACAGGGCGAGCCTGCGCCCGACGGGCGTGATGCCGCCGTCGTCGGCGAGCGCGCCGAGGCCGTACAGCTGGACCAGCGCCTTCTCGGTGGCCTCGATGTCCGGGGCGTCCATGAGCGGGAACGCGAAGATGTCGTTGATGCCGCGGGCCTTCATCGTCAGCACGGCGCCGAGGACGTCGTTGCGGAGGATCTCGGGGAGGTCCGCCTCCTCTAGCTCGTCGTATGTCTCCAGCGTGTACAGCCTGAAGCACTTCCCTGGCCCCTCACGGCCGGCTCGTCCCGTGCGCTGGATCGCTGAGGATTTGGATATCGCCTTGGCTAGGAGAGACTCCATCCCGAGCCGCGCGCGGAATTGCTTCACTTTTGCCTTGCCGCAGTCGACGACGTAGCGCACACCGGGGACGGTAACGGATGTTTCTGCGATGTTGGTTGCTAAGACTACCTTTCGAGTGTATTTGGTCTTTGCGGGCTGAAAGGCCTCCTGCTGTGCTTGGATTGAGAGTTGTCCGTAGAGAGGGCACACAAGTAGCTTTGGTACATTCGAAGCCAAGGTGGCGCAGTGGTCCTCAATGAGACGTTGGGCAGCTTCGATCTCCTCTTGGCCGGTAAGAAATGCTAGTATGTCACCGGGTAACGGTTCGTGAAGGTGGATATCGAAGATTTTCTTTACTAGTGCCTCTTGTATGTCTGGCACGGGTTTATCCATATGCTTGATTTCTACTGGATATTGCCGTCCCTTTATACGGAGTAGCTTTAAGGGAGACGGAGCGTTGCCTGGTTTGAAAAAGTCCTGGATTTTCTCGACGTCTGCTGTTGCACTCATGATGACGACCTTGAGTGGTATCCCTCCCCGTCCAGCTTTGTCGCTCGACAGTATTTGCTTCAGAAACCCAGTGATCAAGTCGACATCGACGCTTCTCTCGTGGATTTCATCGACAATGATAGCGCTGTATTGTCGCAAATTCGGATCTCGTAGAAGCTCTTGTAATAGCATACCCTCTGTAAGGAACTTGATCTTGGCACCCTTGGGGACCTTGTGATCGAACCGTACCGAGTAACCGACTGGGCCCTCACCTGCGGTACCTAGTGGTGTGCCCATTTCCCGGCTTACTCTGTTGGCCAGGGTCGTGGCGGCGACTCGACGTGGCTGGGTAATGGCAATCATCCCACCGACCCCGACGATGTCTGACTGCACGCGGACCTTCTTCCTACAACACCAGGGCTCTTCGCAAAGAAACTGCGGCGTCTGCGTGCTTTTACCCGAACCAGTCTCACCGACAACAAGGAGAATGTCATTATCGCCGCATAGACTCGCCTTGATCTCGTCCCGGTATGCCCATATCGGCAATGCCTTCCTGGCTTTCAGCATAGGCGTGTCCGGCTTCCCCCTTGCCTTCTTTTGCGGTCCCTTGGTGTCATTTTGGGGCCTTTTCCTGGATACCTGCTCCTCTAGCTCATCCGTAGGCTTTTGGTCCTCTTTCTTTTCACCATTTGCAGTAGAACCGCTTTCCACGGTTTCCGTAGGCGCTGTCTCTTCAGGCTTTTTCGGTGGAGGCGCAAGGAATGCGCTTAATGATATCGTCTTGTCACCAATTTTGACAACAGATGGATCATTGCCCTTTGTCTTTCGCCGTTTAGATCTGTGTTGATCCATTTCGTGGTGAGCGTGAACGGATGTGGTAGGTATACTTTTGGTGATGAAGAAAAAATTGGAGGAATCCACACTGTGTCATCCATCGCTGGTGCTGATCAAAGTCACGTGCTCGTCTGCCGTACAGTGTGGACAACTTTCGGAGGTAGGCGACTTGAACACCTAATGTGATGCGCCGTTGATCACGAGCAGGGTTGGAAAAAATACTAATAGTATAAGGACTAAATTAGTATGTACTAAGCTAGTATTAGTATTAGTACGCGTTTCGAAATACTAGGTTAGTATTAGTACGCGTTTTTAAATACTATATTAGTATTAGTACACGTTTTTAAATACTAAGCTAGTATTTAGTATATACTAAATATTAAATACTAAGGATTATATAAGCTAAATATTTAAATATCCGTAAAATTATACGTATTATAAGCATTAGTATTTAGTATTAGTTTAATATTTTAATATTAGTACGTAATTTTAAATATTAAATTAGTATTAGTACACGTTTTAAAATACTAAATTAGTATTAGTACGCCTTTTAAAATACTAGGTTAGTATTAGTACGCATTTTTAAATACTAAATTAGTATTAGTACGAGCAAATACTAATTAGTATATACTAATTTCCAACCCTGACATTGTCAGTCTGATTCACGAGTGTCCATGGTAAGGAGTGGTTTGAAGCGTCTGCAGCCTCTGCTTATTTTCATAAGGCCCTGCTCGATTGACGGAGAGAGGTTTACTCGGTTTGGTTTCACAGACGGACACACGGAACATACTGTGGCAAGAAACCCATCGGCGGCTTTTGTTCGGGTCCTCTCATTTATGCTCTCCTGTCCTGTCTTCTTTTATCCAGTCAATGCGATGTACAACTAATATTACAAGCTCCAGGCAAGTCGCTAATAACCGTACAGATCTAGACAGAGAGATGTCCCGTCACATATTCGAAGACGAGCTTCGTTCGGTCACTCCTCGCCATCTCCTTCCTCGCGGCTTCTCCTGATAGCCTGCATGAGTTCGTACATCTGCCCTATTTGCTGGTCTATCGATGACACGTCAACACCCTGTTTCAGCAGCGCATAGAATCGAGGTAGAGTGAGTGACGAAATGAGTGTAAAGAAACCGACATACCACTCATTTTCTCAACTTTTGCAGGGTCGAGCTTCTCGCCTTTCCAAGAGTCGCCCTCGATTTTCTGGGCATATAGTTGCCACTCAGTAAGGAAGCCGATCTAGAATAGTGAAACATTAGCAACGGTTGGCAGCGGGAAATGATCTGAAATTGAGCATTAAGTCTTACCAGGTGTGCAGGGTTGTCGATATTCCTGTGTAGGCGGAACTCGGATTTGACGTACTCATCACCCAGGAGACGCATCTGCGGAGGCAAACATTTACGGTGCGCCCTCAGCAGGCGTCGGTAGAGCGGTATGGGCGGAAGGATGGCCAAAGGTGCGGGACTCAGGCCGTTGCCTGTCGGCGCCGCAGTGGCCAATAATCTCAACGATGCTCTCATTGTGTGAAGTTCGATATGTCATGAAAAATGCCGTTCTACAGCTAGGGTGGGTTCTCTCATGCTCCAAATGAACAATGAACATCTGCGCTTGGAACTGGGTCGGATACAGTGTCCGCGGCATAGTGGTGTTAATTAACACTGTATCTGTCGCTGGCTTCCTTTGACCCCAACGTGTACTTACTTAGACTATTCCGTAGAGTCGGTCACTTTGGGCCTCAAGCGAATAAGGGAATACACATTGACACAAATCAAAGATCTATACCAAATCACGCATCTATGTTACGTTCCCATACCTACAGAGTTGCTATACATGGAACACAATATGCTACCCGCCTAACCCCCTTGGAGAGGACTGCCAGCATCTTCCAAACTGGTTGAAATTGGGAAGTTTAGGGTACCTAAGAAGTGTAACTGTGCTTGACTGGTCCATAGAATAACCCCACTACGGGAGCTAAAATCTCCACAGCATCTTGCGGCACTGACTCTGGCTGATGCGTCTTCAATACGGAAGCTGGTTGCCGCCTCTGGGGCTCTACCATTGGTTGGCCAGAGCCCAGCCTGGGGTGTCAAGTTGAGGTTCCATGTCACGCGGTGACGACTGCCGTTGTGGTTGTAGGAGATGCATACAATTGAAACTAAGTTATCCATTAGAGGCTATTTGCCCATTCCGCAGAAATCATCGCTCTAATAAAACTAGTAGTCCTACCTCCCCCATTCACGACGATTGTGTGCCACCCTAGCGGATGCGGTTCATTCTGGCGTTCGTCACTCTAATCTGATCATCCAGAGGATCCGTCTGTAATGAAAGTTAGTCCAGACCTCTGATCGTTCGGCTTGTCGCACGTACCTTCGAGCCAATTCTATCAATCAGTTTGTTGCCGTGGTCCAGTTCGTCGCCCATAGCTTTTCCGACAGCCTTGAGCCTGGCTACACCTATGCTCATTTGCTCCAAGTCTTCAAAGCAACCATAAGTTAGCAAATGACACATGTGTAGGGGTTTTAGAGAGTCCGAGAACATATAAGGCTATGCAGAGAAGAGTCTCTATTTGCACGCCCATATTTTTGAAATCCACTTACCTCTCTCAATCTGGTCATTTGCAGCTTCTAGTTGCGCGTTACCCTCCTCATCAGAGTCATCCTCCAGCACTTTTGAATGTTAGAAATATTCCTCTAACACAGCTTAATTTCTTTGGGGTTTTAGGAGTATATGAAAGCCGGCGGAATACGGGAGCAAAACTACCCCCAAACCACAAAGCAGGGAAGGGAGAATACTTACTGTATTTTTTTCTGTCCGAACGGTTTGCCGTTGTGGACGAGCCAGGTACATCGGGATTATCAAAGCCAGCGAAGTTCCTTTCCATTCGCGAGTGCTGAGCAACTATATTCTTGCGTGTCAGATTTTACGTTTATCGATGACCTCAGCAATCGCGGGTTTCAAAATATTTAGGCTCGCATGCTTACATTTGTCTCTTCGAGTCGCTTCGCGAACTTCGCGGTCCGCTTGATTCTGTTGCAGGACTTTTGCCTCCTCTTTCTTCGAGTTAGCTCACGGATCGTCTCCAGCAGGGCCACTGGTGTGCTACTTTACCTTCTGCTGTCCGTCGCTTCTCCGTAAATGGGTTCTTCACATGCACTGCGAACATACTCCGGCTAAGGGCGGTCAGTAACCGAAAAGCGCCAGCTAATCAAGTATGTAACCTACTTCAGGGACCGCAGCTTCTTGGTTTGGGCCTCTGCATGGCGGTGACTTTCCGTCGCTGTGTCAAGAAGCTGATCGGCTACTCAGAGTTAGTAAATGGTCTTGATTCAAGGCTAGCGTGTGTAGGGGTAGGCGGTTTTATGGCTGGCTCCGGAGGTAGCCAAGCCGAAGTTAGAGACACCCCGTCGCTCATAGCACAAGCGAGTCTAGATAGGATCGTCGTGACGACATCCGGAGTGAGGAAAGCCATAAGAGGGATCTGATTACTCACTATGGTGCAAACGCTCATTTTGTGCTACAGGTAGTTAGTCTTTGATACATTCAATCTGGATATGGTGACTTTACTAACCGCCAAGTCTTGCGTACGTCGCCAGTCCGGTGTCGAGGGCTTGGTTCATATAGCGTAAAGAGTTTTGGTTGGTGGCCAAACTAGCCTGGGTGGTACTATGAATTTGATCCTTCAAGTTACGATATTCCTCTGCTTCACGCTCTTCCTGTTTTTTGTGTTAGCGCTGTCTTCTTGATGTTGTATTCAATAGGTGAGAAAGGGGGGATGTGTTACCTCCGTCAACTGTCGCTGCGATCCATAGCCATCATATTTGCTGCCGTTTGCGGCATTACCCGGGCCATGGCTATCGCCGGCGGTGCCACTACCATTGTTATTTGCTGCCGTCGTTGATTGTTGCTGGTACCGGTCTCGAGCACCAGAGAAAAGCGCATCTCGGTTAGCGTCCTAGTACGTGTTAGAATTTTGGCTCTCCTTTTGATCTGTAATGGAATGCTGGCTTTCTTACAGTGCTAGCACTGTCAGTTCGACCAAGGCCGCCATATCCACCTTGTCGAGCAGTGTTTGAATAGCTGGATCCTGCATACTTGCTATTGCTAGCATATCCCCCAGATGCACCGTACCGGTTATTGCCGTAGCCAGTGGGCTCGGCTTGGTCTGAGTATGGTGGAGGGGCCGTTGCTGAGGAGGCTGAGCTATCATTACGACTCAGACCAGGCCCGTCGCCGAGGCCTTGCCGGGCTTGTTGGTACCGCGTCATACCTACGAAGAGAATGTGAAGTTAGTAGCTGCAATGGCTGGGGATGGCAACCTCAGAAGCAGAAACTAACCAGCGAATTTGGTATTATCTTCTGCATATTGATCGGGAGCAGTCTGGGCGTAGGGGTTCTCGGATTGTGACCCTTTGGGGGAAGAACCCCTAGAGCCGAAGAGCGCATTGCGATTAGGATCGTCGTCCTGGTCGCCTGATTTCTTTCCCAAGAACTTCCTCATTGTTTATAACGTGTGTCGAATCGATGGATGGATCAAGCGGTCGTGAACGCGAGTTTGTGATACGGGGGCGAGTAGTGTAGAGTTGGTGAAGTTGGTAATTGATGATTTCGTTGACTGTCGGAAGTTGGTTACAAGGAGTAATTGAGGCGTCTTGGGTTGGTGGAGACAGGCAACCTTAGTGCCTCGATGTTGGGGCCAGGGGCGACTTCAAGGTTCGGGTGAAGTGGGGGAGAGGGGTCGATTCGTCAGTTCTCCAGCCGCAGCATCTGGACAGCGGGGCACACAGCCAAAAACTCACTGGACCCTGCGTTTTAGGTAGCCTATCAGGCACTGTGGAACTCTAGGCGGTGTCGCCTGTCCACTATCAGCTGCACTGCCAGCTTTTAAAACGGCGCCTAGATACTACCTAGGTAGGTACCAGGCACTCGCTATTGTATTGTACAGTACCTAGACAAGTCGCTAGGCTAGGGATCTATTTGTATCATATGTATGACGGAGAGATAATTATGTAACTATAGACTTTTTCGAGATAAACCTTCCGCCCGAGCTTCTTAAGGGCGATTTGTGTCATCGGGGGTACCTAGGTACGGGAAGGAAGTATGCCGGAGAGCTATAAAATGACTCGAATAGGCTAGAACGAACAACATTTTAGTATCAACGAGGTAATCGCAAAGTAGGCCACGTCGCAGCTGAGCGGCATGAGAGGATGACCAATTATCAGCCCATGACGTCCTGACAAGGACCCATGATTGGCTGACATGCCAACACCGCCTTGACATACTCTCGATGCTCATTATTTTGTATGACTCTTCCTATCTAGACGCCTACACCCTGTGTCCATACCTATTCCACATCACCTCACCATCCATATCATCAATTTCACAGTAGCGTTGTCTTTACACTATGGCTTCGCTAGCACTCTAGCAAGAGTATACTTTATCGATTCATCTGCTCCTCACTAAACGCCTCGACATCTATCTAATAAAGTGCCGAAAATGATATTACGAATACACCTCTTGAATTCTCAACGGATGGCTTGTGGATATACAATAACGATAAAAGCAACAGCAATGCGTATAAAAGAAAGAGCATAAGAAACCCCTCCGATCTGTACTAAGTCCAACTCTCGTGTCAACTTCTGGGGATTACCGTCCGGTAAAGCGGCCAAATCAACAGCTTACAACCAGCTTGTCTAGCCTAGTCCTTCACACACCGCCCGTGGAACAGACTCTAGTGTACCATGGCTTCAATATTTTCTTTCCCTCATGAGCCGCCGCGCGTCAATTCTCCGTGGAGATCGGGCCAGGATGCAGGGAAGCGGACCAACAGCGAGCGATCTGCATCAACTGGTGCAATCGCCGACTCGGAGCATACCTCTGACTCTGAGGTTGAAAGGCTCGAGGCTGAACCACAGGACGGGCCGATAGAGTATAAACTTCATCTTCTATTGCGCCCCCGAAGAACTTATACGGCCATGAGCACTGCCCTCTCCCCCATAGGATCCCAGACAAATAGGAAGCTGAAAGAGACCCGGGCAGTGAAACAATCTGTCCTACTCGCGTCTGCCAACCACAGCAGACAAAATCGTCTACACCACCTGACCACACAATTGCTTTGGCGACTGAAGCAGTCTTCGCCAGAGCACGCGACTGCCAGGGGCGACCTTGTTGTACCCAAGCTGCCGGAAGACAACGCTGAGCTCGCCGTCCTGCAAGAGCCCGCGCAACTGCTCCCAGGCTTGGAGGAGTCCAACGGGGCTCTGTACGAGATAGGGGTTGCTGATGATGGCACGTTCGTGGGTCTCACCAAGGACGAGATGGATGAAAGCATGATGACGTTAAAGGTGATGGCCGCTAGCTTGGGTTGTAGAGTGGAAGTTCAGCGAATGAAGGCTGTTGGTACTTGCGACTGGCTTGAGAAATCCGAAGAACCACACTCTCGACTTCATCATGAAGATCTGTGGGTTGCGGAAGCGCTGATTGTCCCAATTTTGGATAGGCAGAGTGGCACTACAGCGGACGAGGACAACGGTGCGCCTCGCAGGGGTGCGTCGACCACGGAGCAACTTCGAGTGTCACTGACGGGGCCGACTACTTCGGGAAAGACAACTCTTCTAGGCACACTTGCAAACGGTATTCTAGATGATGGTAGAGGTCTGAGTAGGAGTTACTTATTAAAGCACCGTCATGAAGTTGCCTCCGGACGAACTAGTTCTGTTGCTCAGGAGCTTATTGGTTATGAAGGCCAGAGTATCTTGAACTACACTTGCATGGATGTCAAAGCTTGGCCAGACATTCACGATCGCGCTCAGGATGGTCGGCTAGTCTTTCTGTTGGACTCTGCCGGGCACCCTCGATACCAACGAACCACCCTTCGAGCTTTGGTTGGGTGGGCGCCGCATTGGACTCTGCTTTGTATTGCAGCAAGCGAAGAGAACTCTATTTCGACTGGGACTCATTCCTTGACAGGCGCAGATGGGGCTCTAGGCATTGGCATTTCAGAAATGGATCTCGCCATGGCGCATCTTGACCTGTGTCTGAAGCTTGAAATCCCCCTTGCCATTTTGATAACTAAAATTGAGAAAGCACAACTTCCTATTCTCAAGAAAAAACTAAATAGCATCCTTACGAAAGTAAAAGCGACAGGCCGGACACCGAAATTGCTGACGGGTTCTGGACCTCGAGCAGCGGACTTTTCCGAGGTGCCAGACCAAGATCAAGCGAAAGTTCAAACTGAAGTTATTGATGCCATCGCCAAAGACGGTAACCCGCTTGCCGTCGTTCCAATTGTCCTTACGAGCGCCATTACAGGGGCCGGCATCGGGTTAACACATGCGCTATTGGGGAGCTTACCGGTGCCACCTGTGCCGACTGCCCAGGACTTCGTTCCACTGGCACTCAATCCTGAGCAGCCTGCGGCTCTGTTCCACATTGATGAGGTGTTCGAATTAGCTCGTAGCCGCGCACAGAGCACGCTAGACCAGACAACTAATGAGAGCGCTCCCGTTGTCACTGGATATTTACGTTTCGGGAGACTTTCAATCGGTGACAAGGTGGTCCTAGGCCCTTTCCCGGCGGACGATGATGACGCAGGAGCACTCATACCAAACGATCATCCCTCTCCAGGATATGGCGTATCTCTACCCCATCCATTATCTGCCGAATATGCACGCCTTAGCGCACGCAATGCATTATCGGCTTCTAGGATTGAGGGTGAATGGCGAAATGCGACAATCGTCAACATCCGCGAGCTTCGATTGCCAGTTCAAGCTATCGAGGCCGGCCAGGCCGGCTCTATCCAAGTGGTGTTCGATGAGGCTCACGAAGACCCATCCGATAGCGCAGAGGCAGTGGCGAAGCACAGCACCTCGACGCCTAGGATTCGCAAAGGGCAGGTCCTAGCGATGCCTACTCGTCACATGATCGACACGAGGTTGACACTTCAAGCGTCGACTGGGTTCAAGGCATCCTTCAAGACATCGGATATACAGTCGCTTACAGTCGGCAGTCTAGTCAATGCGTATGTCGGCATGGTGCGAGCAGCAGTTCGAGTGTTACGGGTTACACAGCAAAAATCACAATTTGACCCGCGAAAAACATTGAGCGAAGACAATGATGACATTTTCGATATGAGCGATCACATTGAGCTTGAGCGCACGAAGTCCGAAGCGGATCTAGGCTTATACAATTCTGAATATCACGTCTCACTGGAACTTTTGTCGAATAGAGAATGGATTGAGCTCGGCTCTCGCGTCGTCCTACTTGAGGGGGGTATCAAAGATAAGTCCGGGGGTCTTGGTGGCCTAGTAGGTAAAGTCATCGAGGTTGTCGAATAAGTAATTCTATAGGTTGAGGGCCTACATGGATATACCTTTCAAATCAAGGGGTGTGTTGGTTTTAGGGTATCATGATTAGCGAAGCTGTACAGCGTTCTGTTTACAACGCATATTGTTGATGTAGTAAAATAAACCAAATCATATGTTTTTACCATGCCCCAAACGCCAGGTACAGAAGTCGTGAGACGTTAAACGTCCTGCCCGCCTACTATTATGCTCGAACCAAACCGTAGAACAACGTCCAAGTCAATATGTAACCCGCTAGCCCGCCAATCAGACCCCCGCTCCAGAACTCGTATGATGATCTGAAGTACCGGCTCGTATCAAACATGGAGTGACCGGCTTTCAGCGACGTAGGCGCGACCCTGATAGTGTAGAAGAGCGCCGTGGTGAGGACGGTGAGGACGAAGTAGAAAAGAAAGCCGCTGTACGATTCGAGACCGAGGATTCCTGCCGCGGCACCGAATATAGAGGCTGTGAGGTTCTGGAGGTTCGATAGCGCCTGTGGAAAGAAAGCACGGGAATGTTAGCTTTGGGATCCCGTGGTAATGGACAAAGACGGCCGTGCAGGATATAGGCGACGACACAGCACACAGCTCGGCTCTCTCTCCTCGTGTTCGTCCAACACGAGGACAGTCTCCCGCTTGAGTGACAGCTGGGATGGCTGCTTCTTTGTTGGCTTGTCCATGCCTCTTTATCATTTGCCGTTCGCTGCGCGCCCGTGATCCGCAGCGGCCTGGACAGGCTAAGACGGGAAAACAGGGACCGAGGGATTCACCTTTGTGTTGTGCATGACCGACTCCGGCACAATGGGGGCGATCTGGAACTCCTTTTCGGTCGGCATGGCTGCGCGCGGACGGTTTGGTCAATGCGATGAACGGGGAAGGGTTTCGGGTGGTTCGTTCTTTGTTTGTGGGGCGCGGAGGTTGCAGGAATGCTCTTGACGTTCTGCCAGAATTGCGATGAAGCTCGACTTCTGGACGTGCGTCGTCGTCGTGTGGCTCGGCTCGATTGAGGTTCTAGCGGGCCTTGTCTTCTGAAAGGAGGTACGTACTTTGGGTACCTGGTGTAGAATACAGGGCACTTGGCCAATCAGTCACCCATGCTTTACGCGTAGTGGAGCATGTCTAGCTACCCCACAGAGAGCCTGGACCCAGACGAGCTAGGATGTATTGTAATCGCTATATTAAAATGATGCTGATACTACGTATTCCATTATTTGTTTACTTTTATACAACAAGCCATATAGAAATTGCCCCCAAAAAAGTCATGTGAAGACTAAGTAGATAGCTTTGTTGACGAGTACGTTAAGTACGAAGATCCTGATTCTTCGAGCACTTGCCAGGGGTTTTTGTTTAACCAAAGCGTAAGGCATGAATGAATAGGGGCCGTCTCTTCCTCGGGAGAGAATATCCCTATGCGCCAGCACAGCAGCCCGTACGGGCGATCAAGAATCACATCACACTCGGCCAGCGTGTCCAACGTATAACGTCAGTGCAACGTGGGATGTAAGTAGTATAGAAGTACCTAATCGCAGTACGCTAAGGGCGATTAGCACATGGGGTCGACTACCCTAGACTTCCGCATTTCGCTGATGAGCTAGCGACAGCACTACGCTAGAGTAGGGATGAACCTCGTGGCGTCGGTCATTGCATCAATGCGTCTCCTGACGACATCCTTGTTGCCAATTTCGAACCGCGAATGAACAAAAAGCACCTGCACGCAGCGCCATAACCGCCTTCCTGCCTTCGACCTCCGACCCGGCTCGCTGGTCCGAATCCACCTCCCTAAGCATCGTGGTCTCCTATCGTCGCCTCCTATCGTGATCTGTCACCTCTTCGTCGCGGCAGCATTCGTACCCTACGCCTCCCCCCCCGATCTCCTCTCCCCCTACGCCACGTTTCCGTTGTGCCCGATCCCGACCACCCTTCTTTGTCTGTTCCGGTGTCCGACCACTGCCAAATTCGACGCTCGCCCTGAACGCCGCATCAAGCCAAGCGAGCCGCTGCACCCTCGCGCAGATGGGCGCGATCCGTTGTGCAACACGGTGATTATATGGAGACTCACGTCGATGAGGGTTCGCCTTTGAGCAACTACCTCGAGGGTATGTTCCCACCCGCCCATAGTTGTTCCGTTTCTAGTCGACTTCCCAGCGCCCCTGGCCGTGTTCGTGAAGATGGAGGCGGGCCCATTACACAAGGTGCTGACCAGTGCTGAAATAGCTGCGGGAGAGCGGGAGGACGAGTGGGATTGGCAAGAATCGGGAAATAGGGCACGCGACATCTCGCCGCCGCTGACACCCCCACGAGACTTTGCGCCCCGGGGCCTTGCCAAAGTACGAAGGAAGTTCAGAGACAGGCTAGCCGAGCCAATGCAACTCGAGCTTCCTACACTACCTTCCAACATCGACCTCAACGGAATCCAGAGTCGAGCCTCCCCTGTCTTGAATGCGCTCCGGTTCCTGTTGGAGACGGTTACATCCTCGATCGACCATGCCCGTTCTATCGGCTTCCTCGAGCGCCTCCGCCTCGCCATCATACAATCTCAACTTCTGGACAATCCTCTCACATTAGGTTTTCAGCCGTCGGCAGAGCCTGTAGTGTCACAGCCACCTGCTGAGTTGAGTTTCCATGGCCTCACAACAACGGGCGCCGCCGCCGCCGCTATCTTTGGTTTTTCTTTAGCCTCGCTCGTTCGCTGGAACTCGCAAGGCGGGTTTCTACCAACGTGGAAGCGACTTCTGGTCTCGGTTGGCTTGACAGTTGTTTTGTTTCATTTAGTCAGGGCCTATGTGCGTAGGGAGATTCTGAGAAACATTCAGCGACAAGGCCTGGTTGAGTCCGCGTCTTTCTTCGCCCTGTCCCGCGATTTCGACTGTGCCAATAGCGCAGCACTGAACTTTATTATGGAAGTGGAACTGGTGGCCCGTGGATACCGACTGTAAGGATATCCCTCGCTCCTTCGAGAACATGCGCTGATGAATTAAAACAGGAGCACACCCATCCCGCCTATTAGCCGACTAGAGAAAAATGGCCAAAATGTCAAGTGCCTTCAGCTCAGGCACGCTGTTAGAACCAGTCTCGCAGAGGTGATATCGACGTACTACCAGACCGCCTTCACGATCTGGGGGTTCGCAGAGCAGACTGAGTTGCTCCAACTACAGTCACAATATCAGTTCACAGCTGCCGATGTAGTAGAGCGATTTCAACTCTTTTCTAATGGCAACGCTCAGGACGGCGAGAAACTACAGTCGCTAAAGGATGCTGCGTATCTTTTTCATGATATCCGGAAGGTTTTCCTTAGTGGCTTGCTTGCAATACACACTTCGGGCAAGGATACCGACCGTCTTCGCTTTACGACGGTATTGGAGGCCTTTAAGGAATTGAATGCTGTAACGAAGAAAGCTTGCGCTAGAGTAAAAGAAGCTTTGGCCGAGAATGACTGTAAGTGATGAAATTACGGTGTCACTGCTGCACGGCTAACCAATCTCAGATCAAATCAGCCAGCTACCTAAGGTGCCGAAATCACCATTGTCGCCCAATCATGATAGATGGCAGCATCAAGTCCGACGGCTCGGCTCTATGACTATGAACATCCGTAGTGTACAGGCCAAGCTGCATCTCTTGCAGGAGGAATCTAACAAGGCACTCAACGAAGCCAACGACATCACCGAAATGGGCCCCTTGTTTATGGCCCAGTACGACTCGATAGGACAGGACTTGCGTGACCTCATGGAGGCTTGGCAGTCTGGCAAGAAAGCATTGAAATCCGGTATCAACAGAAATGAAAAGCGAATCTCGTCTATTGGGTCCGTCATGGCGTCCCCAACAAGTACTATGAGTGGCCGAACGATTGCCGGAGACGAAAGCAGCACGGACGAACATGAGCCAGGTGTTGAAGATGCCTTGAGGAAGCTTACGGGAGACGCCCCACCAACAAATGCGGATGCGCCGACTGAGCCCGAAGTCTTTGAAGCGATCTCTGTGCCGCGGCCGAGGAGCATGCTGACTAGGGAAGAAAGAATTATTCGCATGAAAGAAGAACGCAAAGCTAAGGAGAGTGCTAGGGCCAAGGCCGATGCATATAGGGGCATGGTGCGAGAACTCGAAGGTGTTCTCGGCAAGAAAGGATCTAGAGGTCGGGTATCCTTATAGGACCTGTATGCCGATGCCCGGCCCCTGGCCATAACATATATGATGAATACGTAACGACTCGATCATGTTGGGCGCAATTGGGTATAGAATGGTTCATTCGTATGGAGGCAACGACCCTCCTCGCCGTGGCGTAACGGGCTTTTTTTTTCCTCGGGAGTCTAGGGACTGTCCAGAGATCGCATAGAATCGGCTGGACTGCACAATCGTTCAAAGAATAATGTCTCTTATGTATTATATATGTAGGCTGTATATAACCATAAATAAAAACCCACCGTAGATACTTACTTATATTTAGAGCACAAATACGGGCCTATCTACAACTTGTCCTGGAAACTATAGAATTAAGAGCGACTCTAATGTCAACCTCACATAGGACGTTAAGTTAGCTTGTGATCCAAGAGTTAGACTAAATCAGCCAAGTGACCTAAGCCGTACCCTTATCAGCTGTGCGCAGGTGCTGGGCAAAGCCTCGCGCGACTTTCGCGAATCTCATTAAAACCCTTGCACAAACGCGTCGACCCACGCGCAGCGCCCAGAGCTAGCTACCTGATTTATCTCCTCGCATCCCACACTCACACTCACACTCGACCGCTTGCGCAACTACGATCCGATTACTTCCACAACCCATTCCACCCGGACCTCAACATACGAACAACGTAAACCATATCACCCGCCACTGCATCATTCATACATTTTTGGTTTCTTCATACCCATTCCTTCAAGAGCCAATCTTTCCCGTCCTTCCTTTCCGTTAGCCAACCACCCACAAACCACAAACCACCGTCAAGATGTTGGAAGCCAGACTCAGCCAGTCTATGGTCCTGAAGAAGGTAGCTTCGCTCGTCCCGCGTGATGAATTACTATGCGCTTAAATGAAACTAACCCGTGCAGGTGGTGGATGCTATCAAGGATCTAGTGCAGGACTGCAACTTCGACTGCAATGACTCGGGCATTGCCTTGCAAGCGATGGACAACTCCCACGTCGCCCTCGTGTCCATGTTGCTAAAGGCCGAGTCGTTCGAGCCCTACCGATGCGACCGAAACATTGCCTTAGGCGTGAACCTCGTGTCGCTTACCAAGGTCCTACGTGCCCTCCAAAACGATGATCTCGTGACCCTTAAGGCCGAGGACGCGCCCGACTCATTAAACATTACCTTCGAGAGCAGCACAGCCGACCGTATTAGCGAATATGACCTCAAGCTTATGGATATCGACCAGGAACACCTGGGTATCCCCGAGACTGAGTACGCCGCTACGGTGACCATGCCTTCGGCTGAGTTTAAGCGTATTTGCACAGACTTGCAGGCCATGTCAGAGTCTGGTAAGCAAGCTATGATGGTTCCTGAATGCATCCAACCAACAGCTCTAACAAATAGACAGTCACAATTGAGGCCACCAAGGACGGTATTAAATTCTCTTGCGCGGGTGACATTGGTAACGGCGCTGTTACTCTGCGAAACTACCAAAACGTCGACAAGGAGCACTTGAACGTAGACATCGAGCTCACGGAATCCGTTTCGCTGACGTTCTCCCTTAAGTATCTCGTCAACTTTTGCAAGGCCCAGCCCCTCTCGGACCGAGTCAAGATCTGCCTCTCTAACGAAGTGCCCCTCTTGGTGGAATATCTGGTAACGGGCACCAGTTATTTGCGTTTCTATCTGGCACCCAAGGTTCGTCTCATGTTGTTTTCCCGGGTATTATGATGATATACTAACTGAAGACCGCAGATCGGAGATGAGGAGTAAACATTGTTAATAGCAATACGTAATGACGAACCTGACGAAGATACCATACAATTAGGAGGAGACGCGAACCAAAAAAGGGTAAGACATGCGAGGACAGGATACTATGGCACAAGTAGGAAACTTGGTAACGTAGTAGTGCTTGGCAACAGAAGGTTTTGGCGGCGCAACAGAGGAGCCCAATTATACATAATTTCTGCAGCTGAAGACTGTGGCGTTCGTGTATTGGCCAAATAAATAATAGCTAGGTATCATGCAACGCAGATGCATTAGCACCGAGTTGTGTTTACATTGTCTAATCGGATGCCCCTTTGAGACTGCCCAGGTACGTACTGTTGTGCTCACCCAGCTGCCGTTATATGCACCGTGAGTCGTCAAAAGGGTTTAGTGCGGGGCAGGCGACCTCAAAGCGCGGGGCATTTCCTAAACTTGTTATCGTGATTACAACGCCGTCAGCGCCGATGCAGGCCCATCTCTTTATTGGAGTGAATGACTTTGTCATTCGTAATCCTAATAAAGCGCCCTTCCCGTGCTCGGATGGTTGCGGGAAATCCAGGGTAGTCCTGTCTTATGATGATTTCAAACTGTCGTTGAAGCACTCTTCTCTAGATCTCCCTCCAGGCCTCCAATCCTTCGTCTATATCTTTGTATCTATGGTACTCTTATTGTAGAGTGCAATAACAAGCCCACCAAAGCCTCTCCCGATGAGTCCGGAACCGCCAGTGCCAGAGACGACTGTCCTGGCCGTTGCTAGTCATGTAGGAAAACTATCATCCAGTGCCTGTATCGACCCGTGACTAACTCTCCTATAAAGGTCGTCTCCGGGTGAGTCTCATGCCGCCAGCTCCCGTTCCGTCGCGCTCTGCCACGCTGACTAGCCTCTTTGTCCCGGACAGGCACGTAGGGAACAAAATCGCAGTGTTCGTTCTGGAATCGCTAGGCTGCGATGTCGCCGCGCTCAACACAGTACAGTTCAGTACGCGTTCCCCCTCTGACCGATCGATGTTCAGAGCCGCGCAAGCCTGACGTGACGCATAGGTAACCACACGGGGTACAAGCGAGTCAAGGGCACCAAGCTCGCGGCGCAGGAGATCACGGATCTCTGGGATGGCCTCAAGCAGTCCCACCTCGACAGCTTCGACATGATGCTGTCGGGCTACGTGCCCGGCGCCGCGGGCGTCGAGGCCGTCGGCCGCATCGCGAAGGAGCTCAAGGCGAACGCCGCGTCAAACCCCGGCAGCTTCTTCTGGACGCTCGACCCTGTCATGGGCGACAATGGACGGCTATACGTCGCCGAGGACGTCGTGCCTGCGTATCGAGACCTCATCCACCACGCGGATCTAATCCTGCCCAACCAATTCGAAGCCGAGTACGTCTTTTCTTTCTTCCACCCCCGTTCCGCTGCCTTGGTCAGTCGTGAATGTCTAAGACAACGGGCTAATCTGGCATATGTACGCTGTCCACAGGCTCCTCTCCGGCGTCAAGATCACAGACTCGGCCTCCCTCGAGCGCGCCATCGAAGTCCTGCACGACACCTACAACCTGCCACACATCGTGATAACATCCGTATCGCTCCCCATCCGCAGCGCCTCGCAAACTCCCTCCTCCACCCGCCCGACATCCCCGTCGCCCACACAATCGCAGTCGCAGGCGCCGTCCACACCGACCATGTCCGTCGTGGGGTCAACGCGGACCTCGGCGCGCAAGCCACGGCTCTTCACGATCCAGTTCCCCGTGTTCAACGCGTACTTCAGCGGCACGGGCGACATGTTCGCAGCACTAATGGTCGTGCGCATGCGCGAGGCCGTCGCCTTCCCGCCCCCCTCCACCTCCCCCGCCGACGCCGCCGCCACACAGCGCGCCGCCTCGTGGCTGAGCCCCGACACCGTCGCGCCCACCGATCTCCCCCTCGCCCGCGCCGCCGAGAAGGTCCTGGCCAGCATGCACGAGGTGCTCGCGCGCACGTGCGAGACCATGCCCGCCGACCTCGCGGCCGCCGTGTCGCGGCTCGCGGCCCGGCGCGACGTGTCTCGCGATGCGGTGCTCGCTGACCCGGACACTATGCACCTCCTGCGCTCCCGCGCCGCCGAGCTCAAGCTCGTGCGCAACTTGGGCTGTCTGAGGGAGCCGGCGATAGAATACCGCGCTGAGCGGATCGAGGGATAGCCGGGCAGGGAGGGAGCAGCGATTGCGTTCGAGAGCCTCCCTACGGCTGTATATATCTTCTACTCGCCCGTGTATCCCCAGATATCTAGAATGGGCGCCAACAGGACGAAGTCGGGACAAACAAAGCACCACAAGCCTTAGCTTGCGGTTTGTGGCATGTCGCATAGCGTGGACAAGGCGTAGCCTGATAGAGATGTTTGTTTATGCATTGTGCGACCTGAAGGAACCTCTAATGCTACTCGAAATGAATAGAACATATAGAGAACGGAAGAAATGATGAAAGATCTAGCTTTGCACATAGATATATCTTGAATATGGAGAAGTAGTAGTCTTGTCTTGGGAGTTCAATTCACGCTTTGTGTGATCTATTCTATGCTCTACCGGAGTGCCTTACTCTATCGTAAAGCCACATGTCAAATGGTTACTCTCTAATTCGGCCGTCTGAGGGTTAGCTCCAATATGCCAATATCACCATTGCTGATGCACAACGATGCCCCTTTCTACCGTGCGTGTTTTCTAGGTATGATATGATACGGAACAGTGCCACAAGGCATCTTGGTCCGGGTGTCTCGCCATATCCACAAGGGTTTCTCCAGACTAACGGTCGCAGTATTTGGTGACAACGACGGACTAGGCTCCTTCTATTGGTAGTCACATGATAAGATGCGCGTAAGAATTCGAGTCTTGGGGTACGTTTCCACGACAAAGTACTTCTTCACCAGTGCTCTGCGCCCGTTCGCCGCAGACGAGGCGTACCCATGTTAGTAATAGTCCTCGGTCGTTTCAATGGTTTTCCCGACGGCAACAACAACGATGACGGCTGCGCCGAGGCGTAAATGTCGTAGTTTGGGGGTACCGCACTCGAACCAATGGTCGCCATGACGGCAACGGCGACGACCATGACCATGACCATGACCATGACCATGACGAATACGACGACCACGACGACGAATACGACGACGAAGGCGACAACCATGGCAACGACGATGACGACGACGGCGGCGGTCGCCGCGACGATTCCGAGATCTCCTAGTTGGTCCCCGTGCTGCCGAAGCCGCCGGCGCCGCGCACGCTAGCCTCCAGCTCCGCCACCTCGACCACCTCGGGCGTGTAGATGCGCTCGATCACCAGCTGGGCGATCCGGTCGCCCTCGGCAATCGCGTAGTCGACGTCCCCGAGGTTGAACAGCAGCACCTTGACCTGGCCCCGGTAGTCTGCGTCGATGACGCCCGCGCCCGTCTGGATCGAGTGCTTGGAGGCGAGGCCGGAGCGAGGGGCCACGCGACCGTCTGTGTGGGGTTGCAGGCTCGTTAGCTTGGCTTATAGAGGGGATTCTCTCGGGGGTTTGGTTTCTGGTTTGCACGGCTTGTTGAAAAAAAAGGGGGGGAAGGAGGGACGTACAGGTTCCTGCCGGCACGGCGATGGCGATGTCCGTGTCGACGAGCACCTTGCCGCGCGCGGGCACCGTCGTCGCCTGCGACGAGTACAGGTCGTAGCCGGCGGCGAAGGCGCTGCCGCGCGTGGGCAGACGGGCCTTGTCGGACAGCTTTTTGATCAGTAGGGGCGGGGACTGGGCCGAGTCGGTGACGGGAACGCTGGCGCTGCTGTTGTCCGCCATTGTGTCTGCAAGGGAGTCGAGGTTGGTGGTGCTGGTCTTGACTCTTTTCGGAGGCGGCGAGTTTGGAGGTGATGTGACAGAATGAGTGCTCATGTTACGAATGCCGGCTCCAGTGATATGTTTCTGGAGGATGGTGTTTGGGTGTGTCGATGGAGAGTCTTGGAGAGCGGGGAATGGGCGGGCGTAGGGACTGGTATATGTAAGTAGTCGGTCTGAGAGACGATCTCTACACGTCGCGTCTGAGACGCGTTAATGAGGGTAGAGCAAGTGCGTGCGTGGGCCACAAAAGGGAATTGGCAAATTGACTCTCACGCCAAGGCGGCCCACGGTGGCCTACAGTACAGAATGGATAGAGTACTGTATTGCCAGCTGACTCAGGTTTTCCCAGCTGGCCGCACATCGATAGTCTCCACACGCCCTTTCGCTCAATGATGAGCAAGTGATACAGAGAACTGGAAGTGTGTCGACTAAGGGTCGACGACATGATGGGTATGAGGGAGATGCCAAGTTTAGAACTAGTCAAAGCTGCCTACCTAATCTGAGAGATAGGTACCTATTGAAACTTTAGTCGTCTAATTCTCTGCCAAAATCGAGCAGTCGTAGCCTGGTAGAATCTTTAGGATGGAATTGTGCAACTTTTGCACGCACAAGAAATCTAGCCGCAGCAGACTCTCTGGGGAGATGGACATATGCTGCCGAGCTGTCGCCCTCCGACTGCGAGAGACTGTTGAGCAGCTGTTCTGTTAGATCACACATCTCCTGGCCTGCGGCGGTGATCTCATCCCGGTCACGGTCCCCGCCACGGCCATGCCCTTGTTCTCCATCGCGAGGGCCCCATATCTCGTCAATGCGTCTCTGTCGTTTGTCATTTTCCGGGTTTGCCTTTGCCGTTTTCACGCGCCCTAGGGAGTTGAAACCCACCGCCAAATCCTGCTCGTCAATATCCATCATATCACCGACGACCGGGCCACCGAGCTCCTCCGCGGCAAGCATCTTGGCTAGGCGGTTGTCAATGAATTTCCTGAGTGACCTGAGCAGCTTAGACGTCTCTACGTTGTATCGTTCCCTCTGTTTTTTCAACTCCTCGATCCTTTCGCGCGCAATGTCCTCGGGACCCATCTCCATTCGAGTCTCTAAGCCATCCTCTAGCGATTGGACGCGACCTCGAAGGCTATGAGCGAGAGCTTGCTGATCACTGAAGTTTGCCTTTGCAAGCTCTAGCTTCTTTTTGGTGTCATCAACCATCTCACCTTGGGTTGACAAATACGCCTTCATCTCTTCTACGGTTTGATGAGTTCTGCGGAGTGCAATCAGGGCGGGCAGAACAGAGTCTGGGAATGGCAGGTATGGCGTCGTAGACGTTAGCTCATCATATGCTGCCTTCATGATATCCAAAGAGGCCGTTGCAGGGTAACTTTGGCTCTCGTGTTTCCTAGGAGGAGTAGCACGTAACTGTGTTCCGGTCAGCTTTCAACGCAATGCAACCCACGAACAAGATAGTTCATACTTTATTTAATGTGTTCTCATGCTCTCTGACAATGCTCTGAAGTTCCTGCAGGGTCTGTTCCAGGTTCCCGGTATGAAACGCGTCGTGTTTGTCGATCTGACGCGTCTCTTGTGTTGGACTAGACATGATTTTCGTACTGGGTTCTGAGAAGGATGCAAGGGCTCAAACCAATTCAGGTTATATTTTTCGATGTGAATCAAGACGGCGAAGGTGGTAGCATGTATAAATGTTGGAGCACCAATAGTGTACTGTTGGTGGCCAAGGTGGACATAAGCTAAGCGCGGCTCTGCGTGTACGGCAGTAAAGCGACTGGTTCACAGCATTCAAGTGCTACGTATCATACCATAATAATGGATATCTCGAGTTGCCACCACAGTCCACAATTTGATTTTAACACCAACCTCGAACTCAGATACTTCATCTTCGATTTCATTAACAACGTTCATATCGAAGCTCACAAGCAACGACTTGTATTGCAGCGAATACCTCGACCGCGGCACCGTACCAATAGTCCACGACTAGCACAGTATATAATGGACGGCTAGACATGGATATTGAGGCAATACAGTATTAGGTATGAAACATGCTGTAAGTACAATAAATCCCCGAAACAATACGTACTCGAACCGCCTACACAATGTATGCTTACTGTGCCGAATTATGTTACCTAGCACTTATAACTCTTGGTATACTGCGCTCGGACAACCTCCGTTCGCACAACCTCTGGCAATGCGATGTCTATTGGATAAGAATCATAAGACTCAATGCAGCATTTATTGTCTGACCGTGCGCACTGTCTATACTAAAATACCTGATTGCACTACATAGTAGACTGGTTCCTGTCAATCTTGCTTGCATCAGTGCTCACGAGACGTCGAACAGCGTGACTCTCCGGTTCTCTGTTCCAGTTATTACGTTATAGTGGATTAGGGCTATTTCCTTCCGCCCAGATTGTCCGTGTTTCCTTGGACTTCTCTGACGTACACTAGATAGTGAAGTGATATGAGATCTCCAACTTGTAGGTTTCTGTCTGCATGCCTTAGCGTAGGTACAGTACTCCGTACGCGTGGCTCCTTGCGCTTTGCGTTAGTGTCGCTACAGTATTGTACAGTGCATTAAGAACTGTAAAGCACAGGCCCAACAAAGAGGAATCTCCAGCTATCGTCGTTAGTCATTAGTGTACACTACAGTAGTGTAGATAGGTACCTAGTGGGCACCTGAGAAGCTTGCAAAGTGCCATTTCTAGGCTAGCTCTTCTCGACAGTTCTCCGGTCGGTCAACTTTCCAACCTCATCCTCCGCAATCCCCCCAATCCCCAATCCCCAGAGTAACAACGCCAGCCCACGTTACTCGTCATCTCGACGTCCACCACCGCGGATAATCTTATCGCAGCTGCTATCACTGCGGCCACTCGGGAACTTCGGGGCATTTTCCTAGCCGGTGCTGGGAAGGACTGCGAAGGACTGCGAAGGACTGCGCGTAGGAAAAAAGAAAGGGACAATCGGCAGCTTGCAGTTGCTTGCCGCTGTTCTGTTCTGTTCTGTTCAGCCTGACTGACTGACTGACCGACTGACTGACCGACTGGACTGACTGCTGACGGGACGGAGCAAAGGTTTGAGGACAACTTCACCCTCGTCAAAGGCTCTCCTATCTGCTCGCTATCCTGCGCACCTCAATCACACCTACTACTCATTCACCACGCTCACGCACACCTCCGCATCACTCATTCTCCAGCCACAACCACAAGCACAGACTACAATACAAACCACACCACGTCCCCCAAGACGCACCTCGTGGGTTCATCACCGTTCTGGGTATTCATCCATCCATCCATCCATCCATCTGACCTGCCTGGTTGACTCCCTCCATCAACATCAACTCCATCAACTCCACCCACTCTTGTGTTCTTCGCGTCGCGCGTCTGCCTGCTCTGTCTACTCTGCATCCCACTCAGACCACCGCAACGCCTTCAGCCTCTCGCTTCAGCCTTTCCGCCTCTCCGCCTGCCAGGCTTCCAATATCAATCACTCCTCAATCCTCATCGCTCACCTCTGCGAACGGCTGAATCCAGCGAGATTTGCACATCTCCTCATTCCGTCGTCATTGCCCGACCTAACCCGACGGTGTCGACACTTTGTCATTGCATCGACCTTGCCGCTTCCATCTCGACCCGACCCTCAGATCACGTACAAAAGCCTTCACCTGCCTACTGTGCCTCACGCTTGCATTTCGCCCCGAGCCCTTACACCTGCACGTTTTCCTACGAAAAACTTCAAGGTGTAGATAAGCCAGATTCGATAATCAAAATTCAATCACATACTTTCGACAACTAGAGGCACATTTCACATTCAATATTCGTGTGACAAGATCTCCAGCCATTTAGGACACAATGTCTGCGTCTCCGACCCAGCCCACCAACCCGGCCAAGCGTCCGCTTGAGGATGCATCTTCGCCTTCGCGATCCAACGACCAGCCCGAGGCTAAACGACCCGCCCTCGATAAGGTCATCAACGCAGACGACCATGAAGAGGAGCAGCCTAAGGTTCCCGAGAGCAATGGCGATAGTGTGCCAGCCCCGACAGAAGAAGCGAACGACGCATCCAAAACGAGTTTGCTTGATGACAAACCTGGAGCCAAAGATGACCAGGGTGATACTATCGTCGGTGATGCCAATGATTCCAAGGCTGCTACCGCTGCTGCCCCTATTTTGACTGGAACAGCACAAGTACCAACCGCGACTCCTGCCAACGTTGCCGATGAGACCGCCTGGATCCACGTGAGAGCCGTGATCTCAAGCCCAGAGGCCGCCACCATTATTGGCAAGGGCGGTGAGAATGTTTCCAATATCCGAAGATTATCAGGTGCCAAATGCACTGTTAGTGACTACCAGAAGGGTGCTGTAGAGCGGATTCTGACCGTTAGTGGGGTTGTTGATGCTGTTGCTAAGGTTGGTCTACGTTCTCTATTCTTTACTTCCTGTAAGACTGACACCACATAGGCATTCGGCTTGATCATTCGTACTTTGAACAACGAGCCTCTAGATGAGCCTTCGAGTGCCCAGTCGAAGACATATCCGCTGCGTCTCTTGATTCCGCATGTGCTAATCGGATCAATCATTGGCAAAGGTGGAGTACGTATTCGTGAGATTCAAGATGCCTCTGGTGCACGACTCAATGCCTCGGATGCTTGCCTTCCCCTATCCAGTGAACGCTCCCTTGTTGTTATGGGTGTGGCAGATGCTGTGCATATTGCAACTTATTATGTGGGTAGTACGCTCCTCGAACAATTGAACGAACGATTCGGGGGACCGGCTGCCTCAGCTTACGCAACTCGAAGCGGCGGACCGGCTGGCGCGGTGCCTGGAGGCATGCAAGTGATTCCATACAGTCCACAGCCGGCCGGTGGTAACTACGGCCAACGCGAAAATTACGGAAGACGACCAGATCCTCGATCCCAACACTATCCTCCCGCACCATATGCTCAACCGTACAATCCACACGCGCCCGCCCCTCATCCCAACCCCAGCGTTGCCATGCACTATCAACCTCAGGGTGGAGGTTATGGCGCTGCCCCGCACATGCCTCCCCACCAAGCTGGCCATGTTGCCGGTCCCCAGCACCATGGTGGTCCTCCAGCTCAGCCTATGCACGGTGGGATAGCAGGTGCACCGCTGACTCAGCAGATTTTCATCCCTAACGACATGGTTGGCGCCATTATTGGTAAGGGCGGGCAGAAAATTAATGAGATTCGACAAATCAGTGGTAGTGTGATCAAAATCAACGAGCCTCAAGACAATAGTAACGAGCGACTTGTGACTATCACTGGAACCGAGGAGTGCAATAGAATGGCACTTTATATGCTATACTCTCGACTTGGTGAGCTTCAAACCAAAACCCAATAGCGGCCCATTAAAGCCGACTTGATACTACATTTCATACCAGACAGATCAAGGCTAATTCCCGCCTCTAAATCCAGAAAGCGAAAAACACCGCATCTAAATCGCTACAGCCCCTTGATTGCCTTCCGATTCCCTGGTCCAATTTTGTTCCCCACCCGATTCGCAGGACATATCCCCTCGGCGCCTCGCATTTGTCTTTACGAACGGCGATCTACGGCTCTTCGGTGTATCGTCTTGGGAGAGAGGTAATGGTTGGTTGGTGGCGTCAAGGTTTGGTCATTGGTTGTTTTCATCGCGTTTCTCAAGGTCGTTTATCACAAAAAAAGGGTCGGTTCGGCTGGGACAAGAAGTTGCCAGTTATTTGGTACCAAGACAGGTTGATATTCAGAGGGCGCTATCGTAGCCCTTTAATCTCTTTTAGATGACACTTCATCACATTACACTTACGCTTCTCTCTTGCCTTCATAATCTGTCTCGTGCCCCATCTATGTCCCAAGTCTCACATCACTATAGCCAGCCCATATCTCATCGTGACTTCCTCATACTCTTGCCACTTCGAGGACAAATACTTTAACCTAGAGTTTCCAATGCTAACTAGTATACAGACGCGGCTACTACGCTTGGCAGCATTTCTCGACATTGAATTGGTGGTTCTGTCGGTGGATGTCTAGCATTTGCGCCCACAAAGCTCCGCCGGCCAAGTGGTATGGCGGAAGAGCGGCTACTAGATTAGCGGTTGTTTTGACAATACTAGTGTTAACAGGGGGCAAGGGGGTTGTTAAGAGTATTCGTAGGCGCATTCATCGACTTACTGACCTTTATATAGCCATCTTTAATTTCATATTGCTGCAAAGTGTTTCTTCGCCAAGAGAAATCGGTGTGAAAGGCTGATCTTGGAAATAGCCGTAGTTGGGGATGGAAGTAACATGACACCGTTATGTCGATGGTTTAGAGTCACTACTTCACGTTTGGGGCGAATGCTTTTACGCCATTGTAGATTCCCGTTGGCGTTGCTCGGGTACTTTGAGACTTCAAACCGGCTCGGCCAACGGGGTTTGGGATTCTAACTCTGCTGGATACAGTCACTTGGATCACCTCTAAACCTATGTGCGTTTTTAGTCTCAAATCACGGCATAACGGTAAATTTGTGTGTATTTCTTAGAAAGTACTCCGTTGAGTCCTATCTATTTACAAGAAAATCCTCATAACAGGGTCAACCCCTCAAAGCACTCGTATCCGAAACCCGAGTGATCAATAACTCTCGGACTAGAATCTCAAGTTATTAATCCACAACATAACCTCCCCTTGGTGAAGAAGGCCAGACCAAGCGGTATGAACGCTGGAGATTAGGCGACGCAAATATGCAAATAAATAGTGCCCGGCACGCCACTACTGAGGGAACTATAGTGGTGACTTACGACCTCCGGCTCTATTACTAATTTATCGATTATCTTCTTAAAGTGGCACCTAGTTTATTATATTCCGACATGTTCATGTTTCAGACCATTTATAATGGCCTAAACAGCAACTTTCAACTTCAACAGCAGAACCTTTGAACCAACGTACCTCCTACGTCCAATTCTCATAGGCGCCAAATTAGTAGTTGAGTTGTTTTCCCATTCTGTTTCTTAGTACCCTTTTTGTTTGGTCAATCATGGGTAACGCTACCGAGGGGGTGAGAAGAGGCTGCCCAGCCGCCGAGGACTTAATAGGGAAACACCCCAGAACACAAGCCTTAATACAACACAAAAGACAGCAATATGCGGGGCATATCAAATAATGCAGCTGGATGAGGAGTTTACCCCAGTTACCTTAGAGTGCACGATCCGGACGATCCGTACGTGTATTGAATGATTGCGAGATGTCCAGCCACCGTTCCCAAACTATATCAACTTGCACAATCAACCATGTCGCTTGAAATTATATCCAAAGTGATCTCGCAGGGTCATCGCCTGGCCACACACAGCTGGGAGTTTGGTACCTTCTCCGAGTCGTTGCTGGAGTGGTACGACCCGAACTTGTCTGTGTTCGGTGCATCTCCCTTTCCAGATGGCAAGATCCCCGTCGTACAGGTTAGCCAGGTCGAGTCACTTTCGTACGCCCAGGCGCACATCTGGACCAACTCGACGATTCTTATCGACGGCGATGGTACGCAAAACACACCAATCCACTAAGTTGAGTGGCAGGTAGTCAAACCCATGCGTCCAGCTAGACTGACAATCCTTCGTGGTGACCACTAGGCGCTGCGGGCGACCCGGCATCCCTAGCCGTGTCCGCCACCCTCATCGGCCAAACCCAACCCCTCTTCCTCTCAGCCGCCCACCGCCAAATCCAACACCTCCTTACCGCCGTGCCCCGCTGGCCCAACGGCGCCATCAGCCACCGCGAGCACTACGCCGAGCTCTGGGCTGATTCCGTCTACATGGCCCCTCCGGCACTGGCGTATTGGGCCATCCAAGAGGCAAACCAGACCCTGCTGCGCGTCGCCATCGAGCAATGCCTCCTGTATCGCGACGCACTTGCTGTGCCCCCCGAGGACGAGGCAGCAGGGCTCTGGCATCACATCATCGGGCCCCGAAACCAGGACCTGGGGATCTGGAGCACGGGCAACGCGTGGGCTGCCGGCGGCATGGCGCGGGTTCTCGCGACGGCGAAGAAGTCCCCGTGGGCGAGCGCGCTCGCGTCCGATCTGGCTCGTTTGGCAGCTGCCATACGGGACATCCTGGACGCGGCCATTGCGCTCGACGAGGCGGAGCCCGGGGAGCCGCTGCTGCGGAATTACCTCAACGACACGAGCTGGTTCGGCGAGCTGAGCGGCACGACGCTGCTGGCGGCGACCGCGTACCGCATGGCGAGGCTAGAGCCCCGGGCTTTCGAGGGCTACGTGGCGTGGGCGAATGCGAAGAGGGAGGAGGTGCTGGGGAGGATTGACGCGGATGGGTTGCTGAGTCCGGTGGTGAATCCGTTGGATTGGAATGACAGGACGCCCAGGTCGGAGAGCCCTGAGGCACAGAGCTTCGCGGTGCTTATGTTTGCTGCTTACCGGGATCTCTATAAGAACTCCTGAAGCTTGGGATAAAGATAGTATGCCTATATTTTAAGAACTTTTAAAATATTAACTTTACTTCAAATAAGTCGTGTCTTTCACTCTATAGAAACGAAAAAGTTGAAGCAATATAAATATTAAAAAGCAATAAATATAAAAAAAAAATAGTGTTTCAGTATAGTTGGGTAAAACGGGGTACAGGTCCGTTAGCACACATATTATATCCCTACATACTCCGATTACAATAACGTAAGACACGTACAACTCGGCTTTAGCTTGTCACTTCATACATAGTAGGAAATTAGTAGCTAGCTCCTCGCAAGGATTTCAATGCAGACTGAGCGAAGAAGCCGTCAGTCAGTTAGCTATATAAGGGACTGCCTCCTTGAACATCGACGTCTGAGCGAAACCGGAAGCACCTTATCGGGCAGGGCGCGACGCACCTGCTCATCGGGATTCTAGCACGCATCATGAACGACGGTAAAGACAAAACCCAGGTCAATGGTGGCTATACCAAATATTGGACCACCGGTCGTGATGCCACACATGCTAGGGTCCCCGCTTCTCACATAGAAGCGGCAGCATTTATAGACCAATACATGGAGTAAAAGGCCTATTACGAAACTATATGGTCTAACCACTCATGGCATATTTCTTGATTAGGTAAGATATATAGCTAACTTAGCGTTCCCGCTTCAAAGTGGAACTATCGCCCTAGACACCACGGATGCGCGACGTTTGTTTACATGTAAACAAACGTGATGCCTTAAAGACAAAATCAGACCCAAGAGTCTGAATATATTGTTATAATTTTCCCCAAAAAAGCCCCTCTCAATGGGACCTGAGATAATCGAAGCTTGGGTTCACGACGTCGCTCAATCCCAGTCGAGCGCGTCTCATATACAGAATAGTCGCAAGTCCAAACCAACTCTGTTAGTCGACATAGACGCCAACGTCCCTCGAAGGAGTCTTCGAAAACAGGGCGACAGCAATGGTGGAAATAATGCAGGGCGGAGTGATACTACTCCCAAAGAAGACCTCAATGAAATAATTTGCGTAGAACCTAAAAGAGGCGGAGAAGATGAATTCAGCGAAGACTATGTCTCGATCCCCGACCCTTTTGCTAACCCTCGGGCTATGAGGGTTGTGCCGCGCAAGTCGACGTCCACGCCCAGCCGAAGCAGCCGGTCAACACGGTCGACGAGTCCAGTCAGGCGAGCTCATGACCTGCGTAAACTCCGGAAGCCCGTCCGCTTCACCCGTCAGAGCCCCCGCGATCTTGCTGCTACTATGTCCTCTACTAGTAAAGGGTCATGCGATCTCTTCAAACGCATTAGCACCATAACCAAGTCGCGGAAAGGTATCCTACCGCTTCAGCTTCGAGAAGCTGTGTTGCATGAGCTTGGATACGGCCCGGAGGATGAGGTAGAGGAAGACGTTCCTTGTATGTTTTCAAAGCGCACACTAACTACTACGCCTCCTGCTACCTCTGTGGCGAGCAATGATATAAAGAAACAGAAAGCCCAGCGACGGCGACAGCTATTTGCGGAGATGTACGGTAGAGTAGAATCGCGAGAAGACCTAGCTGCTGCAGCCGAAAATGATCTTCGAGTAGACGAGACGCTATACAAACTCAACCTTCTACTTGAGCTCGAAACATTGCTGGACATAGTAGCAAAGACGAACAACTTCATATCCGTGCCGAGGTCGGAGGGTGCGTGGAATGAGGCTATCTACAGCCGTATTTTGGAGCTCGCTCTCACAGACCACCCCGAAGTAAAGGTCGAAAACGTCACCCGTGCTAATATCGCGAAACCGTTCCAACCGTCAACACGACCGCAGTTAGAGCTAGATCTACCACCTGCTACTAAGATGATAGATTATGCGTTCCTACTAGAACCGGACCCCGAGGACCCGCTCAGCGACGCTATCCTCGACTTCGTGGCCACACTGCAGCTAGAGACCTTCAACCAGTCAAGTTATGAGCCCCTGCGCACCGCCCCCAGCGGCGTGTTCATCAAAACCGGGATCGACAGTAAACGGTATCCCGAGGCGCAGGCCCAGCTGGGCATCTGGCTGGCTGCGTGGTTCGAACGCGCGGGCAAATTCCGCAGCACCGACGACCTTGTCATCCCTGTACTAATCGCTACGGCTGAGCACTGGGACCTATGGTTTGCCATCGACGGGCGCGATTACTTTAATGTCTGCGGCCCCCTTGCCATTGGCGGCACCGATGACCTCGAGTCTATATACCTGCTGCGTTACTGTCTGAGTTGTCTAGGTGATTGGATGGCTACTGATTTCCGCCGCTGGGTCCAGCTCTGTGTCGGTGCGGCATGAGTTCTGGATACGGATGCGTTCGAGGCGTTTTTGCGTCCGTGAACCAGCCAGCTTGCCCCGCTGGCTGCCGTACTTTGAGGAGGCTGTGAGGTGGCATAATGTGGGCGAGATTTCACGGGGAAACTAGGTTAGAAACGAGCATTCCGTGGTGAACCGGAACTCAACTACTTCCTGAGTGCTAATTGACGTAAACTATCAATTCAGCAGTGATGAGTAATAGATAATTGCGTGTATGAGCGATAAGAAAGTTTTGCGGGACCATTCCTAGCCAGCTCATATTTTTTATTGTTTCCTGGAAGAGTTTCTACTCATAAATATCCCCTTTTTGCCACTGCCCAATGAAAAGGATAAGCTAAAAAAGAGCCTTTTATATTTCATCTTTAAAATTGGTTGGAACATATTGTATAAAGTAAGATAAATGCTAAAACTATATTTTATAGCCCTCTTTATGGCATTTCTCGACAACTAAATATTCAGGATACCCCAAACGAAAGGAGACTATTCTCATCAAGCTTGTTAACTGTTCTTCCAGCTACGTTGGTAGATAATTTTCATGTAGAAATAACTAATTTGAAAGAACAAAAACATTAGATATCTTTAAATCCCAATCAGGCAACCATGCTAAAAGCCCCTTGCGAGATTAAATAGTATTAACTAAACAAATATTGTTCGAATACATTGCCTATACTGACATCTCAACGAATAGTAAATATATTTGAAACATTACTCATTCTACTTAGCTAATTTTGGAATTTAGCAGTTGATGGCTTCACGGATATTAGCACGTTAGTCGGGAGACTTGCTAGTTACAATCAAAACTACCGGGTTTACGATAGAAAGTCAAGTAGTACGAATATCGTCGTGGGCACTTTCTTCCTATCAACTAGAGTGTCGGAGGCTAAATAACCACTAACCCCTAGGGGTGGTGATATAGTGGATTTAGGTCTATATAAAGGGGGCGAAGGCCCCTCAAGACCTTCGAGGGTTCAGGAATTAATTGATTTTTCTATTAAGCCCTATATTACTTGCTACCATGCTGCGACGAAGCCTCTATTCACTCTGGGACCAAACCTCATGACATGGGGGTACACCGGCGGGCATTCGTTCTCTAGACAGAGCGGTGCCAAAACAATTGCCCTTAGAAAATTTGGTGATCAATTTCCAGCCCCTAAGGCTCTGCTAGTCTAATAGCGTAACAAACAAAATTTGATTAAGGTAATCGGTATAGCTCATAACTACATGTCCTACTGCGTATGGCCTTCCTGGCTAAACTAGGGCAATTTGAAGCGTCTGTTTCCGAAGTCGACCATAAGCTTCCTAGGTAGCAAAAGCCTACTAGTGGCATTTTATAAGCGCATTCCATAGCTCGACATCTCTGTTACGACTTGATAATATTAGGTCGTCTAACGACTAGTATGGTCAATCATAGAGGGCTATAGTCGAATAAATAATGGTGATTGTAGCATAGTTATCGTTGAGAACTAATGTGAGGGGAGAGGAACAGAGACTGTTGTTTGGGGGGAGGGGCAGCTTGCGCGCTGTAGGGAGTAACTGGGTAAGCAGGGTTGCGTATCGTCGCAGCGAGTGTACTAGCCGATGTCAATTAACGATCGAAAACGCAAGGAAATGATCACAAGGACGAAAGTTGTTACCTTGCACCTACTTGCAAGTGGCGTGAACGCTTCTTAGCATCTGGTTTGCTCCGACTTCCCCTCACCTCACATTAAGATGGGATGACACTACTCTTGCCAACTCATCTTATTAACAATCCAACGCTAGACTACTTACGTGGCTATGGCTAGTGGGAAAAGGTGCTGATCGAGGCCGCTCGCGCGTAAAATAACAAATCGGATTTGTCCTATGGTCCGTGGTACACCCCTTTCCTGAGGCCCTAATACGATGTAACTACAATGGACAGGCAAGATATACCCCTTACTCCAGCATGTAACCTTCTCGACCACTCATTTGAGGTTGGTTCTGACCCGATTAGGGTAATATGGCCTTCACTAGATGAGGTCTGTCATGCAATGTAACCACTCCCAGGGATTGCGATCGTTTCCGGGGACATTGCATATGGCCATCAATGCCTAGAACAGAGGAAGTAGTCTGGGTTTTGATTGATAGATAATGGCATAGTTCTAGACTACTTACCCAACAACATGGATTTATGACTTCACCCATACCACGGTCCTTGACAGGCTCAGACTGCGACTCTGGACGGCTGCATTGCTAGTGTGTGGCAGCCGAATGACCGGGGTATATGATCACAAGCAATATGATACCAGGCGAGATGTCACGCACCTGGTATCTGCTTACTAGAGGTATAGGGATATAGCGCTATGTGAAGGTGGTGTCAGTTATGACTAAAACCTCGTGGATGCTAGACAATGCCACTATCATAACCCCTCATGTTCCGCCTCTCGGATGTGCCTCACTAGCTTGGTTGGCATTCAGATCGGATGCTGACGCCGATAATAATACCGATATTGAGGTCATGAGCTTGGTGCAACGGACGAGGTACCGAATGCAGGGTTATTAGTCTAACCGTGCGATTGATGAGTTATTATAGAATCCTATAGGATTCAAGGTCTCGAGATCGAAAAAGAGCCGCCATACCGCCTATCCTGGACCCCTAGGATGACAGTGCTGCGGGCACGATCTTCGAGTTCGTTAATGCAGCGCTTGCCTCATATCAAACGAATCAAAGTGAGAACTTAGACGACGCAGAACGAGGTATGTTTCGTGATTATGCATTATGCTTGTGCAATATCTTCTGAAGATGGACTAGATGGAACTGCCAAATCTAGTCCGAAACATGCATAAGCTTAACTCAAGAAACGCCAAGAGCGACACCAGCCCCATTAGACTGGCTGTGGAGTGGTTCAGCCATTATAAGGTTAATTCAGCTGCGTGCGAAGGGCTCCTCTAGGACGCCTCGGTTATTGGCAGACGAAGAAATACTATCGGCAGACGAACCTAAACCCTTTTTGGAAGCGCTTTACCAAATCATACGTACATTATTGCTAACAATCTAACAGATAATACTCTTATAGTTTTTATTTTTATATTTTATAAACAAGATAGTTTATTATATTTAAATATAATTTTTAAATATTATTTAACCTTTATTTTTGTTACAAATTTAACGTATGTAGTATATAGCTATGTTAAAGCAAGATAACCTTAGGGAGCCACATATAAAAGTTGGTGTGCTATATCCTGATTGGATTAGCAAGAAATTTTATGGGGCGCCTTTCCAAATGGGGTTTAGGTTCGTCTGCCGATAGTATTTCTTCGTCTGCCAATAACTGAGGCGCCTCTAGGATCGTAAATGTCAGCACTACATATCTACGCAACAGGGATATGAGCAGGGTTCAAACTAGGGTTTTCTACTGTTGGGCATATTATATAATAGTTACCCTTGTAGCCTTAATCATCCTAGACACCTAACCTTAGCTTCCTTTCACCTCCCGGGACCGATACTATTTAACACGATCTCTCTACCAGTCGTCAACACTTTGTATGCTTGCCACCTTCCCTTTAGGAGCGACACTCTGCAAAATGTCAACCCTATCAATGCTGCTGCCGTATGCATGCAGGATCGGGCGAATTGCGCCTGGATCTGACGATGATTACTGTACACCATAGAAAAGCGATGGTGTGGTTAGTCACCGCTCTCAGGAGCGGCCGCACCTAACAAAGTATATAAATCGCAAGTTGTCAACTACGTGCTTCTACTCAGCACCCTCAACAAACCATATTTTCTATCCCCCGCCACCGACGGAAAATCAAGCACGATGACCAAGTCCTGGGCGAAGCTTCTGGCGATCCCGGCCCTTCTCGCCGGCGCTGCGCAGGCCTTGCACTTCACCAACGTCATTCCGGTCGATAGCTACTACGAGATCGGATCCGAATTCGTGCTCCAATGGGAGCCCGAAGCCAGAACGGACGGCTTCAAATTGGATGTATTCTCGTTCCTGGGCACACCAATCCTCGTATCGCCCAACGGCGGTCCGCTCGGCGGGCCGATTTACGATTACCAGTCGCAGACCGTTCTTCTTGGCAGTTAGGAATAACCCTCCCCCCGATTTAGTTTTAATTTTGGCTTCATATATAGCTAACTGTTGCAATGCTTTCAGACGATGTGAAGTTTAACGCTGGAAACTTCACATGGGTAGTGACGCCTATCAGTGGTCGTACGGGCGCTGAGTGGTATTACAGTTTCGGGGCTTCGTGGCAGTATGGCTCCACAAGCCCCCGCGCTTTCCATCTCAAGGCAGCCTCGTAGTCTTGTTCAACAGTGGTCTTGCATCCTTGGTCATGTCTATTCTGTTGTCAAGAACGTCTGCGCAGTGTCGTCTGAGGAATGCTACAAGAGCGTTGACGGGTAGTAGTATTCCATGGAAAGGGGCGTGTCAATCATTAGCAATTGGAGATTCAGGCTAAAATCATTACTAAGTCTTTAATTGTGTGAAGCAGGGTGAAGTACAACGTCTTGGTTCCACCGGACCTAACGGCCAATAAGCACACATTCAAGCAACCTCAAGGATTCAAGCTCTCGGCTTAACTACGTTGGATTATGGGTAGAAGATGCGGAGGAAGTATAGTCTGTGTTGTGTTATGCATAAGGCACCGAGAGGCCACGGCCTAGAGATTTTGTATTACTATAGGGCGTAATAAAACATAATTAAATCGTAAATTGGGTGGCTGGCTAGGTTTTAGCCCTTGGGTCGGTCTAGCATTTATGTAAACCTACGGTGAAGTCTAAGAGGCTTTCGCCTATTAGCTATTAACGAACCATCCTGTAGAGGAGCTGGAGTAATGGTTTAAATATGTCTAGGTGACGTAGGCTCTCTTAAGAAGCTTTGTAATCTAACAGGTACTCTATTAAATCTATTATAAAAAAGGCTTTAAAGTCGCACGTTGGTTAGGGTCTACGCTATTGGCGATAGGGCCGTCGAGGTCTGCACCCTCGCCATGATGCGCCATAAGGATACGACACATAAGTTCGTCGCCACGGCGGGCGGATCGCACCTCGGAGACCAGTTGCAGACACTCACAGGTAAGGTGCTCCTTATCATCACTATTTTATGGAAGATTCTTAGACAAGCTGTTCTAGCACGCTTCACAAGGGTTAAGGTCCAGTTCATCGACCTCAGAGACGCTGCAGAGCCGACAGACACGTGGCGCGTATCTATAAAGACTACCTACCCCGGGCGTTGACTGGGCGACAACATATACCTGCGCCGGATCCAGCAGTTGTAGGAACCAGCCTGTGAAAGATTCAGGAGGCCATGGAAATACAGATGAAGGGGGTTTCCGCCCAGAAGATCGTTGTGTTGTTATAGGTCTCGTGAAACAATCTTCAAGTTCACGTATCTCAGGTATGGTCTCAAGACAGAAGTCTGAGGCGGAGTATATCGCTACTTTACTGAATAACCCAGGATGGCGGATGATAAGAGCAGCTCAGTGCGCGTTCTACCTAATGAAGAACAAGAGCGAGGTTGTCAACATGGATGTAGTGCTCTAGGTTTCTTTTTTCCCAAAGAGTGTAATATTATCTTTATTATCTAGCAAATAAGCCACGCCGATAGGCTCTCGTCTGGCCAGCGTAACTCGTGGAGCTTCTTCTCCTCCCGAATATTCTTGAAGCCCAGGCTCCAGCTGAAAGCAAAGGCGGCAATTGCAACGGCGATGCCAAGATACATCAGGACATCGATACACTTGCTGTAGGCTTCTAGCGTTGCAGCGAGCTCAGCACCCCGCACAAAATTGCGAATGGCGCGAACGCCGGTGCCTATGATGACTTCAGTGTCGACTTCAATCTCCCCGCTTCTTTTCTGGAGCTCGGCCCCTAGCATGTTGGTGAAGATGGTGTTGGCGACGGGGAGCGTCACGGCCGCACCTATGTTCTGGCAGAAGAGAACTATTGACATGGCGGTAGGAATTTGGGTTGCGGGCAAGTAGGTCAAAGTCACGGGCCCAAGCACCAACCACTTTACAATGCTGGTCAAATAGCGGTTTTCAAATTCTTCCTTTTCGTCAATATTATGCCCAATTTGACTCTCATCTGCAGCGTGGCTGTTCACTTTTTCAGACATGTCTGTATTTACAGAGATCATAGGAGGCCGCGTCTCAGCCATCATAGTCGGCCTCGATTCGTGCGTTTAAGCTCGTGGTGCGGATTCTTATGCCCTCGGCATGTAAACCAAGAAATGACAAAGAAGAGGTTTTTTGATAGACGAATGCTCCATAATTTACAGGTATGTCCTCTCGTGGTTTTAACTGCTCTGTTTGCTCTGTCGGAGGCGTTCACATGAGCCGGAATGCATCCGGCCGGCCAGCTTCACCGTGAGAGACGGGCTATAGATTGTTCGGGCTTGGAGATAAGCCGACAGATGCAGGTAGGCAGCACTCCCTATCTAGCCCCTTTTTTGCTCAAAATGAAATGCTGCCATATTAGTGTAGGTACTTGTGTAAGGGACAGGTATATCATACCTAGACTCTTGTAATTAGAATTGCACCTCTCCTGCACCTACCGCCTCCTCTAGCCGGGCAAGGCCGTGTGGATTGCAACTGTAGCTCAGGTGGAGGGGTTAGGTTAGCTAATTCCTCAATTCCTTAACCACTTCCTCGTCGCTTTGTAAACTAGCAGCTCTGACAAGTCTCTCTGCCCTCTGAAGAGTGGACAGAGTGAGACCGTAGCCAGTAGGGCATACCCTCCAGTATAGACTGGGGAGTTTCCATGCCCTGTCCCATAGCTGTTGCAGATCATGCTACCGCGCATGCACAATTTCGATTTTAGCGTCAGCAATCGTTGTAGCTTGATGTTAGGAACTAGAGGTATCCGGGGAAGAGGAGCGTGATGGAGCGTATGCGCTCGTTGTAATTTCTTCTCAAATCCGTGTTACCTTTCAAGCGCCATTCATTGGTATAACCTCGAGCGCTCAACATCCCTGAAGAGAGACTCACTTCCCGGTCCCAACAACGCCAGCTGCCCATGTACACCGCTAGGATTGACATCAACCATACGGATCGGCACGTGCTTTAGCAGCCTCGCCCGCTCTATTCCATCGAGTGTGGAGCCACCGATAGCAATATCTCTGCACCGGTTATCTAGCGTTGCCAACGTTAGGCTCCCGAGGATATCAGGGACTAGGACGCGCTGGCGGATCGCGATGCTTGCAAGCGCGGAGGCAAGGATAATGAAAGAAGAGAGAAGAAGGACGGCCAACCAGCCTCTGTCACAGCGGATTACTTTTTGCTTCACAGTTACCGTCATTGGCACGGTGGATATATTCTGGGGGTAAATCTCGGGCCTCTGGGTGCCGTTATAGTCACCCCCGACTGACACTGTGTGAGCGATAGTGTAAGGCGCAGAGCCGATGGTGTGCAGTGTATTGATGAGCTGGCTGAGGCGACACTGGAACTGCACCCGTCCCTCTTGAAGCACATTTCTGTCGAATTTATTGACGGACCAAGTCAGCGCCTCGTCTGGCGACATGAGATATGCCACTACTGGCACCAGGTAACGAGAGCCAGTGATTTCGTTAAGTCGTGTGAAATGCCTGATGAACTGGTGAATGCCGCGGCCCTCGTCAAAGGCGGTCATGTTTGGGGGATTCTGTGGACGAAGAGATCGACGAACACCCTTAGCTTCGCAAGGTTCACCTGCACCCGGACAAGTATAGTTGACGTCGACATATGTTGTGTGGAGGTTGCAATCCGCATGTGCCAACACGTCGTCAGTCCTAGATTCCCAAATTATTCTTCTAGCCGGCCACAGGCCCGTGGTACAATTGTCGACGTTTTGGTCGCTGCCGGAGATACAAACGCACCCGCCGGAGCAGCTCGTCGCGGCTAGCTGGGCTAGAATCCAACTGTTGCTAGTGCCGATACTCTCCGAAACCCAAGAGTTCTTCCGGTCACTCAATGTTGGATGTGAGTTAGGGTCAGAGAAGTTAGTTAACATCACTGGCCTAACTGTTTTGTTCACAGCTATAAAAGTAGGACAATCGAGAGTAATATAAGAAACATTGAGAGTGAAGTCGGCAAATCCCCCCTGGTTACCCGTCCTAAAAGGAACCCCTACCAAAGAGGTATAAGTGATATTGGATGCATTTGTAATATGGATCCAATCCAGAGGATCGGTATTATTATCCATGGCCTCAAGCATTGGTATTCGAAGGTTACCCCATAAGTCTTGGGTACCATGCCCAGAGTTGGTCGTGGCATGTAAAAGGGCGGATCCAAATAAAGACTTGCCAATGGTATAAAAAGATGAGGATGATGAAGCTTCCCCCATGTGGTACGGTGTCTTGGGATCTAAAAACGTGACTTGATCACTAGTCTGTAGATCGACGACGGCTGGGTAGATGGTACGCAAAGAAGCTTGACTACCTAGTGGGGAAGTCAACCAGACAGCTACAATCAGAAGACCAACTAGATCAAATGACCGTAACTGTATATGGCTAGAGAGGGTGCCAAATAAGGTGTTGCTTGCGAAAAGCTGCTCGATTCGCCCGAAATTTGAGCCTCTCTGCAGCTTCCACGTAGCAATCAGCTTTAGTGTCCGCCCCATAATTGCAGCAAATATAACTGGAAATATCGTAGGCCCCTAACATGTAAATTGTTAGTATAGCATATGAAAGAAGCATTAGTTTTACATACATAAGAGGCTGCAGCTATTAGGTTTTGTCCAAGGGAACCGGGACTGTTGGGCATCCCGTCGTTCGCTAAAACAAGAGACGCAAATACAATAAAGCCGGCTGCTCCTAAAGCGAGCAGACCGTCGATAAATATTGTCAGATAGCGCCACGATGAATACCGAGGTGTGAAAGGTCCAGGCAATTGCGTCGGAGCATTCTGAGCTAACTGGATGATTAGATCTGCTCTAGAATGAAATACATGTATTCCTGGAAGTTACCAGTAGTACCGCCAAAACCGTGAACTTCATTATAGCCTGGAAGTGATAACGTCGTAGCTTTCCGACGATCTAGATCATCCAGTGCGGCAAAGTCGGCGGTGTTTGATCCCCCTTCACTATGCAATTCAACAGGAACATCTGATCTGGCCAGACGGTGTGTCCCATTGTCTGGGAAATTGGGCAATTCTACTTGCTCGAAATCGATTTGCGATATTGGTTGATAAAAAGGGCTATCACCGTCTTGACTGGCGCTAACTAATCGAGCAGGCATCGTAGATTTCATGAATGGGGCATCATGAAAGAAGCAAATGAATTATTTGGGGAAAGGAGATAGTTGGACAACAATGAAGGCAGGCAGGCATGGCTTGTATACGCAGGGTATACCTGGACATGTGCACAGGCAAGAATTGCGACCCAAAATTGGTGGCCAATACCGATAGGGGCGGACGCCACGAGGGCTAGGCTGCATCAGCGTTGCAAAAATAACACACACCCTGCCCCTCATCTTATAGAAAACATAGATGGTGTACGCCTGCTTTTCTTCGACCAATACTACATGCCCCATTGATTGGATCGATCCCGGTATCGTGATTTGTTCACGATATGTTTGACCACCACACTAGGCATATGCTTTATGGTGGATTGCTGTTCTACACACCATTCGCGCCAGGTTACAGTACACAGTACAGCCTTCAGCTATTAATAGTTCGGTTATTGTTTCATCGCCTGCCTGCACCGCCCGTTTCTACATGTTTACATGAGGGGTAGAAACTACCTTCTTGATCTGTCCCTGTCACACGATGTCACACGATGTCACACGGTTAATATTGCCACTTCTGGTCACCTTGACTCACCTTTTCAGCTGCAATATATTTATCATAATATTTATCAGGCTATGACTCTGCAACTCGTCTACAGACCGAGACATACCGAAAGCGATTGCGAGGAAATGCCTCAATATTCTGTATATAAATAGGAGGCCTTCGGCCTCGATAGATTCAGTCTATTTTGAAGGTTACGGACCTTTGAGAGCCTAGATTGATTATTATATAATACAGCCTTGAGCCAAGCCCTAGAACACTAGCCCTTGTTACAACTGCCGCGTAGGCTGTGGAGACTGTTCCAACACGTAATATAGTATACTCCTCTCGATCTGACCTAGATAACTGCTCTGTCTTCCGCGTATTTCCGTCCTCATCCACAATAACCAACCGGTATCCAGGGAATATTCGAAGTGTTACAGCAGTGAGCTGTCGATTGCCCACGCTAGATAGACTGGGTATGTAGAGGAATGTTGTTAGTGCGCAGCTAGTGAAGGGATAAATTTCGCCAACCACTTTAATACACAGGTAGACATAAGCCTGCACTATTAACTAACCCCAAAGAATATAGACATATTGGAAGCCCTTTACACCAGTCAAGTTCGAGTACCGAATTGACGAATTCACATCGCTTAGAGGACCTCAGCGATCAGCTTCAAATAGAAAGCGACTAGGCAGTCGTAGTCTTATTGTAATGAGTATCTTTTAGGCTCGGGACTTGAATTGCTTCTTCTCAGCCCTTATGTCTCATCTAATACCCAGCTGCGTATTCACTCACACGCGTAAAATAAGCGCAATGGATATACACTCGGGACTACCTTTCTACTAACATTAGAAAGTCTCACTCTAAATAACGACAGAATCGAACAGTAGTATTCGTTTATGTTTATATCTACTAGTGACTTAAGCACCGAGTACGACGAGAAGAGACCGAGTTACGAATATCATCGCCAGGTAAATGAGCGGCATAGTTCCATCCTCAAACTCGGTCTAGAGTCACTCATTGCCATCGAGCTACGAGACTGGATTATCCGTGAAGTCGATGCGTCCCTTCGGTTCTCTGAGATTTTGGCAGATGAGCCAATTTATAAGCTTGCCTGAAAAGCCGCTTCGCGCTCGCGCATTGTCCAGCTCGGGTACTGAAGCCGGCTAAGATACCCATACAAAATAGTAACTGTGTTGCAAATGAATCACCAACTGATAAGTATTCTATTGCCTATAATAGCCACTAAAGGCATTGAAATACGGTCCCTATGCTGCTGCCATTCCGATTGCCACGATTGGATGTCATTCTCGAAATGCCGAAGATTTCATACCGAGATGTTGATGAGGCTTGTGGCGGAATGCGTGCCGGACTTCAAGAGCCGCGTCTTGCCGCAACCTTACTTAATATACACTAGGAAATCTGTAGACGGCGCTAGGACTGTTTTGGAGGTGACCCAATTAGAGTAATCAATCACGGTCATGTCCAATTCGCATTCCGGAGAACCACCCAAACTATCAGCGTGAAAGCCACAAACACGAATGAAACCTCATTTTCGCTCTTATCATGACTCTTAATACCAATATCAGCACCACTACTATCTTCCGAGTGAGGCATTGTTTTTTCTTACCGAAACCGGGAAGAATCGGCCTTGGTTTGACAAGTGCATGTCAACTTTGACAGTCAAGTGAAGACTTGCGCCCTTTGAAGATATCGCGACATGTTTTCAACCCAGGACTCGCCCATACTCGCCCCGCACAGGGCCCGCATCTAGCCCCTCTCTCCTGGCGCTTCGTCCTAAGCGGGTTTAGGGCATTGAGCAAAGGTACTTAGGTACAATCAAGTCTTCGCAACACAGGCAGAATCTATATTCCAAGCTGAGATCTGTTTTCATAGGTATGCTGTCTGATCTTATAGACATTCCGCTCGCTACACTTCTATGAAAAAAAAAAAAAAAATAGAGAATCCATTTCTACTTAGAACGACTCTACTCCGAAGAATAGCACACATCAACAACACCCTCGATCGAGACGCTAGCCATGGACTCAAAGCAGTTCCGAGAGGCCGCCATCTCATCCATTGACGAGAGTGAGTACCAAACGTCGAACTGCTTGAACCGGCATATTTGGTGAGGGATACGAAGAGCTCACGTCAATCTGTTCGCTTTCCAAAGTCGTCAAGTACTATGACACCATCGAGGATCGCCCGGTCGTGTCGACCGTGGAGCCGGGTTATCTGAGAAAACTGCTGCCGCAGGAGGCGCCGGAGGAGGGCGAGCCGTGGGCCGATATTCAAAAAGACATCGAGTCGAAAGTCCTTCCGGGGATCACACACTGGTATGGATGTAGATACGCGGCCCTCAGAAGTTGCATCTTTGGACATATGAACCCTTTGCTAACCACACCACAACCTACCCCGACAGGCAATCCCCTAACTTCTCAGCCTGGTTCCCTTCCTCCAGCAGCTTCCCGGCGATGCTGGGCGAGATGTACTCTACCGCCTTCACCGGCGCGGCTTTCAACTGGGTGTGCTCCCCCGTGGTGACGGAGCTAGAGACCATCGTCATGGACTGGCTGGCGCGGGCCTTTGCCCTGCCGCCCTGCTACCTATCCACGGGTCCCACGCGCGGCGGTGGCGTGATCCACGGCACAGCCTCGGAGGCCATCGCGACGGTCATGGTCGCGGCGCGGGATAAGTACCTGCGCGAGGCCACGGCGCACATCACGGACGAGGAGGAGCGCGAGGACGCCATCGCGCAGCGGCGCACCAAGCTCGTGGCGCTCGGCAGCGCGGCGACGCACTCGGCGACGAAGAAGGCGGCGCAGATCACGGGCGTCCGGTTCCGCGCCGTCCCCGTGCACGCCGCGGACGGGTACAAGATGACGGGCGCGGAGCTGCGCAGGACCGTCGCGGCGCTGCACGCCCGCGGGCTCGAGGTGTTCTACGTGACGGCGACGATCGGCACGACCGACACGTGCGCGACCGACGACCTCGACAGCATCGCCGACGTGCTGGACGAGCTGACGCCCGCCGCGGCGCTCACGCCCGCGCAGAAGCAGCAGGCGGGCGGCCAGGGCGAGATCTGGGTGCACGTGGACGCGGCGTACGCGGGGGTCGCGCTCGTGTGTCCCGAGCACCAGCACCTGACGCCGGTGCTTTCGCGGTTCCACAGCTTCAACACGAACCTGCACAAGTGGCTGCTGGTCAACTTCGACTGCAGCGCGCTGTGGGTGCGCGACCGCGCGTGGCTGACGGACGCGCTGAGCGTCAGCCTCGCGATCCTGCAGAACCCGCACACCGACAGCGGCCTCGTCACCGACTACCGCGACTGGCAGATCCCCTTCGGCCGCCGCTTCCGCTCGCTCAAGGTCTGGTTCGTCGTCCGCTCGTACGGCGTCGCCGGCCTGCGCGCGCATATCCGCAAGCACGTCGCGCTCGCCGAGGACTTCGCGGCTATGCTGCGCGGGCGCCCCGACCTGTTCGAGATCGTCACCGGCCCGCGCTTCGCGCTGACTGTGTTCAAGATCAAGAGTAAGAGCCCGACGGCCTCGGTCGAGGAAGTCAATGCGCTTACTAAGAAGGCGTACGACGATGTCCTTGCTGATGCCCGCATCTTTCTCTCGAGCACTGTTGTCGGAGGCGTGTTCGCCATTCGGCATAACCCCGCCACGCCGTTTGTCGAGGCGCATCATGTCAAGAAGCACTTCGAGATCTTGGTCGCTGTGGCTGAGAAGACGCTCGCTGGAGCTTGAAAGGTCTGGATGGGAGATGAGGATCACGATTTATGATGGGAAAAGATTATCTGTTGATAGACATACATAGATCTTTATTGCGTGACCTTTCTATATGCTCTAGATATTGATTATACACATAGTCTACCCATCCCGTGTGCAGTAGCTTTGCGAATTGATTCTACTCACAAGTCGTGGTGCCAGCACCCCGTGCTTTTCGCCCCTTGATTCCATTGTGCATACTCGCTCATCACAATAGTCGACCACTTCCCAATCAACATACAATTCGTCGAAATCATGATTTCCGTTGCTTTTGTATAACGCCATGCTCTACTGTGTCTTAACTTTTCCCAAAAATCTCGTGAAATACCATGGTGGCCGTGTGCTGATGAGAAATCATTACCACCAATACTGTCGTCGTTCGCTCACCACGAATCGCGACGACTCCTGCCTCGATACGCACTCCTCGTGTCGTCATAGGGGCTGGCGTATCGACGACCATCTCGGGAATCGTACCGCGGTTCTCGGTCACGATACCGGTCGTCGAATCGCGCGTCATCTCGGTAATCCGCAGACTGTCGACGCGAGCCGCGAGCGTGGCTGCCCACTGCGCTCCAGCCATCCCGCCCGCTCGGGCGGCTGCTGTCAGAGGCCATGTAGTCGCGGCGGGGGTCGAACGTCCCGTTGTGGAAGGCCTGTTCGCGCCGCCGGCGCTCTCGCTCCTCTCGCTTCTTCTGCTCGGCTTATTCTTTGTCCGTCTTCTCTTCTCGCTTCTTCACTTGCTTGTCGATGTCCCACGCTAGTGTCAGCCCGATCAGCCCCAGGACAGCCACCTCGGTCAGGCCCACGGCATGCTCCTTCTCGAGCTGCTTTCGCGCTTTCCGCTGTACGGGATCCGCTCGTGATGGCAAGAGATTCCGTGGGTCGACGGGCGATGGCATTAGGACTACGCGGTGAGCTGGTGATCTCCTTTTTGGCGGATATGTTGGTATATTCGTGTTAATAGATGTGGAGGGTGGAAATCTGTATGCATGTGCTAAGTAAAACTTGCAAAATCGAAGCTAGAGAGAGTGATTTTCTAGTTCGTCTTTGGTTCCTTGATTTTGAAATGTGGTTACTGAAAGACATCACTCTGAGACGGTTTGCGGGAAGAGGCCGCTCCCTCATATTTAGATGGCATCATGAGATGGCATCATGTCATACTCGCACTAGTCATCGCACAAGTGCGACAAGGGCCCAAAGCCGGCACGAGATTCACCGCATAGCACAGCTAGGGAGGCTAGTCCACGATCTAGCGATGATGTGCGGGCGCGTACGAAGTGCATATCATCGAAGACATGGGGGCCGTCTGCGATTCGACGGTGCACTGGGATCCGGCATTATCAGGAGAGTCTTCCAGCAAGAAAAAAAACGCCACGACGTCATTGCTCGGCGAAGGGATACCGAGGTGGAGATGCGCTGCGCTCATTGGATCCTTGGCTGTGGGATACGGAATCTGTGGGTCTTCCCGTCTCACTCACCGCACGCCAACACCTGGCAACGCATGCTTTGCCAGTGTCGTGATAGCTAGGGTCCTTGGCCGGCAGTTGGTGCTCTCGTCGCCTGTCGTCACCGTTTCCCCTACGCTGTCTGAAAGTTGGTCATCTTGGCCACCTCCCCGTCTAGAAATGCTACGTTAACACTCAATACTCGGATTTTCATATTATCATACAGCTTGCCTCCATACGTTCTACTTACTTACTGTGTCCTGTCGCTTTATTTGTGCCTGTGTGAAAACCAGGGTTATAAATTAGTATATACTAAAGATACTAATTTTAGTATATACTAATTTTAGTATTTAAAAATCCGTACTAAGTTTAGTATATACTGTGATACCTGGCACAACAAAACGAAGGCAGGGCTCCGGCAATAAGTGCTATATTGTATAGAAAATCTATAGATGAGGAGAAAAAGAGGAAATATTTACACAACGAGGCCGTGGGGGTTGTTTTGGTCTCGAGACCTGTGGGCTAGGTGGGGCTGTTTGCCTACGTGCGTGTTTGTGTGTGTGTGCATGTGATCACGGTGGTGTGGCTAAGGTGGTGTGCACAGCCCCCACTAGCCACCCAGCCGTGACTTTTATTACCTTTATTTAATACATAAATAATAGTAAATGTAATTTAAAAAGTATAAAAAAATAAAAAAAATATTTTAATTTTATATATTTAATAATAATATATTATTACTTTTAAATAATTTTACTTTTATATATTTTTAATATTTTAAACATTTATTTTATATAAATTTACCTTATAAAATATATAATATTATATATTTATTTATATATACCTATATTAGTTTTAATACGTTATTTAAAATTATACTTAATAAATATTTATTTTTAATTTTATTTATTTATTATATTAAAAGTAGCTTATTTATAATTAAATTTAATAAATAATATATATTATTATTTATTTTAATACATTTAATATATACTAATACTAATTTTAATATATATTAAATATACTAATATTAATTTTAGTATATATTAAATGTATTAATACTAAAATTAATATATATTATATATACTAATACTAAAATTAATATATATTAAATGTACTAATACTAAAATTAGTATATATTAAATATATTAATAGTATTTTTAGTATTTAAAAATCCGTACTAATTTTAGTATATACTAAGTTTAGTATATTTAGTATATACTAAAATTAGTATTAGTATTTTAAAACCTGTACTAATCTTAGTATATTTTAGTATATACTAATTTTAGTCCTTATACTAATAGTATATTTTGTAACCCTGGTGAAAACGAATATCATCGCAGCGTTAGGGAAAAGGGAAGATCTTTGGTCTACTGAATCTAAATGGACATCTAATATCATCTTCGCTACTTAAAATGAGCGCCTATGTGAGGAAGCAGTACAGTAGGAACTCGAGCACAACTTCGATGTGGTCACTGCCGTTGGTGTTGCCACCCACAAGAGTCACCGCCGGTATCGCGCATATCAAGAGGCCAGAAGTCCAGGCAACATGGCATTAACAGTCAGCCCGACGTATACGAGGGGAAACTTGATGAAAATACCGTCCGAAAATTGAGATGTTGATGACACCGTTAATCCTTCATCCGTGATGGCTATGGCCGCCCTTGGCTTCGTATCAAAAACAAAACATCCCCATTCCACTCCAATCTCGTGTCCCCCCATCCCCCTTATTCGGCTCGATGCATAATGCAGACTTGTATCACATGCGAGAGGACGCAGCATGAGATGCCGTAGCGACATAGTAACCCATGCAGTATGTTTGTCACATGCTTCAGCTACCATCTGTGATGCCAAAGCGATACGTCGGACTTCACTAAAATGATACGTTGTTTGGATCGGCCGTTTTATGTGATGCATACCGGTGTCACTTGAAGAAGCCCTAGTTCTTCACGACCTGGCCACCTTTTCAATCGCTTACATCGGCCGGTGCCGTACCATCTTCATTATGCCCGGCCCGAGAGAAACGTTTTGAGCACACATGTGGTGGCTCTTGCATGCTATGCCCCCGTGGCTGGAAGGGGAAAGGGCCCTGCTCCTGTCCATCTCAGCTGGCAATGTTTTGAAACTCAATGTTTGTATCGCTGCGCGGACCGGAAGAGAGGGGTTCGTCGGATATTATAGCAGGTCAAGTCGATCGTTGGCTAATTTAAGCCCCTTTTTTAAGTTTCTGCATAGGTTGTAGGCCAAAGCAGGAAAAACAAAACACCAAATACAGAATTAACACAATAGTCCAAACTTTACTAAAAAGCAAGACAGCGCAGCTATAAAAAATTAGAAGCAAATAATAGGGTTGTTTTCTATAGCGAAAGTTAAGGAATTAGCAAAAGAAAGGACCGCTGCAGGAAATAAAAAAAAGCTAGTTTTATCGATTCATTGATGCATTCGATAGCAAAGGTAAGGAAGAAGCAGGACACGAGATAATATTCGGCGGCAAACAGGAAAAGCACAGCCAGGACAGTGACCAAGCAGAACCAGGCTTGGATTGGCCTAGTGAACACGAGCATTAGGCCGCGGATGCATGAGACCATGACCAGAAGGGTTTGGCTGGTTCAAGACAAATCTACATCGTGATGGTTGAATACGGTTTATACTAGGTAAAGCGTCGTCTCGTCAATCATTTTGTGTGCAGTGTTAGAATTCAGATAATGTTGTCGGCTTCCCACACACGACCCGTTAGACTTGTCACCTCCAAACCTATTTGCACCATCGATCGCGTTTAATTAATTTGTGTTCGAACAATGAGTTCCATTTCCGAACTGCCCCTTTTCCCTCAGGGTCTTCCAACGCTTCCTCTCCTTCGGATCTCCCTGAAGAAACTTCTTAGCCGTGACGATGGGGAAATCAAGACCCTCATAACCGCATGTGAAGATAATGGCTTTTTCTACCTCGATGTGCGGGACGCCGGAACATATTCATCTATAATCGACGACGTCTATAAGCTTTTCGGCATCGGAGACGAGTTTTTTAACCTCAGCTTCGAGGAAAAGAAGAAGTACGATTTTAGTGCCAAAACCCCATGTAAGTCATGAGAACCTGTACCAGAGGGTAAAAGTAAAAATGATGTCCTAAACCACAATTACTAATAATGAAAGACTTCGGGTACAAGAAACAGGGTAGTAGTGTCATTGATCGCACAGGAAAGCGAGACCGCAATGAGTCTTACAATGTGCGTCACCTTTCTCTTCTTCATCTGACGATACTCTGACTTGCCTGCGATGTAGGTACCTAAAATTGACATGCTTGGAATCGCCGAGCCTCTGCCACTCCCCGAAGCATTCGAGAGGGGGCGTGAAACCTTCGTGTCACTGATCAAGACATCTCACGCAATCGTCACCCTCCTGTTCAACATTTTCAACGAGAGCCTTGGCCTCCCCGAGGGCACCCTCGCGTCTCTCCACGAACTGGAGGCCATGAGTAGTGACGCTGTCCGCATCATCAGGGCCTCCCCCATCCCCCCTGATGAACGGGATGCCATACTTCTACGCGAGCACACCGATTACGGAAGTCTCGCGTTGGTCTACAACACCCTCGGTGGACTCCAGGTCCTGCCCCCGGGTAAAGACCAGTATGTCTACGTAGTGCCCCTGCCCGGACACCTCATCGTCAACGTCGGCGACGCGCTGGAGAAGTTCACCAACGGCGTGCTGCGGGCCAACATGCATCGCGTCGTCGCGCCGCCGGGCGCCCAGGGCGACGTCACCCGCCACAGCCTGGTCTATTTCTCGCGGCCCAACGACGACGTCAAGTTCAAGCGCATCGAAGGGGCGCGCATCCCGCCGCTCGCGGACGGCGCCGTCGAGGAGGACATCGACACCAGGAAATGGATCATGCGTGATTTCAAGGCCAATCAGGCCTGGGCCGACGTGGCCAAGGGCGAGGTGCCGGGAAACCTGGGCCGTGGGATCCGGGTCTAGGGGTTTCTGTCTTGTGGCTGCTTTTCTTTTTCCTGGTTGGTTCTACGCTAGCGGGGGTTTCTCATAATAGAGTGAAAATTTGAAGCTAAACGTGCCGCTCCCTTGACGTTGCCGTAATGCCCAGTGTACACATGGGGTAATCGATGGCCGTGAAAAAATTGTCTCTCTCACGACAAGCCAGCGAAAGTCGTTTGTCGGTTCAGGGTCCTCCGGCATTGCTTGGGCCGCTACCAGGCCGTGCCCGGCCAGACTCGGTTATCCGAATATGACAGAGCCGTAGGTCAGCTGCGTCCATGCTATACAGAAAACCAAAGACACGTCAGTTCAACATGATCTTTCGTAGGTGCAGCCAATGTTTGGATTTTCTGAGCTCGTGTTGTCAGGAACTATACTGCATTGGTTACCAGTGCCTACCTGTTAGCCAATAATAGTATGTGGCGTTCTCGGGTCACGCATGTACAGCACTGTGTCGCAGATCTATAGAGCAGCATGCGAGCTGAGCCCGTTGCCAGGTACGCGGCCAGACCAGACTAGGCAGAAGACCCGGCTCTGCATTCATCCATCTTCCGGATATTAGTTGCATGATCCACAAGGTTGGGTACTGATAATTGTTCCCTCATTTTAATCAACACTATCTGGCCCCATCATCAATATTGTGGTCTTGACGTTAAAGCGGCGGCAGGCACCGACACATCAATATGATACATCGCGATACCATTGCCCTGTCTAAGTAGAGGTAAATCGATGGATGTCTATGGTACACAGCCCCGCAAAGATGCAGTTCCTGTTCTCATGCATGTGGTTCGCATGGTGACCCCCTTGGACCAATGCACGCTCGGGAACATCGCGCATCAACGGTAGGGGTCATTCGAGCCTTTTGAATGGGAAATATGACATCTACTCATATGTACGGTTACAGTTGATGGAAGAGACAGGAGTTGCCGCGTCAAAGAAAATAAGTATCCTTGGCGATCAGCATGTCTCAGATCTCCCATGTCTACGAAATACCGCTTACATTACCATCGCGTCGGCATTGATCCTTTCTTTTGTTTTAAATCCCAACACCAGGTCTTAATCTACTTTCGTTGTACTTATTCTGCACTTTTATTTTGGTATACCTTGCCAGTGGATTGAGTACCGACACCGTATCCTCAGGAACGCCTTGGATCAATCTCGTAGATAGCAGCGCCCAATTGAAGAGCGACTTAAGCCGAGCCTCAGTTTTTATTGGTTCAAACTGAGCTGTACGCTGGAGAAGAATATTGATTCAGCATGACGATATAGGCTTGACATGATTATATCCATAGCCCGCTCGGCTGAATCACCAGCCAGAAACAATGTTTCCTTTTATGATTTGACAAGTTTTGTAGACATAATACATTTTGATGGGTCGGGGTTAGCAAAAAAGGGCACTATAATCCCTATTTGCTCAGAAGCAAATTCGGAAATTAAGTGGCGATTACATAGGTGGCGGTGCGGCGTGGAGTCGAGTGAAATAGAAATTTGTCTTGTAATTTCCATGCTAACTTTCGATTTAACTTTTCCTCCCATTACTACCTGCTGGGCGTGCATGTCCAAATGATCATCTTTCTCTCGTAGTTTGCATTTAGTTTCCGTATATCAAGGATCTTTTTTTGTATGCTTAATATTAGGGGCTGCAGGACAAAGAACCAGGATGAAAATCCGGCGTCAAGCAGCCGGAGAAGAGGGAGTATGCCCCGAAGCCCCCACCGAGACGTCCCGCCTCTTGGGAAGCAGGGTGTCTGCTGCATCGGAGCATCCTGCTGCTAGCGTTGCATCTGACTACGATGAGGAGGCATCTCTCCGTGATCCCCGCTCCGCGGAGGTGTCTCCCGAATGCCTTGACCGAGGCGCGGTACTTCGAATTGTTCTTGTTCTCCTGATAGGTGAGTGTATCTGCACCTAATAGCATCTGCATCACCGGCACCCGTCACAGGCCACGCTAATATTTGAGCAAACAGCGGTTTTCATTTTCCATGCAGATCACTCGCTGGTATTGGCCACCCATCCGAGCATAGGCTCTGAGTTCAATGCACTCGAGTGGTCCAGCTGGTTGTTTACAAGTTTCGGGCTTGCTGGCGCTGCAACCCAGGCAGTTTTCGGCAAGCTAGGCGATATCTATGGACGCAAGCCGATTATTTTGCTCTCCTATGTGGGATTTGCAATTGGATGGTATGTTATGCTTCATCTCGTACGTGCATTAGACTTATGATGACTGACCATACTGTTGCAGCCTCATTGTGTAAGTCGGAGTACGGTCTTGGGACTCTCTGGTCTTGGCATTGCTAATCAGGGGCGTCTAGGGCGGTTGGACAATCTATGCTTGCTGTCATTCTCGGTAGAGTATTGTCTGGTAGTGTGGGTGCGGGCATGACGGTACTGGTCTCGATTACGATTAGCGATCTTGTGCCGGTTCGAGAGTCAGGCGCCTGGAGAGCGTATGTCAACGTCGCGGCAACAACTGGACGAAGTCTTGGAGGACCCATTGGTGGGTGGCTAGCAGACGCTGTTGGATGGCGATGGTTGGTTTTCCTTATGCGCTTGTACTGTCTAGTTATAATTCCATCTTCACTAACCGTTTACATACGTACAGGTCATTTGGTTGCCAAATACCTATGCTCATGGTTGCCATCTTTCTCTGTTGGATAACCGTCCCAAGTAACCTAGGCCGGCAGCCTTACCAGAGTCTGAGCGATAAGGAACGCCCCGGGACATTCGAAAAGCTTGGGAGAATCGACGTCTTGGGCTCATTGCTATTGGCTCTCTTCGTTTTGTTACTATTACTTCCCCTGGAACTGGGTGGTGAGCAGGTGTCCTGGTCCCACCCGCTTATCCCTGGCCTATTTGCAGCTGCAGCTACATCACTAGTGCTGTTTGTGATAGTTGAAAAACAATGGGCAGAGGAGCCTATTTTAGACCTTGGCTTGTTTAAACAGCGTGATGTGGTCCTCGGGTTCCTTATTATGGCATGCCAAGCTGCGGCTCAGGTGGGGGTAAGCCTCACAAATTGATACCCTTTCCAGCAGTCCAAACTAATCAGGTACTGCGTTGAGAAAAGGGATGGGTACTAATCATTTCTTAGGTGGTCTTCTGTATACCTTTGTACTTCCAGGTAACTCAAAAAGCGTCCAATAGTGAAGCCGGTTTGCATCTATTCCCATCTGTCATCGGGAGCGCTTTTGGAGGGGTGTTTAGTGGTTACCTTATTAAGAAGTGCGTCATTTAGATTGGCTCGGGAAGTAAACGTAGGCTAACGCAACAATCGGGAACAGGACCGGCAAATACAAGTGGTTGATCTACGGGTCAACGATCTTGGGAACCTTAAGCTATTCGCTTATGTTAGTTAGATGGCGCGGCGAGACTAATTGGCTCGAATCGTTTTACATACTACCGGGGTAAGCCGTAACATCGTTGGCAGGGACACTACAACGCGGTACAGGGATTGCCGTGCTAATCGTTCTCTTCCAGCGGACTCGGGATGGGAATCGGGCATAGCGTTCTCTTTGTCTCAACGCAAGCTTCTGCGGACCCAGGCCACGCCTCAGCAGCAGTGTCTACTCTGCTGCTCTCTAATGCTATTGGTATCATCGTGGGTGTCGCATGTCTCAGCGCCACAATGAAAGAGGTGCTTCAGCGGTCGTTGGAAGCCAAGCTACGTGATCTCGGCTTGGACGTTGCCACAAGACTAGACGTAAGATCGCTCGTCAAGTTTCTCTGATGTCATATGCACTAACTATAATGGGTAGATTATTTCTAAAGCTGTCTCTAGCGTTGAGTACACGTACAATGCTAAAGGCGAGGTTGGCGAGGCAATCGTGACATCCTATGTTAATGGACTGTCGTATGCATTTGGTCTTGCGGTAATCTTTATGAGTATAGGTTTTGTCTTGGCGCTGGTTATGAGAGAGCGAAGATTGGCAGGCTGATTCGGTATCCAACACTGCTGTCAAAGTAGTCGATGGGAACGGGTGACTATTTTAGATCAACTGTCATAGACGAGCAATTTTCCTTGTATTTTCGAAAGAAGGCGTGGGCATTCAATAGATGGATGGGTCGGTCCCGGTTAAAGCCAATTGCTAGGCAAGCATCTATTTCCTTCCTTTTTGTATTATAGATAGATATTTCGTGCAAAGAGGGAGCCATCTCAGGGGATAATTTCGAAAGGCAAATCGCACTAGATCTGGCCAGCTCAGGATGAGCAATTAGGTCTTGACGGTACTTCACCTAAGTCCCGGAACACAATGACCGGGCCGGGAAACGATGGTCTAGACGCGATCTTTTATTTTAACAAATCGTATAGTAGGTTTAATAACTAGGCGTTAAGTTATTGGCGACGCGCCTTGTTCCGAACCTACAACTTGTCTCAAAGACCGGCCTCCATGTTCTTTTGCATCCTCAGTGCAAATTGTAATCCGCCCTTTGGAGCGTCTTCGCGGCCCATGACTAATTCCACCATCTTAAGCCCTTGTCCACTGTTTAAGTTGGGACTCTGCAGAATCTCTTTCAACTCACCCCATGTTCTGGCTGACGCCGTATACACACCGTCTTGAGCGCCGAAGAACGCGGGAGCTTGCAAGTATCTCAGAGGTGCGATTTCGTTGTAAGCCTGGTTCCGCCCATGTAAACAACGTTCTGTGGCATACCCTTGGTTGTTTATCAGAACCACTATAACGTCGAGATTATAACGGATGATGGTAGCTAGCTCTTGAAGAGTCATTTGGAAACCCCCATCGCCGATGAAGACAATCGTTCGTGCATCCGTTATACCGAAATATTCTGACGAGGCAATAGACTCCTGTTGAGCAAGCGCTGCTCCTTGCGCAGCCGGGAGTGCGTATCCTACGCATAGCCAGGTAGCATGTGTGAACATTCTGGCATGTTTTGGCAATGCCATCTCCCGGACGCCGTGACCAGACGTGCCGGTATCCCCGAGGATAATATCTCCGGGACGCATCATACTACCAACTATTCGCCATAGGTGGTCATGAGTGACTAGGTGGTTGTCGGGTACCTCGGAAAAGTCGAGAAGAGAATCGCGCGGTAGATTGGGATAAGGATCGTAATGCATGAGGTTTGATGGCACAAGTTTCTTGATCAGAGAAGACGTAAGGTACTTTGCAGGGGCATCGCGTAATGTTTCATTGCCGATTTGGATGGTTGTGTCTGTGATGCATATGCTCACCTCAACTTTTGGGACACTGCTGAAGCTATATGTATTGGTTAAGCTGAACTGGGGGCCGAAGCATAAGACTAGGTCAGCTGTAGCTATGAAATTGCGGACCGCTTCATCATCGTATTTGCCGCGGTAAATACCGTGGAAATTTGGAAGTGTCTCGTCGATTAAGCCCTTGCCGAATGGTGTTGTCCAGGTTGGCCACTGGGTTAGCTCGATGAGACGCTGAACATTATCGAGAATGCCCATTGCCCTACTCTCGCCGTCAAGAAGAACGATCGGCTGCTTCGAATGATACATTCTGTGTAATATTTTATTCACCACATCGTCTCGTGTCACTAGAGGCTCGGGATCTGGAACCTTGATCCCATATTTCAGCCCATCATTGGACACCACAGCAGAAACAAGATCAACGGGAAACTCGATATACACTGGCCGACTGTGGCGAACACACTGACTCAAGACCTTGTCGATTTGTTCCGTCCCCGTTTGCGGATCCCAAAGACGAGTTTGCGCTATAGTCACATGCGTGTAGATCTGTCCGAATGTCCGAAAGTCTCCGGGCTTAATTGAATGGTGAACAAATCGTCTTGAGTCTTGGTCGGCTCTTGACGGCGTGCCGACGATATGCACCACCGCTGCCCTTTCGACAAACGCCCCTGCAACACCGTTCTAAACAACCCGGGGTCAGTTATTGCGGTTCTAGACGTGATTTATGAGGACTTCTAGGCACAACTTTAGCTCGACATAGGAACCTAGCGCTCTAGAAGTCACCAAAACAGGAAGAAAGAAAACGACGCCGAAAAATACTTACTATAGCAGATAGCTCGCCGACGCCGAAGGTGGTCACAATGACACCCATTCCTTTTATCCGCGCATATCCATCAGCAGCATAGGCCGCATTCAGTTCGTTGGCACCACCTATCCAGCGTAGGCCGGCGGGCTCGATGTAGTCAAGTAATGGGAGGGTGGTGTCACCAGGCACGCCGTGGACAGAACCGACGCCAAGTTGACGAAGTCGTTGGAAGAGGTAGTCGGCGAGCTTGGTTGTTGAGGCCATGACGACGGACGAGCGCTCAGAGTGTGCAAGTCGCCTAGATCGAGGACGATGGGCAAGGGGTGTCTACTACATGGTGGGCGGGAAACGGCTTTCTCCGCGTACGAGAGTAACGCGGTGACTTACTCCTCCTATTTCTGAGTTTGTGGGAGTATGCCTCTCTGTCACCTATCAGCAAGTCTCATTGTCATACATTGCTGTCTGTATGCGCTTCGGATATCCAGAAACTATATTTTTGCTATCCAGAGACGAAGGTAATCCTATTCCGGTAGCTGCTCCATGTGCCCCTCGTAAAGCTCCAATTCTAACCTAATTTGTATGGGATTGGCAGCGCACTCTAGTATAAATTTAGCTATTCATATAGTTAAATACCCTAGTTCTCTAACCTACAGCACCTTTTAGCGCATTATAGGGCTCTTTATGCTGCTAATACTACTATAATATCCCCTGTGTATATTTACTTAGCTATAGTTATGGCTACTGCCGCTGCGTATTTCGTTGTAACCCAGGAAACTTTAAGAGTAGTACCTGCGAAGCCGTTTTAGATAGAAGCCTGACCATTGTTTTTTTCGGCTGTATTTACCAGATGTAAGGGCTCTGCTGCTGATTCTATACAAATAAGGTTAGGATTGGAGCGACCCCTGTAATATTATAAAGACTTACCTAAACGGGGTTGGACTTATTTCTGGGTAGCCAAATCATTGTCTCTCGATACCCAAGGCGGTTTGTATGCGAGACGCAGGACTCTGTTACATTCTCTAGAGATACCTGCATTTACCTGCAGCTCCATGGCTTACCGTTTTGAGTTCTTCATTGTGATCTGTTATCGATCCTCACACCGGTGACGCCATTAGCCGGTTCCGCGGGCATTGCTACCCGGCGCAAGATGAGCTTGTTCGCCTAAACCTTGTGTCGCTACAAGCCCAGCGTATCTGTGTGCGTTTCATTTAAGGGTTTAGGCCTCGTATGGTAGGTGATTTATGGACCGTAACCGACTATACACCGGGCTGACCGTCTACTGCATATTCGGATGCAATACATTCGCGTCAGTTAAGGTCGATCCTAACGGAGCATTGGATCGCGGCAACGCTCATTTAATGTACAACAAGTGACTTGATTAGCGATAAACACGTTTCTAGCATGCTACACGCCGATCGTGTGAGTTATCCACCGCAATCCCAAACCATCGACCGGGCTGCAAATGCAGCTGTTACTCCGCATTCGTACAGCAATTTTATATGCAAACTATGTACCACGGATATGTACGCACTAACGGGAACCATGAATCAGCGCCGTTCAACACACGGACGTGAGAGTATGATAGAGTCATGCCTGGAAATATAAATGTATTTTTGACAATGTATACTCACCCGTTGTTTGAGTGGCAGCTTCGTGAGCAGTATTTGGCAATTACTCCATCGCCTATCAATGCATGAAGTTAAATAACGTAATGGACTTACATTTCAGCACAGCCCGCCGCTTAAAGGCAGCAGAGATAGCCGGTGAAGCACATTTCAGCTTGCCACTCGGCAGCCATGCATCATGAGTACAGCATGGTTTCAATATTGATGAATATGTTACTAGATATCTTGGCAGCGGGGGATGAGATATTACGCTGATTGTTCTTATAGATGGTGCGACCCTCTTTTTTATTATAGATTCCGACAAACATTAATAAAGATAGGGTTGGCTTGTTCACAGGAGGAGAGCTGTAGGATAGCAAACCCCATTGTCTCTGTGACCTAAGACAGTACAAATTAACATTGACAATTTGAAGGATGCAATTCCTGGTTCCTATTGCGTTGGCCATCCTGCTGGTCGTGTTTACGCGACGACGACGTCGCACCCACGCAGGAAACTTCCCGCCCGGCCCTCCAGGCGATGACCATGCGAAGTTCTTGGAGGGCCATAGGTGGAATATGTTCAAGGCTTGGAATGATCAATATGGTCAGCTACTTCTTTCTCACTGCCAAAGGTCTGACATTCTAACGAACGACGTGTCAGGCCCTGTAGCGACCTTCTTCGTTGGGCCAAGGCGCCACATCGGTATATGCCCCTCAAGACTTAGTTACCATAGCTTTCCTCTGACATGCGACTCCCAGTGCTGGGAACCATGGAGGTGGCTGTTGACCTTCTCGAAAAGTCTGGTGAAATTTACTCGAATCGCCCACATCTACTCATGGGGTAAGTATTCTTCCCAATTCCATAATACAAGGTGCAAATATACTGGTATACTTATTAAATCAAGGGAGTTCTTGTTTGCAAGACTGCGTGGATTTTCAATGGTCTATGGAGGGAAATGGCGTAACTGGCGAACAGTTCAGTTTTCCCAAGTCGAATCACTGGTGATTAATATCTAACTAGGAGTTCTTGTAGCTCCAAGGCTCAATGTTCGGTCCGAAAGTGGCACCTAATGTCAAACCAATGCAGATCAACGAATCAGCTGTATTGATGCATGATTATCTTGTAAACGAAGACCCCTCGAAACAACACAAAATCCTACGAAGGTATGCGTTGACCTTGCATTCGATCATCTTGAAAAAAGTTAAACGTCTGGTCCCAATTAGATACACGGCATCTCTGATGTTCTACCTGGCGTACGGGCGTCGCGTAACATCCCTTGAGGACCCTCTTTGCGTGGAACATGACAAGGTAGAAGAATGTGAGTATTTCTATCCCTCTCGCATAATAAGTTTCTAACTTAGCATTAGACATTGAGAGGTAAGTTTTTACTCATCTTAACAAATAATATTGATCGCTCTGTATCTAATTATATCTTCAGCACAAAGTGAGTGTCCTTTAACACGCCGACTTATAGCTTTGAGCTAATTTGTGTTTTAGGGTGCCCGGACGTTTCTTTATAGAGAGTGTGCGTACTTTTCATGCGTCTCGCTTGTGGGATGAACTGGTGACTAAAATTCGGATTTTGTAGTGGCCCATTTTGCTTTGGCTCCCAGTAGGTATCTCTTAATTCCTTGAGAATGAGACACCGTTGACAGGTCGAAAGCGCGTTTTGCAGTGGTTTCGTTACGAACCCGAGAAGCAACGAGACATAAACACGAGACTTTACATGACTGCCATGAATGAGGTAAAAACTAGAAGGGAAAAAGGTACCGCAATTCCATGCACGACTACTTTCGGCTTAGCAAAACAGGAAGAGTTGGGCTTTAACGATCTGGAGCTGGCCTATGCTCTCTCCGCTCCATGGGCAGCAGGCATCGGTACCGTAAGTTTACCACGGTTCCCCTGAATATTCACTAAGAATTATATAGACAACGACTGCACTTGAGATAGCTATTCGTGAGTATAATTCTCTAGACTGTTTTTCGGGGTTTTGACAACTCTACGAATTATAGTGGCCATGTTGAATTTTCCAGACTGTTGTCATAAAGCACAAGCCGAAATGGATGAGGTCGTTGGAAAAGGTCGCATGCCTACTTTTGAAGACCAACAGTCACTCCCGTACTTGGATTGCTTTATTAAAGAAACTCTAAGGTATCTGAGACTCACGTCGTGTCTTTTTAGTATGAATACTGATGAAGGGGACTTCCTTATAGATGGCGACAAGTCACCCCTACTGGCATTGCCCACTCATCGACTGAGGATTACACTTACCGCGGCATGTTAATTCCCACAGACACAACCGTTTACGCCAACGCGTCGTGAGTCTATACTGTTGACGAAAACTCACCAATATTTACTCACTCGTCGCGCGGCAGGGCTATTATGATGGATCCTGAGGTGTTTCCAGAAGGTGAAATGTTCAAGCCAGAGAGATTCATGAACACAAAAGACCCCAGGTTTCTCAGCCACAGATACGGCTGCTTCGGCTTCGGTCGCAGAATCTGCCCCGGTATGCACGTCGCTCTACAGTCACTCTATATTGTAATCGCCCGGTAAGGAAGCACTTGAGGACTTTTCTTTTACTACTATCTACTAATTCATGCTAGAATGCTTTGGGCCTACGATGTGCTGCCTGCTATTGTTGATGGAAAACCCTTCATCCCGGATATAGACGACTTCACTACAGGCCTTGTTAGCTATCCAGCTAATTTGAAATACCGACTCATCCCTCGAAGTGAGAAGCAGTAAGTGCATTCAGTTGCTTACCTTAAATTTTGCAACCAGAAGGGTTCAACGCTCTCGGATTCCATGCTTCTGCATGCTCCTAAGTCATCTTAGACACGTCAAAGTACTACCTGAAGTTGGTATTTCTAACATCCAATGCCTTATAGCAAAGAAATTATCATCGAAGACGCTACAAATGCTAATATGAAAATGGCATCTTTAATTGGATAATATCACAAGCCATAGACGACATAGAACAACATCCGTGTCATTTCTATGTATATTCCAATCACGCATTCATTCAATCTTTTATGGGGTAGTAGAGAATTTCGGACTTCCAATCTTCGGCTATCGTTTGGGGTAATAAAATACGGTGAAAATATGAAGAATTGGAAACATCAGTTTGTATGGGCTTGCGTTGAAACGAACTAGAAGTTATCAGACTACGGGGGCATGACCAACGATATTTGCGAATCTTAAAAACAAACACTATAGAGTACACGACTATCTATACAATTGAGTTGGCATCTTATTGAACAATCATTCGGCCGGATGTTTCACATCATGTGTTACGTTTTCCTTATGCTCCCGGCATCGGTCCTCCCTGCATATCAATCGGGTACCACTGCATAGTGGCAGGGCCATCATTGAGGACTCAACTGTAGGGGAATGAAAACTGCTACTGCCACTCTAAACGGTACAAAACACCTCAGTAAGCCAGTCGTGATTTTACACATGCGGTTATTGGTTCATGGGGCTACAAGCGGTATCATGACACATATATACTACTGTTGAACTTCCAAGGCCTCTGCTGACGATCTATTTCATTTAACACCCATACTCTTCCTCCGACCTATTGCTATTTGCGCCATGTCTGCTTTTAAACTTGAGACTTGCGCTCGTCCTAACATCATGAGCCTCCGGTCTTACCGCTGCGCCCGCGAGTGAGTTTAAGCAGGTCAAGACCGCTGCACAACGACTCTTCTAACATCCCAAAGTGACTACAAGAACGATGGTACTAAGGTTCTCCTAGATGCCAATGAAAATTGCTTCGGACCCTCCCTATCTGCTGCCGATGCAACGGCTGCCGCTGGTGCGAAAGCGATTGGCATCGACCCTTTTACTCTCAACCGCTACCCCGATCCCCACCAATACGCCCTCAAGCAGCGTCTCTGTGACCTACGCAACGCCAACAGCCACTCTTATCCTTCTCTTACCCCTGACAACGTATTCGTAGGCGTTAGCAGCGATGAGCCGATTGATGCTCTCATGCGCTGCTTTTGTGCACCGGGCCGCGACGCCATTTTGATTTGCCCTCCTACGTACGGCATGTATGCCATCTTCGCTCAGGTTAATGATGTCACTACTGTCGAGGTCCCTCTTAGACCAGCGCCCGATTTCCAGCTCAACGTGGCCGCTGTTTCCGCTGCTCTGTCTGACAATCCTCAAATCAAACTCATTTACTTAGCTTCTCCGGGAAACCCCACTGGCTCCCTTCTCGCTAGGTCCGATATCCAGCTACTCCTTGCTCACCCTACGTGGAATGGTGTCGTTGTTGTTGATGAGGCATATATTGACTACGTGCCTGGTGATGCCTCTCTTGCGCCTCTTGTTACCGAATACCCCAATCTTGCTGTTGTGCACACATTTTCCAAAGCCTTCGGCATGGCAGCCATCCGTATTGGCGCCGCGTTTACCTCTGCCCCTATCGCCACCTTGCTCAATAGCCTCAAAGCGCCTTATAACATATCCGGCCCTAGCAGCGCCCTGGCAATTTATTGCATTGGGGACAAGGGCGTCTCAGTCATGCGGGAGCACTGCCAGAGAATGATGACGCAGCGCAACCGCCTTCAAGAAGAGCTGCCTAAGATTCGTGGCGTGGGTCGAATGCGTGGCGGTACCGACGCTAATTTCCTGTTGTATGAGATGCTAGATACTGAGGGTACACCGAACAACGATGTTGCGTTAGCTGTGTTTAAGAAATTAGCCGGTATTAAGGGGGTGGTTGTCCGATTCAGGGGCAAGGAGCACGGCTGTTTGGGTTGCTTGCGGTTCACGGTTGGCACGGAGGAGGACGTGGCAAGGCTATTGGACTCCCTCCGAGAAGTCTTGATCGAGGTGAGAGGATCATAACGAAGGGGGGGCTAAGCGAAAATGGTATACTTACGAAACCGGTTCTAGGCACTCTAGGCTGTCTCCGTCTAAATCCGCTGGAGTATGTGCAAGATGCTTAGAATTGCCATTATCATCACAATCTACAATAGTCTTTACTTTATGAAGGGCAAGAACATAATAATACAACTTCAGTCATTACCGTCTTCGACGTCTTCAATTGCTACCTAGCTTAACGGACGCATAAACATGAAGATCCAATTCTGCCCCTGGCGCAGCTTTCAGCCTGCTTAACTATGCCTTTGCTGTCTACGATCTTCGTCGTACCCTCCGCCGGTTCTCCTGTCGCGCCGGGGTGCCGTGAACTGTGCCTCGTCATCCCGGGTCTCACGACCCCTATGAGGGATAGGTGTCGGTGCGCCCCTCCAAGATCTACTATCCTCGCCAGGCGCCCATTCATCCAGATGGCCTTCTTCTTCAGACAGCATGTCGCGGGGGTCGTCTAGGTCCTTGGAGTCATCAGGAAAACGCTGGCGAGATGCCTTACTGCTATGCTCGAGCGGCGCGGCTGGTCTTCTTGGACTACCACCGCCTGACAGCAGTCGACGCGAGCCGTGGGCCTCTGTCGCCGTGGAGGCCATGTCGGTGTAGTCATAGCTGTCGCTCCTGTCGTCATCGTTACCGTATGGCCGTGCAATGGCATGACGTGATGGCCTGGCCGATGGCTGGTGTGTAGGTGCTCTCTGAGTGGTAGGCATATCTCCCCACTGCGGTAACCCCCGTCGGCCAGCGGGTAGAGCCATACGTTCAGTTGCTCTGGAATCTCTGTCTAACAAGCGCCCGCCCATATGTCGCGAGGGCTTGCGTGCGGGCATGATGTCTTCGGCCTCAAAATGGTACCCGTCATCACCGTGATCACTAGCATCACGCCAGTCATCAGCGCGGTCATTGCGCTGCTGGGCCCAATACGAGTCGTCCCCGATCCGTGTTTTCTTAAGGAAACTCTCGAACCCGCTGGTCGTTTCGGCCACGGACTGGAAATGGCTCGCTGTAAGGACGGCTGGGTAGTCATCCTTGGAATTGTCCGTTTCCTTCTGATAGAGCGCGAGACACGCAGCGATCTGCACAGCATTCCGTATTTGGCGACCGTTCCATGGTCCCCGCTCCAGGCCAACGGCGCGGGAGTACTTCATGTACTCTTCCCTCACGAAGTCCTCAATTTCTGAGTACATTACTTTGATCAGGCCGTACACCGGTTTGCCATCTGCCGCCGGTGGTTGAGGCAGCCGGTCCAGACTACGGCGTAAGACTTTGATTGTGCGCTCGGCTGTCAAGTACGGGTACCAGAGACTGACATGCACACGGGATCTAAAGGCTTCATCGAGGGCCCCAACCCTATTCGTAGTTAGGAATAACACGCCCCTGTAGTATTCTAACACTCGGAGGAAAACTGTTAAGATAGTTAGCTAGCTTCCTGTTAATCGGGTGTCAAGGCAGTCAAGACCAGGCTTACCTCCGACGAGTGTATTACGGTGCAGACTGCTGCGCTCTCGCTGCGTAAGAAAAACGTCAGCTTCGTCGAGGAGGAGGATGCACTCCCAAATATGAGCGTATCGGAAGATATCCCGAAGTGTCTTGTCGACTACCTCGGGCTCATTGCCTAGATCCCCGCATGTGATTGGGAACAAGGGTTTGTTGCACTCAATCGCCATAGCCTCCGCCGTAGCCGTCTTCCCGACCCCCGGCGCGCCGTGGAGCAGGATGGTGAGGCCTTTGCCCTTGCCACGGATGGCGTCAAGATTGAAGGTTGAGATGCTTAACGACTTTTCCAGTTGCTGCGCCTTGAAATGGGATGAGACTGCCGATCGGATGATTCTCTGGTGACTGTCGCTCATCTCAATGTTGTCTAGGGTGATTGTATTCTGCTTGGCGTTCCACTGGATGCACGTTGCATCTAGTCTAGAAAACCTTCTCTCTCGTAGCACGTAGCCGAAAATTCTTTTGGGTAGCAACGCCAAATCGTCATCCGTCCATGTGTATTCAGTAAGGTCCCGATGTTCCTGGATAAATATATCCTCTGATACGTAACGACGTTCTCGCATCCCCCGGGAAAAATTTTCCCCAAAAACCATCTTCTCATGGCGGCATTGGATCGGCGCCTCCGTCGGGTCGTCGCTGTAAACCAAAAGAGGAATTGCCATACTTCCGTGTGTACTCTCAGCTTGGGAATACTGTTTAGACTTGTCGGTATAGGTTTGCCACTGGGGGAATGTTCGTAGAGTCTCCTTGTAATCGAGGACAACGTCACTCTCAATATACTCCGAATACTTGATAAAAGAGCCCTTGTCATCCTCCAACGCCTCAGCAAGAATACCAGTAACAAACGTCCAGCCTGAGTGGTATAGATGCTGTATATTTCCGTTTATAGCCTCCTTGAACATCAAGCCTGTTTCCTTCTCTTCTTTGAGAATAGATTTGTGATTCATGTGAAACCGAAGTGGGAAGCATTCCAACTGGGTGACATCCTTTTCGCCGGCAAAGAACTCAAAATTGACCTGGCGCCAGATACATACTATATCCTCCCCGTCGAAATCGAGGGAATATATCTCCCAACCGCTCGTCGGGGATCGATTTCCATGCGAGATTATAAAGGATTGGTGCATTCTCCATACCTGTTGTGCCGCCGAACGATGAAGCGCCCTGCCAGTTGGGGGTGCTACCTGGTAGAAAACTAGCTCCCCGGGTTTGAATAGAAACGGGATGTCCTCATACCGAATTATACAGCCGGTCGGCCTTGGCTGATACTGGAGGCAAAGTGGCAATATCTTTTCCTCGACGAATTGAATATATAGTCGTATATGATCCAGGGCGTTTTCCGGCGGCACACTCGGTATGTTAGTGACTCCGTTTTCTTCTACCGGCTTGGAGCTCTTTTCATCAGACGATGCGTGGTTTGCTGCATAAATCTCGGGAACCGTCTTCGATATAGCAGCAGCTTCTAGGTCTGTTAATCTCGTTTTCATGTCCTCGTAATAGTGGTGAAACATTCCAAATGGTCGACAAAAAATGTAAGATTGTGGAGACTCTTTCATACTGTTCGTCCATTCCGAAAAGCAGGAGATAATTGTCTGGGAGCGAATTCTAACTCGATCGAGGCGTCGACCATCCCCAAAATCCTCCACCTTTGTTGAGACTTGTGGCTCACGCCTCCCGTTCGTCGCCATGGCCCTTCTAGATATCTCGGCGGCAAAGTCGTCGCTTGGGTTGGACTTCGTGATGAGGACTTCAATGACATAGTCCGCTTCGTCGCCCGTACGGCGGCTCGTAAACGCTTCACAATTGCAGTAGCACACGCCCATCGTTACAGGGCGCCCAAGGGATTCGAACCGTGTACCCGTATCATTATTTACGACGCCAGTTTCTACTAAGGAAGCAACTGTGCTTGCATCTTCCTCGCTGGACTCTGATGCACACTCTGATGAGGCTTTAAGATGAACTCCCCTGGGTAAATTTCTCTTTCCTCCGTCCATGGCTGGCGAGCGCGGCTTAGGTTCCGACTAGCACTGCGAAGGTTGGGATGATAATGAATAAGAGGATCAGAAATAGGATTGCTATTTTATCCGTCAACAAGTGTACTAAATAGATAGAGCCAGAGGATCCCCTTTCTTTTGATAGATCCCTGCTATCATGTCTAACTGGGGAATTCTTGAAGCGTCAGCATAACGGCCGAACGAAAGGCGAATGAAAATTTTGCACTTTATCTGCTTCGCGAGTGCGGGGTTGCGAATGCATTTGATAGTCAGACTGTAGCTCCAGGCAAGCCACACTCAGTACATCCCAGACCTGCACGGCAATGGCCGATTGGACGTCGATTTGCGGTAGCTGGCTGAGCCCGGACGTTCAAGCAGGCTGCGCCCCCCAACGTGAAGATATGCATAGTTGCTTGATATAATAAGTCCTAAGAGTGTCAACCAGGCGTAGGCAAACTATAAATGGGAAGTAGCGCAACAAGCTGCTTTCGCTCCAGGCCATCAGAACGCACAAACGTCGCCAGTGACACGATCCAGCCATGGAGCATCTTAAAGCCTCGCTATTCCATTTCCCCGCACGGCCCCGAGACGCCAAACGAGAGACTCAACCTCTTCCCCCTGACGAATTCGCGCATTTCATTCGCAACAAAGTGAGACTCTTCCAACGTACCCCGCCCGGCCTTAGCCAATATAATCGAGACGAAGACAGATACAAACCCAAGCACCAGGAAGCAAGAGAGTATGCCAATCAATATAGTACGTATCTTAATCACAGATGACTAAGTTGTTAGGGACTTAAAACAGATCCTCATAGCTCATGACGAGGACCTTGAGACGGAATTGAAGGTTAAAGAATGTTCATGGGATATCGTCTTCGAGCAGATGGCAGAGGCAACGCGACTGATGTCATCCCAAAGAGGTTTAGGTGGCTCTGCCCTACCAGCCGGAATGCAGATAGCAAGCGAAGTTGTAGATATATTTCCGGAAGAGTTTGGGCTATCGGTTATCAAAGGTAGCTTAGCATTGGTTTTTGAAGTACGGTCTCAAACTTGGCTCTCGGTACTTTTGGGACTTGCCCAGCTAACCTCCGGGAGCAGGCTTGCCAAAGGCGCAGTGAGAACAGACAGAAGATCATGGATGCATTTGAGACTGTGCCGGATGCAATTCTAACTATCAACACTGCGTACCTTTTCCTAAATCCCGATGAAGATGACAAGGACATCCTAAGAACATTCTTTATGACGCTTGTCGAAGACTTGCCTTTCTTGATCGGGAAACTGCTAGGAAAAGAGAAATGCAAGTAGCAAAGGAGACAGGGGATACACAGGTCTACCTATCATAAATGAACATCACGCTAATTGAAGTATTGTAACAGGGTATAAGAAAGTCGCCTCGGCCTTATTGTTGCATATACCAGAAGAGGTCACGATCGACGATACTCTGTCCGGCTGGACCACGAAGATGACTGCTTTGCAGGAACGCGTGCAGGGCATGAAAATAAAGATACTAAGTAAGCTTGGCTTAAAAATTGACGATCTCAAGTACCAAGTCGATATGTCAGAGAAAAATGTTATTGCTGAAATCAAAGATTCCGAGAATACGTTCAAAAATCTGGCGATGAGCTTGGAAGCTGGCATTATTGCCCTCTTGTCTCAGCACAGAGAGTCAATAAATGAGTCGATCCGACTTATGGATGCTCGAACTCGACTTAAGGATGAGCAGATCAAGATTTCCCGAATTATGGCCGATGAGGCGTCCGTAGCTGTCATAACGGGCTTCCTGAGAGAAGTGCAGGAACAGGCAGAAGAATTAAGGCGTGATGGGGACTTAGCCCGACGCGGTAAGGTGCAACGCCTTCACTGGCAATAATCCAAGGCATCTTTTGCATGAACAGGCCACGACTAACTATTCGAGCAGAAAATACTAAGCTCCGTGCCCATAACCTCGAACTCTCGCGACGGATCTCGTCACAGTCCTTGAGCGATCGGGTGCGCGATACTACAGAGACCCGTACATCTGTAACATCAATACAGCTCCTGGGGGTCATCGGGGTTCCGCTCAATGCGATATTGCGCGACTTGGAACGAGTGGCGCAGCGAGCCATCCACTTTGATGCTGAGTCCAAAGGCAAGGCGCAATGGCTGATGAAAACGTCTGAGTTTGCCGACTGGATGCAAAGCCGGCGGTCATCAATTTTGATCGTCGATGGCGCCACTAACGGCCAGATTCTGCTCGTATCACCAATGTCAGGCCTCTGTGCCGCCATCGCCAGCGGCCTCGCTAACGATGACTCCGGAACCGTCGCGCTTTCCTTCTTTATGGGATCGCATACAGGCGCGGATTCTACAAGCCATGATCTGGATGGGCCACAAGGAATGATGCGCTGCCTAATTGCGCAGCTTCTCGGCTCCTTGCTGTTAGAGCCGAACCTAGGATTCTTAACTCCTGATGATCTAGAAGCCTACCAGCAACATGATCTCAAAGCTCTTTGCAACCTGTTTGTGCGCCTCGTGCAGCAGTTACCACCGGGCACTGATATCTTCTGCATCATCGACGGCATCTCGTGGTACGAGCAGGCCCCGTGGCTGGCGGGCCTCCGTTCTGTGACCGGGATGTTCGAGTATCTCATGGGTCAACTCGATCCAAACTATACCGCCATCTTGAAGGTTCTAATGACAAGCCATGGAAGAAGTCGAGAGATCGTCCGTAGGACGAGATCGGGAGAGACGGCTCGGTTTTGGCGACATGTGACGCTCGCGGCAGGCCATGTCCATCCGGGTGTACCTACCACCAGGCCACAGGACCTTCCCCAGAGGTAAATTTGGAGGTGTCCATATTACAACTACCAATCGGCAAGAAATGGATGGAGTCTCAATCCAATATGCTATCTCATCTGGGGATAATATGCTCGACCTGTCACCATACTCACGTAATTTGGAACACCTTGCCCTTGGCCTCACTGGTGAAGTCGGCAACCATCCGGTTGGCGCCAGTGGCGACGCTGTATATAGGGGTCATGATACCGGGGGAGTGATGGGGATATCATGCTGAGAGCGTTGCCTAGAGCATGAAAGGGGTAACAATTGCAATGATAATGAGTAGAGTCCTGGTCGAAGGGTCGTAGGTCTAAGTGGGTAGGTAGGAGTTGCGTTAATTTAGTATATGTGCGCCTACTACCGTTCCTAATGTGTTGATACAGCATTGCACTAACCGCGTTATCCTCGTAAGTTTCAATACGGCTAGGGAGCCTAGTGAAGTATCCCTAGGGATGTTTTAATAGTCCTTATCTCGTATGGCTGAACTGTTCTAGAGGTTGGGTATATGATATATCTATCGCCTAGCTATGTAGATGCTCAAATGCTTGCGCGACGGGGCGCCATCGTCCGCCGTAGCGCCTTCTTAGCCTCTATTTCTTCTACCAAAGGGAGAACACCCTCCTCTTTCAAACGAGCGAGGAAATCTTGTGCATATTTAACGCTCCTCTCATATATTTCATCAAATTTCCCGAAGTCTAGCGTTCCATAATCATCGACGGGGGGGCGCATGTAAATGCACCCTGGCATTGTCTTAGCCCTCTCAAGCGCGTCGACGCTAGAGACGTAGGCTAGCCGTCCCTGTATCTCAGCCAAAGTAGGGGGGTTTGGTGTCGTTGATAGGGGATTCCACCTGTTGAAGAATGCCCACATGCCTGACAGTGTATCCCCATAGCTTTGGGGGGTATCGTCATCAATCGAACCGACATCAACGGCGATTATAACGTCGGCACCAAGTGATTTCATATGCGATACGGTTAAGTTATCGACATAACCACCATCTAGTAGCATGCTGCCCTCATCGCATAACGGTGGTAACAATCCTGCGAGGGACATGGACGCACGAACATATCGCCAAGCGTACCCACTTGTGTGTATCTCAGCCCTGCTCTTGCTTATATTTGTGGTGTTGCAATAGAACTCCAGCCAGAAATCCTCGATTTGGTGCTTACCAAAGGTCTTGAATATTCCTCGATTGAACTCATGACCTGTGGTGTAGGAAGCAGATGGATAAGTCAGATCTAGGGCGAATCGCCACATACTTGACATCCTCCCAGCAAACTTTTTCGCCAGGCCATACATGGGTACAACATCAGCGTGACGAGCATAGAGCCCACCCATGAATGCTCCCATTGATGTGCCGCCAACAAGGTCGATAGGAATACCCGCTTCTTCGATAGCCTTGACCACGCCGATATGCGCAATGCCTCGGGCACCACCCCCTCCAAGTACAAGGCCGATGGATTTCCCACATAGCCTTCTTGCTAGCCTCTGAAAATCTCCTTTCAGGGGAGTATCAGGAGAATAGTATGGTCGTTGACGAATTTTCCGTGTGGTGTACCTTTGAATCTCGGCTTGCAGGATTTGCACACGTTCTTTCAGCGTAGGTCCACCCTTTTTGGCAGGCCCCGGGGGATGAACCGGAACAGCAGTGGCGCCAAATGACATTTGCATATGATAGTGTCCACCATTAATCCAAACACGGTTTTTCAGCCACGATCTAGTTAAACCTGGCTTTGAGTCGCGGTCTGCATGAAGAAGAACAAGTGTTCTCCTAGCTGTTGATTTCGTGCTAAGCATAAATCTCTCATACTCACCAATTTCAGGCGAGCTTTCTGCTAGGCCGACGAGCAGAATACAGTCTGCCTGTGCAATGCAAGTTTGCGTCCAGGGAGCAGCAACACTTGTATCTGTCCAACTTGTATTAGTCCCACGAATCAACTGGAGTCTCATACAGGAATAGTCTGTAAACTTGAATTCAGGAAAAAATTAGAGTATTAATGTGCCTTCATCGTCGGCGCTCGGGAAATATTTGTTCATCATGTCAAGCAGGGTGAGAGTAGAAACGAGATGACTTAGCACTTACCAGCAACATAGACTACCAGCCCATATTTCTCTTCTAGGTCGGCAAGGTACTGGGATAATTTCAACTTTCCCATTTTGTTGAAAGCGTGCTTTCCGAGATGAGTGAGGATCGCGGACTGGTTTAAAGACGTAGCACCGTTCAAAGTTCCAACCTGTGATAGGGCGTTCATGAGGCGGTTTCCAAACTCAACCACGGGAACTCCAGCCCTAATGGGTAGTATCGCCACCGTCCGTATGTTAAGGGTTGATGAGCTCTTGTTGATTGATGTTCCAGTAGCAGCTTCCTTCCCCGCATAAGTGCTGGGATCATCAATGATGCGTCTCATTCTCGAGGCAATGATCTTAGAAATCTTGATTGTAATGTTGGGATGCTCTTGGGCAAGACTGTTGAAAAGCGTACGGGGAAACTTAACAAGTTCTGTATCACGGATGGCGTGAAGTGTTCCGGTGCGGGTAGACTCGGTCATGACTTCCAACTCGCCAACGCTGTCGCCTTGCCCAAATTCCGCCCGCACATTTATGCCACCATCTCGTCTATCCTCTACTAGGCGTAAGCGTCCATTGAGGACTAGGTAAATAGCCTCGCTTTCTTCATTCTTATTAAAAATGACTTGGCCGGCATCAACTTGAACCCATTCAAGAGCAAAGTCAATATGGAGCAATAAACGCGGAAGTAGGCTAGTCAATCGCTTAGCCATTGTCAGAAGGACGATTGGGTATTTTTCGACTAGTTTTTCGACAGTTGCACGAGGGATGAAACCGACATAGACGTCAGTTTTGGCCACGACGTCGGTGAATGATCGATACGAAGACACTGTACTAATATAGCCAGCGATTCCTCCGGGCTTGACTAAGCCGAAGCGACGTCTCGGGAACGTGGTTCGTTTGCCGTCGGCGGTTTTTCGGAGGCGGCTGGAATCATTCGATGAGCCAAAGGCAGAGAGTGCTTGAGGTAATGCGTCATGCGAATCTGCCTGATGCATTGCATCGACAGAAGTCCGGCTTGATGAGCTCAGGATCTCGCTCCCGGGATTGTCTGAAGGCACACATATATCTAGAAAACCATCGATAACATAGTATAACCCAGGACTTCGCTCCCCCTGCTCAACAAGCACTGACCCTTGGTGGAAAAAAACGATCTCGACCTCGTGTTTCATTTCTGACGCCAGAACCTGCGCACTGGGGGTTGTGCCCATTGAGATTCCGCCGGATGTCATCGACTCAGAATCCCAGTCTGCAGAACCATCGGGGGGAGGCATGAAGCCAAAAGCATTGTTATTGAGCAGATTCTTCTGCCTCCTACCATCGTACGTCACGAACCGCGGTGAACCTTCCGTAGAATCTGGGCCTCTTGACGTGGTACCATTAGCATCCATACCCAGAGTTTTGAAGACGCACTCTAGAATTGATAAGCGAAATAGGTTATCCTCGTCGACAGACTCTCGAGGGTGAATAGACAACCGAGCTCGCTTCGGGGTAGCAAAGGGATTTAAAGCTCGTTGTGCCAAAGGACTGACATCATCTTTGCTGAGCACACCTGACGATTGCCACGGTGTCAATGGAATCTCAAGCATACTAGATGGGTAAGCACCGCCACTCCGGGCCATATGGACATTAGCTAGAAGGTCACCAGGGCTGGGCGTATGTATCGATTGTCTTTCCTGCGGAGGCACGATCGTAGATGCAACAACAGACTGTGGGCGAGCTTGAGACATTGCTTGTAAGGCGGCCTCCTTGCGCAGACCTGTTGAGGATCTGCGGCGATGACTAGTCGTAGACGCATTGTGCAATGCAATTCCTTTGCCTGGCTCGTCTTCCTGAGCTCTTTCACGCTCTTGGCTGAACTTTTCTTTTAATCGTCCCAATGCGTCGCCTCGAAGAATATTTGGCAATTGGTAAGTCGTGAATTTCATCATATTCTTCTCTGTATGTAGAACTTCGTTGGTAAGCCCGAGATAGTGGTAAGCTGTAGCAAGAGTAACACGCTGAAATCTGGACAGGATAACGTGTACAATGTGTGCTGTTGCTTTGGGATACACCTTGATCAGACGTCGGAAAGCACTAGCGGGAATGATGGCAATGGTGGTATCAGTCGTGGCTCTTGCGATGATATCGGGGTGGACGGAAGTAGCGGCTCTTTTGAGTAAGCTGCGTTTGGGATGCCGTGCCATAGGAGAGTCATCTAGCGAGATAGGGGGAATTCGCGGGAGAGATGCCCTTTCTTGTGATGCCGGCCCAACGGCGCCTGTTTCGCCAGTGGGGTCCACTGGTTTCGCTGTTGCGTCTGTATTACTCGAATCGTTCGAAAAGGCAGCTGCGCCATGATGGCCAACGTGAATGCCGGACGGGATTCGCGGGCTGGTGATCGTGTTTGCCAAGATAGGCTCTGATGAGCCCTCGAGTGGTACTTGAAATTGTACGTCCTCGGTGAACAGTGACATAATCGAGAAGAGGGAAGACATGGGGTTTCCATTTCGAACCTCCGTGAGAAGCTGATACCGCTGCTGGCCGGGAAGTGGATTATCCTCATCATCAGTGCATGACGACTCTAACGAGGAGCTCAGGGTAGTCGCTGGAGTCTGTTGTAAAGACTTTACGAAGATTTCCACAAGACCGTCCACGACAAAGCAAAAGCCCTTTTCTTCTTCAAGATTCAACGTTTCACCCGCAATGAGCTTCCGGGTTTGCATACTCCTGGTCAACTCATGAAAGACCGGGCGTTCAAGATAACCGAATATCTTTATGGCACTTAGAAATTCATCTAAGTAATTAGACATCCCGGGTTTTACGCCTTCGTCATGAGTGCCTGCAAAAAGATCCAACTCCGGTTCTTTGCGTTGCGGCTCGGGTGGCAACCGCGAATACATGTTCAGATATCGGTATCGTACGACCCATGTAACGCCGGAAAACATGAGAAACAGTATAAGGGCCCTGTGGCTTGCGTTAGTAAGTGGGTGTCTCATATTCAGGTGGAGGCTAAGTACAAAGTAGTAGCGTTCATTGTCACGGTTAGGCTTGTCGAGAATAAAGTGAATAGTAAAGTCGGCACGGAGATAGTTGTAAGCTTGAGACTCCAGTACAAGATCGTGGAGAGAATATGGAGTATGGAGAGGAGGAGCCTCGCAACCAGTCCAAGCCACGAAGCGCTCTCGGTCTGAGCCGTATGCTCCGTTTGGGCCAATACGGCTGCAGCTGTCGTAGAGCTGGCCATGGCGTTTGACACGGCGTTTGATAGGGCTGTAGACCCCAAGGTTAAGTTGGAGGTAGCCATTTCCCGATGCGCGAGGAATTACCGATGATAAGGCGAGCGGAACTTGCTATGCATCTCATCCTGCATTATGGTTCGAGGATGAGAGCTGGATACCGCAAAAAAGCTGGCTCGAAGCTATTGCTCTGGTCCAACTCGACCCAAACTGAATAAGTCCGGTGCCGTTGTTCCAGCAGCTCTGAGATGAGGATGACATCTGGGGCTTGTAGACGTGAGCTATGCAGGGGGGGAGGATAAGCATAAATGGTAAGGAGGGAGAGAGAGGTCCGAGACACCTGTCACAAGCTTCTTTTCAAATCTTGGAAATGTGACCTGTGGTGGGGCCGTCGGTCGAACTTTCTTCCAGAGGCTGGGGACCCGCAAGGGCGGTACCAGGTAGGTCTAGGTACTCCCACTAACGGTCGCCTTGCTCAGCCACAACCTAGCGACGCTCTGCTACGGCAGGACTTTTGGCAGGGTACCTGCGCAAAACTTGTGTGGCTTGGGCACCAAGCCAGTGAGCCGCCGCAGCGAATTTTTGGCGGGGTTGTCACCCCACGTAAAGATTTCGAAATGGCGAGTTGCCTTCAAATTTCACTGTGTGACTCCTCCACCTTTGATACAACGACCCAGTAGCGTTGTCCCGATCCTGGAGCCTCATACCTTCGCACCTCTCAAGAGAATTTTATCCTCCCTTCACCAAAGGCCACTAATCTCCACTACATTACACCACCACTGCTCGCCGTTAACCCCGCGACACTGATGCGACCGAGGCCACCACCGGCCACCACCGACTCTTATCCTATATCTTGCGCCCTCTAGATCGCCCAACATGTCTTTGACAAACTGTCGGTTCTATGAGGAGCCATATCCGGAGATTGATAGCTTCGTTATGGTTAACGTCAAGCAGGTGGGCGACTCTTTGTCCGATGTTGACGCACTCGACTGACATTGCCCAGATCGCCGACATGGGTGCCTATGTCAAACTTCTCGAATACGATAACATTGACGGCATGATCTTGCTGTCCGAACTGTCCAGACGTCGTATTCGTAGTATCCAGAAACTTATCCGTGTTGGCCGAAATGAGGTAGTCGTCGTGCTCAGAGTCGATAAGGAGAAGGGTAAACGGGACAAACAGTTTTATGCATTGCTCAGCGTTGACTTCAACCAGGATATATCGATCTTTCAAAACGCCGCGTTGGCCCCGAGGATATTGTGAAGTGCGAGGAACGGTACAACAAGAGCAAAATGGTACACTCTATTATGCGACACGTGGCCGAAAAGACCCAGACCCCCATCCAGACTCTCTATGAAAGCATAGCATGGCCCTTGATGAAGAAATACGGGCATTCGATTGATGCTTTTAAGTTCTCCATAACGTAAGGCTACTAGCCATGGAACCATGCCTAGTACTACCGCTGACAACCATCGCAGGAACCCTGATGTATGGAACGAGATCACCTTTCCCAGCGACGCTGTGGCAGAGGAGCTCAAGTCTTATATCGGAAAGCGATTGACGCCTCAACCCACGAAAGTGCGAGCAGACATCGAGGTCACCTGCTTCGAGTATGAGGGCATCGATGCCGTTAAGACCGCTCTCCGAACGGCTGAAGCGCGTAATACCGAAGAGAACCAAGTCAAAGTGAGGCTTGTGTCCCCGCCTCTATACGTGTTGACGAGCATGTGCCTCGACAAGAATGTCGGTATCGCCCGATTGGAGGAAGCTATCGTGGAAATTCGCAATAGCATCACGAGCGCAGGGGGGCAACTTGTTGTTAAGATGGAGCCCAAAGCTGTCACGGACTCGGACGATGCTGAGCTGCAGGCTCTTATGGAAAAGCGCGAGCGTGAGAACGCTGAGGTTAGCGGAGATGAGAGCGTCAGCGAGAGCGACGACAACATCCCTGAGACCGTGTAAACTAAACGAAATCTCGACAATTCTCCCTCGGATGCAACTTGGAGAAATCTTATCCGGCCCTCAGGCCGTGGCATTCAGGCTGGTCATACGGGCAGTCAAAAGTTTCTGGCAAGCGAAAACGGATTACTCAGGCATGGGAGGCGCTTGATTCCACGGGACCCGAATGATCTTGTTTGATTCTAGCATCAATTAGGTACAAGTAAGGCTGTAGGCACGCTTGCGCCAGTGATGCTCTGGGTGTCTCGATAGTAATGAAGCGCGTTCCCTAGTACTGCTGTCAGATCTGGCACTCACCCTGCAGCTTAGCAGACTCCTTGGTCGGCGCGGGTAGCAAACACGAACAGGTTATTACGAAACGTTGTTCAAAATACTATCTTGCCTGCCATGACGGATAGGTATGCTGGTGGCAGCGTAGGGGTATATAGGAATATTAGAATTACACCTCGGTTGACACTAACCCTTGAGAAGTGACTAGCTCACTAAAATAACATCTGGTGCTCATCTACTTTAAACCTTGCTGGTGTGGGGCGTCAAAGCTTCTCTACCTGACAGTGTCACACTTGTCTTCCATTTCGATGCACGTCGCTTTAGGGCAGCAGTGAGTACGCCCTCTGCGAAAACGAGTAGCTCGCCCATCATCATGGCGTTTCGGTCGATATGGGCCAGGCTGAAACGGCAGCGCGCCAGCTTCGGCCACTTCGGCTACTATATGTTCACGTTCGCAGCGTCTGTCCCAATCGTCATCTCATTCAACACATTTGTTCTGGAGCTGGCATGGATCCAGGGCGCGTCTATGTATCCGTTCCTGAACTCGGAAAAGGACCAAACTACGCGAAAGGACGTTGTCGTCAACTTCAAGTATAACGCGCAGTACGCCCTACAGCGCGGCATGATTGTGACTTTCTGGTAGGACATCTCCTCTCGGTGCTACATTTTTCTATAAATGACCATGACGCTCACGACACTTTTGCGCACGGGTAGGAATCCGTTGAAGCCGGAGGCCATGACTGTCAAGAGGATCGTTGGGCTGCCTGGCGACGTCATCAAAACTCGGAGTCAGCACCCTGTTCGGACGGTGATGGTTCCGCCTGGCCATGTCTGGGTCGAAGGCGATGGTGGTGAGCGCGAAAGTCTTGACAGCAACAACTACGGGCCGATTGCGACGGGTTTGATCATCGGCAAAGTCACGCATCTATTGTGGCCGCTTCACAGAGCGGGACGTGTTCGGTGGTGGGAATACGCGGACAAGATTCGGAACCAGGGATGAGTTTAGCAGCCCATCGGCGCCTATTACTTATAGCCAAATCTAATAAATTTAATCATACAGCCTTGTTTTGTGTTTTGTGTTTTGTGTTTTTTTTTTTTTTTTTTTTCACCCTTTTTCTCTTTCTTCCGCTTTCTTGCTTGATGTCTATAACAGATTGAGACCGTACCTAAGGCATGATAATTACTCGCACAGCCTGGTAGGTACCTGACTAGCTTCGCTAAGGAGACCTAGATGACCAAACCTAATATTTTTGAGGCAGATAGGTACATGTAGTCCGGGCTAATTTAGCTAGTCCTGACTTGTACCTAGATAGAGGCACCTAAGGTGATAAGTGCACGTGCCACAACACCTCGCCCGACTGCGCGCTATCTAGATACGTCAGTCGCGCTAGGATTTTTTTATTGCGGAAAATTCCCATCTCTTCCGCCGAGGACCCTGTACAAGGGTCGCTCGCAGTCGAACACAGCACATTGACTTTTTGCGTGCATCGGGAGAACCTCAATACGTTCGCTATCCGTCCACTCTTTCGTGCACAGGGTCGCCCTTGTTATTAAGGCGACGCTTGGCATCCGGGGTGCCCGACATTGCCGACTGTGTCCATGATGGACTTGCCTGACAACCATCTACCACTTCGGATTCCAGTTCAGCAACGTCGCATTCGCATTGTATAAAGAAAATGACCATTAGCGATGGCGAGGGGAAAAGGCGCCCCCCCTATATTTATGTCAGTCCTCTGAAATCAGCCAACATCCCGCCCAACTGACACTTCGTCTCTAGTCCATGATCGCCGGGGGCCTTGGAGGGACTACTGGAGACATGCTTATGCACTCACTCGATACCGTGAAGACTCGACAACAAGGCGACCCCCATTTTCCGCCGAAGTACACATCGTTGGGATCATCTTACTACACAATATGGCGGCAGGAGGGTATAAGACGAGGATTATACGGGGGGTGGCTACCAGCCATGATGGGCTCCTTTCCAGGCACGGTACTGTTTTTCGGCACCTACGAATGGAGCAAACGACATATGTTAGACTACGGCATTCAAGCCCATATCTCTTACTTAACTGCTGGTTTGTGGTACCATCGAGCCCCCGAACGTTTGGATGCGATGCTGACCCTCCGTAAGGATTTATTGGTGACCTAGCGGCGTCGATTGTTTACGTTCCCTCAGAGGTGCTCAAAACCCGCCTGCAGCTCCAGGGACGCTTTAACAACCCTTACTTCAAATCCGGCTATAACTATAAGGGAACGTTTGACGCAGCGAGGACTATCATTCGAACTGAAGGCTTTTCAGAGCTTTTTTCTGGTTTCAAGGCGACACTCTATCGAGACCTTCCCTTTTCCGCTTTACAATTTATGTTTTACGAGCAATTCCAAAGCTGGGCGCGCGAATGGAAAGAGAGCCGAGACATCGGCGTTCGTCTCGAGCTCCTAACCGGAGCTGCGGGTGGAGGATTAGCCGGTGTCATCACATGCCCGCTAGACGTTGTGAAGACTCGCCTTCAGACCCAGATCGACCCTGTTCCGGTCGTGCACAAACCGAAAGACCGTACTGTGATAGATACAAAGTCGGCTATAAAGGAATCGACGGTGAAACAAGCAATATCCGCCCCATCATCTAACTCTCAAATACGCCCTATTTCAACATCGTCACCGTCAACCTCCTTGCCCCGCCCGGGTGCCATTCCTCTAGACGAAGACTCTATTTTTAAAGGACTCAGGCTCATTTACAAGACAGAGGGAGTTGGGGGCTGGTTTAGAGGCGTCGGACCGCGATTTGTCTGGACCAGCGTCCAGAGTGGGTGCATGTTGTTTTTGTACCAGACTGTTTTGCGGCAATTGGAAACTTGGATGCCCGTGGAACGCCCAGAGATGTCCCGTTAAAGAAGTGATGTCCTCACCACAGGCTTGTGGTATGTTGTGACATGTGCTTCAGTGTATAAACATGAGCATTTACAAGGCGTTGGAGGCACTATAGATGAAGATGGACGATTAGAAACCGTGTACCACTGTATATCTGGAGATATCTCAAGCTCATTCAAATGTATTATATCCCCCGCAGCCGATTAATAGAGGCTGAAATTCCGACCGAAATACATGTACGACCTTGAGAGCTCTCGCTAGTGAATATTTGACTATCACCTTTATAAGCGTGGCGTGAGTGAAGTGGGGATCAGCCCTTGCACCCGCCCAAGCTCCAGTCCCATCTCGGGTGGAGCCGGGGCGTCAACTTCATCGCATGTACAGCAGCAGTCAACACTTGGAATTGCGATTGCCTTCCCATCCCGACACGCCAGCACGACCCATGAACACAATCGACTGATTCTATTTGCCAGACATGGCTCAATATAGAAAACCGATATGTCAACACCACTACCACTCCCCTCAAAGGCGGCAATTCGCGCCCTACGCGGCATCGCCTTGGGAACCTCGTGTGCTATAGGTGCGATAGTCGAAGACCGGAGACGACGAATCAGTACATTGAAAACCGCCGTCGAAAACAAACAGAAGCTGAAATTGTCGAGGAAATACCGCCATAGTAGTTTAGAGGAGCTCTCCTGGCAGCTAGACGGCCCTGCCGTCCTCGACCACAACCTACAATGGCACGAAAGGGACGAATACGAGCTGGGAAAGCATCGTGACGCCGAGGCGATTGACTATACGGCTCTCGACGGGACAGCCATCAAAGATAGTAAAACACGAAGTTCATATCGAGAACCTGGGAACCCGAACCAAACACAAATTCTGCAACCAGTACCATCTCTAGCATCACCATCCGGGCGCATCACTTGTCGGCCTATTCCCTCCCCCCTCCCGCGTCAAATTGATACCCCAGGGGTCGGACAATGGATAAACAATACCACCGCCGGCAAGGCAATTCAACCCCACCAACCGACTTCTACTACTGCTCTACAGTGGAGCCGCGACGCTGTCATACACTCGGTCGAAGACTTTCTCGCGAGCGAAAATGAGGAGGGACTTAGCAGAGCTGTTGCGTTGTTCATTTCAAGCTCACCCATGATAGCTTCTAGTCCTCTGCTTGACAGGTGGCTAGAACTTTCGGTTCGCCTTTCAAAGGAATGCCAAGCAAGAGGCAGATGGGAATATGCTAGTCAGATACTAAGTACCATCATCACTTTCGGCCCGCTAGATGAAGCCCAATACTTTGCCTATAACCCATTACCAACCATCGAGTTCCATCTACGTCGACCTAACCCCGAAGCTCCGTGCTGCCCGAACAGTGTGGCTACAGCTGCCCGGTTATTTTTACCAAGGCTTGAGGGCAAGCATAAAGGACTCGGGGCACACATGGAATCTGTGGGAAGGACTTTGATGCTTGAAGCTCTAGCATCGCAGCGTTTCGTCCTTGCTCAGCGCATCTATTGGAGAATCGCCGGATGGGCAGCAAACCCTGAGTGCTTTGTCCGCTGGGCCATTCATGCATACTTTCAACATAATGACCACAAGACTGTGGTCAAGATTTTTTTGCTTCACTACTCGCGGATGGAATGCCCGAACGAACATTTCGACAACACGATAGACCGTGTTGTCGACTCTGTGCAAGCCATGAAAGGTTTAAACGCAGACTCGATTCTACACGCTTTTGCTCGAATGGAATGCCCGGGAAACGGGAAGCTCCGGACACGGTGGGTCATGAGACTATTACAAGCTCATTGGGCTCGACATGAAGACCTTCCTAAAACAAATGAAATATTTAACAAGGCCGTCTCCCTTGGACTCTTGGATAAAGTTACTCGTCCACAAGGTATATACCGCACCTTGGTTCAGATGGCCGCAAGAGCCGGCGACGAGAAAATGGCACACTCATACGCAAATAAGGTCATGCATGATTATCCCGATATGAAGGACGACATCGCTCTGAGTCTGGCGGTGTTTAAAGCTAAGGCAGGAGATTGGGATTGTGTACTTCAAACTTTCAAACGCGTGCAATCCAGCAAATTGGCTGAACCAACTTCTTATGACGGTGAATTTATCCCCGTATTGAAGGTATTCGCGGACTCGCACTCAGCTGCTGAGACTCGGGAATTTGCTATTGCGTTTATCCAGGATATGGGCATTAGGTTCCACCCTTACACGGTCACCCTCGTCGCTAAGAAGTACGGTGAAGCCCACGACGTGAAGGGATTCATATCGTGGTTAGAATTTTGCAGCCGAGAAGGTTTCGCATTGCACGCCGGTTTTGTCAATTCGGTTCTCCAGTTTTGTTCCACGACGGGGAAAGTTTCATTTCAGGAATTGCGGGCGATGTTCCTAGGAATCGAAGCACTCCATCCAAACTGCTCCGACGAGGTGACACATAGGATTTTAAGCCAAGCCGCGCACCGTGGAGGCAAGGCGTACAGTGGAGTCCGGCCAAAGGTGATCAACGTCAACAGAATGGCATACACAGGGAGAACTACAAATTACCGAGACATCTACGAAGCCATGAATCAGGCACTAGCCAACCACAAGCCTACATCAGCGCTCATGATTTATAAGCGGGCGGTACGTTATGGGATGCCTTTCTCCGGCCACTGTCTCCGGTTAGCCGTCACAGCAGCACTCCGAAGTAAAGTCTCGGGCTCCAGCGCAGCTCTTTCTATGATACGAGATGCACACGCCGAGGGCCACGACGTTGAGCATGCCGTATCAACTTTCATAAAATGGCAGATCGACACGTTTTCCGGTAGTGCCGAGGACGTGATTATCCACATGCGAAACCTTCTTCGCCGCTTTGAATCGTCGCAGATCGCCATCGGCCCAGACGTCCTGACTCGTATGGCGACAGTGTGCACCGGAATTAGCCAGCCTGACAAAGCCATCGCTCTATGCAGGTTGGCTCGGGATAGGAGCGGGGCATCACATCTTTGCTTTTCGACAGAGAGCGTTAAAGCCCTTGCGACCGCTTACTCGCAATTGCTTGACGTTATAGGAATGAGGTCCCTTCTTGACAGCCTGTCGGAGAGCGAGTTTTCAGCCGACAAGACGGTATTGAGTCATCTCAAGTCAATTCGCAGGGGGGTTACGAAGACAAGACGGAGCCACAACCGAGCAGCGTTTTTGGCGGCGATAGAAGGCGGCATTCAGCGGATTACAGAAGCGCGGGCTAAAGCTCGTAGCAACGGCAAGCTGATAGGGCAAGAAACCTTACGGATCGTAGGTGATGCCCTTGCGGATCTGCAAAAGAGCACCCCAGAACCGGGCACAGTTACAAACGAAACGAAACACATGACGAACGCCCCCGAGGCGCCGGTGCAGATGATCGCTGTAGCATGAGACGGGACGAAACTATTTTGTAGACATAACATGTAGATGTAAATACCTAAGCTAGAGATGAGGGCCAGATCACTCTGGTGGACTTACGGATGATGCAATAAATCAGACGGATCATATGTTCACGCAGAGGCTCGTCTGTCGTCCTTGAGATGCGATAGAAGAAGATGAACCGATAATGATAACACACTGTCTGTGCACTCGAAAGGGGGAACGTTGTGATCAATTGCGATGCTTTACCGTCTGTTAGACTGTATCTGGGCACTCACTCAGCACGACCCACGTTCGCACTTTATGACAGCCTTTCCTAGAACCTCTTCGGTCCAGGGAGGGCTAAAAATGCAGTGAATCGAGTAGTCGAACAACACGTAGTGGCTGTGCCCCACTAGAAGGAGGAGCCCTTCGTTAAGGCTCCAGCCTTTGGCTAGAAACTTGACGAAGACCTCTCGCCTTCCTTCTTCATCATAATAATAGACTCAATTACAGCACTACCCTTAGTTGCCTTTACTATCTACATACCCAGTAAAACAAGCATAGTGCTAGACGATATTTTCAAAGCCACTATCCAGCCGCTACGGCATTCCGTAACACCGTCATCATATATACATACACAATACCTAATACGGCACTCCGTAGGTACTTAGTATAAATATATAGGCCTAAGCAGGTATCTAGATACTACAAATGGGTTTCAGGAGCCCGAAGGGGGGGCGCGATTCCCCAATCCGATCGAGAACGCTTCGATACCCGTTCTGGGTTAGTGCCACTCCACCAGCAAGCACCAGCAAGCACCAGCGCCAACTCCCCGGCCTCTTATTCGTATAGCGCACGACCTGATTGGCGGGCGGCGCCGCGAACTCGCTCGCAACTAAAATCTGAGCGACGAAACAACGGCACAATCTTAGGACGCCAACGTAGCCAACGGCTAGCACCGTCGACTCGATTCGGGGACCCTTGGGACCATGTCTTCGTCAGTGACCCATCATCGAAGATTATCGCCAATTGCTGCGGCCGTGGGTCGACAAATCGTTCCATTATGAACTGACAGCTACTAGATTACCTGCACCCTTTTCCCGCTTGCCGTAGTGTCGCTGACCGCCTCCTTTCTTCCATTCCTTCATAAGATTCGCTGGTTAGGAGCCGCGAGATATCTGTCTCGCATTCAACACTCCCAGTTCCCGTATATAGATACGTCCACTGCTTACTCCGCCCACCGTCGTGATCCCCCCCAGCCGAAGCAGTACATCGGACCGAACAGAGCCCGCCAGAACAACATCCTCTATGAGTCAAGCAACGAGCACCTCGACGTCGACCCTCCAAGAGGACCTGGCCGCCCGCCGGTCCACGTATCATGAGGCCGATGTCGTGGTGGTCGGTGCGGGCGTCTTCGGATGTGTCGTCGCCAACGCGCTGGCGAACCAGGGACGCAGCGTCATACTCTTGGAGCGGTGGATGAAGGAACCTAATCGTATTGTCGGCGAATTGTTGCAGCCAGGTGGATATCAGTCATTGAAAAGGCTAGGCCTGGAACACTGCGTCGAGGGTATTGATGCCATAACAAATGTTGGCATGGACGTGGTATATTACGGCCGGGATATGCCCATGAAGTACCCATACCCCAATGAAGGGAAGCGCCCAGCCGTCCGATCATCAAGCTCACCAGCGAACGGCCACGCCAACGGATCTACGAACAAGGCGAAGAACGAAGAGAATCTCAACACACCTAGAGGCAAAAGTTTCCATCACGGTCGCTTCATCATGCAACTGCGGCGAACATGCATGAAAAATCCTAATATCACCATCTTCGAAACCGAAGCTATTGCCACTGTCAAAAGCGACGACTCGCCAGAGATTCTAGGCGTTCAGACTCTGACCGTGAATCCTACTACAGGACAGAAGGAGGCAGACTGCTTCTTCGGCCAATTAACCATCATCGCCGACGGTTACGCCTCGCGGTTCCGTAAAGAATACATCGGCCGTGCACCCATTGTCCGCAGCAAGTTTTATGCTCTGGAGCTGATCGACTGCGAGCTCCCCCACTCAGGTTACGGCCATGTCGTCATCGGTGGAAAGACGCTATGTCTGCTTTATCAGATTGGGACGCACGAGACCCGCGCTCTAGTCAATGTGCCTGAGAAATTACCAGAGGCGGCGCCTGCAGCTGGCGGTGTGCGCGGTTATCTCACCAAGGTTGTGCTCCCAGAATTACCCCCATCTGTCCAGCCATCTTTCCACGCAGCGTTGGAGAAAGACGACAAGATCCCCGCCAGCATGCCGAACAGCTGGCTTCCGCCGACAAAGCAGGGCTCACATCCTGGCCTGGTGCTTCTGGGCGATGCGATGAACATGCGGCACCCACTGACGGGCGGCGGTATGACGGTGGCGCTCAACGACGCCATAATACTAACGGAGGAGCTATCGCCCGAGAAAGTCCCGAACCTCGGCGACTACGCCGCCGTGCGCCGAGCGATGTCAACACTACACTCGCGGCGCAAGCACTTAACGTCCATCATCAATGTGCTCGCGCAAGCGCTGTACAGTCTATTCGCCGCCGAAGACAAGAATCTCGCCAAGTTGCAGCGTGGCTGCTTCGCATACTTCGAGATGGGCTGGTCCGCGGATCCCATGGGTTTCCTCGGTGGGCTCATCCAGCGACCCCTCCTCCTCGCCTACCACTTCTTCACCGTCGCTTTCGTCGCCATCTGGCTCGACTGGAAGGACACGGGGCTCTGGAAGATTCCCCTGCTGCTGTGGCACGCCATTAGCATCCTCTGGACCGCCAGCGTCGTCTTCCTACCCATCATGCTGGAGGAGTTGGTCGGCTGAAGCAGAGGGGCAATCCGTGGCTGAGCTTGTCTTAGTCGAGCTTGGCCGCCAAAGATGAATACAATCTAAGTAATATGTAATTATCCCCTCGCTAGCATGAGGAGTTCATGAGCGCACTAGAGGAGCCTGGGCTATTGCCCGCCTAGGCCTGGTGGTATAGAGAACGAGCAGGGGACAGAAAACAGGCGATGATTTATGTAGACTTCCACACACACGCCGTATGAGTTTTAGCAATATATAGGACGAAGATTTGAATATTGAGTAGCTAACAAATGAGCCGACTGGTGCATCTCATAAATGAGAACCTTTAATGACGTCTCAAGCCAATATCATCCATATATAGTTATTTTTATGCAAGAGACGCTCAAAGTCCTTTATTTAATGTGTGAGGCGAGCAGCAAGATACCGGAGTACCGTGTTTATTTCGTTCCTTAACATTCTACCCGGACGGAAAACGGTGCCCCAGGGGGAAGCCACGGGTTAGTCAATCATTACCAAATCACGGAGACGAAGACACAACGTAAAGCTACGAGGTTTCAGTGGCATGTTTGCAGTAACCGGCTGTCCACGTAAATACATCTTAGACATTGATTGATTTTTGCACGCCTTTTAAGCAGTCGGTGCAAGTAGACGCAACACAGTTTTTATTGCTGGGGTATATAAACACAACGCTATGCGAAACGGCGCAGCAAAGCCGACGAGCGAGAAATATACACGCGCAGATAGCTATCTATCTACCCGACGATCCCCGTCTGACGAGGCGAGATGAGAGGTTCGCTTACGTCAGCCGTCTCCTGTAGACGCCCATCATCCAGCTGGCGCGGAGCACGGCGAGGCCGACGGCCATCTTGACGCTGTCGCGCACGACGTTGAGCTTGCTGCCGCCGACCTCGTGCCAGTCAATGGGGACCTCAGCGACCTTGATACCGGGGGAGCTGCCGATAACCGCGCCGTCAGACCCGCGCACCGGGACGGCAGGGGCCGACTCAGCGAGCATGAGCATCTCGATGTCGAAGATCCAGCCCTCGGCATGCATGTAGGGGACAATGTGCGGCAGAGCCGCGCGCGAGAAGACCTTGAAGCCGCACTGGGTGTCGCGGATGCGGCTGGTGGCGGGGGGGGTCAGGATCGTCAGGACGAGGTGAAACGAGCGCATGAGGAAGTTGCGCAGCGCGGAGCGGCGCACGACGGCCTCGCTGCCGACGAGGTGTCCGCGGCTGCCGATGGCGATGCCGCGGCCGGCGCCGTCCTCCACCTCGTCGCACCCCTCGAGCAGGCGGCCCAGGTCCCGGAACCGCGAGGCCCCGTCGGCGTCGGCGAACAGCGCGTACGCGCCGCGCACGTGCCGCAGCCCGTGCGTCACGCACCCGCCCTTGCCGCGGTTCGTCGCCAGCGTCACCACCCGCAGCACGTCGTGCAGCGCGTGCTCGCGCGCGAACCGCAGCGCCGCCGCCGCCGTGCCGTCCGTGCTGCCGTCGTCGACCACCAGGATCTCGTACCCGCGCGGGTCCTCTTGCGGCGCGTTCTGTGTGTGCGCGTGGCGCCGCGGCGTCGAGGGGCGCGACGCGGGTCTCTTAGCGCCGCCGCTGTCGGGCCGCAGGTGCGTCGCGCGCCCGTACGTCTCGTCCAGGTACTCGACGGCCTCCTTGAGCGTCGGCAGGATCCGGTCTTCCTCGTTGTACGCTGGGAACACCACGCTCACGAACACCTCGGCGGGCTCGATGGTGCCGGTGTGCGGTATGAAGGCCGCGGTGGCGTCGTCGTTGCCGTCGCGCTCCAGCTGCTCGCTTTGGCGGCGTTCGGCGAGCCAGCGGTCGTGCCAGCACGGCAGTTGTCTTCGGACGGTCTCTTCGCCGTTCGGGGTTGTGGTGACGTATGTCTTCTCGGATGGCAGGACAGCGCGGGGTTTGGGCGCGACGAGATGGAGGAGGGCGAAGAGCTGGCGGGTGTACAGTTAGCGAACAGGGGAATCCTTGTACGTTCCCAATTGGGGCTTTTCCATACGCTGTAGAAGGCGACTATAACTAGCACGGACAATCCTAAGAGGAGATGAAGCGGGCTCTCCGCAACGGTTGCGAGAAGAGCATCCATGGTTCGCCGAGTTCAGAGGAAATGACAACGGGGCCGAAGATGATGTCGCATCGGGCGGGACTTCGGCAAAAGAGCGAGGGCCCCCAGCGAGATCCTCGCTGAGAGGAAGGGGAAGTGACTAATTATCTCAGGCAAGCGATCTCTGATCACATAGCCTTGGGCGGACAGATATGTGTGTAAAGAGAACCAAGATTCCAAGAGCACTACGTCTTGAAATTGGTAGGTAAATACTCCGTAGGGTATGGGATTGTTACTTTTGATGGAGAGAGCCTGGAGAAGCCACGTTGAAAGCTGACGAATCATTCAACGGTAACACCACTTGCAGGGTCTAGCTTAGTGCATATATGCCTATTAATAGCGCGGGGTGTATTTGCACGACATAGTGGGGCAGTGGGCAAGCTGTTTAAATTCCAGACCCCGCAATTTGAGGCCGAGGTTAGTCCCATGTCTACAGCTGCAGCCGGATGGCCACCACAGGGCCTCTGCGTCCTTCCACCCACAGGTTGTAATAAGCATCACCATATCATCACAGCGATGATGTTCATCAAAAACTTTATATTACCCTGCCTAAAGTGTCATGTCGGTTCAAGGTTGATGATTCCTATCTACGCGACAGCAGTTATGAACCACGAAAATAAGCAGATGAGAAGGAAAGGAGAAATCCGAAACACGACGTGCAAACCACCTTCACTTATAAACAAGATCGTATGAGACGGAAGCCTCGCCCCCAGGTACCTATTAGCGTCGATATTCTCTAGAAATGCGCGATGATTGGGTGCCGCCCAATCCATCCACCCGCAACTGATAGCCGATGCCAACGCAAGAGCAAACCCACCGATTCCGAGATCCGGCAAGTGACGGGAGGGAGTTTGGGTTTCCGACAATTGTGGATCCTCACCGGCGACTATACCTACCTAAGTAGGTAGGGGGTTGCTGAGAGGGCCGGATATCCCCGAGGTATTAGCGTGGGCCAAGTGGCCGAGTGGCCGAGTGGCCCGTGAAACCGTCCTCACGTACGGTTCCGCCGCTACTTCAACAACGTTCCATGCGAGGACGGATTTTACCCGCGATCTACCCTAATCCGATGGTATTAGCCCAGTACGCCGTCCAGGAAATCGAGATGATGGACTCAAGGGTAGAGCCAGCCAATACGGTACAAAGGGGAAAGGGGGGTTACAAGTAATTTCGACGATGGAGAAAACAGGACTTCCGGGAAGTTCATCATGCCATCTAGCAGTTCGCTACGCCTTTACTCGTTTCCCCCAGCTGTGATAGTGGTTAACCACGCCGTAAGGATTAGGTTTAAGCCTGCACGCTTTCGGTGAGGACTAGAGGCTCGTACCCGGTCCGTGTCGCCAGCGCTTGATGGACCGTTCCTTTTCCAAACGCCACCAGCCCCTAGGCCCCTGCAAGAGGGCGTGCTATGTTATTGCTGTCCAGCTCTTGGGGCTCATACACCCGGACCGTATCCGAAGCGTATGGGTGATGCCGCTGATTCTCTGTCATGAAAAGACTCCAGAGTGAAGATCGGCCACCGGTAGGTCGCTGGAGGGTAGGTGTAGTTATGGTGTAGGTCTTAATAGCATTAATTCCTGAACCCTTCCACATGAGTGGGAGATCTCTGCCCTTTATATATGTACAAATACTGGGTCCGCCTGGACCGGCTAGGTAGCGGCTACTGTCACACGGTTAATATTGCCACTTCTTGTCACCTTGACTCACCTTTTCAGCTGCAATATATTTATCAGGCCATGAGCCTGCAGCTCGCCTATTGACCGAGACAGCCTCGTATCGAAGGCTAGAGATTGCGAGGAAATGCCTCGATAGATTCAGTCTATTTTTTGAAGGTTACGGACCTTTGAGAGCCTAGATTGATTATTATATAATACAGCCTTTGAAGCCAAGCCCTAGAGATCTAGCCCTTGTTACAGCTACCTACTAGCGTCATTTCCGCCTGACATCCTCATCGTCCGCCTCGGCAATATCATCGCCGCCCATTTCAGCCGGATGTTTCTGAGGTACAGCATCTGGCCCGGGCGTGTTGTAGTGCCCCGGGCCGGCCATGGCAATGTTGGGATGATGGGGTTTGAGGTGGCGTCGCCAAGCCCACCAGCCGATCAGACCGAGCGCGATGACACCGATAGGCACTGAGACGCCTATGCCGATTTTTGCCTCGGGGGCCAAACCGGGTATTGGGGTGGATGTCACATTAGCGGACGTTGGGCCAGTGGGTAATAAGTTAGTCGGAGGACTGGTTGATGAAGATTCTGTTGACGTTGACGGGCTCGGATCCGCAACAGCGGCCTGAATGAGAAATGGTTGGCTCGACGCCATGATATATGGCGAGCTTGTGTTCGTCGTGTTCCTCGCGTACAATGTATATTTGACATTGTTTCCAATGGTTTGGGTTATCGGAATGGTCCAATTGTAGGTCATTTTCGTATTGCTGCATGGATCAATGTAGCCCCAATTGATGCCGTTGACGCCTGGTGCGGCTCCGTAAGCAAACGAGGTTTTATTAACTAACCGAAATTTTGTGAGGTCAAGTCGAGCCGAGTATGCAGCAATCTTCAGGGGAACGCCGGAACTTACGAATGGTTTGTTGACCAGCAAACTCGCCGTCGGTCTGTGATTGAAGCAATAGTGTAACTGGGACCACCAACGGAGCTCCTTTGATGTTGGTTGGGATTTTGCCCGCATACCACTTCAGTATCTGGCGTCAGTAAGCTGCTTTTTATGTTGCCAGTCGTATGAAGAGATCAGAGCGATATTTGTAGGCCAAGTAAAACCCGGAAGTGTTAGTATCGGGTCAGAACGTTACTTACGCTGAGAGGAATAGTGTCGCTAACATGATACACGTCTGCGCCCTTAGGGACGAAGAATTGACGCGAATAATTCTCCCCAGCACATGGTGGCGAGCCACCGCCAGGACCGCCACTCATAATTAATCGTAGGCTAAGGATAACAAGGTAATTCAAGCCCCAGCAGAAAACAACCCAGTGCGGATAAGACAATAGTCAAAATTGTTACGGAGAAATGGAGCTTATGGACTATTATTTCTCCTTTAGTAATAACGACGTTGTTTTGCTCTGTGACAGAGGCGAGTGAAAGGCCGAGAAAATGAATTCCCAGCAAGACGAAGCCTGAGGGGAAGGGATGAACTACAGTACTGTCACATGGCCAAGCTTTTGGACAGCCAATAGGAACCTTACGCGCCTATGTGAGACAAGCTGAACCTCAGCCGCACGCCATTGGCCAAAGGAAAAAGCACGAGACCTCCTGTTATGCAGAAGAACCAGCAATAAGGAATTAGGCAGACTGGTAGATGCCCAACAGCCGAGATTGAACGATTATAAATAAGGGACTGATTCCTTGAGAGAAGAGACAGAGGGATCATGGGCCCTTAGACCCTTAGACCCCTAGATAATTATTAGTTGAATATGACTAAGTTCCAAGCTCTAGCATACTAGCTCTTGTCACAACTACCAACGACTCAGGGTGGCGACATGTGAGTGGCGGTGCATTAATATCTGCGGACCCCGAAGATAAGCATCTGATAAGGCAACAAAGTGTTTTGCAGGCGCTGATTATTCCCCAGTCGTATCCAATTGGAGGTTAGGAGCGCGTCAGTCTCGCGTTTAGAGGTGTTATCTTGTTCCTATATGTGGCAGGCACCGTAGAGCTGAGCAGGCTCCGTCACCCCCTAGGGAGCGCTGTCAGTGGCCAATTCCCAACCCCTTATTTTGACAGCCACCTTACTGAGAATTCTGATAACCAGGCCGCCGCCTAATCAGCACCTCTCGGCAAATCCGATAGATACACAGCGCAACGACCAAGACAAAAATCAAGAAGCCGGGAAATTCGAGATTCCTATTGTAGACGCTTTATACCAACTAGGGTTAAATCTTCACAGTTTCCCTTTACAATATATGCTAAAGCGGCTTCACCTGGTATATATACAAGGACCGACTAGGACTTCGAGTTCCAGCGTTGAATGCCCTAGCGATAAAGGTTAGTTTATATGAGTTTTAGAGTACAAACAATACATAAAATGCTTTCAAAATAGTTTCGATTTGTTAGGAAAGCATAAATAAGTGTATGGCATCTTTTTGCAGCCCTAACGAATACCTGGACTCCTTTAGGCAGGTCCCCATCGATTAGGACTAGGCATATACTATTCGGCTAGAAACAGAAATTTTAGCCTTACACCGCATTTTCCGTATTTATGCGGCGACCGTCCCAAGTTCTACTAGATCGGGGCGGTGGCTTTTCTTACGGTCTTATGCATATCCATATAATTTTCTGTGGCCTATATTTCTCTGATATACACCTTGTTGGCACCTTTTTTTGGTCGGTAGGGTTTCGTAAAGGAACAAGGTAAATAATGCTGGAGGGTTGGCTTACGTAAAGTCAGCGAAACCAAAGTCTTTAGATGAGATAACGAACCATCTAATCTCCCTATGCCTACTACTCGGGCCTCCTCCAATACTACTGTGGCTGTCTCGCGGTCTAATACTCCTTTGCATTGGCCAGCACTCCCTTGATTGGCCGCTCTCTCTAGCTCACTTGTCACGGAAAGTGGGTATATAAAACGGCTTGGGTGAACTATTGTTAGGGGCTAAATAACCACTAACCCCTAGGGGTGGTTATATAGTAGATCTAGGTCTATATAAAGGGGCCTTCGGCCCTTTAGGACCTTCGAAGGTTTAGGAATTAATTGATCTTTTATTAAGCCTTATATTACTATACTCCTTCTACGCTATAACTAAGCTTTTATTTACTTTAGGACTAAACCTTATAATATATTAATTCTTTTTTTTGTTTTAAACTGTTTAAAAATTTAGTTGCAACAAAATAACCTAGCTATAAAGCAACAAAAATAATAAAGCGATTTAGCTATAAAACTTAAAAAGTAAACAAAGTTATAAAGCAGCAAATTAATAAAGCAATAAAGCAGCGTTTTAATAAACAAAGCAATAAAGCAACTAAATAGCGTAGTACTAGCGCTTTTTTTAATAAAAAATAGCTAAAATAGTTTTAATAGCTTTTAAACAATATAAAAAACTTATAGCTTTTATATTTATAAACCTATAAAGTAGCAAAAGCTAGCGTAGCTTAAATAAAGCATTTATAACTTTATAGCAGGTACTTTTTAAATATTTTAAGCAATTTTTAACTTTTTAAGCTTTAATGTTTAAAAAAAGCATATAATTAAAGCAATTATTTAATTTAGGTTTTATATAAAATGTAGCGCTTTTATAAATAAAGCAACCTAGCTACGAAGTAGCAAAAGCTATAAAGTTATAAAGCAATAAATTAACAAAACAACAAAGTAATAAAGCAATAAAGCAACTAAATAGCATAGCATTAGCAACTTTTCTTTTAATAAAAAATAGCTAAAACAATTTTAATAGCTAATAAATAACTGTTTATATAAAGTATATAATTAAAATAATTACTTAATTAGCAATTAAGTTAAAAAATAGCAGCTTAGCTTTAGTTTAGCTTTTAAAAAGCGTTAGCTTAGCTTTTAAAGGCTAGCTTAACTTTTAAAAACTTAGTTTGCAAACTAAAAAACGCTATGCTTTATTTAATAAGTTACTAAATTCTTTTTGTACTAAAACTAACCTAATAAATAATTTAACTTTTTAGCTTTAGTTTAAAAGCATTAAAAAAACAAACTAAAAGTAGCAAAATAGCTGCTTTATAGCAATAACTTTAAAAAATATATAAAAATAGTTTTTTATAGTATAGCTATAATATATTAAAGTTTATAAACTAGCTAGTAGTTTTAAAAGTACTAAGTTTTTTTTATTTAAAACGCTATTTTAAAAATTTTATTTTTTATAGCATAAAATAAATTAGTTAGTTTATTAATAAAGCATTTTAAAGTATACTATAAAAGCGCTAGTATTTAGTAGCTTAAATAATAAAGCGTATAAAATAGTAAGCTAAAGGCTATTAGCTACTACTAAAAAGTAAAAAGCTATTTATAACCTTTTAAACTGCTTATAGTTAATAGTATTAAAACTTTAAAATAAAATATTAAACGTTAAAATTTATATAATAAAAGTAGCTTTTAAAAAAAAGCTAATTTAAAGTATAAGTTAAAAAGATAGCTTTTTATAGTAGCTTATTAACAACTTACTTAAAAACTTAAAAACTTAAAAACTAAAAACTTATTAAACTATAATTTAAAAACCTATTAAACTATTATTTAAAAGCTTTTATAATTGTAATATTTAGCACAACAAAACGAAGGCAGGGCTCTAGCAATAAGTGCTATATTGTATAGAAATCTATAGATAAGGAGAAAAAAGGAAATATTTACATAGCGAGGCCGCGGGGGTGTTGTTTTAACCTTGAGGCCTATGGGCTAGGCGGGGCTGTTTGCCTACGTGCGTGTTTATATATGCACGTATTTGCGATCACGGTGGTATGGCTAAAGTGGTGTACATAGCCCTTACTAGCTACCCAGCTATAACTACCTCTCTTTTAAAAAAATTCTAGCTTGTTTACAAAACAAGTAATATTTAAACTAATAGCTTTTTAGCAAAAAAAAAGATTGCTTTAGGTTTTTACTTATATAATTTTTTGCAAAGCTTTTGTTTAATTAAATTATTATATTAGTTTTTTTACTAGTTAATTATTAAAGGTTGCTTAGTTAAGTTATTTTAAATATACTAGCGTTTTGTTTTTTTTTTTTTTTATATTAATATATAGTTATTATTTAAGTATAGCTTAGTAAATTAGTTTTTAGCTATAGCTTTTAGCTATTTTTTTAATTGTACTAGCAGTTTTATAGCTTTAAAATTATTGTTATAAAATATTTTTAGCTATTTAGCGTTATTTTTAAAGTTTTTTACAAAGTACTATTTATTATTATAGTTTTAACCTTTTTAATTTATTTAATATTACAATTTTTTATAATATAGTTAAAACAACTTTATTTTTTTAACTTTAAACTTTTTATTATTTTTAAGTTTTATAACTTTGCTATTAAAATTGTTAGCTTTTTATTTTTTTTAATAAGTTATTAAAGTATTTTTATAGTTAGTTTATATAAAATTAATTAAAAGCTTTTTAAATAAACAGTACATTTAATATAAAAATATTGCTTTTTTATTTTAAAATTTTAAACTTTTTTTATACTATTAAATAATTTAACTTATTAAAAAGCTAGTTAATTTTTTATAATTGTTGCTTTTTTAATATTAATATATAATTTTTAACGTTAAAATTAAAGTTTTTTTTGCTTTAGTTTGCTTGTTATATTATTTAGTTTTAACTTTTTTTTAGGTATTTTTTTACTATTTTTATAAATTTTATAATTTTTTATGCTTTATTTTATATATATTTATATAATTTTTTTTTTTAATTTAAAAAATTATTTTACTTTTTTTTTATAGTGCAATTTTTTTAGTTAAAATAAAATAGTATAAAGAATTTTATTTTAACTTTATAAAATAATAGGTTAATAAAAGTATAAAAAAAAAATACTTAGGTATAATTTATTATAAAAGTATATTTTAACTAATTATTTTAGTAATAATTTATATATAGTTATAGTTATTAATTAAAGTATTTTTTTATAATTTTGGCTTATTTTATTATTTTATAATAATTAGCTAAAGCTAAAATATATTTTATGTTTATTAATTTATATAATTTATTTATAAAAGCAAATATAAATTATAAGCTATAATTTAAAACTATTATTATAAATATATTAAAAACTTAAAATAGTTTTTTATAGTATATTTTTGCTATATTTTTTATAGTAGTATTTATAGTATATAAAATTATTTAAGCTTTTTTATTTAGCTTATTTACTATTATAAATATATTATTAAAGCTATATTTATTTTTAAGCATTTGTTTAAAATTTACTATTAAATATTGTTATATATAGTTTAATATTAAAAAAAAAAAAATTTTTTTTAATATTTTGTTTTAAAACATTTTAATAAAATAGCAGCCTATATAATTTTTAATATAAATATTATAGTTATTACTTAATTTAAGCTATTAATACTTTTTAATTATTAATTTATATATTTTATGCTTGCTTAAATAAGCAGTTAATATATAGTTATATACTTTTTATATTAAATAAATATATAAATATAAAAAATTAAATATAATAAGTTAGCTTTTATAAATTGTTAGTTTATTTTAAATATTTTATAAATTGTTTTTTTAGTTTAGTTTTTTTACTTTTTAGTAGTAAATTTTTATGTTAAAATTAGTATAGTTTTTATATATAATACGGTTTATTAATTAAAAGCTTTTTAATATTTCTATTTTTTTTTTAAAAGCTATTATATATAGTATAATAAATTTAATTTATATAAGGGTATAAGCAGTATTATTTATAAGTTAAAATATAATTAAATGTTTTTAAGCTAATTTTTTGTTTTTTTAAGTATTTTGTTACATACTATAGCTATAGGCTACTAGGAGTACATATAAGGAGTACTGTTTCCGACCTTGCTTTACCCTACTTTCACTCCTTTTTTAAGCTTTAGTCTTGTATGCTACATACCGCTAATTGACCTACACTATTGTACCTAACCTTACCCATTGACTTTCCGTGACATATTTAGGTTTTTTTATTTTTAAAATAGTGTATTAGCAACTATATTTTTTATTTTAGGTTACTATATAATTAAAAAATTATATTTTAAAAAAAGCTTAACTTAATTAGCTTATTATAAGTTTAAATACTATTTTTTACTAAAATATTTAAATGTTTAATAATTTATTAATACTAAAAAAAGCTTTTTTTTTTTGTTTATTAATTTTAATTGCTATTTTTTTAGTATTTAGGCTATAGCTAATATTTTATAGTTATAAATATTATAATTTATTTTAGTATTTGTTATTATTTTTAAATAAAAAGCTATTAAATGTTAATTTTTTTTATAAAGCTATAATATTATATTTATTACTATATTATTAAATATATTAGTTTTTATTTTAGTAAATAAGTTATATTAATAATAATAAACTATAAAGCTAAAAATAAGCGCTTTTTTTAATTATTAAAAAAACTTTTTATATTTTTTAGTTTAATTAAACTATATACTTTTTTATATTAATTTATTTAATAAGCTAGCTAATTTATTAAAATTTTTTATAAACTTTTTATAAAAGTTGTAAAATTTTAAAAAAATTTTTATATTTTTTATAATAATAAGTAATTTTTAAAACTTTATAATAGTTAGTTTTTTAAAGTTTGCTTTTATTTTTTTTATATTAATAATATATTTTAAAAATTTAATTTTAATAATATAAAATTTTAACTTTTTAAAGTTAGCTTATAAGCTAATATTTTTTAAATATTATAAAACTTTTTTAATATAAGTTTAATATTTTTTTAAATTATTAAAATAAATAAAAATATTATTTATATAAGCGCTATAAAAATTGTTTAAATAGTTAAATAATATATTATTAATATATTTTTAAAAAGTTAATAGTTTATTAATTAGCTTAAATAGCAATACTTTATAATAGTATGTTTTATAATAAATATAAAATATTATTAAATTTTTATTTTTTAGATATATTTTAATATAGTAAAATATTTGCTATATATTAATTTTAATAAAGATTTTTGCTTTAGCAATATATAATAAAGTTTTTTTAATTAAAAAAAAAAAGTACTAGTTTTTTTATATAATTTTATTTAACTTTTAGTAGTTTATATAAAAACGTAAACTTTTATTTTATTTTTTTATAAATAAAATAAAAAATATAAATAAAGTATTGTTTAATTTAATAAAACTTTTATATAAATTGTTTATTAAATATTTTTTTATTGCTTTTAATTTATTTAATAATATTTTATAAAAAAAGCTATAGCTTAAATTTATAGCAATTTTTCTACTAATAAATTTAATTTTATAGTTTATATATAAGCAGTATAAAAGCAAAATATTAAAGTTTATTTTATTAAAAATATATAATAAGTTATAATATTTAAAAAATATAAATTTAAAAGCTTTTTGCTTTAGTTTTTTATTTTTTTTTTTTAAAAAGTTTTTTGCTTTTTTATTTATAATTATTTTATTAATTTTATAAATATTAGTAATTTATATATATTTTATGCTTTTTTTTTACTTTAATATATTTTTAAAAGTAATAGCGCTAATAGTAATTATTTTAGTGCTTAGTTTTTTTTTATATTATAAAATTTTATTTTTTTTTATTTTATAAAACTTTTAAATATTAAATTATTAAAAAGCTAAAATATTTTTGTTTTTATACTGTTTTTTTTTTTAATATAGCATTAGTAAAAAAAATAAATAGTTATTTAAATTATATTATATTTTAGCAATTTTTTTTTAATAAAATTATTTTGTTTTAAAATAAAAATAAGCTTTTTTTATTATTTATTATATTTATATATGTTTTTATTTTATTATTGTTTTTTTTTATTTTTTTATTTTAAGTTTTTATTATAATATTATATATTAACTTAATATTTTAAATATTATAGCTAAATATTAGCTTTATTTATAGCAATAGCTTACTTTATATAGTAGTTTAAAAATAGCTTTAAAAAAATAATAGCTTATATTGCTTATAATTAAATAAAATATTATATTATTAAAACTAAAGTTTATTTAAAATTATATTATTTTATATATTTATTATAAATATAAATATATATTTAAAAGTATATTTTTTAATTTAAATTATTAGTTATAGAACTTTACATATATTTTAGTTATTTTTTTTATTATATTTTATAATTTTATAAAGTTAAAATTTATTAATAATTAAAAGTTTAAAATATTTTAGTATTTTAGTAGCAAACTTTATATTTATATAAATATATACGCTAGTTTTTCTATTACTAAAAAAATTATTAATTATTAAAAATAGTTTATTACTGCTTAATATATAAATATATAAAAAAAAATTTTTTTTTAAAAACTTATTTATTATAAATTTTTTATTTTTTAAAAATATTTTTTTTAAACAAAAAATAATTTTTTTTAAAGTTAATTTTTTGCTATATTATTAGCGTTATTTATATTTTTTTTTATTAGTATTAATATATTAAACTATGCTATAATAGTTACTATATAAGCGTTATAGTTTTATAAAGATTTTTTTTTAAATAAATAGTTTTTAGTAATATATTTTTGCTATTTATAATTAAAGCATTTGTTTTTTAAAATTAATTAATATATTTTATTAGTAATAGGTTTAAAATAAGTAGTTTTTTTAAAAAATTTAAAAGTTTTTTTAATTTTTAATAATATAATAGTAATAGTTTAAGCGCTTTATATAGTTTAAATATTATAGCTATTAAAAAGCTTAAAAGTTTTTTTATTTTTAAGCTATTAGTTTTTGTTTTATTTTATATTAGTTTATAATAAATAATAAACTATTTATATATAATATTTTATAAAGTTATTAAAAAATTAATTAAGCTTTAAATATTTAAATATTATAGCTATATAAAATTATATTAATAATTTATTTTTAAAAGCTTTTTTTTATTTAAATTTTTTAAGTTAATATTTATTAGCTAAGTAAATAAATTTTATTTTAAAAATAAAAAAAGTAACAAAAATATATTACTTTTTTATATTTAGCTTTTTTTATTTAGTTTTAGCTTTATTATTAGTATTAATATTATAGTAAATATTTTATAAATAAATAAAAAGTTGTTTAAAAATTTTAAATTAGTTAAAATAATTGTTTAATAAGTAAAGTTAAAAATATAAAGCTATAATACTATTTAAATAAAATTTAATATTAGTTTTAATAGTATAATTATTTAAAAACTAATTTATATTATTAGTAATTTTATTTTTTATATTTTAGTATTATATTTTAAACTTTATAATATTTTTGCTTTTATTATTATAAAAAATAAGCACTATAACTTTAGTTAATTTTTAAAATTTTCCTTTAGTATAAATTAAACTAAAAATATTATTTTTTTAAAAAATTAAGTTAATTATTTATTAGTTAGTTTTATTTAGTTATTTTTAAATATAGTTATATTTATTAGTTATATTGTTTAATTTTTTAAGCAGTTAGTTAATAGTAGCTTATAATTAAGTTTTTTTATATAAAAGCTAAAATTGGATTATTTAATGCTTAAAATAAACATTGTAGTTTAAAAAGCTATAACTTTGTTTTAATAGTACTTTATAATATATGCAAATTTTTTAGCTTAATTAATAAAACGTTTTATTTAAGTTTTTTAATTAAATAGTTTAATATATAAGTTTAATATATATTATTAAAAAGCTATAACTTAAATTATTTTTGCTTTTATTTTAAAAAATAAAAGTTTAAAATTTTTTATAAAAAAGTTAATAAATATTGCTTTATTAAAAAAGCTATTAAACTTAAACTATTATACTTTATTTTTTATAGTAATAAATATAAAATAAAAAACAAAGTTATTATTTTTAAAGTTAAATATAGCATAGTTTTATATTAATATTTTAATAATATTAAAAAATTGTTATAATATATTTATAAACTTTTTTTTTATAAAGTTTTTATATATAATTTAGTTTATAAAATTAGCAATTTATTTTAATAAAGTTTTTTTTTATTTTTTATTATTTAATATTATAGTACTTTTATAATTAAATAATTTAAAAAGCTTAAAAAAAATATTTAATAGCTATATATTTAATAAAAAAACCTTATTATTATAAATATATAAAGTTTTTAGCTTTTTTATAGTAACCTATATTTATTTTTAAGCTTTAGCTTTAATAGCAGCTTTTTTTTTAGGTATTTTTATTATTATAAAAAATATTTAAAAAGGCAGTTTTTATACTTTAAAAAGAAAATAATCTATAAATTATAATATTTAGCACAACAAAACAAAGGCAGAGCTTTAGCAATAAGTGCTATATTATATAAAAATCTATAAATAAAGAAAAAAAAGGAAATATTTATATAGCAAGGCTGCAGGGGTGTTGTTTTAACCTCGAGGCCTGTGGGCTAGGCAGGGCTATTTGCCTACGTGCGTGTTTGTGTGTGCACGTGTTTGCGATCACGGTGGTGTGGCTAAAGTGGTGTGCACAGCCCCCACTAGCCACCCAGCCGTGACTATAATAATAAAACATTTATAAAATAACTATAAAGCAAATGCTTTAAAAATTATAGCTAAAAAACTATTTTAAAAGCTATTTTAAAAGTAGTGCTTTTATTTATTTTTAAAATAAATAGCTTTAAAATATTATAGCTAATATAGCTACTTTTTAAAGTAGCAGCTATAAAGCTAAGCTTTTAAAATAGCTATTAAAATATATTAGAATATATTAAAGTAACTACATTAAAGCGTTTTTAATAACTAAAGCAGATTTTTTATACGTACGCATTTAAAAAGCGGCAACCTGCTAGCGGCCTATTTAATAGTACTAAAGCTTTTATTTTAGCTTAATAACGTTAAGTTCTAACCTTTTAAAACTAGCAGCTTGTGTTTTGCTTAAATAGCTTATAGTTTACTATTAAGCTTTTAAAAGCTCGAAAAATACCTAAAAGCCTAGAGGCTTAAAAAGCACTTAAAGGCTTAAATGTTAAATATACTATTTAGTAGCCTATAGTTTACTAGTTAAAAGCTATAAGCTTATTGCTTAAACATTTAAAAGCTTAAAAGCTATTTAAAAAGTTAAAAGCTTAGCTATAGCTATAAAGCAGCTACCTAAAAAAAAAGCATAAGCTTTAAAAATAAAAAAGCAATAAAAGCTAGCTAAAAACTAAAGTAAAATATAGTTTTTAAGCAACTAAAAAAGCAATAAAGCTATTAAAGTAAATAACAATATTAAAAGTAAAGCATTTTTTATAAAAACTTTTTAGTATAGCTATTTTTAGCTACTAGCAAAAATAAAAAAAGTTAAATAAAAGCTTACTAGTAAAACTATAAAAAGCTTACTATAAAACTATAAAAAACTAAATAAAAAGCTATAACAAAATATTAACAAAGCTATAAAAAATAATATAAAAGCTTAAAGCACTATAAAAGTATAAAAAGTTAGTAGCTTAAAAGCTTAAAGCTTAACAACTAAAGTTTTAAAATTAGTAGTATAACTATTTTTAGCTAAGCTATAAAAAGCTAAATAAAAAGCTATTATAAAGCTATAAAAAAAGTTATTTAAAAGTTTACTAGTAAAATTATAAAAAGTTAAACAAAATAATAAAGCAACTATATAAAAGTTTACTAGTATAGCTATATTTAAGCATTAATAAAGCTATAAAAAAAAGTTAAACAAAATATTATAATAAAGTATTAGCAAAGCTATAAAAAAGTAAACAAAAGCTTGCGGTAACAATATAAAAAATTAAACAAAAGCTTATAGCAAAACTACCAAAAAAAAAGCAAAATACTAGCAAAACTACAAAAAAAAATAAGCAAAATTTATAAAGCTATAAAAAGTTAAACAAAAGCTTATAAAGTTATAAAAAACTAAACAAAGTATAACAACAAAAAAATCAAAAAAAAACCTATAGCAAAGCTTTAAAAAATCAAAAAAAAGCTTATAGCTATTATACTTTAAAAATAAAGCACAAAAAAAAATACTTTATTAAAAGCTAAATAACTACTAACTTTTAGAAGTAGTTATATAATAAATCTAGGTCTATATAAAAAGGCCTTTAGCTTTTTAGGACTTTTAAAAGTTCAAGAATTAATTAATTTTCTATTAAGCCCTATATTACTACACTGCTTCTACGCTATAACTAAGCCTTTATTCACTCTGGGACCAAACCTTATAATAACTATAGTGCGAGTGATCTATTATATCTTTTACAGCTCAAGAGCACACCTCCTCTTTCTTCCTTTTAGTTACTTAGATCATCTAATAGATACTTTATCTGATCGATGCTGGAGAACACACAGGTTCACTTCTTCCATATGATCAATACTCCACTTCTCCGCGAGATCACTTGGGCATCATCTATGCCTAGGAATATCCTTGAAATCCTAAGACAGGCATACGTCTGCCCTAGTCCGTCCTGGGCCTCCAATAGGCCGATTTGATGCAAAGCATGCTCTGGAAAAATACTGTTGTGTTCCCCATGAGGACTGGTAGCGTAAAGGGCCAGGATGCCCCCAGAAGAAGACGGCGAAGACGCGGGTGCACAAGGTGACTCGAAAGGAGGTCTGAATAGAGCCTGAAATGTGCAATCCCACGTAGTGTGTCGAAGCTAAGTGTGAAGCTACATACATTGAGTCAGAAGGAGTCCTAGGAGGCCTAAGCCGGTGGGGCGATCAGTCACGTAACCTAACATATAATACCTAGGTAGGCTAGTAATCAGACTATGGAGTTACTTGTATCTACTGCTGCTAAGGTTAGAAATCAGTATATACTATCTAGGGCCTTGACTATAGCGAATCAACGAAGAGCCTACCAAATGAAAACCCTCGACCCAGTCACCTATTGGTGTCAAAATGGGACTCCGGAAAATCACAGTGACTGTCATAGTTCCGTGCCACTCAACCCATTGACCAATGACAATGCCAACCCCAGCCCACCAATTCCGAGATCCGGGAATCGGTGGGGGTTTGTGTTTCCGATAATTGTGGACCTCGTCGGCAAATGTGGGATTGCCGAGAGCGCCAGACATCCATGAGTGGCCCGACAGCGCCGCTCGGTTAGAGCTACCACTTTTAGTCACCAAGTCAGTAAGGGTCAACGGGCCAATCCGAGGCTGAGAACCTCTCAGCTTTGCGGCTGCAATATGTCGAATAGACTATTTAAGGCCACAAGGCCTCCGGTCGCCTGATGACTAAAACATGCGCGATATGGCCTCGTATCGAAGGAACTGGAATGAAAGAAAGTCCTATTTTGAAGGCAACGGACCTTTGAGAGCCTAGAAAGAGTATATAATGCAGCCGTTGAGCCAAGTCCTAGAATACTAGTTCTTGTTACAATTACGAATACAACCGACCCTCGCGCGGAATATTGACTTTTGGGGTACGAGCAGAACCTCAGTGGTGACGGAACTCCTCTCCGTACCCCTTTAACGTAGGCGTAGCAAGAGCCGAGTCCGGCGACCTGTCATAAAAGCCGATACCTTTGTCGGTCACCGATGTGCTAAATGAGCCAATGCATATCAATACGCATGTGCGACCTATACTATGCAGGCTATTACCCTTTAAGAACGGCATGCAGGCCTCGGGGTTAGAAGCCACGCGGGCCAAAGACCCCGACCGAATAGACCAGTATTGCATTGTATGGCTTGGGAGGCATATTGATTTGCTAGCAAATCATATTAATTAGTTCGACCAGGTTTCGGAGGTCGATGTGGTGGCCCGCTACGACATAGGAATCGATGAAGGGAAAGGGTGTTCTATATTCCTGGGGATACCACGTCAGCCAACGACCTCGTGTAATTCCCTGTGTGTAATAATTACAAGCGACTTCATTTATTTCCATTTCGATAAACTCATTGGCCTAGCTCTAGTGGCCTAGGCCGGGTCGGCTAGGGTATCTTCTACTACATGACTAGCCATCCCCTGTTGCATATAGTTTAGGTTTGAGGCCTCATGTCTTTCAGTGGTTAGAAGCTTTATGATTGTTGCAGGGGGTTTCAGCTTGCCCCACACGCATCGAAAACCAAATACGGCACATTTAGATGAGAAATGTAACGGATTGCCTGATCTAAAGCGGGGTAATATAATGTTGTGCAATGGAACGTAGCTGATTGCACATGAAAAGTGTGGTAGATCTCGCTTGGCTTATTAGTAGAAAGACAACACTCTTTCTTAGTAAACACGACCCTTGAACACACCCGCACCACTTCAGAGTTTCATTCATTCGTAATTCGAGAAAACTACATGAATAGATAGCTTTTATGATGTGCACTTCAAGAGTATACTCCATCTAGTAGCACCGCTAAAATATTAGATTTTATATACGCTCGGTGGATTATAGTATGCTAGTGAGGTATAATCTTTAAAAATTTTAGATGCAATATTTATTCTTGATGATGCTGTAAACCTCTTTATATTATTTGCAACTCGTATACATCTTGTGCTTATTGTCAGTGAAATCGCATTGCGACAGAGTACCTAGGACTTGTATTCCATCGATTACCCTACAAGTATACCTCACGAAGCTGACCCAATGGGATCTGCCCTTGGCATGCCAGATCTCAAAAGTGGCTATTTCTGACTAATTTACCATAAAGCCTGTACCGCAATAATCAAGTTAGAATTAAGCGAGCCCATCAAACGTGTGTAGTAGTTTCTTTTTCCGTCTTGCTCCCGCCCCAGTAACTCCTGACATTTAAGCCACCACCCACCCCGCATCCCCCCGCAATGATGTGCTGGATATGCAGCGTAACGATCGGATAAGGACCCCGATGAACCTGCAGCCACTTTGTCGCATAGGGGTTGAGTTTTCCAAGTACCCCCGCATAATACATGCCATGCAGATTCATCGGCAATCAACGCGGGGCCCATACGGGATTTCTGTCCTGGCTCCTGATGGCGCCATGATTGGAGACTGGTGTGTAGGCTTCTTATATACAGAGGATTTACGAATTCTGTTAACACGTATCTTCAATAGGTTTGAAGAGCTCAAATAAATATTTGACATCTCTTTGCCGCTTTGAACGGCAGCAGATATGCAGACACCTCTAGTCACGTTACCATCGATAGTACTCCCTTGGGAAAGGAGCAAAGCAAGCTCCATGTTAGGGTCTGTGTTCACGATTCCTATGAGATTGGTACAGTGGCTTTTATTCAGCTTATGCATGCGCAGATAATATGCAATGGCTTGTCTGTGTCTGCCCAGGGTTTAGTAGAAAAGGTAAGAAAACAGATAACATATTCCGGGGTGCTACTTAACCACTTAGACCGGTGTGGATCGTTTAGCCAATCGCGAACTTTCTGAGCTCCCTCTCACCCTCATTTACCATAGTATATCTTACGGCCGCAACCTAAAGTAATGATCCCTTCAGGTAAATAAGTCGCCAGCTTACCTACGGCGTAATACATTGTTAGTTAGAGGCTTATATCAAAGGAACTGGAAGGCATGGAGGAGGCCTGACCATGTCTCGAATACAAACAAGAGCTTTTAAGAGTCTAGAAATCTTATTCCAATACAAGCTTTCCATCCAACATTGTTACACAGAATGCAAGACCGGCTGTGATTGGGATTCAGGGTATTATGCTGGCCAGGGGAAGAAACGAGCCTTGCTAGGACCCCACGGGCATGGTTGGATGTAAAAGGTTTGTGGAAAACCGGATATAAGTAGGTCTTTTAGTAATAGACCTTGGAGAACAGACAAGGGACTCTGCATTCATGGAGTCATCGATTTCCCATTGGCTCTGCTCAACACGTAAAACTCATGTGATAGCAAACACTGCGCCGTGGCTACCAGGCTTGTGTGCTAGATCCGAAGCTATAACCGGTATCGAGGTAGATCTCGCAACAGTCCCAACCCGGCTCAAGATAGTAGTATATTAAGGTCCATCATCTTCTCAAGTTCATACTCTCACTCCTCAGCATGAACCTCGCTCCCATCCCGCTTGTACCCTGCGTTCCAATCCATTGAAGTCTAATTTTCCCCTGCTCCGAGCATCTTCCCACCATACAATGTCTTCTCACCCCAAAATCGACGATGATTTCAACTACAACCTATTCCAGCAGATCTACTGCCTTTCCATGATTTCAGGTATTGTTGGGAAAACCGAAGGAACAGAAGCAAACCTCCAAGCCGCCATGAAACAAGGATTGAACCAGATTCTTCCAATATTGACGGGCAGCTGGGCCCTCTCCTGGGGCCCTAGAGTCTACCAAGAACAGAACTCTGATTCTCCTAAAGGCGGACCAGACAATGCATGGTTTGCCGCCGTCGATGACACCCAAAAAATCTGCGTTGTTGCTATTGCTGGCACTGCATCTAATTCGGACGTAGACCTCCATCAAGATATCGATGTTAAAGATGTTGTCAATTTCAATGCATGGGTCGATCAGTGGTCTGCCCAAGGCATTGCCAAGCCTACGATTTCCGTCCCAGACCCAAACACTAGTTCGCAGCTTCCCTATTGTTCCAAGGGAACTTGTGCTGGCGTGTACAACATATTGAGCAATGTCAGCACGGAATCCGGAGAAGGCACGCGTATCGACCAATACTTGAGAGACTTAGACTCAAGTTACACTGTCATTTTTACTGGTCACAGCCTCGGGGGAGCGCTTGCACCGGTCTCTGCATTGGGGCTGGTTAAGAAGAACCTAATTGGCAACAAAAATATCAAGATTGTACCATCCGCCGGTGTTTCCCCCGGAAACGACAAGTTTGCCGCCGATTATGCCGCCGCTTTCCCAAAAGACACCCAACCAGGCCCATGCTACAGTGTGTACAACGTGGACTATTATAACGTATTCGACGTCGTTCCGCAGGCTTGGTCTATCAACACAAGTGATGACAGAAACTTGAACAAGATTCTAACCGAGATACTCCACTGCAGCGATAGCCTCCAACCTACCGCCGAGTTCTTCTGGGGATTGGCCTCTAACAACTCAAAAAACTCCAACATACGGTACACTCCGCTTCCGGGGGAAAGCTTCACTGCTCAACAACCTCCCGCCCTGATTGACACTTGGGGAGAACTGTTAAATGTTGTGAGTTATGAGCACGTAACTGCCTATTGGGATGAAGTTGGAATCACAGAGTTCATGAACCAATTTGACGACAAATTTCGACGGGGGCTATGGACGAGGGGTCCATCCGCCGTTTGAGAATGCTACCGAGCCGTCGTCAGGAGGAAATGAATTGTTGTTCTGCAGTTTTACATTTCCTTTTTCCACGCTCTAATCATTATTCACCATGTGCTGGTCGAGCTTTCATTTCGCAATGGACTACTTAGTTGTCTAGTTTTTCTTTACGAATACGATATTTATCTTGATATCGTATTTGTTCGGCATTAGGTTTCGGTGTGTAACAAGTTACGTAATACCAAGGGGCTGGTTCAATTAAAGTCGCTAGCACAACTGACATCTTTGGATGGGGTACGCGAACATGCTATTTCTATAGTACTTAGTCGTATAAGGTATTATATAAAAAAAGACACAGTCTCAAGGATGATCTAGAAAGAAGCCAACTTTATAAATCTACAAGACGCATATTCGTAAAGGGACTTCGGCGTATCTGAACATTTATATGAGTTCTCAAGAGGAAGTGCTTGGGCTGTGGCATGAGAATATGTCCTCCGTGGCAAAACTATCCTAAGCATATAGAGGGCAATGACCTCTACAGAAAGACGTGATGGGATCGCTGTAGAAGACTGAAACAGAAAATGAAGTGTGCAATCTCTTGAGTATGTGACTGGCTAAGTGAAGCTTGAGTAAGGCCATTGCAGTTCGCCGGGGGTCAATCTCCTATTTGGTAAATGCTACCTGATAGTGAAGAGAACCTAGAAACCCCCTGTCGTATATATGGTGCGCAGTTACCCGTTTTTCACCAATCAAAGGTCCAACAAAAAGTATAGCACAAAGGGAGACAAACATCTCCCAGCCGGGCCAGAGTTCTCGAAGACTGACTTTGCGCCGAGGAGGTAATAGAATGTCCTCAATGGCACGTTGATGTAAACACAGAAGTACACATAGATATTTGCTTATTCAAATCATGGCGTGATGCCCACTAATGCGGTGATATCGATGTAACAATCAACCCGCGATAGGACTTAGCATATAGAGCACGTGCATGCTACATTTCGACTTTCAAGAACTATTTACTCCTACACGACAGGTCATCAATCTAAGGCACTAGTAGTCCATTAGTAGATAACTAGTATTACGCAAGGCTCTTATCCTGTTGAGCAGCTTGCAGTACACCCAATATCCCACCCGGAGAATAGACGACGGCATTGTTCATTCTACCAGGGTGGTCTAGCGAATAGGAACACTTCCGATCCTCTTGGCGCAGCACAACATAGAGGCGGTCACCGAAGCCGAGCTGAATTGACTTAAATGTATTGAGATCCTCACATGGCGCCGAAATAAGCAATACAGAAATTCCAATGGTAACGTCATTCACAGGCCCTTCGGCTGGACCAGACAAGACAGTCACATGTTCCCACACTACTACCAATCGGATGTTAGGCGCTTCGACCTTCTGCATATTCTACTCCTGTCCCATTGGCATGCAGCAGCCACTTTTCGTCAAGCTCGTCACTTTCACCAACGAGTTGCTTTCACCCCAGCTTGGGTCGTAATGAATATTGTGCGGCGTCGGGGTAGCCACGCCACATTTAAGTTTGTGGGTAGGTTAAGCAATGTGATTAGCTATGGCTTCCGATACGTTACCCCGCGCAGCCCAGGTCCTGCTTTGCTCTCATTTGTACGGGGGGTAACGGGACCACATGCGAACACATAGCTCACCGTTCGGGTACGCGCGCGCGCCAGGGCGGCGTGCCGCAGGCCGTCTACCTTCTCACAGAACATAGAGTTATCATTAGTGGCGAGGGCGCTGTCGGCAAGCACGGTCCATCCATCTATAACGTAGAAATATGATCTCGTCGTCTTCGATTTTGCGACTACCTAACCCTTCCATTGCGTCTTGTCTCCACGTCGAAACGTCCCAATTGCCATCGTTATTTCATGATGAAATACCTCGTTCTACGTTTTCTTGCCAGCATCGCTGTGGTGAGCACAGTGTCTGCTCTTGCATTCACGCCTGAAAACCAACACCATATTGGGTCAGACGATATTCTAGGCCACAAAACCCCAAACTATGACACCTCTGCGTTTAAATGCAACCAACAACGGCCCTTGGACCCTGGGTTTGACGGGCTTTTGAGTTCATTTGACCTGTTCTCCAGCGAGGTTGCCCTTGAAATCATGGTCGAGCGCCATCAATCACTAGTCCGTATACCTTCAGTTTGCTATGACGACCTTGGGGAATTTGGTGAAGACGAAAGATGGGAGCCCTTTTACAATGTATCTCAAGTCCTGCAAGATACATATCCAAATGTGTAAGTCTTTGAGGGGTAAGCCCCCAGGATAGCGATGACAGCATAAAACTAATAACGGGGAATGACAGATACAAATATGCCAAAGTTGAGACAGTCAACAAGTTCGGACTAGTTTACACAATCACGGGCTACGATGAGAGCCTCGCTCCGGTCCTCCTGACTGCCCACCAAGATGTCGTGCCTGTCGAAGAAGCAACGATAGATCGGTGGGAGCATCCACCTTTTTCTGCCTTCTACAATGAGACCGACGGGTATCTTTGGGGTCGTGGTGCCTCTGACGATAAGGCTAGGGTTACGGCCCTGATGTCTGCAATGGAAGCTCTACTTGACCAAGAGGCCTATCAACCTCGCCGCACAGTTATTTTTGCTTTTGGCTTCGACGAGGAATGCTCTGGCCCCCGTGGAGCTGCCCATATCGCTGAGCATTTAGAGCAGGAGTATGGAGAAGGCGGAATTGCAGTCATTCTTGACGAGGGGGGCGCAGGTTTGCAGCCTCTGGGCGACGCTCTTTATGCGCTTCCTGCCGTATATGAAAAAGGCTATCTGGATGTGTGGTTCGACCTTGATGTCGTTGGCGGACACAGTTCTGTGCCCACCCCAAACACAGCCATTGGGATCATGTCTGAAATTGTCGTCGCTCTGGAGTCGAATCCCTTCGAGCCTAGAATTGATAGGAACAGTCCTGTGCACAAAGCCTTAATCTGCTTGACGCGCTATTCCCCCGACGTCCTGCCCGAACTCACCGATTTGATTGATGACCATGATCTCGAGGGGGCAGCCGATTTCTTAGCACGCCTATCGCGCGACACGCAGTATTTTATTCAAACGTCTCAGTCAGTCAATTGGATCGTCGGAGGGCAAAAGATCAATGCTCTGCCAGAGTTTGTGACCTTGGGTGTCAACCATCGTTATGCGCCACAGGATAGCATAGGCAGTATCCAATATCGGATTGTGAAACTGGTTGAAGACATCGTTGAGAAGTATGGGCTCGATTTGAAGGCTTTCGAAGGTGACGAGGACTATGAGAGATATTTTGCTGCTAAAGGTATCACATCCCAAGGACGGGATGTAGACCCGTCGTGGGTGCCAATCTACGATGGGACTCTCACCTTGGAAGGACGTAAGCGGTCCTATATCACACCTCAATCGCCCACGAGCGGCCCTATATGGGATGTATTTGCGGGCACTGTGCGCTATACATTTCGTCACGAAGCGGAGACCGTTGTCGTAGCGCCTGGAGCGATGACTGGCAACACTGATAGTCGTCACTATCTCAGTAAGTGGCTGAGACAAATTACCCGCGTCGATATATTGAGACATCGTTAGCTAATATTGAGATTTTCATATAGGGCTATCGGATCACATTTACAGATGGAGTCCGGGAAGCCTGGCGTCATTTGGAAACATTCACACGATTAATGAGCGCCTTCTGATGACTGAGCAACTGAATATGGCAAAATTCTACTACGATTTCATGCGCAATTTCGACCAGGCAGACGTATAGGACACTGTCGAGCAACTGCAATTGAACGGAGGTTACTCACATGTCGCTTTTAGGTAGTAGCATAGGGTTAAGGCTCAATATTATTCATTCATTCCTGCATAATAAATGTGCCCCAGATAAGGGGGAAACGTCTTTTAGACCCCTTAAGCCCTTGACCAATGTACAGGAAGCGAATGAAGCTGCTCTTTTGTGGCTTTAGCGGTTGACGGTTGGACACTGTCACAGCCTGACTGTTGGGCTTTCGGTACAGGCAATAAGGTTTAGCTAGAGAAAAATTTGATTTTCTTTTGAATAATTTGTAATATTGAACCATAGGTACGGAGACCTTACCTAAATTTTGTGATGGTATTACGGTCCAACCGATTGAACCTCTTGTAACCACTCTTTCGTTGTAGCTACCGGTACTTTGTTTTGATATTAGCGCCTCTCCCTCGGTGGGGGACTTTATTGGGGATAACCGGGGGTTTAGGCCCTAAAACACGTTACTTACTTCACTCTGAACAATATTGTGTTCGCCTCATTTATACTCCTTTGTGGGCTATGACGGGGAGCATGACTGCACCGAGGGGGATGGCAGGGAAAACCCACCAGCGAGGTTGGCATACAAAGAAAGTATACAGAATTTTAGAAATACATAATTACCACGTACCCTATTTCGTCGATCGAGGCCACATTATCAATCGTATGCTATCGACCTGGGATATTCTGGACTCACGGGAGGCTTCTCAGGTCTATTAAAATAATGTGTTCTATTACCCAACAGTTTAGCCTGCGCACAAGCCTCCGATCGGCCCTTAAAGGGGCCGTTCGCGCTACAACCGCGGGAGGGATTTTCCTCGTCACCTCGCTTTTCCACCTCCCACAAAGGGGGTAGTTTTTAGTCGTGGTCGGAGGTTTTTTATGTATCCCTTTAGCTTCGAGACCTAGCTACGGTGGCCGGCCTTATGGGCGCACCTACCCAGGCCTCAACGACACCCCCCTGGCCTTTCAAAGTAGTAAACAATATTTGGGGCATGAGTTTGGGCGGCTGTTCGAGTCCTGGTCCGAGGTGGCCGGCTCGACAGCGTACAACGCGCGATATAGCGCACCGCCAAGACTCGATTAGTGGCTCATACCCCCCCCCAATACATGCGTTCGAACCAACCCTGTGCAATACCTATTGAGTGAATAGATCGATCTATTAGAGAGGGGCCAGACAGTGAAAGTTACCCGACTAGATATAGATGCCGCGTCCCGAGAAAGGCGACGAAATGAAGGAGCGTCGCGGCAACGGTCGAATACATGGTTTAGCAGGATTCTGGTTGTGGACCGTTTGAGCGAACTTCCGTTTCGGAAAAACAACGAATTGCAGGATTGTATGGTCATATGCTTGCAGCTGGAGGCATAACAAGGAAGTACGAGGGCGATTGATTCGCTAAGTCACTTCCATCGCGTAGTATCAACGCCGTAGTATCAATACGATAATAATACTTTTAGTCCTATCTGTGCGAGTGTTTGGTTGATTCAACTACGTTAGCCCCATGTAAACGCCCGCCAAGAACTTTTTGCGGACAGGTCGTCTGCTGATGTATACAGCTTTTTGTGGTTTGCCTTGCTCTGGTGAATGGCCTTCGCGTGTTTTGCAACTAGGGATAGGTCACCGGAAAGCTGAGCTCTCCCTCCTTGCTTTATGTTAAGTGGTAAACTAGTTATGTAGGGGGCTGGCAGGCCACAGGGTAGGGAATGTGACTAAGTGTATTCACTTTTCCAACAAAGAACTAGAAACATGGCTTGTAGCGTACAATTCTCGACGGTATGTAAGAGTTAATGTGAGGCGAATGTGGGAGAGACGGGAGACATGTAGATAGGGATTGGTATGTGTACATTACAATAAGTGGAGCCCTAGTCACGTGATATGAAAATCCTCTAGTGGGGTATATGTGGGGACCTCGGAGGGGTCAGGATTACTCCATTGAGCCCTAAATCAACTACCTTCCAACTCCGATGAGCCTTCTTTTCACTCCGGAGCCAAACCTTCGGACACTCTAGGCCGAGCTTTAGCTGAGTCATATCTTCAGAAAATCCACTAGTTTTGCGGAGCCTATATCATTCCCGAATACGACACGTATCCGCCCGCTGTAGCTAGCCACCTCAGGAGGGCTCAGTTGACTACACACATCACGCTCAGCAACTGGACCTCCATTAGTGGTACACACGCCCTACCAGTGAATATATAATCAACAGCCTTGATATCCTTGTGTTTAACTATCTTTGTTGTTTTCGACAGTATAGTAGAATGGGCGGAGCATCTGTACTATCGACGCTATGGCACCTTTATAAATCTAAAGAGAATTCCGCTTTCGGAACACTCTTTAGTGAAGCTGAGTTTCGCACCTGGACCATTGCGGGCTTGAAGCGGAATGTTGATGCAGTTATACCTCGTCTTGACAAGTCTACAATAGCATCTGTTGAAAGAGATCTCACCGCTGCTCTCGGGTATCGGAAAGAAATTGCGACATATTATAACCCCAAAACAACCACTTCGCAACAGCATGGCGCTTTCAGATCCGTCCTTACAGAAATAGTCGCTACACTTCAAGGCGATAGGGCCCGGATGGAACAAGAAGCCAAAAAGGAAGCTGTAGATGGAAGTCAAGAAGTAGCACTCGACCATGAAGACCGTACCCTTTTTGCAACACAATTGGAGGCGGGTGTTAAAGCGATCCTCGACGTTTGGCACGACCATGACAACAAAACTCCTGGTACTAGCTTGGCATGTGCAGACTTAGGTCAGTTACAGATAGCCTTGAAATCAGACTACTTGTGGCTTACTGTATGATAGTTACTAGTAGCATGTGCAAAGACCTAGTCGCCAGCGTTCAGGCAACAGAACTATGCTATCCACACTGGTTCGACGACTCAGGGTATCTCCAAGCCGAACCGATCGAATCTGTCAAATCTGCGCGATCCTTCCTGCAAGAACTACGAGACATTCGTAAAGGTCTATATGCTGGAGAGGAAAATGAACACAATGCGTTTCTGCTAGAGTGGGTCACTCGTAAATCGCATACGAATATTAAGTACTAACATAGATTACAGCCTTATCAAGCAATCGGGACGTCAATCCTTACCAAATGTCCCAATCGAGTCTTTTCCATTGAGCCAGTTGCGACTTTCGTTCCGGGGGGAGCTCCCCCAATTAGTATCAGCTCTGATGATGCACCTTTTACGCAGCCTGAGGGGCTTCCATGTTTCCACCAATAACGGGGAGTATTCACCTTCTAAACGCATCGACCTCCTAGAATCGCTCTGTAGGCAGCATCCGCGCCTAATAGGGAACGGTACCAAGATGATTGAAATACTACCTTCTGTTCGAAAAGCAATCCAAGGGGAAATACACGTCTGGTCTATTGCATCAGTCAGTGCTTGGATTGAGTCCAATCTGAACATGCTACTCAATCGCGTCCTAGAGCTTCCGCTCATACCGACGTTTGTTCATTGCTATGACCGTCTCTTACTAAAAGACCCATCATCAATGCGTTCAGAGAAGCTCGAAGCCTTTTGCGAGAAGTTTGACAACATTCTATACTGGAACGGCCGGCCGCGTACCCTAGACGACGTGCGGAAGTCCATTGACAACTGGATTTTATTTCGGGATGCGCAAACCTGCGGCCGCGCGCAGGTAATTGTTCGGCGCCGGGAGAGTCGACGCCTACCGGCCTTACAACTTGTACAGAAAGAGTACAACTATTGGGGGTTGGGACTAGCGAAAGGCAACGTATGGAAAGACTTACGAAGCCGCGTCGAAGAGGAGCTTTGGTTTCACGACATTGATAGAATCCGCCGTGATGTTTTCTCCTTTTTAGAGACCCGAGTAGAAGATGAGGCAATAATGAAGCTCGATCGTATAGGGAACGATAGATTGGCTGAGCTCATTAAAATAGTTGAGGATTGTATCTAGAATCACTTTGCGGCTCGGATGTTATATCCTTTCTATCCGGAGTTTATTGCCTTCAAATTCGATCCCTTTGGGCTAGAACATTTAACGGCCTTGGGACTTTGGTGTGTAGGCCGACCATCTTTGAATAATCTGTTGTACTAGCTAATTGATTTTTAACATAAGCGTAATTTACGTCCCTTCACCGTCTTAGCACTAGCACAGGTAAAAATAGATAATATTTAATCTGTAACTATCTAAGGTAACATCGAGCGCCGCCCCTAGGCCCTAGGTTGGAGTATACAAATCATAAACTGTGGCGCAGCATTACATGCTGGGGGCGCAAGATCACGTTGTATTAGGCAGTAGTAAGGACCTAGAATAGGGCCTCTCTAAAACGGGTGGGCTGGCCCATACACACCGGATTCGATAAGGAGGCATGCGTAAAGTTTTAACACAATTCAAAGGCTTCGTTCCTCACTATTGGCCGACCTTATCTTTGAGCTTAGTACCCCGCTTCAGCAGCATCTACGAGTCCCAGTTGATGATGGTACTCCGACGGGGTATCAGGGTGTCGCACCCAAACGATCTTTGAAACGATCGACAGAGACATAGGATTCTCAAACATGATCTAAACTACTCATCTCGTAAGATGCCATCTGAAGTCATACACATTTCGGTAGATCACTTGGGCGGTATTAACTCAAAACTCGAGCCTATCGTGGGATAGAGGATTATCTTCAATGAACAAGTGCTACAACAGTGCAGTAATTGGTGTCAGACGTTAGCGGCCGAAATGACATCAATACACTACCGTATGGCCACTACTTGCAGAGAAATGATGATGAAATGATATGGAACCTTTCGGGACTGGGGGTTCTAGTTTCCGGGGATTGAGCTTACCATAGCACGTGCGGCCTTAAAATGCATACCTAGGATTTTATCTTTACATACTCCCGCTATTGTGCTGGGTGGTGGCACTTCAAATTTTGGCTGCATATGACACTGGTTAAGCACTTACAGTAGAACGAGACGGAGGCGGCACATTCAGTCTACAGATGGCTGCCAGGTGATCACCGCGTCGGGTATAAAAGCCGTGGACCCCACGTGAGATCGAGAGACGCATTCGTCAACCCATGTCCAGAGTCGATCAAAGTCGATGACGGATCCTATGGTGCGCCGTTACAAAATGTCCGCCAATCCGCCATTGGAACTGTTACCAGGCTCCAGCCCCACTACCCTACCGGGAAGTCAATGGTTGCCTGCCTGGGTATTTTATGTCATCCCACCGCGCGTAGAGCCACGCACCCTCTTCCCTCTTCATATTTTCGAGATACATGCTCATTTTTTCTCCAGTTTAGGGTTTCATTCGTACCTGCAGACGACCCGCAATAATTGGAAGCCTGTGAAATTCACTGGTGCGCCATTAGTATGTCTTTGAGCAACACGAAATCCGGCGTGGGCGTCAACGGGACGGCCGCTGATATGAATCTCGACATCTGGCACCTTATTCTTGGCCAAGTACGCCCTGTCTCCCTGGTCCCCGTTTGCTGGGTCTGATGAGTACATTACAGATAGACAGTCGCAAGGATCTCCGCAACGTCTGCTTAACATCGCGGGCCTGGTTCAACATGGCCATCCCCCATCTATACAAGGCCGTTCCCTTAAAGATGCGGCCCCATGACATACTCGATTGGGAGCGAAAGAAAGATCCGATGGAGTTCGCTCACTCCCTATCTTCCAGACTGCTTGACACCAAAAATGAACAATTGAGGAATGCAGTGCATGAGTTGGATTTCGGGAATTTCAATGACAATGAGTTGAGTGATATGGAGAAGCGATTGGCGGCCCTAGTCGATGTTCTTCCTAATCTGCAGAGGGTCAAGTAAGAATTATGGGCTTCTTTGGCGGACGAAGTGTATGACACTAACCAGACTATGGCCGTAGGATCAGGGGGCGGCTGACGCAGGAAGTCTTGCGAGATCTTACCGGAAATAGTAAACGAATATCGCTTTACTTACTCGGTGAAGATGGCAAGCGAAATATCGAGAGCAATTTGCAGAACGTCGTCGCTCTCACAGCCCACGTAAATCCTTCCGACGAAAGCGATGGACCAAACCGGCGTATTCTGGGCATCCAGAAACTCCTATTCGCCTGTCCTAACTTGAAGTCGTTTTCTGTTGCACGTACTGGGGGTTACGGCGGATGCGTAAGATCGATGCCCAGGTTTGAAAATGTTTACTCCTTTCAGTTTTCTGGCGACGAAACTTTTCCACCATTGGAAGAGTTATCGCTTAGTGGGCACTCGATTAGCAAAGCTGAATGGGTGCACTGGCAGCAAAAGGTTCAGTGGTCAAAATTGAGATCACTCAGCCTTGGGCCTCGATATACGGCGAGCTTCTTGGAGCTCGCTGCAGATTACGCCAAATCCTTGCGGGACCTTAAGGTCCGAGTATACACTGACGCCGACCGGAAGACTAGCTGTCCACCGTTGGACCATTTTCTGACGACTTTCGCCTCCCTAGAAAGCTTGACAGTAAAAGGGTACTACCTTCCGCTTGGGCCAATCGGAAATCACCCGGACTTGAAGGATTTATGCCTGCACTCGTTTGAGCCTACAGGGGGAAAGACTCGAAGGCAGACCCTTAGTGTTGAGCAACTCCAAGAGCTTGACAAGAGTTGCGCTCATCTCGAGACACTGGAGCTTGACCTCTACCGGGATGGTGAATGGGTAAGCAGAATCGAGAATTCTAGAGCAGTAGAGTCGGCTAACGTAAGCATGTCCACAGCCTGAGCACACCCTAAAAGCACTGGCAGCGGGATTCAAAAATCTTCGACGCTTGACACTCCATCTTGAGTTAGGTATTAGCAGCGTGAAGGGTTTCCGAACTGCGGATCCGGAGACATGCATATCCATAGAGCCTGTCTTGACGAAGGACTCTGCCCAAGAAGTAGGACACCGGTTTTTCAAGTGGAGGGCGTCGTCGAACCTGAACGTGCTCGTTCTCAAGACCGGAGAGCCCCTTCGAAGATTTCCCCAGTGGGAGCCAGCGTATACTGTGTTCGAAAAGAGAAACACGAATACAATCGAGGTTTACAAGCCTTGGAATACGGGAGGTGTGCCCGAAGTCGCAGTCATGGCTAAACCTCTCTCGTTATACTATTAAGGCAGTCATATAGAAGCCCCTCGACTCGTACCTGTAGCATGTCTATATGAAATAGATCCCCCACACCCTACGGCATACGGCTTTAGGAGGCGTGGTTTGCCCCGGGGGCGGCCCCCAGAAACAAAATTCAATTAATCAACCAATCAGTGTGGAACCGAAGAAAACTTGCAATCATCAAACATTCGTAACACGCATAGCAATATTAGATGCTTAAACCTATGCTTAAGAGCATGCAAAGGAGCATGAAGATTTTAGTGTTATCAATAATTCCCTCCCCCGCGCGACTAATCCACAGTGCTGCTTGCTTTTGGCCCATACTATGATGCTAACTTGACATGCGTTTGGGCGAAAAGAAAAACTGCAGAAATGTATTTAGCCCCAAAAGGCAATGGCCTGCTGGCCCAACGACTTCTGCCCGGCGGTGTTTGCATGACAGCCATCCTGCACTTCAGCTTTGTGAAGAATGAATGATCCAGGGTAGATCACGTTCTGAGTAGTATCGTTGGCCGCTTGCTGCGCGAGGCGGTCGGTCATCTCGGCGCCGCCTTGGCCAGCTAGGAAGCAATATTGTCCAGGATCATATAAGGGTTGGCCCGTGATGTATATGGTCGCGTTGGGGGCGGCGTGGGAGCGTGCGTTGGCAACCAGTTGCTTCACCTCGGCGTAAGTGGCACCCGGATTAGCGAAGATACAGATCTGTACCCAGACAGTATTGGGCTTGCCATATTTTGCGGCCTGCTGATCGAATTTCTGCCAAGCTGCCGAGTTGCTGCTTGTCCACGACTGCACAACTAGGCCACCCGTCCCGTAGGGTCCCCACATGTGTTTGCCGCCGATGGCTACGTAGCCCTGAGCGACGTTCTCGCTCATGGAGCAGCCGATAAATCCCATGGAATAGTCTGCCGCTTGCTGGCTCGGAAGTTCAATGCTCGTAGCTAGCGCTGCTAACAAGAGCATGACGGATGCGATAGTGCAAGGGATGGAGGGAAACATTTTCAATTGTATACGCGACACAGGATATCGCTTCAAGTGAGAGGTGTTTTTGAACTAGACGAAGAGTAAGCAGTATTTTTCACTAATCCTCTGTAGGACCTGGCCCTTTTTATACTTCCAACTAAGACTAAGCATATCTTTTCTAGGGATGATTGATATAGGTAACTTGCGATTGACCGATATGAAATGTTTTTGAGACTGTAGGTCGGCAAGCTGGCACGGCAATCGAATGCTTCAAAAGGCAAGTGTTTAAAAAAGTCCGATTGGTTCACCATCCAATGCTTTGGCGGGTGGGGTGGATAAATGCATATGATCTCCCTCCGAAAGATTTTGATTGGATCCATTGGGGAGAAAAGCCTTGTGGGGGAAACGGACTTCAACTTCTGCTTCCATCGGGAACAATGAACGGTAATTCAGTCGCGATGTGGTTTCAGCCGGTCGTACTATCTCGGCACCGTTGTCGGTAATTGCCATGAGGTGCGGTCTACCAAGAACACTAGGGGTTACATATTGGAGGATGGAATAGATGTCGATAAAATGGGTGGGAAAATCAAATATCCTCGAGAGCCATGACACCCACGATGCGCACTTCTAGGCTAAGCAAGATCCTCACTACTTTTAGGTAGTAAAGGTAGACCTAATTGCAACGACTTACTGTTTAAATGATTTTCCCATAATACTTAATGTAATGACATTTATTTAAGTGATATGCCGTGTAGCTAAATTTTCATTCATAAGCTTTTTTTATAAAGTAAACTTATCTGTAATAAGAGAGGTAGCAGACAAACTATATCTCTAAGGTTGAAATGCAAAATTGCTTTAAGTTGAAACATATGAATAGAACGTAGCGCGCATGCTTATCTTATCGCTTTAATTGAGCTTTAATATGCTTGTATGCGATGACACAAATATGTCGTGAAATTGTACGTGGCCCCGTGGGTGACATCCATCTGGCGCTCCTTCCTGATTCTCCCATTCGGAGCGGGGAGGGCATGGCGACTTGCCGAACAGAAGGCGAAGCGAGGACCTCTGCGTGTCAGGGTTTTAGAGCCCGGTGCAGCAGGGCTGTATGAAATTATCCCTCTCGGTACGAATAGTATGTAATTTAGTTCGGCAGGCATCATTGGCTGGATTCTTGTTTGGGAGCTTGATACTTGCAGATTTTTTTTGTTACACAGCCGCAGCATGCGATCTACCCTAATTCCTGTGCCTCCCATTCCCCTCATCTGCACTGTATACACTTCTCCGATGAACGTCGTACTAGTATAACGAGTGAGTTGGAGTCGACGCGTGTTTGAAATTACTGTGGCTTGCAACTATCTCTACACGTTCGATTAGGTGAAATAGCTTAAGCCACTTATCATGGCTTTCGGTATCACACGATTTAAAGGTGTCAGCCACTTTAGTCACCGAGCCGGCGAGGGCCACCTTGCTAATCAGAGACCGAGGACCTCTCACCTTTTCAGCTGCAATATATCGAATAAACCTTATAGGTCCACGATGACCCCGGTCGCCTACGGGAGCTGGAATATGAATACCCCAATTAATCGTGTGGGCTGAGGTCTCGATAGATACAGTCTGTTTTAAAGGCCAACGGACCTTTGAGAGCCTAGAAAGATTATTATCTAATACTACCATTGAGCCAAGCCCTAGGATACTAACTCTTGTTACATTTGGTGTTAGAGCAGGGGTAAAGAAGACTCCCGTAATCGGTTTTTGACCCAAATATTTAAGAAGCATTTTATGAGAAGAGTCGCTGCTCTAGCTCCTCGCTATGGTAAGTTATCCCGCACTATGTCAAGCTCGCGGTATGCTGGGGTGGGATTTAGCTCAAAGGAATAAAGACTGGTGTATAGAAGAAGAATAAGACTAGTCTAAGACGGAACTCAGGCTCGTTGTCTCGGACAAGAAGGTATTCAAGGGCCAGGACAAGATCAACGAGGTCTGCAGGCATACCTCCGGCCGCAATGGTGGTGCGGACGACCAAAATATCCCTAGCCGGTGTGAAGCGCACTATAAAATATCCTTCGAGCGGTCGAGACCTAACGTGACCCAGAAACCTAGAGACTATGGATATCTGGTTCATCCTAATTTGAAGGCCACAAAATACGTCTGAGATACTAGTGCCTGAACCGTTCGATCTGTATTGGGCCCGTACCACAAGGTATTTAGCGTACTACACCTAAATAAATGCCACCACCTTGATTTGTATAATCCCATCAAGATTGCTCAACATATTGCCGTAGCCTGTTTGTACCTGCTCTCTGAAACTCATCTGCTCCGTCGTTTACTTCAGTCAAGTAGGTCTTAAACTCCATAGTCAAGTCGCAGACCTGTTTAAAATCTCTATCCTCAAGCACGGCGATCTCCCCAGGTTCTTTATTGGGCCTGGTTAAGAAACGGTACTCTGCCAAGGCAACTGCGGTTTGGAATGCTATTAAGACGAGGCATTGTTAATCATGGGTGATACAGAGACGAACTAGATCTGGAGAGTTTAGAAGGCCTTACCATTGCGGATCTCGCGGCCATTCCACTTCCGCTTACACATCTCATTAAAGACGTATCTTTTTGTTTCCTTAGCTACTTCCATGGCCCCTTTTCTTTCATCTTCAAGCTTGTCGAAGAATTGATTCCAGATCTTGTGCTGCTCAAGCTCGCCTAGGTCAGGGTAGTGGATTACAACGTGGATCCTAGAGATGAAAGCATCATCAAACTGCCCAACACGGTTAGTTGTTAGAAAGAGAATTCCCTGATAGTACTCGACTTCGCGAAGAAAGACTGCCACGCCGCAATTATGATCAGCAGACTAGGACATAAATTAACATGTCAGTTGAATGCCTACCTGAGACAAGGCTGTTTCTTTTGAGGTCGGACTCCATCCTTTTCTCCAGAAAGACATCAGCTTCGTCGATAAGCATAACAGCTCCCCACTTATGGGCTAGCTTTAACCATTTACCGAGCTCCCGCTCCATGGCAACTTCATCTGTTCCGATGTCCCCACAAGTAAGCGCTAGCAACGGTCGTCCGGCAAACTCAGCTATACACTCTAGGAACATATGTTATTCAGTCATCACGAGCCGTACACGAGCAGCAGGAATCTTACCGGCTGTCTGTCGTAGATGTTAAACCTCAGTTCAAGTTGCTTTGGAACTATCCCAGGTGGAGGATTACTTACAAACGTCTTTCCCACGCCTGGCCCGCCATGAAGGAGGAATATCTGACCTTCTCCTTTGTTCTTGATAAAGTCTGCCCCCCATACTTGCGAACCACTCAAAGCATATCGAGGATCTGTGTATTTATACACGAGGGATTCTATCATCAATTTCCTCTCTTCCGACATTACTAGCCGTTTGAAAGGGTTCTTATTCGGTTTCGTGTCGTGGCAAAATGCAACGTCGAGGGTTTCTGTCATCCGGCACTTAGTTCGTACGTTCAGGCGTGCTTCCCATTCAGCATACTTACCCCATTTTCGGGTCTTGAAGACGAAGCCCTTCAGGTTCCGAGAGCAGACCAAATATCGATGTCGGGACGACTGAGCTACGCCTTCATTATCTAAGCTTTTGACCGTTGCCGGGTCGATCGAGTCGTAGTTGTCCCAAGCCCCACTTCGCTTGGGCGGCTTCAGCGCATTTACAAGGAACGCTCGATTCTTCATGCAACTCTTACAAGTACATCCGTCGACTATGCTAGAGCTATTGAATGGTGAAATCTCTGCAGCTTTAGCATCGGCCACTTTGGAGATTTGTGGCGGCCCTTCAAGATCGTAGTAAGCTTTGGGGTCGACATACACCCTTCCATTCAACTAAACCTATTAACAGATGATTATTAAACAAAGATTCAGGAGGTAGCATACCGATTGCCTAGGTGGGCCAACAAGGTCCCCAATGTATTGCATTTGTTTCCCGCCAAGTATTTGATACCACTTTTCTCCTTCGGTCTCGAGTTTCGAGCGGAGTTTTCCCCCGTCGTCCTTATCCCAAATCTCAGAAGGTACGACATTGAGGGACAATATTGATTTCTCCCCTTGAAATGAGGAAATCCATTTGGTGAGTCGGGAGCGCGTCACATAAAGGCCATCAAAGTCGAGATGCCACACGTTGAGCGCACAAGTCTGGGGTTGCTCGGCGGAGCCTGATAAGATAGCGTTTCCCATGTCGACGGAATCCACAACGTACGCATCCATTTTGCCACCTTCATTTACGTACACGGTATGCCCCGGTTTGAAGAGAAACCAAAGCATACGAAATGTACACAATGGGGGCGATTTTTCATGGCGATGGAGTTCTTCGCTAACGCTGTCTCCTAGCTCTGCTTTCACGAAATCGAGGACCAGCCCTAGATGTTTTCGTGCAATATCAATCGAGGAATAGTCAACCTGTATACTAGTAGTATCTTGATCCTCATTAGCACTGTCATTTCCAGCGCACTCATCCAGGTGGAGCTTATGCGAGCGAAGTTTTTCCAGGTGGTGGACAATTAAGGAATAAGGCTGGCTGAGCTCTAAATATCCTGACTGGAGTTCCTTCCCTGCATCATACGAAATGACAGACCTAAGGGCACTGATAAAAGGCTGCGAACAAATGACCAGTTGTCTAGAAGAAACATTAGCAACGATGTTCGGGTTGTTAACGATACCCTCCTCCAACAGTCTCGTGCATTCTGCGGACGTCCTCATCGAGTCTGACGGGATTGAGGTCTTTAATACTGTGAAGACTTTCAAAACCGGTTCCTTTGCCTTAGGCACCTTTTGTCTCGCTTCATTGCGGGTTTTCTCAAAATCGAACGGCCCATCCCAATCAACCGTCGATATCGAGTTGTCACCGGCATCGCGATACTCAATCTCATAGGCAATTCGTTCTTCGTTTATATCTTCCTCGATAGAGGCGGCGTCCGTTCCAGGACGTTCATTAGAAGGCTCAGAGAACAGACCGGGGGTTCGATCATCGAGAGGGAAAGGGCTGGGGGATAGATGATTGACGGCGTCGTCGACATCCAGCCTTTGTGAACAGGCGGGGCAGTTGTTGATCGAAAACTTAAGTAGATACGAATGAGGTTGGCGAGTTACCGGACAGCAACTTTCTTCCTTCTCTTTTATCTCTTGGCTTTTTTCTAGACTCTTAGGATTGAATTCATCCACACCTATTATGTTATCGTTAGCAGCCTTCTCCTATTTCTCATGAGAGTCGTAATACATTTGTGTACGGCTTCGGACAGCTTGATACTATTATCAATGGCTTCTGATACCTTGCAACCTTGAGATTCGAGCGTAGCTTTCTCCTCATGAAAAGTGAGGCCTGACGGACCTGTTGATTTGTCGGCCCCTCGAGAAGCGGTGCCGTCCCCTACGGCCGACCGCTCCTTGTCGAGAGGGGCTACTTCGGTATTACTCATGATGGATGAAGAGAAACCTTCAGATCTTAGGGTACACGGCAAGTTGTCCACTATGAAGGATAAATGGAGCAATACTGCGTACGATTGCTATGCTCCACTAAATAAATTACTGTGGCAATTTGAAAGCCTGTAGATTCGATAGTTTTCGTGGCGAGAAGAACTGAGTGGTTCGCTCGTCAAGCATTTTTACAAGCTAGTTCGATATTCGTAGATACAGCATGACAGGATTTTAGCCAAGAACCCCTTGCTGCAGCAGATGCTGAGGCTTTGAAAATTGCGGATGTGTCTGACTACGAGCGTGGCCAGAACCTTTTCCCTGCAAATAAAAGGAGGCTTTGAGTCCTTTGAAAATCTTCTCGGCATATCAGTGCATAAGAATTGCACGTTCGGACCCGAATCACCGAGGGGTTGTCACATTGGTGGCGTCATAAATGAAATGCTATAGTGCCGTCTTATTTCGAACACCCAGTGATTTTTTATTTTTAGCTCACATGCTTCGGGTGCATGTTTTGTATCCGACCCGAGCTGAAGCCAGTATTAATGCAGAACTTACTAAAGCGGGGTGTTTTTGATGGACACTTTGCAGCCATATCCTACACCCACCACTCCAACCTATCTTAATAATCTAATTAAATAAATGAAAATGCCTAATTTATTGCTCTAACCTTAATAAACTCTTCTGTTTTTATTTAGTTTTTAATTAGAGTTTTTTTAAGCTTATTAAACTTTTTAGCACTTTATAATTTTTGCTTTTATTTTTATATAAAAAGTTAGTTATAGATAAAAAAGTAAATCGGATTAAAAGGAGTGATTAAAGTGGTTTATATAAACAAAACGCGTAAAATCGGGGTAGTTGGGGTAGCCCGTGGCAGTATAGATCGTGGCAGGGGGGGTCAGCTTAATAAGTCTGAATTGAAAGGGTTCACATCCAACAATTGGGGGAGTTGAGGATCCCCCCAGCCTCCCTGCTCCCAAATTTCTGATATTCTTCCGCGCACCAAAGAAAGATAGGGGCTCTCGAATTGACACTTAATGGGTTAAACTTGAGATACTTCGATAAATTTTCTTTGATTCGGTTAAATCAACTACTTATCGGCTTTGAATCCCGTTTTACAATGGTAAAAGACAATATTAGTCATGAACTGCAACGAGTTGTCCGTCGATATAGCTTGATGATAGCTGAGGAGAGGCCTGACGACCCTTTATCACAAGCCCTTGGCATTTCAGCACGTAGTAATGAGGAAGAGGCACAAGTAAGAGGTTATTGGGCGGAGGACTGGTCTTTATCACCGGATCCTTTAGGGTATTTGTGCCTCCTCCAATTGCAGTGACTAGCGTTCTAATAGAGATGCAGTATCGACGAGTCGGCTCTCGAGAAACAGTGCAACAGAATAGTGGACTTGCAGGTCCATTTCCACGAGCACTTTAAACTAGGCACTGTCGCACCAATAGCAAGGCCCCAGATGACTATCCAAGAGCGTACCCGAGACGTAGAGGAGGCCATGAAGGCCTGGTCGCAGAAGAAAGAATCTGGATATGGTAAGGCTATGGATCGAGTCAGGAACTTTCTAGTCACAATGAATAACTATGAGTTTCTATTCGACGTCATTCCAAATGGGGACAAATACACTTCACTAGTGACGGGCGTCATTTCATCCATTGTTAAGGTATGTGGGCGAACATGCAAGCCCCTATGTTCTTATAGTAGCTCTAATTCACAGGCATTTCTCAGGCATCAGTAAACCATAAGCGTATTGCTGAAGGGTTCTCGGCTTATCTTGCAGAAATCAGCCAAGACTTGCAGTCAGTCCAAAAAAGTCTTCAGATCGCAGACATACCAGACATGAGAAAGCTCGTTCTCGATCTCTATAACGAGATGTTTGGTTTCCTTTGTGACGCCATGCAATGGTATCAAAGTCGAAGGGAAAGATTCAAGTCTTCTTGGAACTCAAGTAGTGAAGCTGGAATATCTCACAAGGTCAGCGCCATCCGGGCTGTCCTTGGAAGAATTAGGCAAGAAGCGGAACATGTCACTCAAACCAGAATCAAAGAAAGCCATTCCTATATACGAAGTGTGAACATGGACATGAAGATTGCTGCAAATGAAAGCCGAACTTTACAGGACGTGAAGAAGCAGCTTGACGAACTATCTGATCAAGTTTTAAAGCTTGGCCAAGGAATGAAACAGACACTCTTCGCCACAGGCGAACATACAATTTATGGTACCTATGCTGTATTTCGTCACTGAATGCTCATGCTTTCTAACAGTCTTTTCCAGATCAAATTCGGAGTAGCCGTAGGAAATCTGGGGTTCCAACTATCAATTATGAAGGCGAAACCAGCAATTCGAGTGAAGAGGGCGATACAAATCCAGTTGAGGGTAACATGATGATAATCTCATTAAATGACAAGACAAGTGCTAACTAAGACCAACAGAAAATAAGGAAGGACTAAATGCTTACACTCGCTATGAGCTCGAGGAGCAAGCATCCTGCTTAGACAAGTACATGGAGGATGGTAGAAATAAGAATTTGAGGAGGACTACCTCTAACCCCATGCTGCCGCGAGAGGTCTTGGTCGATATCCAAAAGTGGATTAAAATACCATCATCGAATCTATTATGGGTTGAGGGCCCTGCATATACTCATTTTGAGAATCAGCTTTCATTGGCAGCAGCCCGCATCTGCGACCTGGCCTTACGGGCTAAAATACCATGCATATTCTTTTCCCCGAAATCTAATAATGAAATCCAACCAGAAACGACCTTACTGACAACATCCCTGAAACGGCAGGTGGCTCTAATAGCGTTGCTCTACTTTGTAGCTGGTCAACTTATCCGGGTTCTGCCTTCCGAATTCGAATCCTCCTTGAGGCTAGAAGAGGCACTTGGGTCTCTAGATGGAAGTTTTGCGAGCGCTTCGGTCGCGCTAAGTTTGATAGAATCGCTACTTGAACACGCACCCCCAATGCTACTTGTCATCCTTGATAAGCTGCACTTAGCAGACAGTCAAGAGACGCGACCCTATTTGGCGAGGTTGATCACGTTATTACGTGTCCAGAACGCAAGCAGAATAATTAAGACTCTGTTCACAACAGCCGGAAGGTGTGTAAGTTTGGCAGAGACAACGAGAAAAGGGGAGAAGGTGGATGCTGGACGAATGGTTCAAGGCAAGCCAGGCCAGTCACTTAGAGGATGGTCAAGCGTAGGCGATCTAAAACTTAAATAGTTAGAGTGCCCCTCGCAAGGTTAGCTCAAATAACTAGAGATCGTTCATTTTGCTCCGCTTCCTTATTTAACAAGAACTCGAAAATTCCGGCGGTTATACGTCAACTGTCACACGGATTGCCACTTCGGGTCACCTTGACTCACCTTTTCAGCTGCAATATATTTATCATAATATTTATCAGACCATAAACCTGCAATTCGCCTACAGACCGAGACACCTCGTACCGAAAGCGATTGCGAGGAAATGGTCTCAATATTCTGTATATAAATAGGAGGCCTTTGCCTCGATAGATTCAATCGATCTTGAAGGTCACGGACCTTTGAGAGCCTAGATTGATTATTATATAATACAGCCTTGAGCCAAGCCTTGAGCCAAGCCCTAGAACACTAGCCCTTGTTACATCAACGGTCGATCTCAAAATTGGACAGTAGTTGGAGCCGCAGCATTAACGGTCACGTTAACCCAGGTACAACCAGTGGTGTTGTACTTCCGCGCATAAGACTCATCAAGTACAGCGGATAGGAATGTAAAAACTCGCGGTACACCATTTTTAGACTCATCCGAATGCCCGCCGACTGAGTTCCGGTGGTATAGAATGTTGGCGCCAACTTTGCAATAATGAGACACGAGATCATCGGACGTCGCGATGCCGTTAGCTGAATGACGAATCAGTTTCTTGTTACACTCTGATCTCTGGTCCTTTAGGCGACGCGTGAAACGCTCTTATCTCCTTCCTATATGTATTTCCCGGGTGTGTAATAATGGGGGAACGAGTGCATTTGAACCGAGGCGAAAGGAGGAGAAGCTGGACAAACGCAAAGCACGTACAATCATCATGAATTGCCTTATATACGAATAAGGGCATCTGTGGAATCCCATGGTAGCCAGCGTACTCATTATCCCCGAAAACTCGAGTCAGCTCAGGTACGTTGTAAATATCGTCAAGCCCGTTTACAAAGTACTCGCTTATATTCTGCAAGCCGAAATATGCTCTAGACTGCACAGCGCTGAAATTCAAGGCTTTTAGAAACCCTGTTGCGTTATATGGACCCGACGTCTTCAGCTGATTGATAAGAAATTCGCGTGCAGCAGGGTATTGCGCCGTTACTATCAGGTTAGGGATTGGTGTTAACAAAGCTCACTCGAACGGCCCGGCGTACGTTGTTCGCTGAAAGCGTTCATGTATCGCAATAGGGAGTACGGTATAGGTGTATACTTAGAAACTTACCACCTAGCAGTCCCGCAGGAATCACTGCAGAGACATGACTAATCGGAACACGGAAAACCTCAGTGAGATCTGGGACTATACCGCCAAGCGCAGCGCCAGCAAAGCTCAGCTCGGGTGCATATGAGGCCTGCAACTCGGCTGCAAAACCGCTTGCTATCGCGCCGCCGGAGTAACCCCACATGGCGTAATTGATATTCCCAGACTCGATGTGCAGTGTGTTCGACGATAGTACAGCTCGCACGCCATCTAAAACTGCGTGGCCCGCTTGTGGGCCAGCGCCGAAGGCCGCGGTTGGGCCTTCAAAATCTGGGACGCTCACTTTTATTACGTTGGATTAGTTATGTACTGGTTAGGTTTATGAAGGGCTGTTCAAGAACGATCCAAGGTGGGCAGGTTTCGAACAGAAATTTAGGATGCAGGAAGCCTGATAAAAGGAAATGTGAAAAGAAGGAAAATTAGAAAGTCCCAGCTGTAGAAATCAAATATTTAAATAAATTTTAGGGAAACGAACCATACCATCCGCGACTTAGCGCTTCCTCGATACAAGACGTAAGGAGATTGGCCTCTGGGCCCATCAAGCCAAAATTCGTGGATAAGAGATAACTAGGGCTACCATCGACACTGGCTGAATTATAAGGAATTTGATAAGACAGCAATGCCGCCTTGCCATTGCCAGCTGTCCCGTTGCCAACTGTTCTGTTTTCCACAGGGTTTGGGGGCACAAGAAACGTCGTTACGGCCCATGAAGGCCGGTAGCGCGTGTCAGTCGACCGATACAAGATATTATAGGCCTTCGCGGCCGCCACAACAGTTGTAATATTGCTTGGGTCCGGCCGGATGCGCAGAATCGTGCCTGGTGAGGCAGACTCGAAGTTCGGCGGCGCAGTGTACCATGGGTCTTGGCTTGGCGCGATGGCGTTGTTGGGAACCTCGCGATGGTGTAGTCCGATGCAGCCGCTGACAAGCAGCGGGAGCAAAGAGACAGCCTGGAATTGCATATTGGAGAAAGGAAGCAAGTTTTCTCTAAACTCGGAGCAGCTGTGAAAGACCGGACGACCCTGACCGCTTCCTCAAGACAGGAGTCTAAGATGTCACGGTTAGCCTGACTTTATAGTGCCCCGTGTCCGGCTCATCTCCGCAATTGATACAAAATGGGCAGCCCAAACAGGCAAGACGAAATCACGGCGATCCGAGCCGCAAGAATCCATGCCGATCATAGTCTCGTTCATTCTAGCCGCCTTCATCAGAACTCCGATGTTGCTCGGAGTTATAGACCCACATTTTCGTATACTGTCTATTCCGGACATAGGATTACCCTTTAGATGAGATTGGGTGCATCCAACAAGGGCCGACCGGATGGACGAATCGGCGAGCCATTCATACAGTGCTCAGAACGAGCACATTGCGCAGAATTGAGCATATTGTCAGACCGGCACCGCATCGTTAAGGTAAGGATAGTGTATGGCCTCAGGTTGTAAGTAGGCAGCCTGAATCTGTTCCCACTGTTGCTTCCGCTCGGCTTCTTTCAAATGACGCATTTTAAGTTAAAAAGTTGACTATCCGCAAAGTCGCAAGCATGTAGTACTAATTCCGCTTTGTTGTTGGGATTCTCGACAACTTCGGCAATCCTCGCTGCTCGGTGGAGTAGTGATCTCAAGGGTAGGGTCGACCAATAAGGAGGATTTTCACTCCTGCAGGGGGCTAGAAATGCGTTGAAAACAGATAGCCGCGCACCTTACCAATCATGCCACCCAGTTTCCCACCGTAACTCCTAATGGATTTCACTCGCGGCGCCTTGGACCAATTGATTCCCCCGTCGTTTTGCGATCAGCGATCCCCAAGGACACGTGTATGGGCGGGCGCGGCTCCGTCGGTGGGAACCAGCAGTCGTGATCGCTGGCCCGGCTCGATAATGAAGTGACCCGAGGAGCCGGCAGTAAGACACATCTCCTTGATACCTACTAAAGAACGACTGTTCAATTCATACAAAAGGATGGACGGGACATTTGCACTTTATCGAGTAATCGTTCTCAGAAAAGAACCACAGCTGATCCAGTATCCCCGGCTTAAGGCATTAATTGAGAGAGGAGATATAGAAATCCGCGATTGTCCCGCCACAAGGAGATGCTTGATTGAATGTTGGGTTAAGGGGGATATATAGGCCTATGTTCTACCAAGAAAGAGAATAGAAACGCTAACCTTGAGGATGAAATGAGCTCGGAGGTGTCACAGTGTGACGTGCTGAATTATTTAGATTTTTTCCAATAAAATAAAATAATTGTTATATATCTTGTCAACCTAAAGCCGGTTCATTGCCGGAATGACCTGAGCCACTGTATTCACTTATTCCCTCAGCGAGGGCCAGCTATGTGAATGTTAGACATTGCAGCGTACTTAGGTACCTAGGTACTGTAGGTCTGTGGCTTGGAACTGTGGCTTAGCTGCCCAGCCACGGTATTGCCTTGGGTAAACCCAATGGAGACTTTTGGTCATCCTACTCTATTCCCAACCCATGGACACTTGGGTCGCGCACATCAGGAGGAGGCTGCGCCTCCGGTGGTGGAGATTCAAAAGATGGTGCCGGGGCCCGTGGTCTTCGCCCCTTGGGCTACGACGGTCCCTTCGTCTTTTGAGAAGCACCGGCTCTACGCAACCCTTTCGCGACTTGCTCCATCTCCTCTGGCCACTACCTTGGTGGTTCCCTTGTCAGCTTCCAGATACCCCACGCTTCCTGAAGGAGAACCCTAAGTTAGTCGAGAATCGTTATGTCAGGATATACACGCTGTCATTGATACCGCTCTGGCGTTGGCGTGATACGCCACAGCGCTCGCTGTATCGCCTGTATGAATGCTTCGTGGCTGGGGATGGCACCCTAGTTGGCTACGAGACAGAGTACTTTTGGAAGCACCGCGAGCTTACGCACTGGCAGCCCCATCTGTTGGAAGACCCGGGCGAGCATGGTGACCCTGAGCGACGGGCTGTTATGGCCGCCTTAATCGAGGACTTGGTCGCATCCTTCAACTGGCGCATGGGGCTCGGTCTGCGCCGTTGCGCACCCCTCGTTGAAAGGGATAGCGATGGAACTCCGGCACCGTTCACACCTTATCGCTGCCCAGAATGGGTGCAAGCAGTGGCCAAACTACAAGACACATTACTTATCAGCGAAATTGATTCGGACGACGAAGATACCCCTGACGATAACCCTTGGAAGCGGCGCAACATCGTATGCGGGATTAGGGGTGACCTGCGGACTGTCTGATTTGGTTCTAACGGCGGCCCATCATTTGGACATCGAGGAAACAAGAATAACGTTAAACAGACGGAACACAGTAGGCATCGAACACCAAAACTACGTCAAACCCAAGGGCGAAACCGGGCCACAAGAGGGCGACACTTCATGAAAAATATAGAGTTTAAGACTTAGGGAATAAATACCCAAACCGGTTAGGAAACCTCAGGCCTTTACAGTAGCTAGAATCCTCCATGCGACGACCCCCCGGGATACCGGATTACTTCAGGATCTAACGGCCCCGCCCGCGGTAAATTGTTCCGCGGTTGTTGGCCGCAGTTGCCACTGCGACGTGGCAGGAGACTGACTGAATATGCCGGTTTTCTTTTTTCTTTCTTTTTTCTTTTTGCTCCTTCGCTACCGTACAATCCGTCTGTTGCTCGGCCTATAAAGCATCAACGCTACAAGCGCGCCTGACGCCAAATTTCGATCAACTCTCCATCAGGCTTGCTACCTCACCACATACATGCAATGCCATGCATCGTATATGCAGTCATGAATTCGATCCACAGTATCCAGTCATTTTATCCAGTAGACCAACTTAAGGGCGAATATCAGCATAACTCTGATGCCCTGAATCACCACTCAGTGACATCCGAGTAAATCGGATTTAATCTGAGGCACCCTTCGAAGATCCCATGTTTAGCGCCCCTCACAGCCCTCTATATGCGGTATAAGCGAAGCCCAAGTATACAAATGTAGGGCACCCCTACCCAAGCACAGGTCCCCGTCTTATAACAAGAGAAGCTTCCTAGTATAATTCATTAGTTCATTGTTTCCATTCCGATATTTAGTAGCTGTTGCCGCTGTTGCTTTGTCCATCCATTTACATGCAACTAAGCTACTGCTTTTAGCATCCCATCTACCATTAGCTGGCTTGCGCCAAGATATCGGCGAGGGTCGCAGAGTGAAGCCAGCTCTTCGGCGCTCAGGTGTGCCGTTACCTCAGACTTTCCCTCCAACACCTGTAGGAGTGACTTTTGGTTTGCAATCGATTCGGCGCAGGCTGCATATATGACATCATGTGCCGGCTGCCTGCCCAAGAAAGGGGCCAATCCCATCATTACGGCTTCCCCAACTATCAAGCCCCGAGTTGAGCACAAGTTTTCCCACATAGCGCCTGTATTGACAACCAAGCCGCCTATGGCAAAGTTGGTCTGGTGCAATGCCCCAACAGCGAGGACGAAGGCTTCGGGGATAGCAACCCATTCCAGATGCCACGGCCCCGAGGCGCGCTCGAAGTCAACCACCATAGCATCTAGACCTAGTCCGGCGTTGGCTCGCAATAGTTTCGACGCCGCCAAGATGACTTCACTAGATATGGGATTCCGTTTCTGGGGCATGGTCGATGAAGCGCCGCGATGTGGTACGAACGGCTCTGACACCTCTCCAAGCTCGTTCGATGACATCATGATGATGTCGTAAGCAATCTTTCCCAATGACCCTCCAACAAGGGCGAGAAAGTTCAGAACCTCGGCGATCGTATCTCGAGTCACGTGCCAGGTAATTGGAGGGTCTCTTAAGCCAAGTTCTTTGGCAAGCTGGGATCGCACCTTCACCCCAGTGTCGTCCGTCCCGAGTGATGCTAAGGTACCCGCCGCACCACCGAACTGCACTAATAGACATCTCTTTTCAATCTCCCGAAGTCTCTCTAAATGGCGCACTATACTCGAGAGGTATACAGCACACTTATACCCAAATGTACATGGCAAGGCGTGCTGGAGATGCGTACGCCCGGCCATGGGTGTATCGCGATACTGACTTGACAAAGATCGAAGCACAGAAACGAGCTTTTCAAGTTCTCGCTTCACAATTTGCAGGCCACTTTGAATCTGGAGCATTGAGGCGTCATCCATAATGTCTTGTGTTGTTGCTCCCCAGTGGATGTACTTGGCCATCTCCTGTGGCACATTCTTAACCAGCTGCTCTACAAGAGGCAAGACCGGATAGCCAACAATGTCAGTCCGAGCTGCCAGGAGATCGTAGCTGTGGCAAATTAGCGGCTCCTCGGCAATATTTGGGATTGAGCTATGGTATCGTCATATACGCGATAATACGTACTCTAAGACTATGTTGTTGAGAGTCTTTGTTATGATTTCGCCGGCCTCTTCAGGAATGACACCGACCTTGGACTCGGCTCTAGCAAGGGCGGCTTCCACTTCAATCAGACGCCCGACGTATGCCTCATCTGTGAAAACAGTACGGATCTCTTGCGTTCCGAAGAGGTTTCGAAAGATGCGTGAATCTAGAGCTGATACGGCCATTTTGAAATTTTGTAAGGCGTTCTCGAATGTTAGTATGAAGCCGCCATCTCCAGGAAACAGCAAAGACCAAATAACGTTGTCAATAACTACTACAGTATTCAGAATAAGCTTAAGATCCAGCCGTATGGCGCCTTAGTCTATTTTAAACGGCATGAAGTTGCGAACGATATCGGAATAGCGTTGCCGCTCGCCGGCCGGATTACTAGGCCAGACCGGCATTGATACAACCTATGATAGATGATTCCCGCACCCCACTACCAGGGTGCCGGTCGGGTTTAGGCGCTATTCCGAACACAAAGAAGAAACAATATTCCTGAAATGCAGTAGAGTCAGCTATACACTTATGGTCCTCCCAATCCTGAAAAGTCTTATGGCCTATCCTCGAAGAATCTGAGGCGAGATTTCATAAGCACTATATCTCGAGGGTCTTGAGTGCTGAAGTCTACCAGGCACACTAAGATCTCGGCGGTGACAGCGCTGTAAGCAGTATTATCCATATCCAGGCCAGAGCCATACAAACGATAGTACCTAACTAACTAACTAGAGCTTGTACAAAACCTTGTAGGGGTTCAAGCAAACTACTATTTCGGCGCTAGTGGATAAAGTACAGTGGTACGTATCTACCCCAATTTTTAAATCGCTTGAATCGGCCGAGCGTTATCTACAATGGCATCCAAGCCTGGGGTGCGTCATCCGCATCCACCTTATTCACCCGCCAATACAAGGCCGTTATGATACGCAGCGCCTCCGGCGCTTCTACTATGCGACGGCAGCATGAAACCCCGTGAGCGAGTTATGACAGACCCAGTAACCAAAGTGAATAATGATAGATGTCGCCAGTATGGCGATTTTTATTGGGCCAAGTGCCATAGCGACTGACGGGTTACCATTGGATGTAGGAAGAAAATTAAACGCGACTTCGCTATCAGCCAATTTTGGAAAACCAGACAGGCTAGAGGGATCAGTATCTCTCTCAGTTTCTAGTCAACTAAACGTCGCGCCTGCCCTTCTCATAACACACATGGGGAGACTAGTTCAGGATAGCTCCGGTGCCGATATGTTTGCCGGGGCGACGACAGGCATCCACTTCATGCTCTTAGTGCAATAGGCAGTGCGGAACGGACAGCTATTCTGCGATTTCCCCAAGAGTAGCTTCAAAATGTATCTGCTTGATTAGCTCAGCCACCGGCCCTTCTTAACACCCCTAGGGTCTTCAACACCAACACGCCCAGCACTGGGGGAAATATTCTGCTACCCTCTTTCCTATTACTTGTACTGGGTTGTTTTCTTGCTAATACGTCCTATCTCACGAATACTAGAAGCTATGAACCGTGCGCAAAGCGCGATGTGGCCGTTTCTGAGTGACCAAGGTTTTATTCATTCTAAGTTGCTTTGGTAGTCATGGTCAATGTCACACGATAAAGGCATCACCTTTGGTCACCAAGTCGGTGAGGGCCAGCGGACCAATCAGAGGTCAAGGGCCTCTTACTTTTTTCGGCTGCAATATATTAAATAGACCTTATAGGTACACGAAGCCTCCAAATCGCCTACAGGCTGAGACGTACATAAAATGGCCTCGTATCGAAGGATAGAGATCGCGAAGGAGCATTCCAATATTCGTGTATCAATAGAAGGCCTGTGGCCTCGATAGATACCGTCTATTTTGAAGATTACGAACCTTTGAGAGCCTAAAAAGATTATTATCTAATATAGCTATTTTGAGCCAAGCCCTAGATAACTAGCCCTTGTTACAGTCAACTCGACGACGAAATACAACGGCCCGTCTAACACGGTGTCAGCTGAGGAGCTTGGGTGTTATGGCAGGTTAATCTGGGCGATGTCGTTACCCGGAGTAGCTAGCCGAAAACGATCTCGAGATGTCTCACCTCTACAGCAAGTTCACCACCACAACTCAGTGGATAGCTGCAGCAACCTGCAGCGACTTGCAGCGCCTCAGGCACTAAGAAAAGGAAGGAAATCTCATTGCCATATTAACGTCACGTACATATTGTTACGCTGATGCGGTGGCAGCGGCATTTACCAAAGATAAGCGTCAGCATCGCAACTAAGAGAAATGACCTAAACGAGGATTTTAAGGGCAGATACTGGTTCAGACTTGATGTTAGTTACCACAATTATTGGCTACTGGGGAGCACATATAAGTGGTATCCGCCAATGATTCACGTTACTTTCACTTTTTCTTCAAGCTTTAGTCATGTATGATACGTAAAAACACGAATTGACTTACTACTGTTGTACCTGACATCACTCTTTGACTTAGCCCTGACACTAGAGTGCCAGTACTCCCCCTCCAATAGAGAACAGCCATTGAACTTGAAAGTGTAGGGCTGTATACATTATATACCCCCTAGCAAATTATATCATATCTATAAACTCCTGGTTCACTTTAATCATTGGTTGAGAACTGCTTCGTCTTTACGGCCTTGCGAAATAAACGTAATCAAAGTGTCAGAGCTCGGAGGGGCGTTCGAGCTGGGTTTAATTACAATGGTAAAGGCGATAGAACAGTTGCTCAAGAGAAACACAGCGATTTAGAATGTTTAACTCCGGTCAGACGTCTAAGCACACGGATTTTATAACTTCTAGATCTTTGGAGGCATGTCGCGGTCAAGCAAGTCTATATACCGCTTTTACCCTTCAACCAATAACAGGGTCGTTTTGCTCTGTCAAAAGGTGACTACCCAGATGGCCAGCAGTCTTTGCCCCGATGCCTTAGCTTATCCTAAATTAAAGACTACCCACCAGTCCCCAGACCCCCAGCCAGTGCAATGGCCATTAACTGGTTGAGAGGAGTGTTAGCTTCGGAATAAGGCGCTATTAAACCCACACGATTCATACCCTATATCATTTTATTTTAAGTAACTTGGGTCCCCAGATGCCTCTATTTCGAAATAGTTCAAACGGGCACATTCTTTTCCCCACTGCTTCTAGACCTACATTCAGCCTGACAAAGTCATAGTATTTATTCGATCATTACTGCAGCTACTGCTCATCAGCTAGCGTTGCCGACTGAAGCTTGCAGGAATTTATTTCGTTCCTCGTTTCAGAATATGCTATCGTCGCCGCTTTTCTTCTGTCGTAGTGGTCAGGCTCCTTTTTTTCAACATTGCCCTTATTCCCTCATTGTGTTACCGTCTTATGTTATCTTCAGCTATAAGCTCGGCTTCACCTAGAAGTCCAAAGTAAATAAATTTTATAGCGTAGAGTATGCGTAAATATACTATTATTACTAAAGGAGCAATAACAGCGTTGTTTTGCTCCGTCACAAATTTAAAGTAGGACTTTGCAGGTTCGTTATAAGACCACCAAAACCTCCCGGAAACAAAAGTACTTACTCAAGCGCCAGCGCTGACCGCAGCAAAGGTAGCATTCTTAAGAGGCCTCCACAGCCAGTCGGGTTTTCCAGTTATCAATAATAGCCAATTTTGACAAATAGTTTCATTTTCCCCCGAAGGGCTGAGATAATGGATATCATACCTCTTCCAATACAGAAGAGGACACGATGGTGTCTATCATACACCCAATCCGGGTTTTACCCTATATTACTGTGACATTCCAAAGACAATTCCGAAAGTTCACATTCAGGTCACTAACTCATTAAACTTCCCGAGGCACCTTCGAAACCTTGAGGCGTAGCCGTTTACCCCCCATTCCAAATAAGGGTTAGGGGAAGTTTAATGTTACAAGAGGCTCAGCCATAGTTGCATTGCGCTTCTCAAATTCTCAACATAATCAAACATCCACCAATACCTATTGCTTCCGAGAGGGCTCCGTCTGTCGTAAGATGGTATACGACGTAACCTTGGGTCTGAATACAATATTTTCGTCATTAATTAAGCCGACCGGCAATCCACAACCAGCCGGTGCCTGGGTCATATGGGGGCCGTTGTATTTCAGACGTGATTCCGATACTCAATTCGCCCACCTGTCTGACATGCATCAAAGAAATGAAGCGACGCGAGTCTGACACGCAGTCCGAAGGGCAAGTTAAGTAAATGCTCGAACCAAATGGCCGCCCCTGGCGATCATCGTCATTTCTAGTTACCGATCGCGGTCAATGCCATTAGCGCAACGCGTCCAGGTCGACGTCAGTGGCGGCGGGGAAATTCTGCAAATTATCGTGCGTGGTCTCAGGCAACCGACGTGTGCAATAGGATTCACGAACCGCGTTATATTGGCTTGAGGTGCAGCCTGGCAGATGCAAACCTGGTTGTGGCGCAATAAACCTAGCTGAGGCCAAGGGTTGTGATTAGCTAGATAGGCCCAGCTGAACAGCCACTGCTGCTTGGGTAGTTATGCCAAGCAAAGCTTCTGTTTGAATCAAGGAAGGATTGTCACGAGAGCTTCAAGTGCCCCACGATGCATCGTGAAATTCCTACGCAGGTTCGTTCCAACACAAAGTCCAGACAGCGGAAAGGGTGGAAGGAGGGCTCACACGCGAGTCTATAAAGACCACGGGAGCGTTAGCAATGTTTCTCACCAAAGTCAGAACCAACTCAAAGGCAACATTGTTAGTTACAGGTAGTTCCCGTTGCAATGAGTCCCAGCATTCCTCGCCGCAGCCCTTGGCTGTACTGCCTCGGTGTTATTCAGATCTTTTTGACTTTGGCATTCGCCCAATTCCCATGGGCAAAAGCCATCCCTCGCACGGGATGGACCGTTACAGCGGATAGCTTCCAGCCCGGATACGAAGCTGCTAAAGCCATCGATGGAAACAGCAGCACATTCTGGCACACGGCCTACAGTCCAACCCTAGCGCAGCTGCCGCATTACATTCAACTTGACATGAAGAAAAGCTACGTCGTTAATGGGGTCTCTTACCAGCCGAGACAAGACGGGGGCTCGAACGGGAATATAGGTCAGCATACCGTCACCCTAAGCAATGATGGGACCACTTGGAGCAGCCCGGTGCAGTTCGGCACATGGCTTAATGATAGGGTTACCAAGTCCACCTTCTTCTCCAACACGACCGCGCGATACTTGCGTATCACCGCGCAAACGGAAGCCCAGGGGGCCAACAACCAGTGGTCGAGCATGGCAGAGCTCAATGTCTACAGTCCAGATGTGAATCTTGACGCTTCGGCTTTCAGACCTCCCCCTATCAGTCAGGGGCGATGGGACTCTACTGTCGTGTTGCCCCTTGTTGCTGCCGCTGGAGCGCTATCCGCACAGGGGAACGTAATCTTCGTGAGTTTGCCCCCATTCCTCAGCTTTTCTCTTCTAGATCTACCCCAAACTCCTTAGCGCGAATACTGTGCGAAAGTACTAATATCTCATAACCCAGTGGAGCGCCTTCCGGCCTGACCGCTTTGGCGGTGGCACAGGACAAACGTTGACTGCGCTGTGGACTCCCTCTTCTCAGACTGTGACGCAGCGTAGCGTCACTGAAACTCGCCGTAAGTGACAAGCTCCGAATGTCTTGCTGCCAGCTACGACCACATAGCCTAGAGCATCATTAGGCCTTTATCTAGCACTCCGTTTCCAAGTTTCACTAGCTGCCAATTTTCACGCAAGCAAACAGCTGACATATTCAAAGATGACATGTTCTGCCCGGGCATCTCCCTCGACGCAAACGGCCGCATTATAGTGACGGGGGGCAGCGATGCCAATAACACAAGCGTGTTCGATCCAGCCAATGCAGGCTGGACAGCCGCTCCGAAGATGGTTATCGCGCGCGGCTACCAATCGAGTGTGACCATAGGCGACGGCCGCATCTTCACTATAGGGGGTTCATGGAGCGGCGGTCAGGGCGGGAAGAATGGCGAGATCTACTCACCCGCGAACAACAGATGGACCGCGCTCCCCGGCTGTGCCGTGGCCCCTATGCTCACAGCCGACCCGCAAGGCGTTTACCGCGCCGACAACCACGCCTGGCTGTTCGCGTATAAGTCGAACTCAGTATTCCAGGCCGGGCCCAGTAAGAGGATGAATTGGTACAACGTCAGCGGCTCCGGGTCGTACACCAGCGGCGGGACCCGTGCGGCTGATGGTGACTCTAGTAAGCAATCCCGGACTCATTCTCCTTAGTGTCGACCTCTCTCACCGTATCGGGGGGTTATTCCGACGCTAAAATTCACGTTAAGAGCCGCCCTTACTTTCGGAGAAGCAGTGATCGTGCTTAAAAGAATGAGATAACTAACGCCAAGTGCTATAGTGTGCGGCAACGCAGTCATGTTCGACGCCGTGAGCGGCTCAATCCTCTCAGCAGGCGGGTCGCCCGCGTACCAAGACTCGTACGCAACACCCAACGCACACCTGATCAAGCTGGGGGCCGTAGGCGCCGCGCCGAGCGTCACCAAGCTCCCAAACATGGCGCACGCCCGCACGTTCGCCAACGGGGTGGTGCTGCCAGACGGCACGGTGCTGATCGTCGGAGGACAGTCGTACGCAGCGCCCTTCGAGGACACGACGCCGGCGTTCCCGGCGGAGCTGTTCGACCCCAAGACGAACACGTGGCGCACGATGGCGTCGATTGCGGTGCCGCGCACGTACCACAGCATTGCACTGCTACTACCAGATGCGACGGTGGTTGCCGGCGGCGGCGGGTTGTGCGGCACGGGTTGCCTGCAGAACCACTTCGACGTGCAGGTGTTCTCGCCGCCGTACCTGTTCAACGCCGACGGCACGCGCGCCGTGCGGCCGGGCATCAGCCTCGTCTCGGCGACGCAGGTCCGTCCTGGCGCCGTGCTGACGATCACGACGACGCAGATCGTGGCGTCGTTCTCGCTCGTCAGGTACGGTTCTGCTACCCACAGTGTCAACACGGATCAACGGCGTGTGCCGCTATCTGCTGTCAGTGTGGTTGGGCTTGCACACGTCGTTAATCTTCCGACAGACCCCGGTGTCTTAGTCCCGGGGTATTGGATGTTGTTCGCGATCAATACTGCGGGGGTACCGAGCGTAGCAACTACGATTAAGGTCCTGGCTAACTAAATCATGGTCGTATGGTATCTCATTGGATGTCGTTGATTGAATGTATACCTTTCGTGAGAGTAGAATTTCATATTAGAGGCTTAAGTAAATAACAATGCTGACCGCGGAACCCAATACACACCGCACCCGGTCAATAATCCTCACTGATCTAGAGAACCGCGTGAAGTGATCCTTAATTTGTAAATCGAGTATAGTGAAGAATTTTACCTCTATTTCTCTAGGGCTGTATATTGCGAGGATTTTCAGATACGTCTAGTTGTCGTTAAGCTTGGTGGTGAAGTTACGACGACGGCAGCCGTTTCATGGTATTCTCGAGGCACTCCTTAGGACCACGAGTCGAGTCCACAGTAATGACTACAGCCTCATCATCCGGACGACGGGGATTCATCCATTTCCTGAAGAGCGCAGCACCATCTTCGGTCACTACCGCGCCATTACTAGGAGAGTCAGGCGGAGGGCTATTCACGCCCGTCCTTTGACTTCGCAGCGGGATCCTCGTACGCAATCTTTGGTCCAGCAACTCCAGATCCTGAAGCCTGCACTCGACATAGCGGTAGACATAGCCGTACTTCTCCGCGAGCGCCATTCCGCGCTCCAGGACTTCCTCATAGTTGCACACGCTGTCAATAACGACGCTGCGCCCCTGCTGGATCATGTCCTCCGCGAGGACCCAGTCCAGGCGGTATGTGAGCTTCGCCGAGTCCTGGAACGAGAAGCTGGACTCGAGGAAGAAGGCCTTGATCAGGTCGTGGTTGATCACGACGCCGTTGATGGCGCGCGCGAGAAGCCTTGCCAGGGTGCTTTTCCCCGACCCCGGCGGCCCGGACATCTGGATGAGTAACTTGTAGGGCGAATCCATTATGTCTCCCCCGATGTAGGACGAACCGTCGAGAATGCGAGCGGAAGACGGTTTGATAGCATCAAGCTTGGCACGGACATGGGCTACCCTCTTGGTCCCGCCCTCTTCGTCCTCCCGGTACGGATTCTTGGTTGTTCCTGTCTCGTAGAAGAATCGATGTGCATGCCAAACGACAAACTAGGATGCACGTGATTCGGTTTGGTTCCCAGATTGGCGGAATCAGAAGTTGTACGAAGGGAGAGACACGAAAGCGCCTGTTAGCCGACGGAGGCCCCGCGTCCGGCCCGCATCCCCTCATTGCTGCCTATCCACTACCGGTACCGCCGAAACTCGGTGCTGGGCCTACGTAGATGGGAGGCCTTGCAGTTACGAATATTCACGTTGGTGATTCTTCATGCTGTGCAGCGCAAGAGCCCGATGTGCGACGGCGCCACCGCAGCGTTCAAGATGTCGTGTATGGTAGTATATGTAGCCGGTCGTGTACTAATCTGCCATGTAACATTATATTCTAATCTTCAACGCACAGCCTATCACGCCAAATTCTGTATAAAAAAAACGTTGCATCGGGTGTTTTTGTGTCCCATGAACTACCACCAGAGGTTGCTTGCCGGAACCCTAATCGGTTTCAAGTGACGTATCAGACCGGGCGTAATATTGGTGCTATATTGGTTCGACCTTTGCAGTGTAGCTGCAGTGCAACTGCGTAGGTATGTACCTTAGGTAGACTTCTTAAATTAAGATTTTAGAGCATTGGTACCATTGGCCAGGGGGGAGGCCAAGCCCGCTACTAGGCACTGATGCCAGGAGCTTAATTCGCCTTTTTTAGGATACTCATATCGCTCCAAGGCTGTGATTACAGAGAAGGACAGCGCCATCTAGGAGCAGAAGGTTAGCGAGATACCTCCCAGTGTTCAAGAGATTATCAGCGTCAAAGGCCTAGAGAACTGGGCTAAGTTTAATATTCAGGCTTGAATGATTGGGAAAGAAACTATGTTTATATTTGCTATGTGTCTGAAAAAATTCCTCTTTTTAATACAGATCGAGTTTGAATAATTTCCAGGATAAGAGCGTCAGTCTAAGATGGGCGGTTCATCCTATTACCCTACGTCGTCTATGCTACGATACATTGAGAGCCCGCAATTGATCAACGAGAGTGATTAAAGAAACAAAATTAATCGAAGTGTATGTATTGAATAGGCATATATATCTAGCATTAATTTAATGTTTAGTTAAAATGGCGGGTCACCGGATCTAATGGCCAATGGACGCGCAATCCGCGTCTCAGACAGCGGTGCATCTGCACGGGACCACAAGTCATGAGCCGTTGCGTTGCAGAGGGTTTGAGTTCGCGTAGCATGCAAGGCGCCATCCAATCCCGTACCTAGCGAGCACTGAAACACTGAAACATATCCCGAACCACCTTGACCGAGTTGATAGTCCATTACATACTTGGTGGTGTAGATAGGATAACTGGGGGGGAGCACCGGATCCCCGGAGATTGCGCCCCTGAGGACGCCCGCGGGAGCGGCCTCTCTAGCACTGCGCCACAGCATGACGATGGTTCGCGGCCGGGTACTAAGTATTTCCAAAGGGTCGCACAGCAGGAGGCAGCAGAGCCATCCGGGTCATCGACGCCAGGCGTCAGTGATGCAAATGACACGACCAGGCATACGTCGTTCCGCGGATGGAGCAGCCCGCATCCAGTGCATGAGATATTCAAGGCACGTATACGCACGAGGCAGGCGTGCGTGGGGGGTCCCGATAAGCAGAACGTGCTAAAAAGGCAGGAATGGCATCATGGCTTCGTCAGTCTCAGACCGGCCGGTGTGAAAGGAAAATAGGAGAGGGGGAAGAAAGAAGGGCCGCCACACGCATACGGTAAGTAAATCAATCGATCGCTCATCCTCGTGGGAGGGGGGACTAGTCCACCGTGTATGTCTTACAGCTGAGTCCGAGAGCCGCGGGACCACGCGGCCTGGAACCGAGAGATAACTAACTGTATGTACCGTGTTACCTATCTCCGCCCCTTTTTTTCGTCCGGGCTTACAGTACAGTACACTGCGAAGCGTTAGATTATGAGACACGGTTCGTTCCTGTGATGGTCACCTGGCGAAGACGTCCGTCCCATCATATGCTCAGCCAGGACCGATGTCACCATGCCGGGGCTCTCACCTATTGCACTACTACTTAGAACCCAATATTTAACTCATGTCTTATAATCAAAAGCAACATGGAATATTGCGCGTTGCGTCAGGTATCGATCATTGTTGTCCATTGTGCAGGTCCTGTACAGTAGTGTGTACTGGTATGTCCCGAAAATAACTTCAGCTGCACTTCCAGGGCCAGGGGGACCCCTTGCAAGCGATCCTGTTCATGGGCACAGGGGATTTGCACAGGGACGGGGCTTCAATGTAGTGTGCGCCACTGTGGGCGGAACGAACTACAGTACACTAGCTGAAGGTTTACTTACTTAGTAGTCTATAATTGATGATCATTATGGACGGCCCGTGCCTTCTTGATAGGAAATATGATGTGGGTGTTCGAAGTTTAGGCAGAGGCCGCCTTGCACAGATAGATCAATGGGACGACGTTTATAGTAACGCCCTGTCCTACCGCCGTTATTGAAATCGGGGCCAGATCTAGTGATAATCGCAACATGCCGCGAGCGAAATCGGTGGTACAGCAGGGCCGCCAGTGTTGTTCTAGAACTACCAAGTAGAACTATGTACTGTATGTGTATTTCGTACTATGCCCGACCAGGGCATGGACTATAAGAACAGCCAGATACGCTAGTATCAAACAGGGCTCATTATGGGGAAATCCCACGCCACTCATATAGTGTAAGTAAGCATTCAAGCGATGCGCCAGCCGTGGATCATATGTTAGTGCTTAGACTAAGTATCTAGGTGCCCATAGATAGTTGCTGGATTTGGACATTATTGAATTTCTCACTCTTCTTCGAGACACTGATGGACCGAGATTAGTAGTTTAAATCTCGCAAATCCGGGGTTCAGTCCGGGGCTAGTCGTACGAGGTTTCCAGCTCGTCGGTCACTCACGACGAATTAGGCACAGCGGAGAAGAGGCCAAAGACTAGACTTTCGAATCCAGACCCTGTATCTAGTTCGTCTTAGTAACCCGACCTACGGAGTTTGCGCAAAATCGTGCAATCGACTTTGCGATTCCAACTACAATGATGGCGTATGTAATGATTAGGTAGGCCACCCTTTAGCGTAGAAACCTACAATTGCATAACTATTGCATTGTCACACGACACGGCTGGCAATAGGCTTGGGGACACACGCTGCTGCTAGTCATATGTATGTAAGCAAAGTTTGCAGGCGTGACCTTGGCTCTAGACGACCGCCGGGTGGCGAATTCGGGGTTCGTACACGATATCGTCGGGTCAGCAGAAGTAGGTCGAGTATAGTGTAAATACCTGTTTTTGGTGCCGTTCGAGCGATCAGCCTCAGCCGGACTCTGTATCGTGGTCCTGAACCTCGTCGAGCTACTGTACGTACCATTTTGTTGAGGTACTTGAGGTGGCTGAACACTATACAGCCCCTTACTTCGGCAATGATCACCAGTGGAAGGCGATCGTCACACCCGCTCGGCACTATCCGGCCACCAAGATTTGAGGCCCACCGTGGATATGATAGGTAGGCTGGTAGCCACCTCTGACCGTGATACGTCGTCCAATTGATCGACTTGCCGCTCGTCGGCCTTGGAAGCCAATTATTGAAAAATGGAGAAATGGAGGCATGGAGGCGTGGAGACATGGAGAAGAGCATCAACCACGTGTCCAAGGGGGGCCCTCGTTTGGCTACCTGCCCGAAATGTAACCAGACATCTCTCGGGGAACTCAATCTGCACTGGACAACTGCTTGTTAGCGGAGCCGAATGTGGGTTCTAGAACGACTCCACGACCCAAAGCAGCCAGTTTCCGTTGGCGCATCGCCGAATCGAGATACCCAGCTTGCTGTAGTGGGTATAGCTCGTCATTAACGCCGTGATTATTCCTTTACGCTTCCCCGCAACCATACGATATATCCGCAAGACCGTCTAATCAATACCGCAGCGCCTCATTACACAGGTCATTTCTCGGACATGGGATGGGGAATATGATAGGTATCAGTGTTGTGGTAGAAACAGCTGTTCATTCAGCTGCCGAGCTGAGGTAGTCTGACTTAACCGCTCCTCGCCTGGAGAGCGCTCGGTTCCTAAGCTTCCATAGCCATGGGGTTTAACGGACAAGGATCCAACCGCAAATATCCCAAAAAAGTAACGCCTGGTTGAACTCCTTGCTAAGAATGCACACAATGATGCTGGGTAATCAAAATGTCCCTAGAGACCCGCACGCTCAGACCACCGAGGAAGGAAGGTTGTGTGTGATAGGAGGCCAACAAAAGCGGTCAGGAAGAATGGTCTATGAGATGCATGTAATGCGATACGACAGTGTCACATAGTGTCCATCCAACATGCGACAGTATGCCAGAGTCCAATCCAAAAGTCCGGTTTTCGTGAACAAAGGAAATAGTACACCGAATATGTTGTATATGAAATTTCGATAGGTAGATGGCCATTAGGCTTCCGTTGTGGAATTTCTGCGACTAAAGAAAGACCAACGAGGTTTGGTGGTTGTCTGTGTGTTATCAAATTGATCTCTAGTCGGAGGGCGATCCTTGCTCAGCCTCCCTCTCGTAATCTTCTGCTTCGTGGGAGGGTTAGGCTCAAGACTGAATGTGGTCCTGGATTCTAGTCGATTGAGCTCGTTGACCATTGTTTCGGTCTGTGCCAAAGTTGGCTTGATAAATGATACTCCCCCTGTTGGGCCCCGATTAACGCTTGTGGACCGCTCGGTTTCGCTAGACTGCCGAGGTCTAGATTTCGAGAGCCGCCTGCCCCTTGTGGGAGGAGCCTGTGATTCGGACCGCTCGCGGGAGTCGTTCGAAGGCAGTCGAACAGTGTCGCTGGACGTCCTCAGAAACTCACTCAACGAACCTCTTCGTGAGCGCCTCGCGGGCGGAATAACATTGGGAGCCACAGGTTGAGAGTATTGTGGTCCCAGGACCATCCTATCTCCAACAGTCGAGGGTGGCGGGGTTGAATCAACAGATGTGGGGGCAGTTGAAATTGCCATACCAATAGAGGTAGCCGACGAAGCTGCTGAAGACGGAGCGCGACCGTAGACCTGTCCGGGGAAGAGTGGCGCGGATGGCGTGGCCATATCCACACTATGAGCACGACGACTGGTTGGACGAGGTGTCGAGAACGAGAAATAAGTACTCTTCGCAGGCGGAGGATAATGCCGATCAGAGTTGGGAAGGGAACGAGACTCTGACGCTTTCCGCGCGTGGGCAGGATGGAGACGATGCAGACGTTCACCATTGGTAGAACTATCGCGCGAAGGCGGCGGTTGGGGCTCAGTATTGAAGGAAACGTTCTTTACAGCCTGCTTTCTCATTCCCCTCTCGTCTTCAGAGCCGCTCAAGTCCTCCATACCGACAGCCACCCCGATCCCGACAGTTCCAGGGACTGCTGCTCCGCTATTAGCCATCCGAGAGAGGCCCCTAGACGTGAACTAAATACCTCTACTTGACATTGGACTGGTCCGACCGGAAGATAACACTGGACTTGCCGTACCACCTGTACCTACGGTGAAGGACGGAATTATCTCCTTACCCTTCCCTTTATAATCTCTTGGATGGCTGAAGTAGTCCATCCCTTCTGAAGCCTCTGGTGTGCTGGCCATCCTTTCACGCCACGAGCTTGGTATGCTACTATAACTGTAGTTTTTAGGGAGAGGAACGACAGGATTTGCGTAAACGGAAGGGTATGAAACATAGGCCAGCGAGCTCCCAACACGAGGCAGTGCGCTGTGACTGTGGCTATGGGTCATGCCATTAGCAGCCATAGCACTTCTCCTCCGGTTCTGCTCTCTTATCTTGGATCTGTCGTCATGCTTCCAAGAGGACGGGGCAGTGGCTATAGCATCGCTCGCCGCATGTGTCGGCACGTGTTTGTAAGGAAGCTTGACAGATTCCTCTTTCTGTTTATCGGCTTGCTTAGCGCTGTGCTCCTTCGCCTGCTCCCGCCCGCGCTTAATTATCGAGAAGACCGACATTGTGTGTCGTAGTTGGCAGTCGATGCAGCCAGGGTCTTAGGGTCTTGGGAAAGGCCGGCTTGCCCACGACTCCCCTCCGAGCACAAGAGCTCAGCCCGAGACAAGACAGACAGCTAGCAAGCTGAATAAGCCGAACAGTAGCAAAGAGCTCGAGGTCGATACACTTGACCGTGCCTAGCTAGAAGCAGCCGAGTGGTATGTATTTATGGTGTAGCAAGTGCGTATAAGACTAGGCGGCAGACGACGATTCAAAATATGATGAGCAAGCAAATAAAGATGACTAAAGCTCCTTGATGTTTGAAGATGCTGAAAGATGATGAGAAAATGAGAGTGCTAGTACGTGCTAGATCAAGACAGTTTGAGAGGCGACGACTCTGAGTGGTATTGGTTAGCTATGGCAAAGCTGTGATGTAGATCTAATCTTGGCGAGACTTGGGTAAGAAAGTTCAAGAGGAGCGAGGGAGGGAGATTTTATGTTAGAGCACCAGAGCTACCGGAGTTTTATGTGATGACGGCGCGCATGAGGCTAGATCGTGGAGCCTGGCAAGCCGGCTAGAGAAGTACCTGGTAATCTAGGTACAGTACAAGCATACAAGCACGCTACTCGCTTAGGTAGCGTCGTGCGCTGGGTGGCGTCCGCTATGAATTCCTTAATTGGGATTAACAGAGCCGTAGATAAAACCAGCCGTCGCGGTACCGTATCTAGGGCTGATCTGTAGTGTATTAGGTACCTGCTTAGACCTATTTCAGGGCTGCTTGGTGTGTTTAGGCTGGCCTTGGGCTGCTGGCTCCTGCCTGCTGGCTACTGTGGCCGCTGGCTCTTGGGGCGCACTAGGTAGCGACTTGGGGGTCGCTCGTCGTGTTTGCGCGGACAGTGCGGCTGACGGAAGGACGGAGGGGGAGGGCGGATGGGAGTACAAGGTACCCGCGCACGCCCCTGCTGCCGACCAAGCCGACGTGCGACGGGCGGGTACTGGCAACTTTGACAGGACTGAGTCGGGACCGGATCTCGAGCGCCAAATTAGTGGCCGACTATCTATTGGGCCAAGTGGACAATCCATGGGCGGGAGCACCGAAAGAGAGGGAAAGGGAAAAGAAAGAGAGATGGCTGACTGACGACAGCGCCCGTGCAGAGAGTGCAGAGAGGAGAGACCGCAGGCAATAGGCAATTCCCCCGATAACCGCGCCCTCCAATCAGCCCGCACCGTGGGTGAGGGAAATCTGCAAGCATCAGGCAGTTATGGCGATCAACGATGGTCAACCCCAGCGCACTCAGGTCGATTTCACGAGTGTGTGCCTGCAAGGTAATCACGGCAGCCTGGGGGCCGACGAACACTCCTCGGCCCACTGCTACTGTAAGTAGGTACTTGCTGTATGTAAGTACTTGCTTAGTAGTGAGTAAGTGGTGGCGTGCGACGAACGAGCGAGACAGCACTACGACCCGTACGCGTACCGGTTGGTTCAAGGTTGCTGGAAGTGTGCGATGCAACATGCAAACCCCTGGTCGCTCTCGTATTCAAGAACTTCCCCCTCTCTTGGCCGGGATGCTGCAAGGACACGACCGGGATCCCACCGTTGGGTGCCAGTGGTTCCTGCTGGGTTGCATCGCTCTGCTGTAGATAGCGCATGACGAGCAAGCTGCACGTCTGCACACGGGAAGTCGAGCCAAGCAGGTCACTGGTTACGGTGGTCTGCTCATCCTCCTGTCCTATGCAGTCATACTGACTAAGTATGTTATGTTAGTAGCGTCATCCTCGCCAAAGACATCTCTTCGCTGCAGGGCCGTCTCACGGGGAGCAGTGAGCAGCAGGGAAGAGCTTGGCAGACCACCGTTGCTCGTGACACCCTGAGCGAGGAGCGAGGCTTGAGGCTTGAGGCTTGGGTTTCGCAAAAGACCGTTGGATCGGTGCCTACCTACGTGGACTGCTGTGCAACTATAGATAGAGTCCTCACTTCAGCTGATGTCGGATCTGTCCTCTTCCATACCGATAGGTCCGCTAGTATGAACGCCAGAAACCACGATGCCTAGGTTGGGTGGATGGTGGCCTGAGCCGCGACCGATTGTCGTCCAATAGATGCCACACGCTTATTTTATACTCATATGCTAGCCACGAGCTGATATCTCGCTCCGGTACATTGTTGCCACGCAGATTGTTTGATGCAGATGGGCGATGAGGGATGAGGTGATTGGACGCCTCCCCTGTTCCTTGATTTCAGCGATGGACTAGGGTGTTCCAGTATCGCGGGTCGACAAGGAACCGTCAAGTACCGTATACTACACTAATCACAAAAGCGAAGTTTCAACCACGGTAGCCTTAGATTAGGAGGTTATTTTCTAACGCTCAGTGCTCAGTCCTGGATCCTAGCGTGCAGTACGTCACGTCGTCCGTCCGCTACATGGGAAATCCGGCCCAGCTCAACCGGCAGGCGATCGCTTTTTGATTTCGCACTATCCAATCTAGTCCTCTGATTAGGACCATTAGGTAGATGTTAAGGCAGGATCTAAGGTGCACTATCTAGGCGCCTTTTACTATTACGGACATGATTATCATAGAACTCCGTATTGGCTTAACTGCCTATCCCGTTTCTGTGTTTAGTCAAGGATGGGTTTTGCTATCTATCAGCTCTGCATGTCAGAATCGCGGTGTAGTTTAGAGATAGCATTTGCATAACACTCACCGATATAGATGCCTATTGGCCGTCTGTGTAGGTAAGCTGTACACGCTATACTGCGCTCTCTTGTTGGTACCTACTTGTATCTACCTGGACAGGGATTGCGGTTGGCCTGGAATCTGCGCCCAGAATAGAACCAGATCCACGGGTCAACCTGTCGGAGACTAACCGAAAGCCTTACCAGGATTTCCATTCTGTGGTCAAGCGCTCCTCAGCCCGATAACGAAAAACGCGTCTTCTCTGATATCATCATTCTGACCGACATATACACCACCAGCTCGGTTCATCCTACCCCTCTAGTTTCTATCCGGTGCGATATACCTAGTTAGTATGCAGCACGGTAACGCCATGGTGCGTTATTGGCTATTCACCCGCCATTATCTATCACGACAACGGGTGTGTACCAGCATTACTCAACCGTTCACCCATTCCACTCCCGAGGCTCCCGGGAATAATCCATCTTGCAGGCGCAGGAACGACATGCAGTAGCTCTAGATATAGACCAAACATCAAATTCTTTGCGGGAGAGGAACTCACAGAACAGTTGTCTGAAGACTGACCTGCATGAGACGGTCACCGATACCACCATGATCCTGCGGCATTGGCACGGCCGTAGCTCAACGAACGAGCCAGGATGGAAGCTGCGGGTAGCGCCCCGCGTCCCCTGCCCGTGAGCAAAAACTATCTTACACTAATAAGAACCCTTCTATCTTCTGATCTAAGCCGGATGATTAGCGTGGATCCTGTGGCTGAAAACGACAACGTAGTCCCAAACTATCACTACCATTCACATCTCGAGACACAGTATTACCCCCACGGAATCCATTGGCGTCAAACGTTGCATTAGATAAGAACGCAATCGCAAGTACGCAGTACCATGGTTTCTTCGTGCGGCTCGGCCCCATTTCCTTTCTTAGGCCCACTGTGTGTGAATACCACCAGGTTAGGCGATACATTATCAAGGTATTTGACACGATGAGAGCTGAATCTACGATTGCGCTGCATCTTAGAAATTCTTGTCATCATTCAATGGAAACACGCAATACGGCAGAAATAGGCCGTATCATATGTATGACACTGATAAGATAATTTCAAATATTGTCATTAAGCCAGTCGTATCTATACTCTCTTATCCCGGTGCTCTCTACATCTTCACTCTGTCGCTTCACTAGGTACGCCCTTTTCGCTTGAATCGCCCACTTCATCACATCATCTCCGGTTATAGGTCGATGAAGCCTTTTCCAGCGCCAGATTGTCAGAGTGACGCCATTCCGACGCTCGGCCGGTACCTCTCAAATGGGTGGGCGGCAACTCTCTTCACCGCCACATAAGATGTCATAGAACTAGTGCGCCTCTCAATGGCCATGCCGATAGGTGTAAAGTATAATGTCTCCCGGATGCTAACGCTCGTCGTGTTCACCGCTAGGGATCTTAGGCTACTGCACAGTAATGTAACAAATTCAATCACACCATATGCTAACGAGAAATAGTGACGCGCCAAACTACATCTAGGCTTTTGAGAGCGGATGGCAAGTCTTTTGTTTGGCTTCTACAATCTAAATGCTACAGCTAGTTGTGATAGTTACGAACTTGATCAGATGAGCTATTTCAGAGACGAACCTGCTCGGCGCTGACTTGTCCTATAAAGCCCGCAATGATCGGATGGCCGAGGGAATGAACCATAACCAAGTAGAAGTTATTAAAAGGGCTCTCTCACCGCCGTTCAAGGTATATTTAAATAGTTCAATATTCATCGCTCAGAGACTTAGTGACGCTCAGTGTCACAATCCAGGAGTTGGCAACAGTTCAGGCTCTGGGTTGCGTAGGTAGCCCAAACCACCAACTCCACCAACACTCGACTATGACAACCGGTCGGGCCTTAAGGGAGGGATAGCATGGTAATCTTCAGGAAAATAACGCGTAAGCCACTGTTTCCGTTGCTGGAGCACCTCATCCTCGGCTCGTAGCATCAATGTAGTACCGTTTCGAAATGAAATAAGAAATTCCTCTAGACCGACTGTGATAAATACCCTGAAGCTGAATATCCTAGTGCCGAGAACTATCCGTCTAGATCGGCAGGATGGGCGACAGTGGCCTTTAGTTGGAATTAGCAATGGAGTGCTACGTTAAGAAATACTCTCCACGGGAATATATAAATACTTAACTAGGCTTAACAGACCGTTATCGGCTGAGCGGGCTCGAATTAGTCTAATATATGTAGCAAAGTAGAGCATTAGCTTTTCGAAATGAGATAAAACTGACGGTTAGTGAGTTGGCTCCGATATCAGCTATGATATTTAATGGATTGACCAATGACGGCAACGACTTTAAATATGGCTTACGTTTATTCAACGGTATTTAGACATGCTGATAGGAGCCCATCACGTATTATAAGAACAGTATTAAGTGCATTGTTAGTGGTATGGTTAAACAAGGCGCTCAATACATTAATAGGCGAGTGGCGAATATTAATGAGGGTGAGGTTGGATACTAAATACCGGGATGCCTATAGTTGTAAGTGGTCTAAACATCCAAATCATGGTGGTTTTGGAGCAATAACTATTATATCTCGCCACAATGACAATATCACAACAGACCAAGATACATATCATTGAAAGCATCCAATTCTTATGTCAGGACCTAACAGTTGTCGCTACTATTTATTCTTTCCGTCTAAGTATGGTCGCCTAGCACGTATCCGTCTGAGACACCAAGCTCACTTGAAAGTAACACTGCAGAGATATACCGGGTAATAGAGTCGACAGGCTCAGCTCGAGAGGTAAAAGAAACCACCATCTACATTTTCGGAAGCTTGGTCCTGTAGTGAGACGTAATGAGCTAAATATCCTGTTGGTTACCAAAATAATTCAACCAGTAATATCGATCGGTCAAGAGTAGAAATGCGAAGAACATTAGTTCTTATGCTGCATCGAAAGAGCTGGGAATGAGTTGGAATGCTGATCTTCCTAAACAAGCACAAGCACGGTGTGAGGGAAATATAATGCATGCATCAATGGCTGCGAGTATAATTTTCTGATTGACCCCTATCATTTTTTTTAGTCAGGCTTTTCGAATTCGTAAATGCGAGACGTCATTTACAGATTAATAGACGATATAAGGTATATGGGCACGTGCCCGAGCCGGGATGATGTGCATTACCGACGCTAAATCTCGGGATGCGCGCAGCGGCTAATCTCACACGACGCTAGGGGAAGCACTATGTAGGCGAGCCGGTTGGTGCCCTCTCAAGGGATGATTCCGATCAAGACCAGCATTTCAGAATTACTTGTGTATATATAGACCGTAAACTTGCTGCAACCTGCTCTCAGTTGGAGCCCGTCCGAGCGATTGAAGACAACATCACCATTCCAAGGCCAACGAGACATATCCCTCTCTCTCTCTATCTCTCTCTCACTGCGCAGCCAACTCTGGTCACAGAAACCTCCTCCCCTTCGACACAACCTTAATTACTAGGGCTTAGGTGTTTGGGGTCAGGTACCATTAAAAGGTGGACGATGTTTTTGTTTTTGGCAACAAACTCCACCACCGATGGACCTATACTAGGTGGTATAACACTATATCCCTATACCCTATATCGCTATACTCATACATCCATTATCTATCTATCTACTTACCTAAGTATGCTCTATAGAGTACCTCTTGTATTGCGCCAAAGGTGGCCCGCGCGTTATTTGTTTCACAGGGGCAAAGTACCAATCCGCGGTATGGATGTTCACCGAATCGTCATGACGCTCGGCGTCGGCACCTCGGCATGCCTTGCTATTTTTGTGCTCTCCCTCCCCGCCCGCCATATACTGTGTTGCCATGTTGCTATTTGGGCTGGCACACCCACGCGCTGATCGGCGCCTTCACTGCCCCATCGCCAGCGTCCGTTGCCGTGTTCCAGTAAAACGTGCGCCATTCTACGTCATTTTCCCCCACTATCGGCACCCGTGGTTGACCAATCCTGCTCCAAACACGGCACGTCTGGAGGGAGGGCCTGGAGACAGAACCTGGACAGAACCTGGACAGAGAGCCTGGAGCGGCTTCGGCGGTGTCTGTCGGTCCACTAGTGTAACTCTCACCTAGACTAGCCTACACTAGATACCCTGGCTGGTCTAGTCGGTCAGGTAGCGACTGCTCTGGAGATTGGTCTAGCGCCTAGTCTAGCATCCCAGCGGCAAGGACAAGTGCCAGGCAGTGGACCCTGCAGAGCCTGTCACTGGCAGACCCGCCCTGGAGCACGGACCCCGCCAGCACCGGTCCAGCGTCCCAGCGCCCCAGCGCCCCAAGCCATCTGCCCATCGCGACCTAATTGCCCTAGTCGGGGCTTTTCGCCTCATTCTCCCTCACCTCAACCATCCCGTCTCCCCCATCGCCCGCGCCATCAGCCTTCCCACGGACCACAGACCACGAACCACGAGCCACGGGCCCCATCTGCTGCCTCCCGTTCTCTGCGGCAACCTTGTATCTCATCCCGCATGGCCGACTGAACGAATCCCGATATTGCGAGATTGCCCTGCCCGCCGCGACGTGCATCGCCCTCGTGCAGCGCGCGAAATCCAGGTCGCTCGGCGCCCGGCTGTTCTGCGCCATCCATCGCTGCCCGGACCTGCGAGCTCGCTGTCGCGTCATCATCGCCGCTCACGTCCCCTCCTCTCCCTCGCCGCTTATATCCATCCGTATCATTTAGACCACACCTAGTCGCCCTGTTCGTCGTGTGCGCGTGCGCCCGGCCGACTAGCGCGCTGTCCTCGAGGAAAAGGTGGCGGCTCTCACTCTCATCAGTCACTCCGACACCGAGCTCTCCCTCCAGCAGCATCTGGATCTCGCGCCCGAACTTTTGCACTACAATCGTCTTGGAGCTGAGGTGGACTCCGAATACCCGTTGACGATGGCGGCACAGCCTGTGCCTCATCCGTCGACGGATCGGAGACGAGTTAAGGTCTACGAACTTCGCAACAACGACTGGTTTGATCGCGGTACCGGCTTTTGTACAGCCACGTTCAGTGCTGTGAGTTTCTCTTCGGAACTGCATTCGCCCCTTGCGCCGCACCATCCATTTCCGTTTCTCATGGTTTGCTGACGAGCTTTACTGTTTGCACAGTCCGAAGATGGCCACCAGCGGGATGCCCAGGTGATAGTCGAGTCCGAAGACCAGCCCGATCGTATCCTGCTCAAAACTCGAATTTGCAAAGAGGATGGGTTTCACAAACAGCAAGGTTTGCTACTAGTTACCTACGATACCTCCCCACAGCACTTGACTGATTTGAGACTGTAGAAACACTCATTGTTTGGACCGAGCCTACCAATGGCGTGGATATGGCGCTCAGCTTTCAGGAAGCTGAAGGCTGCGCTATGATCTGGTGGGCGTTCTAGTTAGATCCACAGCCGCTGAACAACAGCTGACCAGCGCCGTAGGAAATTTATTAACAGTATACAACAACAATACAACCCGTCAAATAACCAAGGTGCGCCCTGTCACCTATAGTTCCTCTATTTAGCTGGAAATTAACGCCCGTTACAGACGATAGCCTTTCAGATGATCTTGCCATGGACGTGCCCAATCCGATTAGTCTTCCTGAAGTATCAATGGCCAACCTCGCTGAGATCGAATCACAAATGCGCGTGATGAGCAATACAGTAAATGGCCGAGATGCTCTCACCAAATACGTCGTCGCGGAGAATTACATCGACAAACTCATACCTATTGTATCCGACGCTGAAGATCTCGAAACTCTTGCCGATTTGCACCGTCTCTGTAATATTATGAAGATCATCATTCTTCTCAACGATACATTCATTATAGAACACGCTGTATCAGACGCGTGCGTGATTGGTGTTGTCGGTGCTTTGGAATACGACCCCGACTTCCCTAGCCATAAGGCTAATCACCGCCAATGGTTACAAGGCGAAGGTAGATATCGGGAAGTTGTTCGCATTGAGGATCCGGGCATTATCCAAAAGATCCACCAAACGTATCGGTTACAATACTTGAAGGATGTTGTGCTTGCTCGCATCTTGGATGATAACACCTTCTCGGTGCTGAACTCACTGATCTTCTTCAACCAGGTAGATATAGTGCAACATTTGCAGGCAAACTCTGCTTTTCTAGCCGAGCTATTTAACATATTCAAATCCGGCCAGGACCCAACGCGAAAAAAGGAGGCAGTCCTTTTTATTCAGCAATGCTGTGCCATCGCAAAGAATCTTCAGCCTCCAGCTCGACAAACGCTGTACAATAATTTCATCGTGCACGGGCTTCTTCAGGTCATTCATTTTGGCCTCAAAAGTAATGACGTGGCGGTTCGTGTCGGTGCGACGGACATTATGGTATCCATGATCGATCACGACCCCCAGATGATTCGCCAGACGATATATCGTCAAATACATGAAAAGCAACTTCCATTAACCGATACACTTATCGACCTCCTACTCGTCGAGACCGATTTGGGCGTCAAATCGCAGATTTCTGATACTCTAAAAGTTCTTCTTGATCAAGGGCCCCCAATGCAGGCCGAAGCCTTTGCAAAGGCCAATGGAGAATATGCGGCTCGTGCTAGATTAGCCCAAGGCCCTGATCCCCAACAAGACCAGTTCTTGACCCTTTTCTACGAAAAGTCTGCTGTCAAGCTTTTTCAGCCTCTCATTGCGTTGCAAGACCGGACAACGATGGAATTCACCAATGTCGAAGCGTCTGCTTTTAGCTTTCTGGTTGAGATCTTATGTTTCTTCATTAGGCAACACCAGCATCGGAGCAAGTTTTTTGTATTGACCCATAATATTGTGCCGCGCATTACTCAACTATTGCAGTCACCAGAGAAGTTTTTGAAACTTGGTCAGTCAGCCCTTCCTATGTTTTTATGGCAATTTATTAAATCTCTACAGTGGCTGTTCGGTTCCTCCGCCAACTGGTTGGCTCTCAGGATGAGTTTTATATCAAGCATTTGTCAGAGAAGAGGGTTATCGAGCCGGTGCTCGATCTGCTCATCAAGACTATGCCACGCGATAACCTCATCAGTTCTGCATGCTTAGAACTCTTTGAGCATGTGAAGAAAGAGAACATTAAGGAACTGGTTAAGCACATGGTGGAGAATTATCGAGAGAAATTACAAGGCCTATCGTACATGGAACTTTTCAGGACGTTGATCCTCCGGTATGATCAAACATCGGGATTTACATTGAATATGGATTACTTCCTAGAGTCCGAGGAGGATGCTTCTCGCGACCGTAGGCGCAACCGACCGCCTCCACGTGGGAACCCCATGGAACACTTGACAATGGACGAAGCCCAAGAGGAATACTGGAATACTTCGGATGATGAAGAGGACATACAGGTGAAGCCTAGTAACAGGGCGCTGCCTGCGAATGGCGAATCCCCAGGCGCCAAACTCTTGGTCGATTACGCCTCTGATGAGGATCTGGATGATAACATCGAGGCCGGAGCCATCTCAGGTGATGAAGACAAGCCAGAGGAGAAGGCTCCGAAGACCAATGGAAACCCGATGATGGCAGTGCCACCACCCGAGCGAGTATCCGAAAAGCGTCGCCGTGAGGAGGACGAAGAAGATGATCTCAGTAAGATGTTGCATCACAAACGCCGGAATAGCACATCGGCAGGGTCCACTCCAGGTACTAGTCCAAGCGCACTACGCAAGAAGAAGGCAGTGGGTGGCGCCAGAGATTCCGGAGGGGGTCCGAAGAAGATTGCGATTAGCCTAACTTCCACCGTGAAGACTGGAGATCTGGGCAGCGAAGACTAGTAATTTGCAGGTTCTCTCGGGTACCTTTAACACGTAGGTCGCAACGACCAGGGTTCGGCAATGGCTACATAATGATGGGACACGAGATCGGCGTTCGGGTGAGGCTGGGACCATGCTCCTAGCCTTTGTAGGGGATAGAATCTGGGTTCGCTAGGAAGCAAGGCGAATGGTGGATCGGAGTCAGGGCCAGGGTCAGAAACGAAGCCATTCCGATGCCCAAGACTCGGCGGTGGGCACGGCAAGCCGCTGTCACCGCAGAGATTGAGTCAAGCAATTCGCGTCGCCTGTACTATATTGAAACTATATTAACACTCGAACCCGTTGGTCTTGCGAAAAGTCGACTGGTGGGAGCACTCGAGACTCCGTTGTAGTGTCAGGCCAAGTACGATATCGAACCTGTAAAATTACCCAGCCTCATGCCGTGCCTTGTATCTGTAGGATCGCGGGACCTCCTTTGCATCCCTGGATCCAGTATACTCAGGCCATCCTATCTACTTAGTACTTCGTGCACTATTTCGACGAGAGTGTAATGACAGGCTGCGCCCCCTATTGGCTGTGAATCAGGCTCGGGTCGTGGTGTCCGAGGCCCTTGGCGGGCGGGCCGAGGTCTGTCCACCTGGATTCGGCATATTTTGTGGGGGTCGACACGGGCTGGGGTTGACTTAGTCCAGACACTTGCTTCCCCGAGCTCAGCGACGCGGTGAGGGGCCACTAATTAGTCAGTCGGCCATGAGGCATAAGGCGTAAGGCCTTTGTATGTCGATCGTGCTTCTTCTTCCTCTCTCAAGATTCCAAGACAGGCCTTTCCCCCAAAAATCTCACTAATTAGATCTATCTATACTAGAACCTTAATTCTTAATCTCGTGTGAGCTAGCTTGGCAATTAGATTTGCTGGCCTATTATCATGTCTCGGTCCTTAACGCTCAAGAAGATCGACGGCAAGCCCGGCCAAGTATACTATCCGTAAGCGTGTCTCTCATTGAGTTTTATAAGCAAGAGGACCACTCGTCCCCGGTCGACGACTACCTATTTACCTGCGGATCTAAGCCGTATACTTACCGGCCCGCTCATTTGAACCCGACACGTGCTGACCACCACTCCCAGCCTGCAACTCAACCACAACCCCAAGCCAGTCCCGGGGCCCGGCGAGCTGCTCGTGCGCCTGCAAGCCGCGGCGCTGAACCACCGGGACCACTTCCAGCGGCAGCACCTGTACCCGGGGATATCGTTCGAGCACGCACTACTAGCAGACGGGTGCGGGATCGTCGAATCCGCGGGCCCAGACACACAGACGGGATCCTCCTCGCTCGTCGGCCAGCGCGTGATCCTGACGCCGAGCCGGGGCTGGGACTCAGCGCCCGAGGGCCCAGAGGGCCCGTTCGCGACCACCGGCGGCGCGGTCGCGACGCCCTGCGGCACGGCGCAGGACTACGTCGTGGTGGGCGAAGACGAGGTCGAGCTCGCCCCCGCGCACCTGTCGGCCGCCGAGGCCGCGGCGCTGCCCCTCGTCGGCCTGACGGCGTGGCGCGCGCTCGTGACCAAGAGCGGCAACGCCGTCGCCGGGCGGAATATCCTGATCACGGGCATCGGCGGCGGCGTCGCGCTCGCGGCGCTGCAGTTCGCCGTAGCGCTGGGGTGTCGCGCGTACGTGACGTCGGGGTCGACGACAAAGCTGGCGCGCGCGCGACAGCTGGGCGCGGCGGGGGGCGTGTCGTACCGCGACGCGGACTGGGACCGGCAGCTGGCGGCGCTGCTGCCGCGCGAGCGGCCGAAGCTGGACGCCGTGGTGGATGGCGCCGGGGGGGATATCATGGGGCGGGTGGTGCGGCTGCTGAAGCCGGGGGGCGTGGTCGCGAGCTACGGGATGACGCTCGCGCCCACGATGGACTGGCTGATGGTCGCGGTGCTGCGCAACGTCGAGCTGCGCGGGTCGACGATGGGGTCGCGCGCCGAGTTCCGGGACATGGTTGCCTTTGTGCGGCAGCACGGCATCCGGCCTGTTGTCAGTCGGGTCGCGAGGGGGCTGGATAATATGGAGGAGATCGAGGGGTTGTTCGAGGAGATCCGCGAGGGAAGACAGTTTGGGAAGCTGGTTATTGAGATTGCGCCTGATGAGAAGGATACTGCGAAGTTGTGAAGAGGGGGATTGATATTTTGTGAAGACGGCTTGTTCTAAGAGGAGGACGGGGATTGCTATGCCTCTGTATATCCTACATAGACTAGATGCTCCTAAACATGGAAATACACCGACTAGGTCGGCATGGAGGTCGACAAGCTTGAAACTCGTTCAAAGCTTAGATAGCATTAGAGACATGCATACACCTGAAGATTGAAGTATATAGAAATATTTGATAATGACCCCTTACTACTGAAAATGCAGATATACTATATACGTATGCCTATCTCTTCGCAAATGATCGGAGATTCCCTCCCTGCTTTCGTCACTTCAATATAGCACGTAATCAAGCCAACCTAATTGCATAATGTCGCCTATATCTAACAAGATTCACCTAAAGGCGGTTAAACACCCTGAGGACAGGTTCTAGTTAGAATATGCAGTTAAGAATTGGTCATGACCAGTGTAAATCAGGGTGAGTGGATGATCCTGCCAGGGGAGGGGGTACATGTGGAAGAAGCACATCTCCTAATTATGGTGCGACTGCAGTACGTGAAGACCTGGGTTGACTGGGGTTTAAGGGGGGCATGAGAATGCCACCGGGACGTGGATGTGTGTGAGAACCTTGAAGAACATGAAGATAATGCAGCACACAGTATCGTAGTAGCAGGAGGCCCAAAGGGGTGGCGCGTTGAGACCATGTTTGAATATATACATATCCCTACCCCCACGAGGCCGAACGAGATCTCTACGGTCCCGTTATGTGCCTAGCCATTCTCGACTGATCATACCTAACCATTCATCGGCGCTAACTACCCGCTCATCACTGAGGCGGACCATGTACCCCTCTGCTCCCTTTGGAACCAGTCCTTTCGGTGGATATACTTCGAGAAGTGGATGCTTCGGGTTGCACACTCGGTATGAAAGACTGCCGTCTATGAGCTTCTGGCGGCATTCGTCACAAAATGCTATGTCAAAGCATATCTCGCATACACTGAAGGACCTATATTCGACTGTCCGCCGATGACACACGCCGTCACAGAAACCAGCGAAGTTGAACGGCACCTGTAGTCCGGTATTCCCTTGACGCTGGGACGGTTCGGGTTCGACAGGCCCACCAATATTCTCGCTGGCCTCAAGATCCAGGAGTTTCTTAGACTTTTGAAGCGGCCTCGTGAATGCGTAGGCGATTTCAGCATTTGGCCGATCCATAAAACAAACCAGCGCCTTTCCGAGGTTCGAATACGCATCAAAGTCGTTGCTGGAAACTGTGTCCGTCAAATCGCGGACCGCCAACTTCACTAGAGGTCGAATATTTGCCCGCGCCAGTTCTACTTTGCCCCGTTGTGCATACCATCGCCCCATTAATGCTGATACCCTCTCCAAAGGTGCTTCGGCCCTCATGTACTCGTATTTTTGGAGCTCCCAATGACTTACAAGCTGCTTCAACTTCGATACCCACGGTTCTACGTCTGCTGTCTCTGAATCCACCGCGTTTGTGAAATACAATGACGCCAACGCGAACGAAGCATTGACAGCTCCGGGGGTGTCGGGGCAGTCCTTTACGATGTTCTCCCAAATCTCAATCGCCCTTTGGTCGTCTTCATAAAACTGATAGTGGAGCCTTGCAAGCGCATCGTCTGCTAGTGAGCATGTCCACACGTCTCTAGACTCGGTAGCTTGACTGGCTACTGCTATGAACACGTCTCGAGCGAGATCTAGCTGGCCCATCTCCTTGCAAGCGATCGAAATACACTGGCTAGCAAATCCATCCCGGTATATAAGTCTACCAAGAAACTTTGCTCCTTCTGATGAGGATTCGCCGCGGGCTAAAATGGATTTAACGAGCTCAACTGTATTAGAATAGTGGCCCGTTCTGTGAGAGGTATTGATGACGTCGGATGCCACGCCGAATGAATACGGTTTAGACTTCCATGCCTTCAAAGATGCTGCGACGGCGGCTTCCTGGTTTCCTAATAGAATATTCGCTTTTTGGATCATCTCAAGTAGTTCAGAAGTTACAATGTGTTTGTGTGCAGGAAGACTCTCTAGAGCATGTGAACCTGCAGCGATTGCTTCTTCGTACTCTTCTAGAGCGAATAGCCCCAAGGCTTCCTCGACACGCCCAAACCACTTGTGTGAATCGTCGCTCTTATGAATAACGTGTCTATACTCTTCCACAGCTGCAATAAGATGCTGGGACGTATTGATACTTTTGAGTGCATGGCCAAGAGAAAGATGCCATAACCACGTCTTTTCCATCCCGCTAAGTGATGCCAATTGCCGGATCTCCTCTGGGGAGATGCTCTCGGCTATGTACACAAGGGGACGATTAGGAGGCAACGTCCACTGCTCAGAGGAATCGCTCCACTAGGTGAATTATTAGCTCAGCCGCGCCAAAATATGGGAATACATGATTCCAACTATATTATTAGATATTCAAGAGACGGTTATAATCACTCACTGTGGACATATATGCGCGCAAAAAGAGTAGTACATGCAGAACCTGGTCGCGCGATCTAAATCTCAGCAAAGACTTTGCGAGTGACTTCGCGAAGAGTTCAAACAGAAATTTGGATGAAGCTTTCGCTTGTTGCAACCATCGAGAGTCTGGGTCAGCACTAGCCTCGTCTGTCGGTTTAGGGATGCACTCCTGAAGGCGGGAGCAGATGCTCTGGCTGAAGAGTTGGTTTATGAACTTGTGCTTATCTGAAACAAATTTAAACCATTGAAGAAGGTAATATTGGTCCCTAAACAAGACTATGATCTCGTTTGACAATCTCTTAAACTCAATTGGATAGAGAGACCTGAGGGCTTCAAGTTGAATCTTGGCAAGATGATCCAAGAGGTGGTCCGCGGAGTATTCGAAAAGGTCGGGCCGACGCCAAGGTCCATGGTTTCTTTTCGGGATGTTTCCGTTCAGAAATAATAGGCAAGTGATGGTGATATGGGCCTGTGCGAGGTTGGTATCCATTCCTATACCCTCGTGGAATGGGGCGGTACGAAAATACTGGCCGATGCTTGCATGGCCAAATTTGACGGTTGTCGCAAAGAAATTATCTGGTAGTATGTATTCGTCTTCATCTTCGTCTTCATCTTCGTCTTCATCCTCGTCTTCATCCTCGTCCTCGCTATTCTCATCCTCGCCCTCGACGTCAGCCCAGGCATCCGAGTCTGTATCGGCCTCCGCCCATAGCTCCGTATTTTTTCCCGATGCAGACGGCGCCGACCGGCCGCTGACATCGCTGCCATTGACAGACTGCCCATCTTCCCCATTATCAACGCCAAATTCGGGGTGAGAAATACTGAAGAAGGAACCGAATCTCGTTCTTAGCTCTTCATCTAACCCTACGATGCCGTTTTGGCTAGGGTCTCTCAATTTCAATATAAGATCAAGCTCACTGAGTAGTAAATCGCGCTTGGCGCAAGCAACCCACATGATTATCTCGTTGAGATCTTGTTTATCAAACCCACCCATCACTGTCAACCTAGTGATCACACGCTTGAACATGTCTTCTAGGCCGAGGGGAGGTTTGGCGAGGGCTTGCCGTATGAGCTCCGGTTTGTTCATATCCTTGATTTCTGCAAGCATGAGCTTAGCGAGCATGAACATACCATCGGAGCTTTCGCTGAGTGTCATGATAATTGCCTTCCTAAGCTGATTGGAAGATCTCTGGCGTATCTTTTTCAGAAGAGGGATACCCTCATCAACTCCTTTCGTGATGAATTTCCCGACGTCGGCTTTCGACGAGGAAGGCTTAACAAGTATAGTATTTGGGCGCCTCTCCTCTCCTCTCCATGCATTCGACACGTCGTAGTCGATTTCAGGGCGCCCCAGCAACAGTAATTGAATGGCTGGAAGCTTGCGTTTATGAGACCGCGAGTCCGACAGGCTTTTGGCCATTTTGATCAACAGCTCTTGATTTTCTCGCGTGGCCTCGTCAACCCCGTCGATGACGACGAACAGAGGCCTAGGGGTTGCAATTTCGGCTTTAAAAGGTTTGACAAACAAATTCTCCCATATAGAATTTGGGCTGAAAAGACTCTTATCATCTTGGCAAACCGCGATGGCCAGTTTGCGGTAGGCATCATGGAGCCCGGTGATTTGGCTGGCAATTGTTTTCAGAATAATTTGGGGTGTGTGCTGGGTGTTCATGCCCTCCCTGATGTAAAAGTAGCCTGTGGCGTTAGGACTTGGACTTTGTCGTAGGTATGAGATGACTCGAGATGCCAAATAGGTTTTCCCCGTTCCCGGCCCCCCTACAACCCACAGCACAGGGATTTTCATGCGAGCCCACTTGCCAAAAAGCTTCTCATCCAAAAGCCAATCACCGGACAACTTAATTCTCGAGGCCTCGATGTTAGCGTGGAATGCATCATTGTCCACGGCTACATCAGTGTGGAGAGCTTTTCGAAGCAGCTCTTGGGTCCTATCAGCCTCTGCCTTCTCATCAATGCGCCGTGCCGTGGCGTATGTCTTTGCGGTGATGAGGGCGATTTCCGTTTCCACCATTGTATTGAGTTGGTCTAAAGTTGTCTGGATTTTGTTTTCCTTGCCAAGTGCACGTCGCATCAGCTCGTTTCCTCGCCCGCGTCTGATGGCTGCCTTGGCTTCACAGAATACATCGAGGAGTGAACAGAGAAGCTTAACCGTAACGGCGCGAAGCTTGCGGTCAATCTCCCCCTTGAGATATTCGTCTAGACGATCAGTGATATCTCGGATCTTTTCGAAGAGTTCTTCGAGTGAGTCATACGTATCCGCGACAGCCGAACCAGAGCTGATGAGGAAAAGGCCAGCCTCGACGATGATAGATGCAGGCGCAAACGGTGTCAAACCGATGCCAGCTTGCGCGACTTTTCCGAACCTCTGCAGCTGTGTCATAGTGGCCTTGAACACACTCCAGAACTTTCCACGACGTTTTCGAAATTGCGAAAAGTCAGACTCATGCTGCTCAATCAACTTTTCGATATCGACGTCTACGGTTACCCATGTTTTCCACGTCCCCGTGATAGATTCCCTTTTTGATTTTTTTGAGTATTCGTCTACTGCCTCCTCCCAGAGCTGCAGCAGCTCAGCGTCCCTGGCGTCGTCCGTCGCCATCTTCCAGTGTTGGGTTCAGACGGTCAGCTTGGGTCGTGCCGCCTTGCCACGAAGCTGAGGCACCCTATACTGATAATACGTAATCAAGTCCTTGAGAGAACGTGCTACGTGAAGGAAGGCAGGGTTGGGGATGTAAACATTGCGGGGGTTGAAGACAATTCACTGGAGCACTGTCGCTGCATCGAGAGAGAGGGGCTTTCATGATGCACCTACGGTAAGCAATTACAGCAGACACGTATATCTGCGAGGTAGGCTCCAGCGTCCAGTCAGCTACTCTTCCGCCTAGGAGGATGATAAGGTCTACGGCTGTGGCGCATCGCTACCCAAGGGACCTGCCGTATTGCGACAGCTGATCCCCAAATAACCACTAAAACCGACGAATAATATGCAACCATCTAAATGAGGCGGTCAGCGATGAAGCGGTATCTCTGGTTGAACGTGGCGTCAGATTACATAGGGTACATAAGGTGCCGGTGAAAAATCAACAAATGAGTATAGAGGTATCTGGCTAATCGAAACAACACAACTAAGAGACCGCACTTGTTGGAATTGAGTGACCCAGCCAACTGAAAGCCCGAAAGTAATAGCGCAGACTAATCCCGGCTCTTGCTAACTACACGATATTTAATTGAACTAAGGGAAAAGCAATTCGGGCTGGAAGTAGGAAAGAAGTCAAACGAGGCAAAAAGTGAAATACGACATGTGCAGGATTTGAACCTACGCGACCGAAGTCATGAGATGGCTTAATTCATAATTGAATTCAAGTCTCACCCATTAACCACTCTGGCAACATGCCCGAATATGGAAATTTGCCCCGTAATTGATACTAGAGCGTAGCCACCCCTGCCGAGACTAGTGGTTAAAAAATAGAATAAATAAAAAAAACAATCAATTGAAATGTACAACACCAAGGATTCGCTGGTTGTCACCAACCCAACTACTAGTTTGGCGCTCTTCCTGGCTTATCTATGGGAGAGCGGACGGGATCCCGAGTTTTCCAGAGGCTATGGTCGTACATGGGAAGTTTGGTCCCTACTTGACGTCTTGTACAGTAGACTATACCATCAAGCACTACTAGGTAGTATTCAAATCCGCTGTCTGTACTTATGGAGGTAAGGATTCTCATGCACTATCACGGCAAAGCTCTAGAACATCGGACCGTCTATCATGCATTTAGGTCTGTCGCCTTAGACAAGGCTTGCTATCTTCCAATGAATAACCCTAGGAGCGAGGCCAAGCCTACCGAACATCGCCGACTATAGCGACCCGGCATTTGGGATCGCGTTTCAGAAGTAGAGCGGGCAAGATTAAACGACGGAACAGGGTAAATTTGTAAGGGTATGCCTACGGTTGTGCCATGCATAGCAGCATAGATGGTGGAGCGGCAGATGAGGCTTACGCGGTTCAGATCTATACCTTAGTTCTTGGTGTGCCAACCTTGGCATCCTAAGAACCCTAACCGAAACAATCTCAGCCTAGACTAAGTATCTAGCTGATCGCCGAGTCGAGTGCCCCAGACCCCACGATGGTCGCCGTCCTCCTCCACGTGGGTTTTCGCCGACCAATCTAAAAATATAAAAAAACGAAAGGGCAACAAGGAGAATGGCTAGCGAGTAAGCGGCCGAATGATAAAATATCGGCTGCAGAAGGGTTCCATTTTAATTGCCCGTTTCTTTTTATGCATGCTGTCGAGACGGCGTCTAAGTAGTGGACTTTATGACACGCCTTAGCGCGACAGAATCATTATACTAGAATGATTCTAGGTGATGAAACGTCGGCCAGAACCAGACTTCGCAACCTCGTGGTTGGTGTATAAGTTCGAGCGTGAGTCTGCGTGTGCCAACATCGACTATCGCCTATGCCCTCGCGATGCCACTGGCAGGAATGGCAGACGCGGATGACGGCAATGACTGCAAGCAGGACCACATCAACAAACGGCTCGGACCACTTGTTCGGGGGTGTTGGGATCCAAGTCGGCGACCCTTCCTCCTAGTCCGCCCTAGCGCGCATCCCGGCGCAGAAGCCGGCCAAGCCAGAGGACCCTTTAATACAAGTCCTAAACTATAGCTGTGACTCGAAGTCGCTCCTAGTCCTCGTCCTAACTCCTCGGAAACAGCAGATAGCGTACTTTATGCCATAACCGCCTCAGCTTACGCTATAGACCAAGGAGCACGCTTGACCGAAAGGATTTCTAAACTATTGTAATCCCGTACGTTCGCCATGTGGACCCCGCGATGAAAAACGTCATCCGGAAACGAGATGGATCTCGTTCCTCTTGACGGGTAACCCTTGACGATAATGACGACTGCCCCGGACCTTATTTCTCGTGGTGGTCTGACGAGTCTCCTATATCCTCGTCAGCGACGGGGTGGCCTTAGTCCCCGACATCTGCGTTTGGAACGCCGTATCGGTTATACGGTCTACGACATACCTCTACCCTTTTGGCATAAAAGTTACAAAGTAGACAGACGAAAGGCAATCGAAGAGGCGGGAAATACACCATTACTACTAAGGGGAGCAAAAACCTGTTATCGACAACTTATCCTATTCGTCTCCGAGCTGACAAAACGGACATCTAAACAAATAAAACCACAAGACGAGACGTATACTCGAAAAAGCCAACTCAATGCTCGAATCTTTCCTCTCCGGAGCCGCATTTGGCGCCGCGCTGGCGGCCACCGGCATGTACCAGCCGTCTGTGATCCTCTCGCAGATGAGACTCGAGAACTGGCACATGGTGCAGACGTTCTTGACAGCGTCTGGAGCAAGCACGTAAGTCGAACAGAGTTCCAGCATACAAATCATCATCTCACTATTTCACCAACTTGTCTCTTTCTTCCCCTGAATATTCTCGCCTTCCCCCTACCACCAGGGGTCAGACCATCCCCTTGTCCCTCCTCTACCTACTCGATAGAATCCAAGGCAGCAAAATCCAGAGCCAAAAGCTTTATTTCACTCTAATAACCGCTCAACAAACAACCAGACTCGTCGTCACGCTCTGCCAGAAGCTAGGCTACATAAACATCAAGCCGCGTGAGTACTCGACCATCGGCCTCCTCGGGCCCCTCGACGGCAACATCATCGGCGGGTGTCTGCTGGGCATCGGCATGACGCTCTCCGGGTCCTGTCCCGGGACCGTCTTCTCCCAGGTCGGCGCGGGTGTCCATGGCGGTTTCTACACGCTCGGCGGCTGCGTGCTCGGCGGCGTCATCTGGTCGGGCTACCTTCGGTCCGCCGTGGCATCACTGCGCGCCAAACGCCGCGAAGAGCCCCCGAGACCCGAAGATCGCACCATCCACGGCGCGCTGGGGACCAGCCAGACGGTCGCCGTCGTCGGCGTCGAGGCTGTTTTTGCCGGCGTCGTGGCCGTGCTGTCTGCTCTTCGACTCGTGAAGACGCGGGGCCTCGTCGACCCCGTGCTCGGCGGCTTCTTGATAGCGGGCTCCCAGCTCTTCTCCGCGTTGATCCGGAAGGGGCTGCTGGGGACGTCTTCGTCGTTTGAAGAGTGCGGGGATTACATCGTCTGGTTGCTAAGGGGCGGCGGCGGCGGTAAGCCCAAGTCTTACAACGCTACCATGGTTGTCACTGGGATGATGGTTGGGGCTTTGGGGCTTTCTCTAGCAGCGCCTCTTCCTCAGATGCTCCCGAGTGTCAACTTGAGCACTACGAGGTTGGTCCTTGGAGGCGTCTTGCTCGCGTTGGGCTCCAGGATGGGAGGTGGCTGCACATCGGGCCATGGGATCACGGGTATCTCGCTGTTATCGGTCTCGAGCTTTGTTACTGTCGCTGCTATGTTTGCCGGTGCGATCGGCACAGCGGCATTTTTATGATAACGAAAGACATATCACATATTGAACGAATAAATTGTACATACTTCACTCACTATGCTTGCGACTGTTATTGTGTAATGGTGAACAATATCGTAGCTCAGGCGTCTATTCAGTAATTTCTTTCGGAACTCACTACTACGCCGTAGTTTAATTACCGCCATAGTCACCAAATCTAAGCAATGGCATCTGATATTCCGGCACACTCTACGGGACTATGATATTGCCTAGTTGCAAGCCCCTACTCCTGACTCTCAAACGACCCACGGGTGAATATCTAGGCTATACACTATCCCATACTAAACGAAACGGCGTCGTTAGGTCCATCAGAAGCCCGTCGGGTCGGGAATCACCAAAAGACACTAGACAAGGCGCCGGACTAACTAACCTATCTGAAGACGTTCGGGCTCGGCCACCTCACTGCTATCACGGGCTCCACTGTGTCCAAAAGACGGCGGCTTGGTCTTTTGTCAAGCGCCGGATCGCACGGGGGGATTTGGGTTTGAAAGGAGGGTGTATGCAATGCAATGTAGGTGTAGGCCGCGGCCATGTAGGCTAGCTGTTAAGCGAAGCGTTCGACGCCGTCTATAGGGCCTTCGTGGCCCGGAAACGTCACCGGCCGCGCCGGCTTCTCGTCTTGCCTGCCTACCCGTCTCGGCTATCTTATGTTTGTGTGCAGCTTACTACTGTAGGTATTACGGGCGGGGATTCGGATGGGTTGCCAATAATCGCCGACTTGGGATCCTGTCTGGGTGATCGCCTCGCCAATGATACCCGACCGATGACGTCCGCCCGGGCGATTCTGGAAAAGGAGCGTAAGCCGGGCCGAAGTTCGATGCCACGCTATGCCATGCAATGCTATGCCGGTCCTATGCCGGCGCTATATACAGTACGCGCTCTGGCAACCAAGCCCGTATTCTCAAACCGTTTCACAGCAGCAAAGCTCGTATTTCCCTTTCCCTCCCATCCCATCCCTCACTCTCCTATCAAGCCTCCTCCCTCTTTCTCGCCGACCCCTTAACAGCAGTCACCTCGATCTCGATCTTCATCTCCTCCTTCATGAGACCCGCCGAGATCATCGTGGCCGCCGGGCGGGCGTGTCCAAACCACTTCCTAAGCACCGGCCAGATTCTCGGGAACGCCTCGCGCTCAGGCACCGTATACGTGACGCGGACGACGTCCTCGATGGACGCCCCCGCCTCCGCGAGCGCAGACGCCACGTTCCGCAGACACTGCTCCGCCTGCTCGACGATGTCGGGGGACAGCGCGCCCGTCTTGTAGTCGTAGCTATTATGCAGTCGGGTTAGCGAGCTGGTAAAGAAAGCCCCCTCACCCCCAAAATGTAGACCCCGCAATGCAGACTGCCTGGATATCGAAGAACCTACGCAATCTAGACATGGGGGAATGGGCGGTTGCCTGGCTCTATAACTATAGGTACTTACCCCGTACATCCTGACACGAAAATTAAATCGCCCGTGACGACCGCACGAGAGTATCCAATCTCTTCCTCAAACGAGGAACCAGAACTGATGAGCATGCGTGACATGTCGGCGTGTGGTGGCTAGATATCCGACCTAGGAAGCGGCACCGCGTATCAAAGTATCAGAAGTATGATACCAATCGTTCAGTATAGAAAGCAAGGTTCATGAGAGTAAAGAAAACAGAAGACATTATGGGTGATCTTAGCTAGACTCCGAATGAGTGAGTCACAGTCTGGCGGGTGGACTAGGAGTACCGAAATGCTTGGCAACTCGTTAGGCTCGACGGTGACCTGTGTTCGTAGTGAGATGTTTTATACGAGAACAACGTGCTTGTAATTCCGTTATATACTTGTGCGATTAAATTGCCCACTAAAATGAACCCATAAGCTAATTTGTACATTGGAGCGATAAATAGTCGCTTCTGCAAATTGAAACTAACAGACTGCCGGTTGATCAAATGCACCCGGTATGCATACATCCAAAAGCAGTGATGTATTCACCATAGCTAACTGAGACCTCGACGGCTCACACTGACTAATAGTTTAGTTCCCCACCAGCCCCTCCGGGAGAGTGATCCAAATCCTCATAGCTTTTTAGACTGCGACCTTGGACAGCCTCACGAGGCCCGACCGCAGCTCCGCCAGAGGCACCATCACCCCACCGGCCGGGACCTCCTCTGCCACGGCCGCCACCTGAACCATCTTGACTCCAACGTCCCTGCGGTTGTCGTCGGTCATACGGCCCAGCCCGATTATGGAACCGGGGTGCTCCACCAGGGCCATTGCGTCGAATGGGTCCGCTGCCGCGTTCATCACCGCCAGCGTTCCACCCTGTAGCCTGCATCGTGTTACCAGCAAAGAGAGGCATTCCTGGGAGGTTTGGAAAGCTGGGGAATGCCGCCATCATATTGTTCATTGTGAAGTTCTGCAAATTGAAACCTCGAGGGGTGCCCTGCTGTGCCTGCCCACCGGCTGGAGGGAAATGGCCATTGCTATTCGCGTCCGTCTTCGACGGAGCAATGTGTGCAGGATCTAAAACGTATGCATTGATAAGATCGAACTGGAACCTGTGTTAGCTCATTTTCGTGCAACGCCTCGCGAATATTGCTTACCTCCTGTCGCATAGATTCCATCCATTCCGAATGTCGTTTCTCAACGTGCTTCCTCCAGAAATGTTCTTCTTTGAAGAGTTTTGAGCACTCAGGGACTTTGCACCTGAACTTATGTTCGTCCTCTTGCTTAACAAATTTCGCAAGCTCATCATTCAAAGCGTCCTCTGTGGGCTTGCCTCCGAGTTTTCGGACATCAACCGAATCAGGCTCCAAGATCTGCATGATCTTGTCTTCAAATGTCTTCACCCATTTGTATGCCCGTTCTAGCTGCTGTTCGGTTTTCGATGAAGTATTGCGGAACTTGCGATCGGGCTCTGGTGCCTCGCCCTCTTCTTCATCTTTGACCTCGCTTCGTTTCTTTGATGGAAAGGGGTCTCCATTCGCACTGGCGCGGGCCACATTCTTTGCCGCCGAGGAAAGCGTGCTTCGTGGCCGACGAAGATGACCGCCCGGGCATTTTCGGGTTAGTTCATGAACAGAATCGCTTTCAAACACACAAAAGAAGCAGAAGTTGAAAACTCGACGTAGATACTCGATTATTAGGTCGAGTTGCTTCTTTTTCATGAGCAGATCTTCGTCATCGACCTCGTCGTCAATGATACCTTCCTCGTCCGACTCACCCATTTCGCCCTCCTCACCATCATCCATTGCGTCGTCGAAATCTAGATTGCGATCTTTCTTGATCTTCTTCGCGGGAACAGCAGGACCAGCTATCTGAAGGCGACCGGCCTCTTTGAGCGATTCCACCCGATCTTCGATTCTGAGGGAAGCGTTGAAGTCGGAACCAAAAGCATCTTCAAACTTGTCAACAAGTTTTCGAGCAAGGGTAAGGTCTTTCTCAATTCGTTCAGGCGCAGAGAAGAGATCCCATAGAGCTTTTTTACGGGGATTGTTTGGGGGGTTATGAACGCCGACATGGCAAACAAAGTCTCCCCGAACTTCGTCTTTGACAGTTTTGCCGTTGACAGCTTCTAGGGCTTTTTCTGCAGTAGACACAGGTGCAGGTGATTTGACATCTAGATCTCCTTCCTCATCCTTTGGATCAGGACGGTCAACAGGGGCTACCGTCTCAGGTGCGGGATGAAGCATGACCCATCCCATACGATGGTATCTCTTACTAGGATTAGGATCGCTCAGCGACAACCACTTGTAGCCACCTTCGCCTTCTCCAAGATGCTCCTTACAAAAGGCTTCCAGGTTATGGCGGCTAACGTGAGGTGCTATCGTCTTAATCAGAAGCGTCGGCTGATACGAACTCTCATCCCGCAGATCATTCCCTGTCACAGGAACCAAGTCACCAACCCCGAGTACTTCATTCGCTGCAGTGGCTTCGCCTTCCTCTTTCTCAACGACCCCGCCGGCACCGTTACTTTCGCTTTTCGGTAGTCCTTCGAGCGAAAAGTCATCAAACATGCCCGACTCCAAATCTTGCTCCCATTGGTTGTATACACCGCGGCGAAAGTCGTTGATTTGCGCGCGTAGTGGGTCACGGGCTTCAGGTACATATTTTTCCCGAAACCATTGCTCCTTTTTGTGTTCAGACACAAAAGTGCGCGCCATTTTTGCTTGGAGGTCCTCCCTATACAGGTCGTACGCGGCTTGGATTTTGGCCTTCTCCTTGTCACGGTCCTCCTGAGTCTCGCGCCCACGGGGGCGTTCAGGCTCTCGTCGCCGGCCGGTGCGTGCACGTTCTTTCTCCTCCTTGATCTTTTCATTAGACCGCCACCATTCGCCAAAGTAAGAAAAGCCAACTTGAAATGGGAGTTTAACAGGGTCCGTTAAAGGATTGTGAACTGGGGGAGGAGGAACCGGATTGCTGTTAGCCCCCGGAACATAACGATCTATATTGGCCGGAGGCGAATTGATGCGACGGCGATCCTCACGATCACGGGTATTTGGATGTTCTTCTCTTCCACGGCCTCGGGGTTCGTATCTATCTACGGCTTGGGGGGAACGAGAACGTCGTCGGGCACGATCATAGCCTGGCAGAGTTAGTTGATTCTCGATTGTTCAATCCAATAGGCCGTCACGTTTGTTGCAAACAAGACAGCAAAATACAATCAATATGCTTAGAGCTCCACAACAGAAGGTGGAAGAAGGGTTCTTGAAACGCACCAGGAGAACGTCCGCGATAAAAGCTATCCCGTGATTCATCCTTTCCCCTATCATCTCGGGCGCTCCAGGTGCGATCGGTCGGTGATCGTGCTGAACCGTCGCGATACGAGTACGAGTCCATTTCGGCGGTTCGGGAATTAGAATAATGACATATAGACAATTCGAGGTGCGAATTGCATGGAAGGATGCGGCATATATGTATGTGGAAGTAGGCGGCGCGTAAGGCGGTGAAGCTTGTCGGTCGTTAAGTAATTTCAAGAGTTTGTCCGCGTGTCAAATGCCTGTTGTTTGGCGAAGCGCTTGCCGTTAGAGGAATCATTCTGAGCAAACTTGGGGGAAAGTGATGACGATGAATTGGCAATGATAATAAAATAAAGCGACCGGCGGACGCGCTTGGAGCAAGCAGAAAGAATAATGATATGTGACGACCAGTGGCGAGAGCAAAGGCTCTGCGACAAGCAAACGACACGAAGTGGCAACGACGGGAAAAGGTGCCGGGTTTGTCAATGGTTTGAGTTTAAATAAGCGGTGGCGAGAAGCGAAGTGCTCGGGGACGAGTGGAGGAACAGCGAGTTACAATAAGGGCACGATCTGACTAAAAGGAGCAGGGCTGATGCGGACAGGACGAGAATGACGGTGGTGATGGATGGTGGTGATGGATCGAAGGGCGAGGGCGAGGGCGGAACAGAAAAAGGATTGACGAACTGTGCAGGCCGACAATGCAACTAAATGTAAAGAAATGTGCGACGCTTGCGAGGACCGCAAGTAGGAATGTCGAGGATACGTACAGCGACGACGAGAGTGTTGAAGCAATCCTTTTGTTGGGGAGAGGAGGACAAAGACAAAGAGGGAGGCGAGCTGCCCGTTGGTTCGTTTCGCAAGGTTCGAGCAAGCCACGACCCATAGTAGTAGCAGCAGCAGCACCCCATGCAGAACCTACGACTAACGAGCGAGAGCAGCCACGGCGTATCCACAGGCCCGGACAGGATGGGTCTAGTGAGCGGGTCCACGCTGTCAGTAGCCAATGGACATTGCTTACGTGATTACCTGATGGGGGATGAGCGATCCAGTCGCATGGTACAGTTCGTAGAAGCCCGCAAACTGTGTAATTGCCTACCCAGCCTTACTACATTAGGGACCTTCAGCAAGGTACCGGTACCTAGGTACCTGCCTACTTACTAAGTTGATAGCTGCTCAGTTGGTCAAGTGCACCAGCACCCAAGGTAACTTTGGAGGCTGGAGACGGCCATATCCGGAAACCCGCGATCAAGTTACATTCAGTATCGAGGACCAACGCAATGTCTAGATAGGTACGTACGTATGATAGGTAGTGATTTCTATAGTTAACAGCATGCCATTGGTCTGTGCTAATAGAATACGTGCGGACAACATTATAAAGATAAACCAGGATTGTTCCCTTTATGTCCAGCAGAGCATCGATGCTACCCAATCTTTACTACGCACCACGCACCAGAAGAGTCGGCCCCCACAACACCACCCGATTATGAAACTGTGTGGAAGCGCATACTTATTGAACACAAAATCATGAATGCCTTACAATCCCAGAGTGCCTGAGGCTTAGCCTAACCTGTGATCCTGCCTTTACTGTAAATGCTACCTACCTAACTAAACTAGGATATTTTGTCGTACTTGTTGTAACTAGCACTTACACAATGTCAGTTAAAAATAGATTATGCGACTATCACCTACCATCATTACAACACCAAGTGAAGGGCGTCCCGATTGATTAGCGGCTTATATATAGGGTCAGGTGGATTTCTTTTTAACATTAATCAATAACGTTCAAGAGTGAGTGGGACAGCATCAACTCTCGCTTTCGTAGTCACTATTTCGAGTCGCCAGCTCTTTCTCAGCATAAGCATTATCTCGTCTGCCTTCGTCTTCGGGCCGGTGCGCGCGCCAAAATGGCGAGCAGTACGCAATCTCTGTACTCAGCTCAAATTCCAGGCTCAGAAAATGTTGAGACACCAAATATTTCTCGATTTTCATTTAACTCTTCTGAGCCAGGAATTAGCAGTAGTCAAAGTTCGCATCCCATCCTTCCTGAGCCCACCCCCACCGGCACTACGGACACGAATGGAGTAGCGGAGCACCCGCCAGACCGATTAAGACACCAAAATCCAAGTAATCAAAATCCAGAGGCAATAAAATCATACATTCGTCGTCGCCGAAATCTGAGAGTGTGGTGGTTTGAGATTTTCATGTGTTTCGTTATGATCGGAGCTCTTTTCGCAATCGTTGCCACGCTGCTCTCCTATCACGACCAGCCAATCCCTCACTGGCCATACGGAATATCCATAAACGCCACCATCTCTATCTACATCACCATACTAAAAGCTGTGTTGGTGGCATTAGTATCCCAGGGTGAGTTTTTATATCTTACTACGCAATAAGTTTCTCACTTTGATTTAGGCCTCGGTCAGCTCAAATGGACTTGGTTCAAGAGACCGCGACCACTAAACGATCTGGGGACTTTTGATAATGCCTCAAGAGGCTTGATAGGTGCTACGAGTCTACTTTGGTCAATCCGGGGAAGGTTAACAACACCCGTTTAATATTGTCTCTGTGAAACTCGCTGACCGAAATAATATTAGAGACGTCATAGCTTCTTCGGGTGCGGTAGTGTTTGTGTTATCTACAATCCTTGATCCATTTAGGTATGATATCTTAGTTCCTCCTTCTGTTGTATGAAGTTCTAACCTGCGTCTAGCCAACAAACCGTACGGTTCTATTCATGCCGAAGACTGGACGATTCCGGCACAAAGGCGTCCATTAACACTACCAATTATATCTCCGTTACTCATGGTCCCATTGGGCCCGATGGAATCGGCGAAATATCACTCGCAATGCAGATCGAAATCCAGAAGGCAATAATCGACTCAACAGAGGCACGCGTTAGTTTCTATTGCCCATCAGGAAACTGCACATTTACCGGTGGCTATAAATCAATAGGGTTTTGTAACAGTTGCGCAGATACATCAGACCAGATCAATGTGTTTCAAGACCCCAATGGAAAGTTTACTAACTACAGTACACCGGTATTCACTTTAACCCATGAAACCACTACTGAGACTGGCTCTTTCGGTATGAGCTATAATGACTCATCTTCTGGTATAGACTATAACGACCCGCCCTCTGGCGCGATGCACTTTTATTCTATCGCGGCATGGTCAAAGAAATTGCCTGAGTCTGCATGTACTACGGCTGAAACGAATCCTTGGAGATGCAGAGGCTATGGAGCCGCCGTATGCACCATTTCGCCATGTGTGCAGACATTGACGTCGACTGTAGAACTGAATCAGTTGCACGAAGTGGAGATCGCTCCGAGTGGTGCAGTTTGGGGCAAGACCGACGGCACCAATATAGGCCGTACCATCGATACGTCTTGTGTGAACCAAACCGAGAAGAATATATTGCAAGCCAAAGGGTACGAATTTGACAAAGACACTCCTTGGATTCCATTTAGAATCGCATGGCAAGCACGCGAAAACGATACCTACGCTGAAATTCGCCGCGAGTGCGTTTATGAGTACGACGCGTGGGATATTGATGCCATCTCTTTATTTGCAAAAGACCATTTCGAAGGAATTGCTATCTCAGGTGCCTCTGATCCGGTAACCGGCAATTATAATACTGGGTCTATCCATTTGCTAGAAATATTCAACAACGGTACTATCGACTTTCATAGATACAGAGCGACGTTTAATAGAATTGCTAATGCAATGGGGGTTTTCTCACGCCAAAACCCTAAAAAGAGGGAGTCATTGGACGGATCTCTCTCGGATATGCCTCAGGCTGTCCACAAAATACCTGGCGACATTTATTATAATGACACATGCGTAGAGGTCCGGTGGCAATGGCTGTCGTATCCCGCCGTGTTATGTCTATTTACACTTCTATTCTTCGCCGGTATGGTCATAGAGACTAGGTGGCTGAGTAGTGACGAAGGAAGTTGGCACGACTATAAGGCGGATGCCCTGCCTTTGCTATTCCACGGCCTAGAGCGCAATACGTTGTGTGATCAAAATCCAGGAGTAACGAGTTCATCGTTCTGGACTGACCAAGCAAAGCAATTTCGGGTTAGGTTTGAAAAGGTAAACGGGGCATGGAAATTTGTCGAAGTTTAGTTTTGTCAAAGGAAGTGAGACATCTACTTGAAGGTACAGAGTATATTCAGGATGAAGATTAAAGGTAAAAGATCAAGTAGATGATCATGGGGATCTAGTACACACATATATAAACACCTAGTACCCTATCTGACTCCTCCAGCTTGGCCACGATGGTGATTCGTGGCCTTAAGCCGCATTATTCCAAGTTAATGAAGGCAAGCCGAGCGTTGTCCGTGCCTGCCAAACCTTATTCTTAAACTCAGGGGTAACTTTTTGAGAATATTCACCTTGTTCAAATGTGACATAGGAACTGCCGTCAATGATTTGCCAACTTACATGATTGCGCAAGGCTCTCCAGAACAAGAACTTGAAGACGGCATTAACGTCTTCAATCTTATCCAAAGCTTTTCGACCCAGAAGTATCTCCACTATAGAGTTGTTCCAATCATCTTCGACTCTGAAGCATGCTGCAATGCCATCAAGGTGGCTCCCGTTCAGGTGTGGCTGGCCCTTAAGCAATTCAAAAGCGTATAGCTGAGCTGGGCCAACCAAATCTCCAAGACGTTCCACGACAGCATCAAGGAACTCGTTGGATAGGATTCCACGGCTTCTCAGATTCTTTAGTACTCCCTCTCGAACGCGGTAGTCCTGGTGTTTGAGTCCCGCCGTAACAATTTGAACCTCTTCTAACAAGGTCGGATCACCTAGGAACGAAATTTCCGCTTCCCTTTGGACGGCACTATCCTCATGTTTAAGGCATTCTTTGATGACCACAAACAACCTTTCCGGCCATTTTGGCCACCCATGAGACAATCCTAAAATGACCCAGTCATTTTCTTTGAAGCATGTTGCTATAGTCCGAAGGGCTTTGTCTGGTAGGGTCGGCCGACCATCTAGCACATCTATTGCTTCGTTTCTGATGTAATAATTCTTATCTTTCAGACACTCTGAAACAGCCTCAAGGATATTGTCCGATAAAGCTGGCCTGCCTTTGAATGTACTTAGTGCTACGTGTCTAACATTAGCATCTTCATTTTTCAAGCATACCGCAAATGCTTCAAGGACATTGTCTGATAAGTTTGGCCGGCCTTCGAGCCAGTTTATTATTTTGCAGCGTAAGGTAGTATCCTCATACTTCCAGTGTGGTCTAGCATATTCATATTTCAAGCCTGGCGCAATAGCCTCATATGTCAAGTATGTTGCAATACCCTCAAGGATATTGTCTGGTAAGGTTGGATGAATTACGAGCATGCCAAATGCTTTTTCTCTGTCCCTTATGGACTCCATTCCTTTTATGCATTCTTCGACGGCTGAAAGGAGCTTTATTGATAAGTTGGGCTGACCCACAAGTGCACTTATCGCGGCGCATCTCACAGACATATCGTCATCTGTCAAGCATACTGCAACCATCTGGTTAAGCTCCGTCGAGAAGTGTGGCCCACAAGCGAGCACCCCTATTGCATCGTTTCTAACGTAGGGATGTTCGTCTTTTAGGCATTCACTAGCGGCCTGAAGGAGGTCGTCCGATAAGTCTGGGTGACTTTGGAATACTTGAAGTGCAATTCTTCTAATGGACCTGTCTTCGTCTTTCAGGTATTCTCTAACGGCCTGAAGGAGGTTGTCTGATAAGTCTGGGTGATTTTGGAACACCCGAAGTGCAATTCTTCTAATGGACCCGTCTTCGTCTTTCAGGCATTCCCTAACGGCCTGAAGGATGTCGTCCGGTAACTTTCGGCGACCCCTGAACACCTCGAGTGCGATTCTTCTGATGGACTTGTCTTTGTCGTTGAGGCATGCTGCAGTAGCTTGGAGGAGCTCATCGGATAGGATTGACTGGATCTTGAGCTCTTTTAGTGCCAGTTGTTTTTTTGCCCTATTGCTGAGATATGGTTTAATGGTGGAGAGCTGGCACCCATGCTTTTTGATGTCAACCCTTATGTCATTTGGGTATCCCTTCATGTTCTTAAGTCGTTTTAGCGCCTCATTTTTTTGACCACGATAGTTGGGGTATTTGAGAAATGATTCCAGCGCTTGGAAGTGATTATTTGTCAACTTCTGGCCGATAAACGCTCCTAACGCTTCTATAATCTCTCCGTCTCTGAGATATTTCCCTAAGGCTTGATGCTGCTGCTCTGTGAAGCGCTGGGTTTTGAATACCTCCCACGCTTCTTTCCTTACCAATCCATTCGTCTTAATTAAACATGATGCAGCTACCCACAAGCATTCCTCCCGTAAGCTTTGGTGTCCGTAAAGCGCCCGTAAAAAGCGGACTGTTGCCATATCGTCCAGGTTTACGGCTCTATCCACAATTGTCTGAGAAATAGCTAATTCAGGCGCTAATTCTCGGTACTCGGAGCTTCCACAAAGAAACTCAATCCACCGGAACAACCCATCTTCAAGGTTCGTCCGACAAGAATGTTCTGTTGACACCTCCACTAAACAATAGGCAACTAGCCGCTGATGCGCAGGGCCTAAGAGGTCGCGTGGTTCTGCTTCAATCGCTTGGAAGAAGTCCGACAATCTATCCTTAGAATGCATACTGAGCAAGCCGGCTACAAAGCGCCACAAAAGGTTATATCGGGTGTTGTATTTGTTTTTTTTCAACAACTCAATAGGGTCCGTTTCCCATTTTTCCTGTTTTTTAAATCTGAAATATTCAAGGGGTTTGCTCTCTGTCCACCGTCGTACGAGATATCGTGCTGCAAAATACTCCTGGAATGTCAGGTGTATAAAGTGGTAGCTTCGGGTGCTTCCCTGAGACAGGGTGTCTGATGAACGGAGGAAGGAAACGCGTCCAAGCATAACGTCAAGAGTCATCTTAGTATCAGCGAAAAGCTGATGATATTCGTTAAGCATTTCTTTGCGATGCGTCGACTCGAAGTTTATTATGTCACAGTACATGCCGCTGAAAGCAAACTTTTCAAGAAAACGGCGCTCGTTGTCAACAGCTGGTAGGATCTTCCAACCTTCAGGATCCGGGTCTTCTAGTCGAAGTTTTCCCCATCTATTCGGGTCTAGAGCATCTTTTATCCACAGTTTTTCTTCGATACCCAAGTAGATAGCCGTCATGGTATCCGGTACTTTACTGACGATATTTTCCGGGGTAATATCAAAACCATCCCAGGTATAGCAAAGCGCGTCGAGCTGGATAGGGATGCGCATAAGGCCTCGAACAAGTTGATTGCGATCCAGAAACGATTGGATTAATGTTTGGTGAGTTTCTTTATCCCTAAATGCTGCTTTGACATAGCTATTGATTTGGCTTCGAGAAAATCCGAATGTCTCTAGTCTGGTGTAGGATTCTTGAATTTCTTTAGGAAGAGCTTTAGGAAGAGCTGCGTTGGGGCGAGAAGTAACAATGACGTTCGTCTGATTCAAGAGCCATCCAAGGAAACGGCCCACGTCGCTATCCGAGCCCTGTGGTGCTTCATCAAGGCCATCGAGAAGAAATAAAAATCGGGCACCTTTGGTGTCTTGAAATTCAGTCTTCAACGCTTCAGCGAGCTTTTCACATTCAGACGCATTACCAAGATACTCGAGAAGGAGTAAAGTTTTAAGGTTAAAATCGGCAATGGTAAGCCTGGCCGGCTCCTTCAGTCGCCGTAATGGAACCCAGAGCACAAAATCAAACAAGTCTCGCCACATATTGTGATAGATAAATTCATAGACAATCTTCTTGCATACTATAATAATCAGTGTTAGTTATTGTCTTTTAACAACGATCGACAAGGTTTTAGGAGCTCCTAGGCACTACCTTATCCCAAGGTGAGAACGCGATGCTCCAAACATCGTTAGAAAAGAGTAAAATGACCTTGAGGTTGCTTACATGTTGTCTTGCCTACCCCCGCGCGGCCATGAATGAGGAAGCGCCGATGAATACTCATCTCGCCATTGCCCGTCATTTGGGATTCGAAGAGCGTCTGCAACGTAATCTCTCCTTCCTCGGGAGGTTCTAGTTCCAACCGGCCAAGGGACGAAAATGGGGAATACGTCGCGGATAAGGACTTAACCTCGCCGTTAGGTTTCTCCATAATAGCTAGGTTAATATAGCACCGATCCATTGGTAGCTCATCGCCTGAAAGCCTTTCGATTTTCAGACGCTTTCCAGAGCAGTAGGTATTCCGTATTGCTACTCCGGCTTTTTCGACTAGCTGTTCTTCTAGAACCCTGTCAACAAGATTTTTGATTGCTGAAGCGACTGCTTTATAGCCGGAATCTTCAGGACCTTTGAATTTGTTCATTCATACGTGGCTTCGATCAAGAGAGATCTTTGACGAAATGAAAGGAAGCGTTGCGGAGTGCTGGCTAACTAGCTAGGGCACGTTAATTCCATAGAATAAGGCTAGAGGTAGGCGAATCACAGGAGTGCACGTACCGGTTGTATTTGTGAAAGACAGGCAGGAAGGAAGGGAAGTACTTTGCGCGGAAGGCTTGTCGTACCAGTCTCGTAGAAAGTGGTTATTTTCTCCAATAAACCATTGGGGCTCTTGCTGCAGAACAAATTAAAGTCTGCCACCATCTGTTCGAGCTTTATATCCCGTTTGGTAAGGTCTAGCAATTTAGACAAGAGCCTGCCGTTAATCGAAGCTTGGATTACCAAAGCTTTCTCGGCAGCTTTCGATATATCGGCATACGATGTACCTTTGAATGGTGTAGCAAGAAAAATAATGCCCCATGTGGCGCTTGCGATAGCAGGAAACTCTTTCTCCGCTAGGGCTAAGGCCCTTATTAAGATCAGGCCCCCAAGGCACGACGCTATGAAAATAATTGGCCTCTTTTCCTCGCGTGGACTGCCCAGTTGACTGCTTCTATGCCCTTCTGAGTTCCGGCCCAAAATAAGATTAAGTAGAACACGAGCGAACTCGTCAATCGTCTTCTGAACGAAGTCTTGCGATTCAAAAAGGGGCGCCGGCCAATCACAGGTGAAGATTCGTGCCGTTGGAATCTCCTTACGTAGCATGTTTTCATGCCGAAGCCAGTTAACGTTGTCCTTTGGTTTTTCGTCCCTTGGTTTGTCGTCATTTGATTTGTCGTGCTCCCACTCCCAAGTGCGCGACGAATCTGTGTCAAAGCCATGTATAGCGATGACGTCAATGTCGGTTGCAATGTTTCTCCCGCGTTCAGGGTAAATAAGAGTGAGCCCCCTCGGCGCAATCCGCGGCCGTGATGAAGGCGAGATCGAACTGGGTTGCGAGGGCCGTAACGAAGAATTATGTTGAGACGAGATCGAGCTGGATCGCGACGACCGATAGAGTGAAGTATAAAAGTAGTAGGCTAGGGCGCCTCCAGCGAGCCAGATGACAGGGTTGAAAATAGATGAAAGCATTTTGCTCCCGCCACGGAGCCCAATTTGGGCAGCCAAAGAGTTTCCGCCCATCGCTCACGGTCTCTAACAAACGTACCGCCCCCGGGGCAGTGTATGGCAATGCGTATCTACCAGAGAGATGCGACTGGTAGTAGATCTAGCAGAATAATTGAAGGTGCTCGGCTTATTTTATCACATAGATAGGAAAGATGCTTTGGTTAGGGTAGAGCGGCGGGCGGAGACGCGACTCAGGGTCGCATTATCTCAGGATTAAAATTTTCCTCTGTGTGTAATCTTGCAAGCGAGTTGGCGCCGGGATGATACACCACTTGGAGCCAATGCTTACCTACATATGGGGACATGAAATGCAACCAATATATGGCATACTCATCTTTAAGCATCAACTTGACTGGCTCGCCTATTCCGCTGCCCTTCTTCGATTTCCACATATAGTAGGTACAAGCACCGATTTGCATATTTTACCAATATGCATTGGGCATAATGAGAATGGTAGGGTTGAGGTAAGCGTGGAGAAGTGCCTTCGTTTAGCAAAGCGACTGAGTGAATTGAGGAGTTCTTTCTCTGCCTTCGTTTTTCGTTTTAGGGAAGCACCTTGTTTTACTTAGTCGTACCTCTTGCCTGAAAACGAAGGCGTATGAATTACTATTCTTTTCTAGTAGATTGTGGCCCGTAGGAGTTTATCGGGCGACTCGGGGTGCTGAGGTTAGTCGCTTACCTCGACCGCGACTTTTCCCCAGGCCCTTCCGGTATTCAGTCTTCGAAAGGCTTCATCAGCTTTTCCAAAACCAAACACATTCTCAATGACGATATTATCGTGCTTCAACTCTGTCGCCTTCTGTAGATAGTCCACGTTCTGGTCGAGAATGATGCACTCGTATGACTTGCCCAGTCCCACATACCTAAGAAACCAGCGCAGCACCACGCGAGGCGACGTCAAGTACAACACACTTCCGCCCATCGACGCGCGATCCCTCTTATCGCCGACGATAGTGACATACTGCGGCGCAAGGCCAATGCACTCTGTGCCACCCACGCAGTCGACGATGGCATGCGGCTTGTAGGCCTCAAGAGCTGTGCACACGGCGTTGGGGCGCCGAAGTGTAGTCGACAACCTGCGTCGCGCCCATACCGACGACGAAGTCCCTGTTCCGCGCAGAGCACGAACTGAGCACGCTCCAGCCGCGCTCGCGCGCAAGACGGATCGTGTACATGCCTGTCGCCGAACTGCCACCCAAGACGACGAGACGTTTCCCCTCCTCGGAACGCTGCTGCATGAACGGCGCGCAGCGCTCGATGCTCATGTACGCCGTCAGCTACACGAGCGGGAGTGAAACGGCTTGCGTCCAGGACATGTGCGGTGGCTTCTTGACGATGCACGGGCCCTTGATGTTCAGATGTGCGACTTCGGTGAGCGTACCCGAGCCGTCGAAATTTAAGGTCTGCCCCATCACCTCATCGCCCTTACTGAGCGAGGACCACGCCGGCGAAGTCGCGGCCTGTGACCTTTGGCGCGCTGAGGCGGGGGAGGCAGTTCAAGGGCAAGTTCACCATCTGGATATCCACGGGGTTCAGCGCGCTTGCTTTCACCTGGATCAGGAGGTGATGAGGTGCTGGGGTTGCTGGAACCGTAACGGATGTCTGCTTCAGCGTTTTCGGGTTAGAGTTTCAAGGCCCAGCCAATTGCCAAGGGCCCATGAGCCCAAATTGGGCCTATATTCACATGTCGAGACAGGGGATATAGGTTTAGTATTGTATCCTATGGTGTGTATTTAACGCAATGCCATCGTTAAGCTCAGATTTGCCTAATATTATTTCAAGCATAACGATAAGGGCACTGGTCAGAACAAAGATAAACGGCCTAAAATGGGCAGGAAAACTGAGAGGCCTCTAAGCCGATGTCTTCATTTCGCCGGCTTCTGGGTCATTTAGAGGCGCAGCCTTCGGCCAATACGCAGTGATATCTGTTGACTGCAGGTTGACACTTGAATATCTTTATGAATTTGAAAGACCCAATTACCTATAACCGACCCCGAGTCAGTGACAGGTACACATGCCGAGCTCTTCAAATATAGCACATTATGCGCTAGAGAACAGCACTGCTGAGAATAGTGCTATGCCTGTGTGGAAGGAACAGTTTGGATTGCTGGCCGCCAAAATATGACCGTAAAATTAACACGAGCACGGGTCCACTCGTTATATTGGTGGGAACGGTTTATACAAGCAGATGTTGTTCGGGTAAGATTGACGTTCCACTGGGGGGAATTACACTCGGATTGGTCGGTTCACTCGTTATGTCTCTTCAATGAGCCCACTGACGAGTTTGTGTCTTGGAATTGGAAGTTCCTCGAAGAAGCAGGTCACTTTGATCCTTCGGGTGTCGTCACCTTCGCCTCGGTGTTTAATCATGTCACAAAAGCTACTTTGCATGCCCGCAAGATCATTGAAATCTTGTGTAAACGGGGACCAATCCTGCCGCCGAACTCCTTTCGTGGGCAGCCCAAGTGATCTAGCAATCATCACGGCCTACTACACGTATCCGGCACGAAAGTGTGGAACACTTAGAAGAATGATCCCATCAGTCAAGCTCGGAAGCCTCCGCAAACGTTCCTCTTCCGTGCCTGCAGTTACTATAGCCTGGAACTGTCCCTTAGTTAGCTGTACGGTGTTGTTTCAGGCTCCATGGGAGAACTTACCTGCTCACACACAACGTCACCCAAGCCGCGCGCGACAAATATAATAGGTCGATCTTCCCACTGAATTCAGCGCCACAACACTGGCAATACCCAGAGAGAGAATACTCACTACATCCCTGAACCTATTCACGTCTTCTTCCCGGACTTGGGCCACTTCTCGCAGCAAGCTCACTGCATACTGTCTGACCCTAGCCATAGAGACGATCTGGGACATGCTCGCTGCTGTGGAATCATACCCAAACGCGAGTATTCGGGCGGCCGGTACTTCAGTCGGCAGGAGTGTCCTGAGCCACGAGGAGTCGGGAACTGTTGTGGTCCATGTCTCACTATGATCGTCGTTCACTCGTGTCGTTAAGGCATGCGCCTCACACGGTTATTTCCGAGAACTGGCTGCACGCTTAGACTGATAAGTGAAGTAAGGAATAAGTAGTTACAGGGGAAATATCATGACTATATAGTAATTACTCCCTTCACACATTTCCTGTGATTACCTTGATCACTTTCAGTGATCCGTTCTCCAGAGTGATCCCGATCACCCCGATAACCTTTGGTGATCTACCCATGTAAGTGATCGCATCACGTGACCTTCGCCCAGTGACTCCTACATATAGACATAGCTTCTTCCATGTCCGTGCTTCTTCCTGCGCCCCGTGTCAGATTTAAGATATTAAATTCTGACACCCCGCGCTTGCTCTCCCAACAGGCCGCACTCCAGTTGGTCCGTAACATTAAATATGTAAAAGCTATAGAGGTCACGGGTGTCACCCTATTGAAATATAGTCCTCATCTCGAGGAACATAAACAAAGAATTAAGATGTTTCAATAGTTAGAAATAGGAAAATCCGGGCTTTAGGTCTCCAGTTGGGTGGTCACGATGCCTGCAACTCCATAGTTGAATTGTGATCGGTCTTTGGCTACGTCATCACTGCCCAGACAACAAGCTCCACTAGCTGGAGATTCCATGCCATCTTCGGTGAATGATACATACATACATACACTCCATAACCAGCGCGCGTGTATCTCGCTATTCGCAACATCTAAACTGCAGGAAAGACATCACCCAAAGAACCACACTTTCCGCCCGCAGCCATGACGACCTACATACCTAAAATCAACACGATACCCTACGAGGTGTTCGCCAGCCCCTCGGCGTCCATTCTCCTCCCAATCGCACTAGGGACAGCCGTCGGCTACAGCACAAGGCGTAAGCCCATCCCATCCCGTCCCTCCCTCAACCTATCGACCGAAATCTAGTTCAGTAGCGGCTCTTGTATTCCGGTACACACAATCGTATTGACAACACTCAACCCCACAACAGCAAACGAAACCAAAGAAACCTACAATGCAATGAAGCAGCCGCCTCTGCGCCCACCGCCCTACGTCTTCGGACCAGCCTGGACCGCGCTCTACGGCCTGATGGGCTACGCCGCGCATCGCGCCGTGACGCGCGCCGCCTCGCCGTCCTTCGCATCCTCCCTAGCCGTCTCGGCCGCGGACCTGCGAACGCTGTACTCCGCCCAGCTCGGCCTCAATCTGGCGTGGATGCCGCTTTTCTTCGGACTTCGCCGGCCCGCCCTAGCATTCGCCAACATTGTCTCCCTGGTCGGCCTCAACGGCTACTTGACGTATCTATACTTCCGCGTCGACAGAGTCGCAGGCTATTGCATGCTTCCTTACCTGGCTTGGCTTGGATTCGCAACGTACCTGAATGGTGGGGTGGGGTACTTGAATGACTGGGACATCTCCGAGTCGACGCTGGCTACGAGGAAAGCTCTCGGCAAGGATCAGTGAGCGGTGGGAGGAAGATCGTCAATTAGAAATCTATCAGGAGTATAGCATATAGATAATACCCATATGCAAGAGTAACAACCCAGTAATCAAGAGTTCTATGCGCCCCAACGCCATATACGCTCACATCGTGATCCCATCTATATATATCTGGTGTCCCGAGAGGACATGGCGGGTCATAATGGTAAATGTCGCTTCAGGCCATCAAAAACCATGAAAATGAAGGCCGAGCTTGGGGCCGACCGTAGCACCGTGATGCCGCACCCACGATAGAACCCACGTAGGCCATGTTGGTTCCATAAAGCCCTGCTTTCCTGCATGAAGGTCCGGTTCACTTTAGACCCGCCGACCGGCGACGTTTGCATGCGACTTTTGACAGTGTCGGCAGGGAAGAACAGGAAATTGTAGGACATGCCAGCCGAGGCGCCCGCGACAGCTTGCTGCCACAAAGGCAGTGCCTCCGTAGCAAGTGCATCCTTCTCTAACTGAGAGGTAGCCGATCGCTCGTTCAGAAGATAAAACAGCTTGGTGGTCGTCTCCTTGGATCCAAACCAAGCGGCGCAGCCGCCAGACTCCCGTAGAAACGTGCCCATCTGGCCGTGCCAGAAGCCTCTAATCCCCTCATGCTTGTACACGTCGCGGATCACCGACGCGATGCTGGGGACCTTGGGTACCATGCCATCTACACTCGCCGGCACCTGGATCTTGCATTTGACGAGTTCGATGGGAGTGAGCACGATGGAGGTGAATGCGCCCGCAAAGGCGCCCGTGAACCACAATGCCGACAAGGGGAGCACACGATCTCGTGAACAGTACCCAGAGGCATATACGACCCCACGCCCTATGCGCTCGAAGAGGAAGAGGCTGCTTGTCTCGCAGGCGGCGCCGAAAAGAGGTGCACTGATTCCACGGTATAGCCCGAGGACGCCGTCGGCTTTGATGGATTGTCGGAAGCAGTCGAGGGGTCCGGTGTAGCGAAGGGGAAGATGATCAGGCTGTGATTGCAGCCTGACCTTGACCGTGTCGAAGGGGTATTCTATATACTTGCCCACAATGCCGGCGGTCTAGTACACTGTAAGCGAATGCATACATGGGTGGAATTGACTGTCGCATAACTTACAGACCCATAGGTAAGGTCCTCGACGACCTCCATGGCGGAGGATTTTTGGCGGGCGGTATTCCTTGCGGGAATAATGGCGGCAGAGGTTGCCTCTGTTGCTGCCATAGTAGCGACCTGGGTACCCAACTCGTGAACGGGGATCGAAAGGGCTCAGAAGGAGGAAGAAGGGTGGTGGTGTCGCCAGGAGGCCTGCCGGGCTAGATAGTCATGCACAACGGCAGGCAACGGCGACAGATTCCGGCGTGCTGTGCTATGACATGCTATGTGAATTGGAGAGGCGGGATGTTGGGAATTTTGTGATAGGTGGGACGACGACGCTGGCGGGAGTTTTGGTGTCGGCGGTTTTGGGTGGAGGAGACGAGATGAGACTGGACGGCCGGATACGCGACCCAACAGCGTGCGCGAGTCCAACCGCTGCCACTGGCGGCAGCCGGTCACCGCCCATTGCTAGTGGCACAGTGACTAAGTAAGTGGGTGCACATGACGGAGCGAAGGGCGCGGAGCACCAGCGACCGGCAGTGTTTTCAGTGGAACGACTAATAGTGGGAGTGTCGGGGCTGGCTGAGCTGCTAAGTACGAGGTACGAGGTCGGGTCTAAAGGTGTGCTGTCTCCAGCGATCTCCAACCTTGCCGGTTTATGCTCGGTGAGTTGGAGTGCATTGGCCGGGATGGAGTCTCGTCCAAACGAGAAATTTCTTCGAAGCGGAGCGACATCGCTCCATTAGGGCGCCCGTCTACTGCCCCGTCTTGCGCGGCCAGAACTTGCCAAGTGGGCCGCCATGGAGCAGCGGGGCAAAGTGTAATCTTATCAGATCATCAGTACTTAGATACTTAGGTCCGGCGATACCGGCCTATTTAGGTCTAGTCTCTTACTGCCGGGCCGCTGAGGAGGGGCTGTCAGATGGCGTCAGTTGAGATATAGAGGGGTAGATAGAGCTTCGATTGCGTTTACCCTAGCAATGCAAACTAAAATTGCATCTTCGTTTGTCTTCACGTGTTATTTGTAAGACACCCGTGGACAGTTTAAAATAGTCTTTTTTTATTTTTCAGGGGTCTTTGCCTAGGCCAGTAAGAGCCTCACAGATCCGATTCTCAAGACATCAATGCCCTTGCTTTTGCTTTACCCCTAGCTAGTCACATACCCAACATGGCGAAAGACAAGAAGGGTAAGTCAGACTCGAAGAAGCAAAAGCTCGCCGAGAAGAAGCAGAAGCAGGAGAAAAAGGCGCAAAAGAAAGAAAAGACCAAAGCCGCGAAGCTAGATGGTAGTGATGCCGAGGATGTGGATCTCGATGCCGTCTTGGCCGAGTACAAGAAGCAGCAAGAGCTATTTCTCAAGATCACCGAGACCGTCCTTGAGTCCCCTCCCAAGCCTCGGTCGTCCGCGACTTTCCTAGCCTCCCCATCTAATAGCAACCAACTCCTGCTCTTTGGCGGTGAGACGTGGAATGGGGCCATTGCCAATTTTTTCAATGACCTCAATATCTACTACACAGATAGAGATGAATGGCATTGTGTGACATCCCCTAATGCTCCTCTCCCAAGATCTGGCCATGCCTGGTGTAGGGGAGGAAACCAGAAAGACTCCGTTTTCCTGTTTGGAGGCGAATTTAGTAGGTTCGTAATGAAGCCCTCTTAAATAAATCATGATAGTAGCATAGATGCTGATCTAGTCTTGCGATAGCCCGAAACAGGGCACGTTTTATCATTATAATGATTTTTGGCGTCTCGAGCCAAGTACCCGCGAATGGACACGTATAGAGGTCAAAGGCAAAACGCCGCCGTCTAGAAGTGGCCATCGTATGACGTATTACAAGAACTATATCATTCTATTTGGAGGTACGAACTGCGAGAACAGACCGGAATTAGTTGTCCGCGATATTGACGCGAGATTTCAGGGTTTCAAGACACCTCAAACCAAACGAAATATCTGAACGATCTCTGGTTATTCGATACTCAAGTACGTTGATATGTTCTTCAGGTGGGAGGACATCATGTGCTGACAATTGACGAATAGAATTACTTTTGGTTCAGCCCAACACTCCCGCCAGCTCAATTGAAGCCAGATGCAAGGTCTTCTTTCACATTCCTTCCCCATGAACAAGGGGCCGTTCTATTTGGTGGCTATTCTAGAGTGAAAGCAACGGTGTCAGCTAATAAGTCAGCCAAGGGAGCATCTCAAGGGCAAAAGAATATCCTAAAGCCCATGGTTCATCAGGATTGCTTCTACTTGCGTATCACACAGCCGCCAGCGGACTCACCATCAAACACGCCTCCTACTGTAAGATGGGAAAAACGGAAGAAGCCGGCGAATACACCTAACCCGCCTCGTGCTGGCGCGACTATGGCATATCATAAGGGCCGCGGACTACTATTCGGTGGTGTTCATGACGTGGAACAAAGCGAGGAAGGTATCGATAGCGAGTTTTTCAATCAGCTATACACCTGGAACATCGAGAGAAATCGATTTTTCCCGATGATGCTTCGCAAACCAAGGACCCAGAAAAAAGCAGCCGCTTCAGAGCAAAGGGTTGGCCGACGAGGCAGGGCTCAAGCAAACGAGGAAGAACTGTTGAAACAACTTGCCGCATTGCAGGCTGGTGCATCTTTGGAGGATGCTGATGACATGGACATCGATCTCAAGAATGGAGAAGACGAAGAGCCCGTCAAGCCTGCTCGAGAGATGCCTGTCTCGATGGAATATCCTTCCGCCAGATTCAACGCCCTGCTAGCCGTACAGGAAGATGTTCTGTATATCTATGGTGGCACTTTCGAGGCAAAAGACCGAGAATATACTTTCGACGACCTATATGCCATTGACCTTGGCAAGATGGATGGCTGTAAAGAGGTATTCAAGAGAGAGGATGAGTCTTGGGTTGTAAGTGGATGCCTTGATTTGACCTTGGTTTTGCTTTAGTGAGTAGATATGTCCGCTAACATAGTATCTTTCAGGGTTCCGACGATGAAGACGATGAAGAAGATGAGGATGACGAGGAGGATGACGATGAAGAGGAAGAAGAGGAGGACGGCGACGTCGATGGAGAACTAGAAAGACTGGTGTCACCAAGTAAACGGAATAAGAAACAAGTGGAGGAAGTGGCAAGTATAGATACTGCGTCAATTGCGGATTCGTCATCAACAGACGACGACGTGAGCGAGGCAGACACTGCTGCGACTTCGGTCGATGATGGACTCCCGCACCCCCGAGTAAGTTTTCAACCTTTGACTAACGCGCTTTCCCACCGCTAAGCTAACGAATTTCAGCCTTTCGAATCACGACGGGAGTTCTTCGTGAGGACATCGGCGGAGTGGCAGGAGATCTTGATGACCAGTCTCAGATGGAAAGGGATCCAGCCCGAGACACTGACTATCAAGGAGATCAAGAGCAAAGCGTTTGAGCTGAGTGAAGAGAAATGGTGGGATTGCAGAGAGGAGATCACTGCGCTCGAAGATGAGCAGGAAGCGGCTGGCATTGGCGAAGTTGTCTCTCTCACTGATAGAGGCGACTCTGGGGCTGGAGGGGCTGGCCGAAGGCGTTGATGATAATCTAGTTACGTCGTCTGTTGTTTATATGCTCAGCGTTAGAAGATCTATAAGAACTACCTAAAAGCGAATCGTTTTAGTTCTAATATTATGATATCTCTCTGGGTCCTTAAAATCGAAAGTTTACCTAGGTAGCCCCGAAGGTAGATCCAGGGGTAGCGAGTATTGCTGTTAGGCATAATTTTGAACTGTCAACACCTTAGACATACTTGTCCGGGAGGTGAGTCTCTCTCTCGCCAGGAAACCTGTAGCGGGCTATATTCTCTTCGGCCGCTCACTTCTATTTTGAGTATATTGAAATGTTTCTCTATCCTTTAAACACGATGCGAAATTATATCGAATGTCACAAAGGGGATGCATATTGATGTTACATTGATACGATTATACCTTACATGGGTCCCTTTAGCAGGCTTAACGCCTAGCCTAGGGTGCTATAACTCACTGTATTCCCCGGGGAGACTTCACTGAGCGAATGCTAAAGGAAATACCTTAACTCCGCCTTGGCCACCGGACATTACCACATTCCGAAAGCTACCTCCCAGCAACAAACCCATAACATGGTTGGTCTTTTGCCACGACATCATCCCTCACATTAAGCGACTGGGCAGTAGTTTAGTAAGTCGATATAGGACGGTGTATACCGGGGTAATAGACTGCCCCTTGTAGCTACGGGTTGCTATCCTGCAGCGAGAGCCTCCCGACGACACACGCATTATCGTGAAGGAACAAGGAACAATGCCTCTAGGCTTCGAGCGGCTAAACGCGAGGAAATCTCAGCCGAATGATCACATCAATTTCATCAAACCCCTAAAGGGCAGGGACGAAAAGATCGCGCAAGATTTCCTGGAGCGCATCGCTGCACAATGCGGTGAGTGTCTGTCTACTACGTCTATAGTATCTAGCCGCCGCCCTGCCGTTTACTATACTCTTATCGTGAGCGACGCATATTGACGACGAGTGACAGTGCCGGTCATGCGAGAGCATCACATTTTTGTGATGTCGCTTGAGGAGTATGAGCCGAACAGGGAATTCGTCGGTCGGAACTTCAATGCCGGCGAAGTGGTGCAGTTGGTTCTCAAGTCTCCCTCGACAGGGCGATGGCTTCCTTTCAATTACGTACAGATGGTCATGATGCACGAGTTGGTGAACCCATTCGTATTGAAACAAGTCGCGTAGTTCTGACAACCGCGACAGACTCGCGCACTGCAAGCAGATGAATCATTCCAAGGCTTTCTGGGCTGTCAGAAACCAGTACGCGGACCAAATGAGGGGTCTCTGGTCTCGTAAGTACACGGGCGAAGGGCTCTGGGGGCGGGGCACGTTGCTCGAATCAGGCGAATTCGAGGCGAATACTATTCTTGCGGATGATGCCTTACCCGAACACTTGTGTGGTGGGACATATCGCTCAAGAGGAAGAAAACGAAAGTCCAAGAAGCAGTTATCCTATAAAGAGCAGAAAGAACGGCGCATCTTGAAGAAATTCGGTGCCAACGGGGTTGCGCTGGGCGAGGATGAAGAGATCAAGACAGAACTAGAGGGGGGCAGGAAACCAAAAGGAAAGCCGAGAGTGGCAGGGAGCAAAAGAGGCCGCGAGCTGAGAGCTGCTGCGGCCCTAGCTCGTTTCGATCAGCAGAAGAAGGTCGACGAAGTGAAAGAGGAGGCGGATACCGACGAGGTCGGGATGGCTAGCGATTCCGGGTCAGAAGCGGCGTCTGACTACGACGACGATGGCCCGAGCATCGTCGACAAAGAGGGCCGGCGCTTGATCAAGGTCTGCGAGGACGAGAATCCTGCGGACGGCGATGCACAGAACGAAATGCGCGAACTAGCTTCAGCATCACGCATCAAGCGGGAGAGATCACGGTCGCCCACATTTGTGAAGCCAGAGGTAGATGACCCCCCACTCCATGGTATTGAGCCCTTACCGGCTACTCGCAGACGGAGACCTCCCGCGGCAGTAGAAAGCTCGGCTAGCGGCGCCGTCCCAGTGAAAACCGAAGCCGAGACGAGGCCTGTGGCTGGAGATTGTCCGATCTGCTCATTCAGAAACACACCCAGCGCCACAATTTGCGATGCGTGCTCTCACGTATTGGCTCCTGGCAAAGCATCCTTCTGGAGATGCAAAAGTAGTGCATGTCAGGGGAGTAGTAGCATGTATCTGAACCCGGGCGATTCTGGTATCTGTGGAATTTGTGGCAGCCGGAAAGCGCCTACGAAATAAGGCTATCTAAGAATACCTCATGATGGCGCTTTACGATCCCAGCACATTCCAGGATGTTCACTCAGCCCCTCCAGCCCCTCCAGCCATGAACTTGACGCATCGCGGTTGTGCTACGGGTGAAGAACGCGATTGCCGCCGGCAATCGGGCAACATCTCGTCATCATTCATGGAAGAATCATGCACTCCGACTTGGGGGTATTATGTAAATGAGGCTGTAGTGCGCATCCTAGAAAAGGTGTGGGTATTTATAGTACAAGTCATCCTGACTGGACCAAGGTGAATGATCCAACTAAACATGATTGGCGTCTGTCTGACAACCAGCCGATCGGGATGCTTTGCAGAGGATCATTAACCCGGTGTAGAGCTGTAGTAATCTGCACCTGGGTTACTATAGGATACGACATAATGCTCCGATGAGCACGGAAATGCCTGACAACGTGCTCCCTAACCTAGCACGGGTTTGCGACTGACGATATGCACGTGGGCCGATGCGGTGATCTGTTGCTGACTATTCGGCGTATTCTCCCTCGGTGAAATTGGCTAAGGAAATGAGAACGATCACAGGCTGAGTACCAAGATAGGTCCGACGCTGTTGCGGAACGAAGAACGAGAGCGCACAAGATGACGTACGTACCACTCATCTCATCTTGCTCTCACTTTGGTACTACACGATCGAGCACTTCCTTTCGGGTCTGGCAACATGAACATCCCCGACATAATTTACCGCAGCCAAAATTACTTACTTGGTCTACAGGATGCATCTTATCACTAGATGCGGTTAGTTTAATCCGTCGTCCCAACCCGGTATTTCGCGCGAATTGGAAAGCGTGGTCGGATCAAGCCTGGTTTGGTGAGTTTCACGTTGACGCGCTCGGCTGGGAAAAGGGGGTGCCACTATCAAGCGAGAGGGATAGACCACCAATCACCCGCTAAGATTCTTCGTCTACTT